>OZ004677.1:5134434-5754078 GCA_963924505.1 Agonopterix alstromeriana | reverse complement strand
GTGGTAGAAATATTTGTCATATTACATAATAAATAGTCAAAGGGCCAGACACGACTTAATAACTATTACAATATGTATACAAATAATTCATAGTCTATTTAATAAAATAATTGATACCTACCTACAAACGGTATAGTCGATAGGTATAATAGTATATGTACTTACTTACCTATTTTTCTTGACTAATTATAGTTATTTAAAGAAACCCATGCAAGATAATGCCATTCATTTCTTAAAAATTATTTTTTTGGTTAAACATTATTTGATTTAAACAATTTTTTTTCCTGTCGATACATAAGTGCATTCCATAATAATATAATGTGGGAAAAGGTAGAGTCGCTCGCAAGTAGAGAAATCATGCTAGAGGGTCAGTTGAAATGATAGATTTTTCCAAACGTTCACTAATAAATGATGACCTGAAATGTCTCGATTAAAGATAAATTTAATGCAATGCAAACAAAATCTTTTATTAAACCAGTATCAACACATACAAAGTCACGATCAAAAGCTTGTATACAAACATTTAAAAAATTTAGTCGCGCAAAAAAAGTTCAGTGGATCGTGTCGCGCTTTATTTTCGTATTCGGGTAGAGTAAATATTGTTTTAAGAATATGATTTATGATTATTTAACTTACATGTTTACCCTGTTGCGAGATGAGCGCCCGATTTCATAACAAACATTAGGTTTAGATTTGTTGAATCGATATTTTTGACCCAAATCGATTTGATACCCGTGCTATTTGAGCCTTTCAAGTTTTTAAGTCTGGTAATATTTTCAATACTAATTAAAGTCAATGACATTTTTCAGAAACAATCTAGAAACGAATCTCTGTGCTTGTATGAAGTCAGATTTTCGTTAAAATGTATAGTTTTAAAGTTACAGTGCCTCAACGATTTCCATACAAATCTTAAATTAATCCTAGCATTGAAACTGTGTATTTTAACGAAAATCTGACTTCATACAAGCATAGAGATTAGTTTCTAGATTGTTTCTGAAAATTTACATTGACTTTAATTGGTTAGTATTGAAAATACCAAAAAAACTACCAAAAATACTTCGTTTGTATGCAGCGCGCATTTACGCATTCGGAATAAACTTCTCTTAAGCAGTAAAAATTTGCAACAACACAGTCTGTGTTTCATAAAAGTTAACAGCCAAAATATAGAGCCAGAAAATTTGTTAATTTGACGCCAAATATCCTCGATATTAATACCTAAAGTTACTACAAAGGCTGTTAGATTAGTAGGTATTCGGCTGATCAAGCTGATTACGAAGACGGCTGTTTTGGGTCATAAACATTACCTAGACTTAGGGTTGCCGTAACCAAATAGCCGGACATACCAGCCGGTTTACCCGGACATTTGGGTAAAAACCCGGACACTCTTAATTATTGACAATTATGTCTTAGGCATTAACAAGATAAAAAAAATGTTAACAAAGCCAGGCTTGACCAATAACCATAAAATTTCTAAGACATAAATAACAATAAAATTGAATGAATCAGTCTTCTTTTATTATCATTCATTATTTTACAAATTAATATTACAATTTGCAATGGAGAAAAAATTTAACTAAATAAAGAGTAATTGAAACTAAAATAATTATTATTTTTGGTTGCCAGATACCTGCTTTAAAAACTTAGTTTCTTTCAAAATGGAGTAGACTGGTCAAATGTAAAAAGCTTAGACTACTTATATGAGGACAAGTTACGCGTGTAATTCTACTAACAAACTTTTCTGCCTCTTTTTGTGGGGGGCGAGGTAGCACGAGATACGCATCTTTGAATTTTATTCCATTAGTTTAGATTCAATCATGAAAAACAGTGTCGTGTGAACCCCAAACGTCATAAGTTCGAAATTATTGCTCCGCAATTATAGGCTGTCGCGTTTAGTGATAAGGTATTAAATTGTATATAAATGCGTAAGATCTTTTGATCTTGCACGTTGACGGAGGGGAAATGCTAAAACGAGGCGGGTCCGTATATAATTCGTCTAAGGTAAAAAGCCTAACAAAAGCCGGACAGGCTGGACACCGTCTAATTTTCCCGGAAACACATCGAACAAGCCTAACTATATCCGGGTTTATCCGGACGCCTGGCAACGCTACCTATTATAGACTTGATGAAAATTTACTTGACATCAAGTGCCGGACCAACTACTCACAACTTTTATACGCTAATAAAATTCACAATAATAGAGATCGTGACCTATTTAGCGGTATGTGGCATAATCTATGCAGCCCACACCCAAACGTGCCTCAATGTCACTTTATAAATCAAATTGAGGAAATCTTGCTAAACTGCTTCTCAAACTGTTCGCGTATCACATATGGTAGCGACTCTTATGGTAAAGTGAGGCAGGTCTTAACAAAATCTTCTTCATCTTAGCAAACGTACTTATAAAATCAGCACGCTCGTGGGCCGCATCGGGAAGCTGGGCTGCAAGCGTGGTAAATATTCGGCGATTGAACCGTGACTGGACTACGTACGAACCATAAGTTTTGACACATTTGGTATTGCGCTAATCGCGGTACAGCTCTTGACAGTTAGAGCCGTTTTGACAGATCACGCGGACGTTAGCTGTCAGTTACATAGAGTTTAGCGTGATGCGGAATTCAGCACAGTTGAATAGTAATTAGATTGCAATGTGATTAGAACTGATATTGGATAAGAATAGAACTTCGATGTTTTAAATTAGCGCAATCGCTCTACAGTTCTTGAAATGGGATCGGGCCGTAAAGAGATGCAGTGAGAAAAAGATGCAGTGAGGGCCGCAAGCGGCCCGCGTGCCGCAAGTTTGACATGCCTGCCACAGAGTGATAGGTACAGATACTTGTCAAAGTTTGAGAACCTCCACACTAACCCGACCATTGCATTACAGTTTTGTTAACAGTCAATTGTTTTGCACAAATCTGTAAAACTTTGATGCAAATTATTTCCATTGTATTTCTTTTTATCCATATCTGAATACGTAAGCTAATAAACAGCGAATTGACGTAAATAAGGTTTTACTTATGTAGTTAACTTTTCCTTAAATTATAAATTGTATCAAATAATTAACCAATACTTATCCTACACATACCTACCTAATGTAATGAGACATTGTGATTGTGCTGGAAAAGATAAATTTAGTTTACCTACACTAATATTATAAAGAGGGAAGATTTGTACCTATTTTTGTATGTTTGTATGTTTGTAATGAATAGGCTCAAAAAGTACTGGGCCGATTTAAAAAATTCTTTCACCAATAGAATGCTACATTCTTCCAATTTGACATAGGCTACATTTCATTTTGAAAAAAATTAGGGATCCTTGGTAAAATAGACAATTGTCTACCCCGTGCGAAGCCGGGACGGGCTGCTAGTTCTTAATATAAAATGTAATTACCTACATTCATCACTCTTTCGGAAAACAAGATATTATAATTATGAAGATAGAGATAGAGGCTTGGAATGCCAAAACTACTTAACGAACGCATAACGTATCAATATTTGTGTAAAATGCTTTTAAGTTCAATGAGAATACATAAATCACTAGGTACTTACTTATACATATAAGTACTTAAATCTAAAATATGATTAAACTGTAACAGAAGTGTGTCTGTACATTGAAGATATTTACAAGAAAAAGATTACGATATGGTTTTTAGGTATCCCTGACTCCAAATCAACCTTTTTTGAATTTGTGTTTGTATGTTTGTTTGTGAGCGAGCATCACGCGAAAACTATCGAACAGTATTTTGATGAAACTTTTTTGTTTGTTAGCTTATGATCTGACTTAAAATCGGGTATATACAGGGTGTAACAAAACACCCTAGCAATTCATAAGGGTGCTTCAGACCATCAAACTGAACAACTCGACTAATATACTAACATACTAACTGAGACAGCAGATTTTTTTTATTTTTTCTCGATGTTGGCTCCATGGTAAAAGTTGTTCAGTTTGATGATGTAAACCACCTCCTTAAGTATTTGTTTTGTTACACCCTATAAGTGCAGACGAAGTCGCGGGTAAACTATAGTATAGACATAAACTTGTAGAATCCTATTCGTAACAGAAACACAATACAAAATCAGATAATAATTTATAGAGCAAACGACCTCGCTCGATGGCCAATAATTGCGAATCTGATTGGGTCTCAGCTTTACGATCGCAACACGTAGTGGCTATGGACACCATAACTATTTATGACCACTACTACAGTATTAAGTTCCGTATTACGTGTCGCGAAAGAAAGAGATGTGGGAGTTATTTACATAATAGTGTTTTGGGATATTTATTGTCAATGTTCCTGTCTAACCCTGTCTGGGTTCGATAATTAAAAATTTGTGTGCGTCTCAATAGTTCAGGAACATTGCGCTAAGTCATCAACATTGAAGTTTTATTCTCATCCAATTTCAGTTCTAATCACATTGCAATCCAATTACTATTCAACTGTGCTGAATTCCGCATCGCGCTAAACTCTATGTAACTGACAGCCCTTAATGTCTAAGCGCAATACCAAATGTGTCAAAAGTTATGGTTCGTACGTAGTCCAATCACGGTTCGATCACCGAATATTTACCGCTATTGCAGCCCTGTTCGTCATCAGTGAAATATGATGGTGTAAAGTGCGGTAAGTATACAGATCATTCATTGTAACTGAAAAAAAATTGTAGTAATTTTTGGCAGTATAATCAGACCGTCAACCTGAACAACTTTATCTATGGCACCAACATCAAAAACGCAAAAAAAATGTTCCATACAAAATTGCAAACCTACTCAACCAAATGTATAGGATAGCAGATTTCATTCTTGGTCCCATAGTGAAAGTATTTCATGTTTAGTTTGATCTCTTCAGAGATAAGCTCGCCCTTTGTACATGTTTTCTCAACTTTGTATATTATTATGTCTTTGTGTACAATAAAGTGTTATAATATATGGTCTGATCATCCCCCTTTGTGTCTGCATATTAAGAAGGACGCTATCGTTACACCGATTATGTTATTGCCTGTAGGCATATTTAGCCTAGGTAGCTTTTAATAATACTACAAACTGAAATAACACCAGTTGATATGGAATTACTTGAAACATAGTATTACCATTAATTTATAACCACACGAACAACCATAAAATCAACAATGTTTCAATACTAAATAACACAATAATGATTATAAGTTATGTAAACCTTTCGACCCAGACACACTGACGTTATGTTTGGCGTCGGTTTCGACGTAAAATCTGTCAATCTGTTGCCGATATTTTATTTTATAGGTCGTGAGTAGAGCCTGGATTGAAAGCTTCAAGCTTTTTAATGCTCGTTGTTACGAAACGTACATTAGACGAAACATTCGACGGAGAAACGACTGTCGGAGAAATGTGTCAGAATCGTTGATTTGATAGGTAAGTAATTTATTTTATTGCTCAAATATCTGTTCACTGAATGAGGACTGCTATAGCATAGCATAGCATATGCTCACGACTATATTCCCCAAGGGGGTAGTCAGAGATATTCTGAAACCTAAGAACATCCACGTTTCACCAGTAGTACCGAAACTCTGTCCAGTGTGGCGGGGGTGAGCCCGTCGCCACGAGGATTGCTATCTATTGGTTTATATTTATGAGCAGTATGAAGCATGACGGACAGAGCGGACCAAATAGCTACGTTTAAGCCTATACCTACATACAGAGTCCTTCTTAATATCCTGACAGTTTTTTAAGGGAATGATCAAACCGTCAATCTGAACAACTTTCTCTAGGGCACCAACATCGAAATCGCGTAAAAAAACTCAGATGTTCCATACAAAACTGCAAACCTACTCGAGCCAAGTGTATGGGACAGCTGATATTTATACAGTTTGACGGTCTGATCATCCCCTTATAAAAGTGTCAGCATATTAAGAAGGACCCTGTAAACAAGGTGTTACAAAATACTAGTAAACGTTTAAGGGGGTGGTTTATACCATCAAACTGAACAACTTTCACTGTGGGACCAAAATCGAAATCGCAAAAAAAATCTGTTGTTTCATACTGAACTACAAAGCTCTCGAGCTAAATGTATGGGACCGCAGATTTTTTTTTCGCGATTTCGTTATGGGTCCTATATTGAAAGTTGTTCAGTTTGATGGTCTTAACAACCCCCTTAAATGTTTTAAATGTTTATTTTTACTTTTGTATCACCTTGTATATTTTCATAGACAAAAAAGAAGCATCTTCGTGGAGATAATGTAGGTTCGTGGAGGTAAGTATAGCAATTAATATTCAGACTATAATTCATAAATAAGTAATCAATCAACCTATTAACGCCTGCGCTTCGCTATTATCAAGTTACTACTATTATTATATTAACACTTACCTTTTATTAGATTTTATTGAATGGCATTATAACCTAGGAAATATCATCACAATGATAATAATAATTTGTCTATCCATTATCATAAATTCAAGGTTAACCCGTTGTTACCTTGTCTGATATTGATTAATGAAAAACAATAATTATTTCTCACGATTAAAAACTTTGGGTTAAATAAAAAATATTTTTAATGCTATTAATTTTGACATTAATTAATGGCTTCAAAGATATACGATGTGTGATTCTACGCTACTTATATTTATGAGAAATTTTAGAGAAAAAATGTACCTATCCATACTATTGCAGGGCATTCCACGCACAATCAATTATAATTATGCGAAGTCACTCTGGCATTAGTACCTAGAGAAAGAAAAAATCATCTCCATCTTTCTTGTTTTCTTGCGCTACATGCTAGGCCTAATGTATTTATACAGGGTCCACTTTAATATGCTGACAGTTTTTTAGGAGGATGATCAGACCATCAAACCACGATAAGAGGAAGAGCAGACTTTTTTACATGCCTGCATGTTTTAATCTTGAAACTTTCAATACTAAAGATGAGCTTTCTTTGCTAAAACTGTAAGTTTAAAAAAATCTGTTGCTTAGTTGCTAGTTGTAGCAAATCCACCCCGATAGCGATAAAGGCAGATTTCTTTTACTTTAAAAATAAGGTTAGTTGCGCTTTGCACTGCAATTATGCCCGAAGTCAATTAGTTTGTATCGCAATCTCAAGGATTGTTTAATGTACAAAAACACACACAAAATGGTGGAGCCTCATGCTGAGCCAGACAGTACCCGATACGCGACCGCCTATTAACAGACTTGCATCGCGTCTCCTTCATTTTTCCTATGTTTATTTAATTACTTTTTTATTTTAATTGACATTGTCATTAGCAAATAATCGTGCCAAGTTTAAAGTCGTGATCATAATGGCCTCTTACCTATTGGCTCTTAGTCTAGAAAATATGTAATTACGTAATTGGGTAGGCAGGTATTATGTTAGGTTTGCCTTGTGGGTCAGTGAGCATCCTACGTGGGCGTGGCCTCGGCTCAATGCAGCAATCTGATTGGCTGGTGATAAAGCAATGCATTTCACTTTGCACTTTGATTACTAATTAGTGATTCGAAATCTTTCCTTGTCGCTAATTTGGAAGTCTGTGAAGGTAGTGCTTTTAATGCAACATTTCCGGTAGACATGTACTGTTGTGCAAGATATTTTGGGCTAATTTTGGAGTTCCTGTTAGGTATTTTAAGTATTTTGCACTAAAATATTCAACTAGGTATCTTGATGAACGGAGGAGCGGAACTTTGAGCATTGCAATAGTGCGAATATTCATACACTTGGGTCGGGTGGCCGTGGACATTTTCATGGAACAACAAAAAAATGTCACGATTTCAATATTGATCTCGTAGAGAAAGTTGTTCAGTTTGATGGTCTGATCATCCCAACATATTGAGAAAATCCCTGTCATATATTTCTAATCTTCATTTAGTTTACTGAATTAATCTAGAACTTGACTGTTTATTATGTTACATTTAATTTATTCAGAATCTTACATCTAAGTTTACGAAATGATTGACTTGGATTGACTTAGAAAATGAGACTTAATAAAAATAAACAAAATGAATTTCATAATAAACAACACGACATGTCAATCATACTCGTGGTAACAAATTCTCAAATAATCGCAACAAATAATGTTGTACCTCCTTGCCTACCTATAAGAGAGCTATATCTATATTTTCTTGTCTAAAAATAAACATAATTATGGAGCTAATATAGTACGATTTCGTTGAAATACCCTAAATTCTATAAAAGCTCAGAATGTTAACACAATCTGTGCTAATGAAGTCGTCAACATATTTTTAATAATTCTTTCATAATAACACACAAATCGAAGATCAAACATAAGACATTAAAAATAACGAAACACGCATTAAGCATTAACTAAATAGTTCGTTCTCAGATATCAGGGCAATAATAATAAAAGATTGTCATGTCTTTGATCGCATCTGTGCCACTGAAATACCTACACGATACGTTATTATGTAACACGCTCAGTTCACTCGAGATTTTTTATTTCCCTAAGAGACTTACCCGATACAATTTCTGTGATTAATTCGGTTGTGAGATTGGAATTAATCATATTGCCCTTTTAAAATAAACTAATCTCTACAATTTTATAAGCAAACTTTTTGGAACACTTACCGATAAAATTTCTGTGATTAAATCGGTTATGAGATTGGATTTAAACATATTGCATTTTTAAAATAAACTATAATCTCTACAATTTTATTAGCAAACTTTTTGGAAGACTTTTAGCAATAGGCAGATTCTCATGAAAAAAAAATTTTGAGACGCCATAAATTTAAAAACAAATTGGTTTTATTCTTTCCCGCGCAAAGAGCTTTGAAATATTTTTTTCCAGAGTAAATGACCAGCATTTATCTAAAATTTAAATTTTACGAAATGGGAACTAAAGAGACTGTATTTTGAAAAAATGTCTCTACAATCTGTAAAACTTTTTGAACATTTATAATGAACTGGCTGCTTTTCGTGAAAAAAAATAGCAGAAACGCCTTCAAATTTTTAAAAACAATCCTGTTTTATTCTTTTCCGGTCAAAGGGCTTTGACATATTTTTCCAAGGGTAAGTCGTCAGCATTTATTAAGGCAAAAAGATTTCATGCAATAATTCATAAACGGGTAAACCCGGTAAACCAAAATTATTTTAAATATGATCTTCTTGGGTTTATACTCAAGTCAAGAGTTTATATCCACCACCACATTATAATTCTTTATTCTAGCAAGCAAATGGATTTAGCGTATACAGAAAATTATTAAAATCCACAAACGACTGTAACTAAAGAATTAAATATAAGCGTTTCAAACAACAACAAATAACAACAAAGTGAAAACTCAACTCCCTTTGAAAGGCGCGACGAAAAAACAAGAGCTATGTTTTCGGTTAGCAGTGAGACAAACGTAGGTATAGAACAAAGGGTTCCAATAGAGAATAGAACATAATAAATTAAAAACAAATTTGCTCGGAATGTTTTGCATTAGCGGCCAAACATTCTTTGAGATGGAAGGGAAGATGGAGACGCATGAGGCGATGGTTCGATCCCCGTCCAGGCCGACTCGTAGCAATGAGTTTTTTCGGAATTTATGTACGATTTGTAACACCACTGGCTTTTCGGTGAAGGAAAACATCGTGAGTAAACCTGCATGAGTCAATTTCGTGGCATGTATTGTACCCACTATCCATTATAAGTGGCGACGGGCTCACTCCCCGTCACACTGGACAGAGTTTCGGTACTACTTGTGAAACGTGGATGTTCAGAGGTTTCAGAATATCTCTGACTACCCCCTCGGGGAATAATAGTCGTGAGCATTTGCTTATTTCTTTATTTTCTCAAATCGACAGCCAAAGGGTGAAATCGTCCGTCCGTTCGTCCGCCTTACATATTTAGGCCGTAACTTTTGAACCGTAATAACTAGACAATTGAAATTTTCACACAATGTGCGTTGGGACATCTAAAAACCATATCATAATCTTTTTTTTGTACATATCTTCAACGTACCTACAAACCCACTCCTGTTACAGTTTTATAATAGTTAAGATGTAAAATCGTTACCTACTGACTACAAAAGCGGAAGGATAATATTTATACAGTTATTTATTAGTTATAGAGGAATTCCCTAGAATGGTTTGTCTATTGAACAGTCCTGTATTAAGTATATAAACCTACCTATATAGGTACTTATTGTAAATAGTACCTAATTTTGATAGATGTATAGGTCGGTAAAACCCATACCTACCTACTCTATCATTGCCGTAAAGAACTTACTTTCTGCCCATACCTACCTTTATTTATTTAAAATACCTATACCATACCTATCTGATGGTGATGGTAAATACCTATAGAAATATACAAACAGTACCAACACTTCATTTCAAATAAGGATGTGAATATTTTCCGATTCCTATACAGGGACCTTCTTAATATGCTGACACTTTTTAAAGGGATGATCAGACCATCAAACTGAACAGCTTTCTCTATGGGACCAACATCGAAATCGCGAAAAAAAAATTAACTGCTCCATACAAAACTGTAAACCTACTTTAGCCAAATGGACAGCTGATTTTTTTTTCGCGATTACGATGTTGGTCCCATAGAGAAAGTTGTTCAGTTTAATGGTCTGATCATCCCCGTAAAAAAGTGTCAGCATATTAAGAAAGACCCTGTATAGCTTTCTGGCCTATTCTGAATTGCAAATAAATAAAATTATCCGAAAGATTATACTATCCGACATATCTCGCACTTTACTAATGCGTATTTTGTAATTCCGTATGTGTGTGGCACGCCTAAAAGAGAGTCAGGCACCTACTTAGTAATTATATTTCTGGGCAACCCGTAAATATTTTCATGAGTGTATGTAATTATTTATGTTGGTAATTCAGTTTTATAAGTTGAACAAAATTGTTAAGTACATAGTTATAATATTTTATAAAACCTTCACTTTCACTAAATGCATTCTAATCGAATTCTATGAAAGTAACATGTGATTTTTGTATTCAAATTACAAAGAAACTTGATCCTATTTAATGAAAACAAACGTGGTCTTAAGATGCATTCTATGCGCCGTCGTCTCATGCTACTATTTGCTGACTATAAAATAAATATTATAAGATTGTTGTGATGATTGATGACTAGACAGGGCATTCCCCTTTTATGCCGCATGCGACTATTATAAAAAAGCTAGGCAATTTTTACACTACCGCTTCCATTTTTAGCTTACCTAATAAAATAACGTTTTTGAATGTTTTCTTAAGAGGATAGTCCTTATAGAGCGCTGCGTAGGTATATACACGAAGGTAGATCCCATTTTCAATACTACCTAACCAAATTGACGATAAAATATACAGTTTGAATGCTAGGATTATTTAAAGATTTGTATGGAAATCTTTGAACCACTGTAATTTTAAAACTAAACCTTTTAACGAAAATATGTCAAAACACAGGCACAGAAATTAACCTTTCGTCTGTGGATGTCACGGATCCGTGACTAAGATAATAACAAATCTTTTGTGTCTGGAATCTCCACAGATGAGAGGGTAAAAATATAATTTAACTTCGTTTGTAGGAAAGCGTTAGAGGAAATTATCATCTTAAGACCCAAAGAATCCGAAAAAAATCGCCTTCATGTTCGTACACTGTGACATGAAACGTATATGATAATTTAGTCAGTAGGTAGGGAGACAAGAAGATTTGTCAAATAAATTACAATATTCATCAAAATTATTTTACTAATCTGACAAAAGAACAACATTAATGACTTAACGACCATAGTGCTACTTTAGCGTGCCAACACCATTCTCTACCAACCTAATTGGATAAAAAACGGACCCAATGCCATTAACAATATTTTACAAATTACTGACAGTTTTCGTGCCTGGCGTAGCGCCCGTGCCTGCTGCGATTTTGAAAGGAAAATACGCACCATTTCTCCACTAATGGATTGGTCAACGGATACAAAATAAATAACCAAGATAATAATAGCAGAGACTTAGGTAACATACAAAATATTCGTACTAAAATGAATAATGAGCTGCTTATCGCTATTCGAATGAAACATACCTACATATTTACTCTCACCGATCTCAGCTACCCAATCCGTCGCGTAGCCCCAGCAACGTCCTATGCCGAGGTCCGTACCCCTCTGGGGGCCCTAGGTCGGTTGTTTAAGTTCATTCATTTGGCTCGGTAGACCCTTTGTGGTCCCCTCCAATAGTCCGCAGTAAAAAGCAGTAACTGCTCCCTAAACAACGCTGTATTAGTCATTTCAAAAAAGAAACACAAAAATACATAGCACAGCAGGAAACAAAACTGATGATAGTACTTATCTTAGGTCTTATCGCTAAAAACCTATTTCTTCCAGACAAGTTTCATTTTGAAATGCTGTACCTGAGTATTTTAAACTCTATGTAATTTGTTTACAACGTTAAAACACGTTCTAATAAATAAAATGAGAAATTAAACTGTCAGGAGATATACAGGACAGTGCCGACCGACTGACAGAACCTGTCAGTTTTGTGTACTGTTCAAAGGTTGAACCTTTGAACAGCTGTAACTCCTAAACCGACTGGAGGTATGCAGGCAGACCTGGTCCATCCCCATCACAGAGATGCTCTACACTCTATGAATACTGAATCAGCCTTGCAGCTGACGATAAAAGAAGTACGTCTATCTCTTTTACTATAAGGGACCAATATTGAAATCGCGAGAAACAAAAATTGGTTGTTCCATGGAAAATGCCAACGGCTACTCGACCGAAATGCATGAAATACTTTTTTTTCGCGATTTCTTTGTTGGTTCCTTTGTGAAAGTAGTTCAGTTCGATGGTCGAATGCAATTAAGTTTACACAACATTTATTATAATTTATGAAAATCGTAATAGTCCTGGTGCCGACGACTTAGAAATTAGGCCGACCTCACTATTGTGATTCTGAACACACCGAACCACGAATTTGATGATCTTTGGTTCGAATTCGAATCCCGTTTTGGGCGTGATGAAAAACGTATGCTTATGTAATAGTGCTTTTGTTGTCTGGTCCCCATACAAATAATCCTAGTTTGCTAGTACAATATGTTTGCATGCATAATTTTGATCTCTACCGACACGTGAGATAATTTTAAACAACATTTTGTGACCGTTGTGTCATCTAATGAGCATCTAATTACATATTGTATAATTGACACTTAGTCCAGTGACAAACATTATAATGAATGCATTATACTTCCGATAGAATTTTAAGCCTTTTCACCCTTTGTATATATCTATTTTAATTGTTTTATCTCTAATTTTATGTGTACAATAAAGTTTGATATAAATAAAATTCAAATCGAAGCAATAATCTTCTCTATTAATAAGCTTCTTAATCTTGATGGTTTAGTTTTATAATAAACATTATAATCATAACATAATTTAACGTTACATTATCAACCTGTCTTCGTGCCAATACGGGACATAGTCCTCACGAACAGGGA
This sequence comes from Agonopterix alstromeriana, assembly GCA_963924505.1. Lineage (NCBI taxonomy): Eukaryota > Metazoa > Arthropoda > Insecta > Lepidoptera > Depressariidae > Agonopterix > Agonopterix alstromeriana. Next base: position 5,740,695 of record OZ004677.1, on the reverse strand, counting down.
CGTGAAGAAGCAGATTTATACTTCACCACGGAAGTCCATTAGAAGCAAGTTACTGATCTGTCGTCAAATTAACCGGGGCGCTTCGAAGTCGCTGGTATGGTAAGCAGTAATAAGCAGTCGATCCCTGAGGAATGCTGGACTGGTCATTTCGAAAACAAAGATCTATATCAAACTGACTCAACATAAAAACAGAATAAATTTTCGTATCTTCTAATTCCAAAACTGCATGTGCCTTTTCACCATAACTTTACATGCTATCGCTAAACTCTGCAATATTTTTTCCTAGTTCACTGCCTTGCTATCTCTCTCTACATCGAGAGCGGCCTAAAGTATTCACTATTCATGCAACTTGATGTGTTCTTGCTTAACTCAAACTCAAAGTTAAATTCAGAATTCTTATCTTAAAGCTATTAAAATCAAATTAACGCTGGCTGCCAAATAAAAGCCATTCTCAGGCGATTCGATACCGACCCAGTTTCAGTACTGGCATAGCGCCCACAATTTGTTTTCTCTAACAGGACGCGGGAAGAATCATTTGTCTACGTTAATCTGCTGTACGCAATTTTACGTAAACTATACTTGTTGATGTAAGACTTTTATCATAACTTTCATAACAGTCATAATTCATATTTTTGAGTAATGAGAAATGAATGCGCTCTGGTAAGTGGATGAATAATATTTATTTAATTTAACCTACTTCTTTTAAAAGTAAGTATTTTTTGTCGTAGAAAACAAATATTTATGAATTGTACCTTAAGTACTCATAGTACTTTTTTGATAGCATTTCGTTGCCCACAGTCATGTTCTTGTAATTTGTTTGTTATCCATATTTTTAACCAACTGCGCCAGAAGGTGGGTTATGTTTTTTACGTGATTAAGTGACAAACATCCGAACTTTTGATTTTTATAAGTAGTATAATGAAAAATTAGTTTTTATTATATTTTTGTTTGATTCATAAAATGATTATAACGAATAAAAATCAGGCCAAATCAAATAAAAATACACCTCTCTATGCTTATATCATTTTCGTATTCATTCACCACCATACTCCAGGTGAATGAAAATTAATTCATTCTGTCTACCAAATATCGGGTGTTCGTAGACATTTACTCTACCCGCGACTAACAGCATGGAATCTTGCCAAATATCGATATACGAACCACCTGACACTTTACGATTATTGAACTGTTAAAAAAACGTTCGTGATTTGCATGTCTTTTATTTTTTATCTAAATTCAAATTTTAGCACGACGAAAAACAAAAGAATCACGATTATATCTCGATTTCTTTGCTACGATCTGACTTGAAAAGGCATACCAACGAAAGCTAAATACTTCTAATAAAATAGGATTATACAAATTAGTTGCAAGTTATGGAGACAGTTATGAGCTCTGGCAAGCGTAAATATTGCTAAGAATTTTGTTAGTCAAAACAGAAGGCACGTTTGTGAAGCTAAACGATTTGTAACGGACTTCGCCTAATCATTCATTTAGTTTGCAACATTACTGAGAGACTAGGGAAAAACAATCTTGAGAAACAGGAATATACCTAAACAATTAGCAAATTAAGCTGTAATTCAGTGTTTTCCTATATTGTTTTGTTAGCGATAAGCGTAGGAAGATAATTATTTTTTAATGAAACAATTTTGGCCCGACATCTTTGGCTTCACGCCAACAGGTTTATATTTTTTACGCAACAGAAACATTATATCCATGAAAATTATGGAAGAAAGATGATAAATAAGACATCTACAATATACCAGCCCCCCTAGACAAAGTGACATTCTATTGGCGTTGAGGCTAGTAGAAAATGACAGAATGTATGGATTTGACATTAGCGATGGAAACATTTTGACGATCGTGTCAAATACATACATTCTGTCACTTTGTCTAGGGGGGCTGGAGTGCGATTTTTGAAACTCATTGGTTGAACTCAGCCAGTTGAAATTGTAAAATTACTATGGAGATATGCATCTTTCTAATGCAGATTTGACTTTCAAAAATCGCACTCCTGAAGTATGATTTTCGAAAGTCAAATCAGCAGTAGAAAGATTGAAATATATACACGTAAACTCGGTTGACAGTGCTAAATAGCTTGCTGACCAAGTTCTGCAGCTGAAATTACAGATTTGAAAACTGCTGCAATCTGTTTCAGTGAACTTCAACCGAGGAAAATCCGGCTTTAAACTACAAATCCTTTTGACATGATGCCAAGCAAAATTAAATGAAGATATTAGAATGGAAGGTAGAAATTGAATATTATACCTATTCTTATTTGTCACTGTCACTTTATGTAATAAAATATCCTTTTTAAGACAAATTAAGCTGGATAAATGCCGGCTGAGGTTGGTCATCGGTGACACTTGTTGGGTGCGGTTCGGAATGGACCGAATTTAATAGTATGATCGTGCTTTTTATTGACCTAATCTTAGTATTGTTATCAGTTAGTTTAGTGCATACTTTAATATCCTTTTTTTTTAAAATAGCACCAAACAGGCTTTACAGTAGTGGTACAGTAGCTGTATAGAGTTAATCACTACCGTGCAGCTACTGTATTACCTTTACGCTAAGTACTTGATTGTCCTCGCCGGTTTTATAGTACCGGTACCTAACGGTATGTAACGTCAAATTTTACCATCTAAAAAATACCAAATAAACTATCAAATGTTATCGATTCTGTTACAAATAGTTTTCAGGGGTACTATTTTGGAACATGCCGATAATCAATCCATACAATCGTATGATTATACAAATTCAGAGAGAGAGAACTGAAGATTTTGAACGGGAAAATACAACATCTCCTAAGAATCGCTTAGAACTGGTATTAACACTTATTGATCTAATGTGGATGACAGATCGGTAACGTACACAATATACCTACTAGTTTTTCGTTATAATAGCGTGTCATACATTTGCCCTATATTCAATAAAATATTGAACTTTCAACACAATTTAATTCCGAACTTGCTATGGATTTATGAGAGGAAAAAAACAATAATTTTCTCACGATGTCCGCACCGCACGTGCGTGACACGCCGAAATTTTAATGTTCGCACCCGATAGACATTAAAATTAAATAATAGCTCAAGGTCTCCGTTATTTTTGTTTTATGTAAGAAGGAAGTTTTCCGACCCGCAGCTTCGCTCGTGGTCGCCTAATTGCATAACATAATGGGTTTTATGTACATTAGTTACCATAACTATTATTATTGTGTTTTACTTTCTGTGTCCCGATTGCAAAGGAGGGGAGGGAGGGAAGACGGATATTTATCTATATATCTATAACGTCACGCCTCTTTCCCAGTGGGGTAGGCAGAGACCAAGGCCCAAATCACGGTAAATATTCGGTGACCAAACCATGATTGAACCACTTACGAAGCGAAGCTTTTTACAAATTTGGTATCGCGGTACAGCTCATGACAGCCGTTAGAGCCGTTTTGACAGATGGCTCACAGGGCGCGCCATTATACGATCCAGCATATATCCAGATATATCACTATTATTAGAGATTATCTATATCATAAGAAATTTATTTTGACGTTTACGTCCCTGATGCAGCCTACCCTGTTACCCGATTTTTCCTAACTCCTCGTGTATTTTTTGATTAAATTCATAGCGGGTTCCGAGATCGATTAGTCATCCCCTAGTCTCGTGTTGTGAGTGGAGTGGTCGGTCGCCACAATGGTTGATCTGAATTCTGGTTTACAGGAGTTACAGTGGTTGAAATGTGTGGTGGTCCTAACATGTTCTTATTTAAGAGCTACGCTCTTGTCTGTGAAGTATTTGTCAATCTAGTCTATTTACTTGTTTGTTAAATAAAAAGAAATAATTGATGTTAAAGTGATTTCATATCCGTTTAGTGGCCGAGATTTTTGTGCTCTGTAACTATTAATTTTCTTTTTAAAAATAAAATTCTTGCAAGTCAAAATATCTAGCGTTAAACGTTGATATGTTTTGACAATGCTAACGCATTTTTTTCATCTTTCCGGTTTATTTAAAATCAGTCTCTTTTTATACACAATGTTTCTACAATAGTAGGTACCTTTCGTAACATTACGATACGTATGGGTTAAGCCTAGGCCTGGGGCTGACTTCCGTCCACGTTTTCAATGTGTAAATATTAAAAGCAAATGAATAAAAATGTTTTGTTTGTTACTTTATTTTGAACATAAAATATACAAGTTTGGTTGATGGCCGAGCTAAAAAATAGGCGAAAAATAAGGTGCAAACTTCCATACAAAACCCCGCATTGTATTTTATAACACATATAATTGCGTCGTCTTAAAATAATGTTCGTGCTCCGCTAATGGTCGTCATTGTCGTCTTTGAATATTGAAAGTATCATAAAATAAATAAGGGATATAAAATTATGACATACTAACACATTTACTAATTTTGATACCAAAATTTTGAAATAATTTCGAACAAAAATATCCGGCTTTCCAGACCAAAGATCCGGGGTTTTCGAATTCATAGTTAAGTACTATTATTTGTATTATTGACAGCCCTGGTTGTACCCCATGATTACGTAACATTAAATGAATAAATGTTTTGAAACATATAATTTAGAGCAATAAAATCTGAAACCGAGTGCTTTGTATTAGGTATAGTACTAAACGCTCAGCAGTGAATCCGATTCTAGGAACAATGGCTTAAAACAGCAATTTAGGTCATAAACTAATTTCTAGATTTGAAGACAGAAGATCAAGATTTTCTCGAAATGATTTTGTGAGTTATTAGGTAGGTAATTGAGATTCTAGGGAATTCATAAGCCACTGTACAAGCATTTTTTTATCATTTGAGCATAGCATATGCTCACGACTATATTCCCCGAGGGGGTACTCAGAGATATTCTGAAACCTCAAAACATCCACTTTTCACTAGTAGTACCGAAACTCTGTCCAGTGTGACTTGGAGTGAGTCCGTCGCCACTTTTAATGTACAGTAGTTACAATACGTGCCTCGATATTAAAGCATGCAGGTTTCCTCACAATGTTTTCCATCACCGAAAAGCCAGTGGTACATAAAAATCTAATTTAAATTCCGAAAAACTCATTGGTACGAGTCGACCTGGACTTGATCGAACCATCGCTTCCTGCACGGCAGGCAAGGTTACTTGCCACTGGACCACCATGGCTTATTTTTTATCACAATAAAGTTTGAAAAAAGCTGTATAACACCAGATGCTATGAAAATAAATGAAAATTTATAGGAAACTACGTAATTAGAATGGCAAATAGCGTGTCAGTTTGTATTTATGAGGCAGGCGGAGTTCCTCCTCCCCTGAGACTGACCCTAGTAATGAATTAGGCTTGTTCTATTTAATATTTACATCTATTACATCTATATGTACTTAGTTATAAAACAGGCGTTTTTCAAGACCACTAAAAATATTGTTTGTCTTATTATCATCTGACTGACGATTGAAATTGGTTGTGTTGCCAATGGATATACTTTCTACCACCAATAAATACGCAATAACAACGAAAATGTCAGTTTATTGTACATAAACGAACACAGCAGTAAAATCCGATCTCTTAGTAGACAATATCGTGCACGTTACAACAACATTATTTTATAGCATATGCTCACGACTATATTCCCCGAAGGGGTAGTCAGAGATATTCTGAAACCTCAGAATATCCACGTTTCACCAGTAGTACCGAAACTCTGTCCAGTGTGAGGGGGGGTGAGCCAGTCGCCACATTATTTTATAATATTATATAAAGGTGCTACCATGCTAGTACTTATAGGTAGGTACTTGACTTAAGTCATGTATGAAGCAACTAATTTATAGATGTTGCAAGTATCCACCAAAGCGAAGCGGAGCGGAGATGTATAAAATCCACCAAAGCGGACCGGAGCGGAGCCGAGATGTGTAAAATCCACCAGTAGCTCGCTCGGTTCATCGCGTCAAAAAGAACATTGAGCTATTTTATTTATTGGTTGATTTGACACGCCTCCGCTTTGCTCTGCTTTTTTGCATACTGGGTCGAAGAGACAAAATAGAAGCTTGCCAGAATACTATGTGATCAATAATTGTCTCTGTTCCGAAGGAACATTGATGTAGATACCGACTTATGTCGTTTTACAAATTAATAGAACTGACCTTAAATATTCAATTTAATATAAATTCGATGAGATTCTAATGGACAATTTAATAAAATAAGCAATAAAAATCACTTAAAATGACATTTTTATTAGCCTTTCGAAGACCATTATGGATTATTATAATAAGGTACATCGGATATTGGTGACAATGCTAGTCATAATAACACGATTCTAAGTCATGGCATATAATCAAATCAATATTCAATAAAATTTAAATATTTTAGACGTCTCATAATTTTCCCCAACATTTTGTTGAGGTTAGATAAAGTAAACCAAACATGTCTTCATTACAATATTAAATTAGACGATAAAATGTATTAATAAATTATTTTACCTTAAATGTGACACATTCGACAAAATTAATGGTCTATCGTTGGTCGAAGGGTCTTACTAGTTTCCTAACACTCAGTTACAAAACGCCCATTAAAGTCAATCCTCCATTAAATCTCTTGCTAGCTTTTACTACGTCAACAAGACAAAAAGTGACAGCAAGAGATTTAATGGATGATTAACTTTTAACGTTTCTGCAACTGAGTGTAAGCCGATACGGTGTGATTTAATTTTATAAGTGGTCCAAAAAGAAAACTTTCCTTCATCAAGACAAACCTTTTTTTTATTTCTAATTGATTATGCAATAAGCCAATGCAAAATGTTTATATGAAGCGACGTTAGTGCACGGAGAATATCTAAAAGTAATTAATTAACCTCAAAAAAAGGCTCGAAGCTAGGTATGTTAATTAAGAATATTGTAGATACATGCACTAGGTAGCCTTGTAGGCGCTTCAGTCTTAATAGTTACGTTATTGAATCTAACAGTAAGTAAACAGAAACACTAAATTAAAGCCTAGTTTAGATCTCGCTAGTGTTTAATCAACTGACGATTTCATTTTCTATGGTTTCTATGGTTTGGCTATTGGAAGTTTTACATCAAACAAAATACAATGCACAATAGGAAACAAAACTGATTATGATACAAATAAGGTGGTCTTATCGCTAAAAAGCTATTTCTTCTTTCTTAGGGTAGAGGAAATATAACAAAGAACGGGTCGGTGTTAATAAGAAAATAAATAATAATAATATAATTAATAGCTGAAGAAAACAAAAAGCGATAGTTTTGCAGTAGTAGATGGGAAAGTATTAAGTATGATATAACTGAATACTTAACACTATACTTCGAGTTTTTAACATTATTATTATTATCGTTTCGAATGCTATAAAACAATTGAATGTATTCAATAAAATAGTTCTATTTTACGAATATGCCAAAATTACAGAAACTACAAAATCAGTAGAGATAGTTAATTCGATCGGCCGTTGGGATTCAACTGATAATAACCAACCTCTGATTAGAGAAGACACTACATGAATAAAAGTATGTTGAGACAGTAGTGAATCAGGTATTCTGTGCTAATATTATTACTAAGGTTATCAGAAGCTTACCAACACTTAAAATGGTTAAAAAATCACCTATTCTTTTCTATTGATTTTACTGGATGGAATCACTTTATCATGGGTCTACTTAGCTAAAGTACTAGCACATTCTCAACAAGGCATATTATGAAGACCTACCTAAGTAGTCTCTCCTAGTGCATACGTGATCGAAACAACCTTCACACATTATAGATTAAAACTTAACTAAACGCTTGTCAAAAGCGCTCCACGGATGACAAGTTATTTTTTTAGCCGTGGTAGAACTAGGTTCGTGATTGGCCACACCTGCGAGGTTGCGAAGGCAATCACAACGTTTTATTATAAATGTTACTAATTTATGAGCATCTCGATTTATTAAAATACTAAATAATAACGTAAGAAGAAGCTCGCGCGACCTTGGTTGTGTGTAAATCGATTTGAGCCCACACTTGAAGCGCACTTGAGAGATCCTTAGTGCTATTTTTGTACCTACTGTTTACTTTACTATTTTTTTAATATGATTTGTTTACAATTACCAAACGTTTGCCAATACCGTGTTGATTTACAGATGCTGTTAGTGTTCTGTGTTCATGAAATAATTTCTGTGTTCAACTATCCGTCCTTCAGTCACATCACAGATGATTTTCCCCAAAATTGGTTGAAGTAGAAAGTTGATGAATGTGACACGATGATAGGAAGGAAGTGGTCTTCTTCCTAGTCATTATAGCCATTTAATACCTACATAATGCAATTCGGTAATTGCTACCTTTTAATAGGTTTAAGTCATCGCTACGCAGATGGCTCCCGGATAATACTTTCTACTCGGTTGTTGAATTTTTGGGTTACTCTGATCTTGACGGTAACAGATAATCAATGTATAGTTTAAGTATTGTTCTGACATGGCTTTAATTCTTTCTCTGACATTGGTAATAATAATGTATAAACTTAATTATATTCAACATGATTTTAATATTTGCATGCTATTGACATGATGGCTAAATAGGCATAATAAAACTTTTATTATAAAGGCTCCAACTTAATATGCTGACAGTTTTTTAAGAGGATGTTGAGACTATCAAACTGAACAACATTCTCTATGGGTCCAACATCGAAATCCAAAAGTGCAAACCTACTCGAGCCAAATGTATGGGACAGCTGTTTTTTTTCGCGATTTCGATGTTGGTGCCATAGAGAAAGTTGTTCAGTTTGACGGTCTGATCATCCACTTAAAAATTTGTCAGTATATTAAAAAGGACCCTATATAACATCTGACAATGTGCCTATCCTATTTATTGGCAAATAAATTATTTTTATATGTATTTGTATTAATATCCCATTATACATGGGTCAGTCTTCGAGGGATTTTATCTTGTTTGAAAAGACTGAAGAAAAAAAATCGTATGCAAGTCAGGCTTGCACTTGACCGCTTTTTGTATTTTGTTAACAATCACAATCGTTTTCCAATAACGTTTTTTATAAAAAAAAAAATATAAATGCCTGGTATTTTTTTTTTGCCATTTGCAATTGCGTAGTAAAGTAACAGGATAAGATGTAAAGGTTATTCCGTATATAGAAACAATGCTATTAAATTGTTTGTGTACAATTTAGGTGAGTCCCAGTGGCTTACTTACGAATTCGGCAGCTTAAGCCTTTTACGAAAGGTCAATAGTACTTACCTACTCACTAAGAAGAAATGAAAATACAACTTTTATAGTCCCGTATCCAAACGACAAAAAAACTCTTATAATATTTTCATAAAGTTTGTCCCGTGGTTTGTCCGAAGTTTTCGAATTACATTTTTACTATGCAACGTGTTAATGAATTAGCGCAAAACTAGAAAGTAGTTTGTTAAGAATCGAGAGCAGAATCGAATTATCATGGTTCCAACACAGGTAATATTTTTCTAAATATTAAATAACTTTTTGTAAAATTTACAATTTACTGAACTCTATCTCAACCCACCGCACAGGCACACTCAACAAGATTCTTAAAATGTATCCACAAGCACGCTAGCGCTTTCATTCATTGCTGAAATGATAACAAATCATTTTTGCCAGATAACTTAAAATACGAATAACTTAAAATACGAATAACTTAAAATTTTAAGTATCAAAATAATGAAATTATTGATTCCATCTAAATATTTTGTTATAAATCAGTTGTATGTCACGTTGTATATGTATAGAAATAAAACAAGAGTTGTAGACATTATAAAAGCATTTGATCGAGTTTCGAACGTTCTGAATTATTTTTTCACGATAGTGTTCATAATTTAGCTTAAATAACAACAACAGATCCCTCTTTTATGTTTCCAGCACACACATTTAGCCGGTTTTTAAAAGACCGCTGCAGATCATTTTGGTTCAAGTACAATGCATCAATTTCGCGTCAACGCTTTTTGATTGAGTGTTAGTGCATTTATACTGGAAGATGGATGGCTTTGCAACCTTCTGTAAGCAAATAAGGTTAAGAATAGAGTACCAACGTAAATTTCACTCTATCTGCAAGCGTTTACAAAGTCACGTCGGGTAAAATTCAACATTACAGATCTGTATTTCTTATACGGGTACGTTTTTACAATTTTATATATTTTGTATGAATCGAATTTGTTCTTAATACAAACATTTCCTTTTTCAATGCTTTATCTTCTTGACAACTATTACTTACCTAAATATTTTCTGTATCGAATTCTGGTACATTTAACTGTTTGGTAGACTTCAGTTAAATTTATCAGAATTAAATGTAGAGCTGTCCCATACATTTGTGTCGAGTACGATTGCAGTTTTTGATTTGCATATTAAGTTGGACCCCGTATACCTACGACTAAGTAGATATTTTTCTCCGTATAGAGGTAAAAGGTGCTTATTATTTGCTCTTTGCCGAAAGAGAATACAACCGAGAAGAAGCGCGAGTCACATGCAGAGAATAGAGATGATTTTTGTTCAACTGAGAAGGAAGCTTTGCCTTCAATGACGATATAAAAACACCACTGAAGAACCATTGACACGAAAAGAAGAAGAATGACGATCATGTAGGTAATAAGATGCCAGATACAGTAGCGCCACAATATCTGCGTTGGTCTGCAGGTCACCAAAAACAACAATTAAACTAGTCTATGATTGTGTTTATAACAGCCGCTATCAAGCGCCGGTGGTGGTACGACGTGGACAAATTGTTATTGAGCTCGTCTATCGGTACGATACGTCCAGATACCGCGACTTTGCCGACCTCTCCGGTCACTGAATGGTACCTTATCGGCGCCCTCTAAGTCTATAAGTACATTGTGTTAAGTTTACATTACTCATTAAGCTTTAATAGGCTTGTATGATATCGTAGGATAGTCGATAAGACGTTTTTTGTTTCTGACTTCGGGCTTCTTTATTGACTTACGGTGTAATATCAGTCATCGCATCATCATCGTTAGACCCTACAGGTCAATTTAACTTCTTTCTGACGCCTCGTAAGCCATTCGAAGGTCCTATTGATTGCATACCAGTCTCATAATGACTGGATAATTTATGGGTCAAATAACTTGAAAAATTTTTGACTTTCCTCTATTGGCTATCTCCCCGATTGGGAGCTACATCGAAATTTATTAAGTTTACCTACGGGTAGATATCGATAATGTTCTATAAAACAAAATATTTTAATGATGCTCAAATAGGTACTAAGAGTAGTAAAATTTTACTATGCGAACAATTTGACGAGTGATTAAAAAATTACACCGCTTACCGATTTGTAACAAATATCATCCAACGCATATATTGTTCTGCCACTCTAACCAATACAATTGCGTTAATTTGCGTTAGATGGTTAGTTGACAGTCAATTTCGTCAACAATTAGCTCATCATTTAATTATAATGTCACACAAAACTCCAAACCCTATAGACAAGCAAACTCTATGGCTCATTACCCGCGTTCTCCGAGACTTGTTCAAATTTGCCGTCGCGTCTTGTGCGGCCCGTTTGATGTCAGGACGGAGCGATAATTACAGAATTAATGGTCTCGTGTTACGCCAAGGAGGCTTTATCAAGAAGTGCGCTATCGATCGACCCACTTGCGCTTGCGACGGTAGATTTAGCTAACTTTACAAATGCATATTAGATTGAATACCTTTTTGCTGGCTTTTTTAGAGGATGTGATTGTGAATTTTGCCGTTTAAAAACAGAAAATCCTAATGTAGAAACATTTAAACTATCAATTTGTTTGTAAATACTTAGGTTAGGTAAGGTTAAGGTTAATATAGCAAAAGATCAATGATAGAGATATCTTCCTGGGTCAATATTTCAAAAATGCAGTTTTTAGCCCAAACTGCCGAAGTATCTTTTGTAGGTGTGTACCTACTATTATTGCGTCAATTCACATGTATGCGGCATTGAGTCTGCTTGTGCTTCATTTTAGCTACTCCGAATTGGTTTGAGGGTCAAGACGCAATTAAAAATGGCTAGTTTTAGCAGTTCCTACTGCTAGATAAAGATCGTAAAGAATTGACCGGTGTTGGAAAATTTAGGTCAGTTTTTGCTCTTACTACTTAACTATTAATTGTTTTGTTCTATAGTTAGTACCATAATAATAAAGAAATAAGTATTCAGTTTAGTATAGGTACCTACTAAGTAAACATTTATTTCATAATTTAGAGAAAGAGAAAATACAAATCCGCGACGTGGCCTTTGTCCAACCAATTTATGTAACAATGTCCAAGATATTTATTTATTTGGTTTGACGGAGCTTATGCGCTATAAGTAGTTAAAGCTTCGTTCGTCGTTCTTAGAAAATGTATTAGGATGATTAAAATGTCTTCAGATTTAAGCTCGCCTTTTGTGAGGCGAAGGCGACACTGCTGTATTGGTAATTTTTTGCACCTAAAATACGGTAAGTTACACCTGAAGTATTTCGATAAATAAACGTTATAAAAAACTATAGTACAGTCCAAGAAAATATCTACAAAATGTTTGCTTCCAACTTAATACATTCACGAACGCAGGCTTCCTTCGAAAAGGAATGTTCTCAACTGATTCCCAAAGTTAATTACCTATTATTGGACCAGGGTTGTGTGAAGCCACCACTATTTCAGTAGTTAGTCCACTCTATATTTTATTTATTCCACTTATAAAGTTACATAAGTTTCAAGCCTTTATCAAATTAATTTGAATGTGGCATGAATCTTTTTGTTTCATCGGTTGCTTTCTTGAAGATCATTTTCAATATATTTTTATTTCTTTCTTCGATATTTAGCTTTCTGCGTTTAATGTATGAACATAACATATAATTATTACAGCAGGATTCTCATGTAGGTAGGTACTTGGCGTTAGCTGTTTCTTAAATTTTACTATAATGCAAGATTAAAATTGTCGTAAGATTTATGATGTGGAATGATTTAGTGCCTTGTTTTTAGATACTTTATTGTTTGTTGATACTATTCTCCAGTGTTCAAAAGATAAAGTACTAATTGTTACAAGGTTTACTGTCTTCCAATAATCGTAATGTGCGACCCGGGCGTCGTTTACGATAATATTAAAGTTTATATTTCTTGTAAGTTCAATATATTTAGTAGGTAGTTGTTTATTTATGGTATCCTTGTGTATTGAACTGCAAAATTAAAATTAATAAATAAAAAATGGTGTAAATACTACTACTATTTTATAACAGAGCTTAAAGGTCAAAGGTATGTACCTACATAGTACAACTACAAATTGATACCTGCAACATTATAAACATGATTATGGTGTTTACAATAAAAACAATTGTCTACAACTCCGAACGGAACTAAATCTTATGGAAGGAAAATCCGTTTCACAAGACTTCAATCCAGAAAATGTATCTTGAATTATTGAGAACATGAATCAAGAAAGGTTTTTTGATAAGTACAATTATTATAACCTAATATAATGCGTTTGTATGTAATGCGTACTATGCTGGATTGAATTAAAGATTTTATGGATTGTTAATAAGACTAACTGGAGCTAGTACCTATTTTTATATCGGTAACCTAATCCATCCTTACATATCTATATATCTAAATCAGTATTTACCATCTAACTAAAAACTGTCAATTACCAATGTAAAGAACTAATTGACCCAATTTAGGCCAAGAAGGCCCACGTTTTTAAAGAAATTCGCGGCAACCTAATGAAACGCCTAAGTACGTTACAAGGCTAATGGATTGCACTACATTAGAGACGTCAATAAGACGCTCGCATTCCAGCCGCGACCTCCAACCCCATTACTCTGGGTCACTGACAATTCGATTATATGGTAGACTACTAGCTACCCACAGATTTGGTGCCAAAAATAGTCGAATTACTACTTAACTTTTCAGTTCTCTTGGTATCGTGATGTAATACTCTTTTGTCATGTGTTCCATTCTAGGCCACTAACAATTCTATTATAATCATGGTTTCAGTCCCAAAAATAGATTCGATATTGTAGTCCCTAATGATGCAGAACGTTTATATAGGATCTAATAACAGAACTGTGCTCGATTCTCTCGTTTCGTCTATCGTTTTTCATTCGAATTTCAAAATCTACTCGAAGTCGTAATTGTTTTTTCTTTTCATGTTTTTTTGTTAATTTTATTGATGGTCTAGGACCTGGAGATCGTTCTAGACCTGGAGTTATTGAGTTTGGGTTAATAATGAGATAGATATGCCTGTTGAAGAGGCGAAAAGGTGTGTCAAGATCGTACCAAGCTATTATCAATTATATCTGCCTAGGATCATAGAGCCACATAGCTACATGATGGAGCTATAACAAAGACCGGTATAGCTCCATGCCTAGGACCTGTAATGGAAATGGTGTGACTTTATCTTTCTGTTGTTACTATTCTTAGTAGCTATTGCTCCGATTTGGAAAAGTAATGTTTATGTATGAATATGGGACAACTTGAAAAACCCCAACATTATAACACAAAAATAGCACAGTCCAAATATTGGTCAGTACATAAACCTACGCAACAAAAATCGTACGATTACCGAATCTATTAAATTCGAGCGTAATATATAACATAATGGTATGTTATTACGTGAATTGGTGTAGGTAGGTGTAGGACTTGAAGATGTGCTGTATTGTTGTTTTTACGCGGCCTTGCTGTCACAGATTTTAGAAAATCCCTCCAGGCGAGATGTGATTACTAATTGCGACCTCACATGTGTGGTTTTACGTCACAGTTTGGAGTAAAAAAGTGACTAGTGCCAATATTTCTTGGGTGAATATCCGGCTTTTATAATAAGATTGCGAGTTTCATAACATTGTTCTCTTTCTTCAACGTGTTAGCACCCAACGTAGACGAATCAATTCGAAAAAAAAAAATCATGGGCTTGCCCCTCAATTCAAGGCTTCAACCAAGTTCAACAGCGGCAGCCATTCAAAACATATTGAAAACCAATAAGCCCCGTAGATTAAACTGCCATGGAACTCCCGTCATATCGTATTTGTCAGACCTTTACCACCTTATCAAAGTGAAATCAAGCAATCCTGAACAAATTTATAATTCACGACGAATTTTATCTGTAAACAGATCGAAGAATACTTTTTGTGGTGATTCTGTTTCATCACTATAATCTACCAACCAAAATTATTGCGTTCCAATTGATCTCAAAACACTGTATTGATTCCAACTGATTGGCACGTCTATGTAACTTGTGTATGCTTTTATCGGACGCAAAAATTAAACACTGCTCTTATGACTATGAATAATAAAAATAGTAATTTGTATGTCTTCTAATATTCATAATGGATTTGCCAGATACAATTACATACATTTGTTTACCATTACATTTATCGATTCGATTATCATAAGAAGCACTTATGTATTTAAATTTCAATGAAATTGCTCTTGGCTATTCTATCTAGTGGTCGCTAGAAATTGCATTAACATTACTTCTTTAGGCAGCTATAGGAGTTTTGAAAGTTGTTTTAATATCATATACTAGAAATCCAATGTCCAAGAACCTCTAAATTCTCATAAAAACGTACAAAATATGAAATGAAAACATGCAATTTCTGATATTACCGCCTACAACATTGAACATAGAGCCTGGCATCCATATAGAGCGAAGTAAACGGACTCTCGGATAAGGATTGTTTGCCGTCTCAAAGTAAATATTTGAGATCTCGCAAACGGGTCAGACGAAGACGCCTGGACGGCCATTTGCAAGTGCAAATTTTCTCAAGATAAAAATAATCTCAAAGAGGTTTAATTAAGATTAAGTGATGATGATACGGCCCAATAATAAATTACGATTTAGTATCCCGAGATAAAATTATGAAACGTTGGCGATAGCGGAAATATGCAAAAATGTTTCAAATAGGTCTAGTAAATTCTATTTAGAAAATAAGTCGATCGGATAAAAGAATTTGCATTTGAATATTTTAGCGATTGCTATAGCAGTTGAGTGGATATGCATCTACTTTACTTTTACAGTGGGAAGCAGCTGCAACCTGTCTTAAATTTATCCGTGAAAAATATTACTCTCTCTCTCTTATATTACCTTTGACATTCTGTCCTTGATAGTTTTGATATAATCTTTAATTAGGTAAGTATCATACTTTGAGCATTGACAATTATATCACTCTTCAGTAAAATATGTAAAGTGGTACTGAGATTTAAAAGTTATGGTTCTATAAATTATAAAACTGAGTATGAATGAATATAGGTTAGGTAAATAGGTAAGTGAATCATATGACAAATATTTATTACATTACACGTTCTAGCAAAAAGCTATTAGCTTAGAGCATTCATTGTTTTAGTAATGAAAAAGATAATTGTCTACAGATCCATTCAGTGGATCTTGTATCGCTTTTTTGTACTTGTCCGACATCTTCAACGTATTTGTATATTTTATCAGAGGTTTTTAATTTGTACCTGTTGCGCAATGTCTTAAAAGGTGAACGTGTGAATCAATTTCAGTCATGAGTGGGTGTTGTCCTTTACCTGATTGATTGAAGCATTCGACAGGTACTCGAAAATTACCAAATACAAAGTAAACAAACAATCTTGGATTCAATTCAATTACTCGTGGCACAACGAATCTCCTTCCATATATGTGATCGTTGGTCGTCCAAATTGACCTTCAATCAAGGGCACTAGAATCTAACACATCGTATTGAAACACCAAAAGAGTTAATTTATTTATTTCTGTAAACGCATGACTTCCGCCCTTTGGGCTGTAGGAAGTGATTAAGTGTTGAAGTTTCTATAAAAAATAACAAAAGTTTGAACGTATTATTCTCACGAGCGTAGTAACTACCAAAAATTATGCAGGTGTTAAGTAAAATGAACTCTACGGTCTAGCATCAGAGTTTTAATCTCCACGAGACCGAAATATCTCTAGAAACATGGCCAGTCTACGTGTGGGTGTTCACATATACGTGTACAATGTACATGCATGTAATCTTAATACAATGCTAAATAAAATATATTTTGGAATGCCCAATATTTTTACCTTTGTTTATGTTAAGTTTCCAATCAGCAACAATATGTGTTAAGGCTTGTTTTGTTTGCAATTAAATGCTTCTGTGTATGTAGAGGTAACATGTGGAAGTGTTAAAAACAAACGCATACTAATTAACATCCATTCATATGTGTGGAGGCCTTGCCGGCGTGTATGCTACGTTGCTTCTTATCACGGATGTGTAGTATTAGTATAGCCTCTTAGAGTACCTTACAATGAGTATTTTAAAACAGTCGTCGTTGCCAACTGTTCATGCTGATCCTTAGTAATCTTGTCTACTAAAATATGGTCTTGTCAGACATTTTGATAGCTTTCATTGCAGTGGAAATACTGTCGGCTTCTTACTCTCTGTTCTTTCTCAAACTGAGTCGGCTTGGAAACTGAATGTATTCTGTTATTCTGTGACCTCTGCGAGTCCGAGGACATTGGGTGCACTGTGAAAACGATTATTATTTTCGGTGTTCGTTCATCGGCTATAAAAACAGAAGTCGTAATGTGGGCGACGGCCCATTCATGAATCCAGCTTTGTAATATTAACATGTTGTATGTAGATGTAGATACGTTGGTTTTTATGTATATTTGTATATGATTACATTTCGTTGTGTATGTTTGCGTAATGTCCCATTGAATCAAAAATATATTATTAATTTACACCGTGGCATTGACCAGTCGGTATCTTTTGTACCTACTTGTATTTAGTCTTGTATTAGGTACAATTGCTATTTTTTCTTTTTATAGTCTAATACTTTATCGTTAACGTGTCTACGTTCGTATTCAACTTCATACAATGTTTTGTATGTTATATCTTTCGTATTCAGGCGCCTTATTATTGATTTTCATCAATGAAAATTCATTTCATAATTTGCAAGGTTGTATTTGCAATTTATTTTTTGGCAGTCTCTGGTGTTGAATAAAGACATTATGGACAAATTATTAAAATTGTTGATTTGCATAAAATAATCATGAATATCACTAAAACTAATAACTTTATAATTAACTATCTAATTATAAAGTATCAATTATCGCACCGCACCCATCTATCGGTTTGTATCAATATTTCAAAATCCGACAAGTAGTAGATATCTGTACAATAACTGTATAACTTTCTTATTAATGGAATGTATAGATTAGATATCTATATCCATAGATTTGATAGCAATTTCCTTCCTACTGAACAATATTATAGAAGGAACAGAAAACTTTATTTTTCCTTCGATAGTTTTCTAAATATGTATATATTTTTTAAATATAAGTACCGACATATCTAAATCAGTAGGTAGAAATCAACGCCATCTACTGCCAACATTACAGACAAATTTATAAATTTAAAAAAAAATCCATCAAAGGTTTCGCAATTGGTTGGAATGGGACAGAGCCAATAATCATTGGGCAGATTAAAATTTTTCTGGTAAAATCTGCATCAAAAAGTTGAGAGTTGGTTTACCTACTTGGGAAAATAACCGAAATTTAAATAAGATATTTTCTTATTCAATTAATTTGTCGTAGGTATACTGTAGTAACTAGACATGTACCTATATAGTGTGTATCTAGTATATACAACGTGTTAATGAATTAACGCAAAACTAGAAAGTACTTTGTTTAGAATCGAGAGCAGAATCCAAATATCATGGTTTCAACATAGGTAATGTTTTTCAAAATATTAAATCGTTTGTTTGTAAAATTTAAAATTTACTGAACTCGATCTCAACCCACCGCTTGGGCACTCTCATCCTACTTACTACCCAAACAAGATTCCTAAAATTTATCCATGACCACGTTAGCGCTTTCATTCATTACTGAAATGATAACAGATCATTTTTGCCTCAAAACTTAAAATGCGAATAACTTTAAATTTTAAGTATCAAAATAATAAAATTATTATTTCAATCTAATTATTGTGCTGTAAATCAGTTGGGGTGTATGAGGTTTTGCGCTTACTCATTAACACGTTGTATAATATAATATGCTAAAATCACAAAACCTAAAGTCTTTCAAGGAGTAATAGCAATTCGTACTGGTACCTTTCCGAAACAATAGGTACAATAATATATAGGTTTTTAATTCATGTTTATTTTCTATTGGGCATTGTTCTGCACTGGCATCGACGTGTCGATGTAATAATAATAAAATTTGTTGTTTGAAATAGAGAATAGTAGTGCAGCTTTCTATTCAATAGCTAGGTGGGATATAGAAGGGATTTTACACATCACAATGTTGACTTGGATTTCAATGAAAATTTATTAGCATAAGTAAAAGCAAAAATATGTTTTTAACTGTTATAACTATCTAGTTATCTAGTACCTATCTCTTAATACCAAAACATATACCAACGTTAATCTAATGTATTCATCAAATCAAACCCAAAAAGGTTCGCATCCTCTTTTATAATGAGAACGGTTTGGAACTCTCTCCCTGCGTTTGTCTTCCCAAGCAAATACAATCAGTATATTTTTAAAAGAAAAGTTAATAGGCTTTTTGGGTGAGCGCGCTACATCCTCGGCTTCATCTACACTTTCCATGTGAGCTGAAGCCAAGCGCAAATCCATTATGTATAAAAAAAGAAAAACCTACTTACGGTTTCTCCATTCTATTCCATAAGAAATGACAAGAAAGCAACATTTCCTATTAGAGTTTTGAAGATAGGTACGAAGAGAGATATCTCAATACTTTAAATTCATAAAGTGTTTGTGTGTTTTTTAAGGCAACGTAAACTACACATAGAGCGTACATAGGTAATAGGAAAAAGAAACAGTCCTTAGCAGTAATATAATTTATAAATAAAGGAAGAGTGAATTATGCAATAGAATGCATCGATGTTATGTTTTAGCACTCCCCATAAGTTTATTTAGCGCCAATAAAATACATATTTACAATTTTTAGGTTGACATAATTCGGACATCGCCATGCCGCCGCTCAGATGCTATCAGCGGGATGCGAGATGGCGCATGGCGGGCGCAGTACAAGAATACAAGACCATAGTGCACTCTGATATTCGTTCGAGTGCATTTTTGGTTTGGCAATTTTTGGAGCATTGATCGAGTTCTTTAGGTTTTTATTAGTTTTCGTCAAATGTATGGTTATCGCTAGATGAAGAAATTCTGGTTGCCAGGGAAATTGATGCTTTTTTTTGTTTAAAATTTAGTTTTTGTTTTGATAGCGATATTGTGTATTTATTATGGGTAGGTACTTTATTAACTCTATATCCTACTCTCGGATATATTGATACTGACATTAATGCAGATTCTATGCAGGTAGTTACCTCCAGCAGACCCGTAACCGTGTCAAGTTTTTAAGGATGAGAAGAACGTAGTGTGTAAAATTCTTAAGTTTATTTGATACTCTAACATATCAATCAACCAATGAAAACCATGGCAATAAAATGTAGGTAGATTCCTCCGTCCCTTGTTATTTCTGCGCATTGTTATTCTCAAGACTACAGTTCACACAAGTAGGGTAATCGTTTATAAACTTTTCTGGTGACCGTTTTCAATGAACATGCTGTACAGTAGGCAACGAAAGTTGATTAACATTTGTTAACTTTATTTCTTTGATGATAAGGTTCAGTTTTCATAATTTTTCATTGCCGACCGTATGTCAGTATCATAAAAATTAAATTAAAAATATTTTCACACAAAACAAGATGAACAAAAGGCGGCAGTGTTAAAACGTTTAATGACAATGTTACATGCAATATTCTTCAGTGCTCGCTGGCCTTGCGTTGTAAAGCGACTGTAAAATGTTAAATTATGCATTTTACGTGCATCTGCCTTTATTAGACAATAGGCTCATGCATGCATGCAAGCAATTAGGATAGATGGAAGAAAATTTAAAATCTTATTAGACTCATATAAGACATGAATGAATTATATCTCTACCAGTACAACATACAATTCTGTTAAATACCAATTTACAAGCTGGTGCGACTTCAAAAACAAGAAATGAAAAAGCGTGGTTAGCAGCAATTTGTGAAAAATCTAAAATGATAAATTCATGCAAATCAGGAACACTAATGGTCAGGCTTACCTTAGCACGTGCCTGGCACGTAGAACTGGGCCTCCAGCGAGTCCTGGCTGGGCCGGTGCGTCCCAGCGACACTGTCTCCCGAGCCGGGGGCCCACCGCGCAAACAACAGCAGTTTCACTAAGATCACGAGGACACCGAGCCGAATAGCATCCGCACCGCCCGGCACAACCACACGCCGACCGGTCAAAACATTGCTCTCGCGAACCTTTTCGACACACAGACTCGATCCGCAAAATTTATTCATCGCATCCGCCGAAAACACCTATAACTTTTATAGCCACACTGAAAGTACGCGCTAGACTATCAGTACCGATAGCGAATGTTTTCTTAATGCCCGGCACGAATTAGCACCAAGTAAACTGTAAGGAAAACACCATAGAACGGTAACGCAAAATCCGCAGTCGCCGGAAAACTCGATTGCGCACGAAACGTGAACACGAGCGCTCGCCGGCCGTACCCGCGCGCTGTAAACACAGAGCGTGCCTCGACAACACACGCACACAGACACGCGGGCGGCGCGCGCTCTCACGCACACGCGCACACCAGCCGCGGCGCGCGCACACCCGCCCAACACAGAAATAGATATCACGTCACCGTCCAGCAATCATATTTCGCCAATATCACGCCATAAACACCGCTCATTGGCTGAGCTCAACTGATGGATTACTTACGGCGAGTCGTTTCAATTCGCGTCGCGATTAACTGAAAGTTTTGATAAAAACCAACTGATACGAAATCGTAACTGATTTAGTTATCGTTGTAATCCAGAAAATCATTTAATTTTACAATTGACTTGCAAGTTTTCGTGATATGACGGAGAAATAAGGAAAGTTCCTTCCCAAATGTTTAACGCAAAAAAGTTAGGCGCGAACTCTACACATTGACAGACGATGCCGGTGATTGTTATCTATTAGATAGACATGACAAGCTTTAATACTATTAACTACTAAATTGATTATTATTCGTTCTGTTGTATTTCTAATTATACCGAATCAATTTGGCAAAATAAAAATTAGTCTTCGATCTGAAAATTCTATCAGAGCTCAAGCGTTTCCTGAAGTCTCTTGGTATTCATTTTATTGAAAAATGCTTTCATAAAACTCTATATAAACACTTAGGTATATATAAATTTATCGCTATAGCATAATTTCACTGCAATCAGCTGGCATAGCAGCTTGATACTAACTAATAAAATATAAATTGGCGGCTTCAAACGGAACAAAACTACAATGTTTCAACGTTTGCCTGTACATCAGAATCAGGGGTCACGATCATGAAGGTCATCGACAATCCAAACTCTACTTTATCTCTTAGTCTATAAAGCAGAATGTTCGTTAAAATCTTTGAACCGATTGAAAAAAAAATCTTATGTATTTGTGAATCTGAATAGACATAGTATTATTACGATTGTTGTATGTGTGGGTTGTAAATATTATAATATGGTAGTATTAATTGAATGGCTGTAGGCATATCCGTGAGCGACACTAGCCGTAGAATCACCTCTGTAATGAATAAAATTAAGATTACATTGTTTTTTTAAACGTGTCCGCGTAAATGTAGGAGCTGTTTTTTTTTAATTCCTTTCAACGTTTAATAAGGCTACGTACTCCATGCACTGGATGAATTATTAATTATTTTCTTATCTTTGTAAAAATGTTGTTAAATAATATCGGTTCCATTTGACTCTACTCTTCTTGCCACACTCTTTCTTCACTCTGTTACGCACGTACCTGTGAGGTTGGTAATACCACAGCATAATTATACAACGTGTTAATGAATTAACGCAAAACTAGAAAGTAGTTTGTTTAGAATCGAGAGCAGAATCGAATTATTAATGTTTCAATATAGGTAACATTTTTCAAAATATTAATTTATTTGTTTGTATAATTTAAAATTAACTGAACTCGATGTCAACCCACCGCACAGGCACACTCACCCTACTTACTACCAAAACAAGATTCTTAAAATGTATCCATGAGCACGTTAGCGCTTTCATTCATTGCTGAAATGATAACAAATCATTTTTGCCTGAAAACTTAAAATGCTAATTTCTTATAAATCAGTTGGGGTGTATAAGGTTTTGCGCTTATTCATTAACACGTTGTATAAGTGAGAAAATTTTTTGTTTCACAATCCTTCCTATGTGAAATGAATTAATTTAATAGTCGATTCTATTTTCAAAATCATTGGTATTAAACGCTTCTCAGAAGTTCAGGAGGATGTTGAGATCGTCAATCCTTAAGACTTTTTAGTTTTTTTAAACCAATGATTCAGTATATTGATGTTCTTCTCACCATTTCATAAGTGGTATTCAATCTACCGATCCCTTTGATTAAATTAAAATTGCGGAAGATAGGTGACTAGCGTATAGCGCAGCGCATGGACCGCATAAATTGAGCCCCCATCGCCTAATTTACTTAGTCGCAATGCAAGCGGCATTGCGTGATTGAGATACCTTTTTGATATTAGGCAGAACAAAGGTACCACAATGCCTTCGTGTGCTTTTACTCGTTGTAGGTAAGTACAAATAATTCAAAAAGAAAAAAACAAATCACACGGCATAACTTTTCACTCGTAATTATGTACATGAAAAGCTGATCCATTGTTCGAGTACGTAATGCAAGAGAGTCACCACATCTTCCGCTATTTTAATTTAATCAAAAACCTATCCACACGTTCTATTCCTCACAATAAACTCACGATACGACCGTTTCCCTTTAGGAGAGGTCGCGTTGCTGCTTGTTTTTTGTGATAATAAAGTACATTTTGATAATTGATTGATTTAATCAATTAAGTATCTTTTATTTTAATGTGATGCATTTCTATTTTTAAGTTCTATTTATAGTCGGGGAAATCTACGGATTTTTGTATGGAGTAGGTTGCATTAATTGCACTTTTGGTGAAAATTTGAAATGTAGTAGATACATACCTGAAAAACATAAATTCTCAATAATCCCCGATTTTTATGTTATATTATTGAATAATTAAGAAATTTACAAAACATTAAATTTAGGTATGAACAAAAAATGGAAAACTGGTGATTTTGTACAGGATGGCTTCGTTCAATACGTATTACTTATAACAATAATAATCCACGGTTAATATCGTTAATTTTGGTTGATATTTAATATCTTGTAAGTGTTCAAAAATGATAACCTCAAAACTAAATTATTTACTGTTTGTTTTTACACATTAAATTTGCCTTTTGATAATTAACTGTCTCTATTGCTGGTATGTTGGTCAAATATTTTTAGAAATAAGGTTGCCATTTGTACATTAATATCGATTTTAAGGTATTTCTCAGGTTCCTGAGCCTATATAACCACGAAAACTCGAGAGAAAAAGTGTTATAAACTAACGGTAGTAATATTATTTCAAACACAATTTACTAAAGTGTCTTTAATGCAATCTCAAACCTTATTTTTCCTAGACTATTATGTTCGTGCGCTAACTTTGTAATGTTTGACTATATAGGGTCCTTCTTAATATGCTGACACTTTTTTAAGAGGATGATCAGACAGTCATACTGAACAACATTCTCTATGGCACCAACATTGAAATCGCGAAAAAAATACTGCTATTCCATACAAGTCTGAAAACGTTTAGATTTTGGAAAAATTTGTTCCATAGAGAAATTTATTCAGTTTGATGGTCTGATCGTCCTCTTAAAAAACTGTCAGCATATTAAGTTGGACCCTGTATATTTTGACTTCTCAAACATTCGTTTGGTATCCAACAGAATCACCATCATCAAGCCATCATTAGGCTAGCACCATGGATTATAAAGGATACAAATCCTCCTTACAAGCATTGAAACACGAAAATTGGCCATGGCGGCGGTTGGTAATGCTCAAGCTTCTTTCGTACGTCGATGTTTAACTTTAGGTTTGTCCCTTTCTGTCAGAACAAAAATGAAATAAAAACTCTTTTTTTTTATTTTCGTCCTTTGATTAGAAAGGGACAAACCAACAATGACAATGAAAACCAAAGAGATTATACCTAATAGAGTGAGCCATACCAATTGTAAAGTGTCCACTTTTTTTGACGTTTAAGTTTGAGTGTGTGGTGTCAAGTAGTATGGACAAAAGGCACCAAGTGACATATGGCCTTATGTTTACGGTCACTTTTCACACACACTAGCTCAAAAAAAAAGTGGACAGCCGCATAAACAAATATCTATAGTTCCATCTCCTTCTACTATTAAAGGTACGTCATAAGACAAAAGAGACTAACTACGATCGTAAATTTATGCGGACTCTATGGAGATCCTTCCTCTGAGATGAAAACGTACGAAATAAGGTTGAACATTACCGACCGCCATGGAGTATTTTCATGTTTCACCGCTTGTAAGGCAGTATGTACGCCAGCAAGACTAGAAATGTTTTTGCTCCATGGAAAGTAACCTGCACGTCTAGCATGATTTCTCTACTTGCGCGCGACTCGGCTTTTTCCCATACTACAAGTCGCGGCAAGCGCGGCTTTCGCTCTCCGTAAAGCGCGGGAACAGGTTATTTTCTATGCAGCGAAGGCGCGTCGCGCGCGTGTAGAGAAACCATACTAGACTTGCTGTTCCCGCGCTTTTCGGAGAGTGAAAGCCACGCTTACCGCGATCAGTAGTATGGAAAAATCAGAGTCTCGCGAAAGAAGAGAAATCATGCTAGACGTGCAGGTATAGACAA
Organism: Agonopterix alstromeriana; assembly: GCA_963924505.1. NCBI lineage: Eukaryota > Metazoa > Arthropoda > Insecta > Lepidoptera > Depressariidae > Agonopterix > Agonopterix alstromeriana. Next base: position 5,715,020 of record OZ004677.1, on the reverse strand, counting down.
TACCAATATCCAGCTTCCTGGCTAGCACCTAATACAGTGTCCAGTAGACATACGTCGGAAATAACAAATCAGGGTGTCAAGATAACGTCTACAAAGCGTCTCCATTATAATATTTATAATCCCTGAAACGATTAACTTTTATCTTTAAGGGGATATAATTCGGAGCGCGCTCCATACAAACGTAATATGGTGATATTTTCAATACTAGCCAATTAAAGTCAATGAAATTTTGCTGAAACAATCTTGAAACAAATATCTATGCTTGTGTGGAGTCAGATTTTCGATAAAATATACAGTTTCAATGCTAGGATTAATTTAAGATTTGTATGGAAATCTTTGAGGCACTGTAACTTTAAAACTATACATTTTAACGAAAATCTGACTCTATACAAGCATAGACATCTATTTAGCAAAGAAAAATTTCACTGAGTTTTATTGGTTGGTATTGAAAATAGCACCATAGTACGTTTGTATGGAGCGCGCTCCGAATTATATCCTCTTAACTGGTTTAGGTAAGTTTTAAAAGGAAATGACTACCTACCTAAATCTGCGATAGAGGATGTAAACTTAAATGCGTTACATAATTCATGAGATGTTTCAGACCAACATACTGAACAACTTTTACTATAGGCGCAATCATATCAGAGCAAAAAACATCGGCTGTTTTTTTTTTTTTTTTTTTGAATGACTTATACAGCTTTGCTCAGGGAGCATTTACTGCTTTTTACTGCGGAATATTGGAGGGACCAGAAGTGTCACCGAGCCAATTGAATAAACTTGAGCAACCGACCTAGGGGCACCCCAGGGGGGTACGGACCTCGGCATAGAACGTTGCTGGGGCTACGCGGCGGATTGGGTAGCTGGGATCGGTGAGAATCGGCCTGGTATGTGCCTATAGCATCTATAGACGCCAGAAGTGAGAGGAGTGGGCAGAGGTCGCGACTGTCCCCGCCGGCGGGGACGTTGATTACTGTGTCGACGCAGTGTTGAGTGTTGTTGAGAACTTGCGATTGTGAGTCGTGTCTGTCGGGCCGCCTGTAGGGCAACCGTGATCGCATCGTCTGGATCGTCGAGGACGTTACGCGGTCGTCGACGGTTAGGCCTATTAGTCCTACAGGGGTAGGTAGCATTTGCCTTGATTAGAGGGTTAGAGTGTCGGGGGAGGTCGGCTGTTTCATTCATTTGAGTCGTGTACGCATTGCAGTTTAGTATGGAACAGTCGCCATCAGATATATCGTAGCATAAAAGGTGTTCAAATATTTCTGAGCAGTGCTTTTCAGTAAATTCTTTACAAATGTTACCAATTATATCTAAAAGTGTATTTTGTCATAAATATCTGAGCAACTTATTTTCAATAATTTCTTTACGATGTTATTTAAAATTGAAACGTTTAACAACGGAGTACGGTCTTTTTTCCTAAACTGATTAGATGTTTTTGATCACTATGGTCTGCGTAGATACATTAAATGTTCTAGACGTTAAGATATCGTTAAGATTCTTTAGGACTGCTTAAAAATATTTGACAACCTTGTTTGCTAAGATATATCTGATGGCGACTGAATAACAGATTTTTTTGCGCTGACTGTCCGTCTGTCCGTCTGTCCGTCTGTCCGTCTGTCCGTCTGTCCGCGGCTTAGCTCAGAGACGCTTAGTACTAGAAAGCTGTAATTTGACATGGGTTTACAGATTTATCGCGCCAACAAAGTGGTAAAATAAAATCTAGAATTTTATTTTTTTAGTGTAGGGTACCTCCCCTACACGAAAAGTGGGGATGCATTTATTTTCTCGTCTATCCCATGGTGTGGGGTTAGGTAGGTACCTATCGTTGGATAGGTCATTAAAAATATTGTGGGTGTGGGAAAACTGTTTTTTCGATTTAGGGATCCGTTAGCGAAATATTAAGCTTTAAAGTGAAAATGTTCAGTTAAACGGCTGTTTCTACATACGTGAAAAAATTCACGGCAGTAGTGTATATAACGAATTAGTAGTAATAAGTAGGCTTTACAAGTAAACCAGTAATAGTCGAATTACTTGTCAAATGTACTTTTTAGACTTTTAAACCGTAGTATAAAACAAAAATTCTAGGTTTATCCGATATTTTGATGGGCAACTACGGAACCCTACCCTGTGCGTGGCCCGACCCGCACTTGACAGGTTTTAAAATAAATTAACAACATTGATAATTTGTTTCTTTTTACTTTTTCTTCATTAAATACATTGAGACAGAGATTAAGAGACTTTTTTTTGAGAATGTCATTAGTCTAAGTAAGTTCGATCTAAGACTTAAAAAAACGCCATTGAATCTTGACCTTATTTATGCTTAATTTCAAATAAGAACGAAAAGATTTTCCGATTATACAGAGTGTAAGGAAAAGTATCATTAACCTTTAAACCACATACTGTACCCATCAAATTGGACAACTTTTACTATGGGAGCAAACCTGTCAGAACAAAAAAAGTCTGCTGTTCCATACGTTTGAGTCGAGGAGGTATTGCAGTTCTGGTGTGAACCAACTGATTTTACACAAATCCGTTTCGCTCCGTATTAGTCCGTATTGTTGTGTTTTACAGTTAAGTTAGTTCAGTTAAAAAGCCTGTAGGATCCCAAAGCAAGGCAAAGGCTCCTCTCACGAATAAGGGTATGGAGTGGGCCATACTCCACCACGAGGCTTCTGACCCAACGAATAGTTACACCGCCATCTGACGGAATAATCCGGGATCAACAGCATAACGTGCCTTCCGAAGCACGGATACGCTCCAGATGAAATACCACTAAACGGTCACCCATCCAGAGACTAACCGGACCTGATGTTGCTTAGCTTCGGTGATCGTTTCCAATACCGAAGTTCCACTACGCCAACGAGAGCTGTTTTATAGTAAGTGGGTAAAGTAAGTAAGTCAGATTTAGCCTGTAGAATCCCACTGCAGGGCAAAGGCTTTCTCTCACGAATAAGGGTGAGAGGGAGTGGGTCATACTCCACCACGCCGGCCCAGTGCGTGTTGGTGGAGGCAAGCTAGTGGTCAAATTACTGTCAGAGAATTTTCCAGCCGCCTCAATAGGCCTCTGACCTGGCTTAACGAATAGTTACAACGCCATCTGACAGAACTATCCGAGACCAACTGCTTAACGTGCCTTTCGAAGCACAGAAACGCTCGAGATAAAATACCACTAAACGGTCACCCATCCAAAGACTTACCGGACCTGACGTTGCTTAGCTTCGTTGATCGTTTCCAATACCGAAGTTCCACTACGCCAACGAGAGCTGTTTTATAGTAAGTGGGTAAAGTAAGTAAGTCAGTTTTAGCCTGTAGAATCCCACTGCAGGGCAAAGGCTTCCTCTCACTAATAAGGGTGAGAGGGAGTGAGCCATACTCCACCACGCCGGCCCAGTGCGTGTTGGTGGAGGCAAGTTAGTGGTCAAAGTACTGTCAGAGAATTTTCCAGCCGCCTCAATAGGCCTCTGACCTGGCTTAACGAATACTTATAACGCCATCTGACAGAACTATCCGAGACCAACTGCTTAACGTGCCTTTCGAAGCACAGAAACGCTCGAGATAAAATACCACTAAACGGTCACTCATCCAAAGACTTACCGGACCTGACGTTGCTTAGCTTCGGTCGTTTCCAATACCGAAATTCCACTACACCAACGAGAGCTGTTTTGTAGTAAGGGGGTAAAAAAAAACTCAGCAACTCACTGGTTGCATCATCAACCTAACCCCTAAATTATTCCCTCTAAGCGGGAATGTACGCAATTATTTGCTGTCCAAAATAAATTGAAGCTACCTAGAAGTAAAAGTGTGACATTATGTCACCAGTCAGCACCAAGGCCCAATATACTAATCAAGCAGTAGTACCAGTACCAACTATACATACATACATACATATGCTCATGACTATATTCCCCGAGGGAGTAGTCAGAGATATTCTGAAACCTCAGAACATCCACGTTTCACCAGTAGTACCGAAACTCTGTCCAGTGTGACGGGGGGTGAGCCGGTTGCCACTTATAATGGACAGTGGAGTGGGTACAATACATGCCTCGAAATTGAAGCATGCAGGTTTCCTCACGATGCTTCACCGAAAAGCCAGTGGTGTTACAAATCGTACATAAATTCCGAAAAACTCATTGGTACGAGTCGGTCGAGTACCAACCATAGATTTAATAATATAGCTGCTTTATAGTCACTGCATCCGATCCCAACTCTTCTCGTATAAGACTCCCGTTCATTAGACATAGCGAGGGTAAGGACAAGAGAGGGCATCTATCTTTAACACGTACACTTAAAATATCATACGTACCAGACTGCTTTTCTATAAAGATTAGCAGACGCCGGAGTTGAAATCGAACAGGACTACATCATTACCATCAATGTATTTAGCGTGTAGATCGGCGGACTAGTACCTAATCCGGTCGAGACCAATAACAAATAAAACCAAAACATGCAAAAATAAATTGAATTTGTTTCGTTGATTTTCTGACTCCAGCACGTCTAGTATGATTTATCTACACGCGCGCGACGCACATTTGCTCCATATAAAATAACCTGTTCCCGCACTTTTCGGAAAGCGAAAGCCGCGCTTGCAGCGACAAGTAATATGGAACAAAGTCGTGTCACACGCAAGAAGAGAAATCATGCTAGACGTGCAGGTGACTGTCGAATAGACAAATGTCACGTGCACTTCGAAACCTGCCAAGTCAATTTCGGACATTTGTGTTTAGACCGGGCGCCGCCGGCCGGCCGGTCTGTACGATTTGTTTTGTATATTGTTGCATTGATTGTTAGCTGCTGGTTTAAGCAATGTTTCTGACCTCTCTTGAAGTGGATTACTGTTGCGAGATTATGAAAAGTTATGCACCATACTGCTTAATTAGTGTATTTGGGAGCAAGGTGTGAGGAGTACCAACATGACATATTGACGGGACAAAGAGATCGGCGCACATTCACAATTTATCTACCGCATCGAGACAAAAGCTTTGGGAGACGTTAGCATAGAGTGGATTGACTTCCGTGTTCAAATTAGGACGATTTGCATACTCGTATGTTTTGCATTAGTATTCTAAAAGGCTTGTTGGAGTTTTTTAAGTAGGAAAATTGTGTTGTGTCATATGTTATTTATTTCTTTCTGCATTTTCAAGTGTTACTAGTGATGAAATAACGAAATTTGTTACCGATCCCCATCTTTGATATAATAGTACTACTTATCGATATTGACAGGCTTATCACATTATAATTATCAAAAACAACAATATTTTTTTATTTTCTCAATTATTTGTTAAGATTTAAAATCAATCATTTTGTTAGTTGTAAGAATAGTTCTCACAAGTTCATCAACAAGAGTTTTTTTTTTCGTGTATGTAGTCAAACACTTGGAAGGATGCTGTAAGTATTTGGTAAACTTATATTTAAACAGTTAGCATACACAATTAATATCGGACACACACGTTCAACTGGAGCACAGTACAAGAAAGAGTATCTATGACTGGAGTCTGACTAGACATTATAGTCGCTGATACTGCAATATGTCACATGTCAAATTAAATCAATTTCGTTTTTAATCGCAACATATCCGATATCTGGTTACTAGCTTGTGGCAAATTGTCACATGTCTTCTATTCAAGCGCTAATGATATGCAACAATTTCAATTTGTTATTTGTCAAGTCGGTCAGATGTGGTGCCTGTGGATACAACGTTTTACCTTCTTCCTGAAAAAAAATCCCCGTCTGACATGTGACTGATTAAAGTATCAACGATGATATTATGGACGTGTCGTGAGTTTATGTATATATGTAGCTTAACAAATCAATTTAATAGTTTAGACATGAAAACGTGTAACAAACAAATTATTTTATTCTCAAAAAGAATGTCCACAGTATTCTTTAGTTCACCTTTAAGTTTCCACTAAAGCCATCACAGTCTCATAGTTCACATGTCATTATAAGAATTTATTTCCTTTGTTCCAGAAGGGTGTCTGTTTGTCTATCGTTAATAACCAAATGTCGGGAATTTCTCAGTCGAAACTAAAAGTTTGGAACACGTGCTGTTATGTTGATAATGGGAAGACATTAAGATTATTTGGGAGATGGAAGAATAAATGAGTGGCTGCCATCTTTGAATAACGATGGCGAGATGTTATAAATGATTTTTGGTAATGAACATTTTTGAAATATTGTGAATGACTGGGGTGTAATAATAATAGTCTGTAATTTATTACAAAACTAACTTTTGCTGGCGAGTTTGAGAGTTGAATTAGAAATTCCATGCTACAACTACCAACTACTTTTCCATCGTTAAATTTTTATACAGGGTGTTACAAAACTAAGTTTTGCTGGGGAGTTTGAGAGTTGAATTAGAAATTTCATACTACAACTACCAACTACTCTTCAAGCGTGAAATTTTTATACAGGGTGTTAGGCTGACTGTAAGGTGATTAGCCTAAATAGGCTCTAAATGATTTCTCCTATACGCTATTCTTCTTAAGCAAACCATCTGTCCAACAACCTATACAAGGTGTAAGTGACAGCCTAGAAAATACTGAAACGGTGAACTCAGACCATCAAACTGAACAACTTTCACTATGGAGCCTACTTCAGGAAACGCGAAAAATTCAGCTGTCCCATACAAAATTGCTCTACCTACCCGAGTCAAATTTGTGGGATAGCTGATTTTTTTCGCGTTTCCCGAGGTAGGCTCCATAGTAAAAGTTGTTCAGTTTAATGGTCTCAGTTCACCGTTTCAGTATTTGCTAGGCTGTCATTTACACTCTGTATAAATGAATCTAAGATATTAATATGAAATAGACTTATATTTCAATCAATATTTTATAGGTAGCTAGGTGAATAACTAAAAGACTTTGACTATTTATATGTGGACTGGTTACACGTGTAATTCTACTAACAAACATTTCTGCCACTTTTTGCGGGGGGCGAGGTAACATGAAATCCGCAACTTTGGATTTTATTCCCCATAACTTTAGATTCTAATTTTGAATGTTAAAAATCATGAAAAGTAGTCTCGTGTGAACCCCAAACGTTCTAAGCTCGAAGTTATTATTTCACAATTATAGGCTGTCTCGTTTAGTGATAAGGTGTAAAATTGAATGTAAATGCACAAGATCAATTGTGCTTATACCGTGGCAGAGGGGAAATGCTACCGCAAAAAGCGGTATTTGTGAATTCTGGATTTATAAGTAAGCCAGTTAAAACAAGTTCAGATATTAATTCATATTAAAAACGAATAAATGAATGATGAATCGCTTTTTAATTTTAATTGGTTTTTGTGTTACCTACGTAAAGAAGATTGACCTTTTTATAAAGCATTCAAATGATTTATTGGTACGCACCTCTCTATTTATTTCTAGTTAAGTATACATATAATAATATGCTGAAGGAAAAAAAATGTAATTACTCGTACAAACTTCTTAAAAAGTGAGTTTGTCCCATATTTTATCTCCACTTTAAAACTAAACCAAAGACTTAATTAAGAGCGGCAGAGTTAATTAAAAATAAAAAATATCTTGGACATTGTCACACAAAATATCTAGTCACATTTAAAGTACCAGAATCTAGCCTGGACTTCTATTATGATGACTAGACAACGATATAGAATACTCGTACATATATACATACAAACATCCATGACACGGGTACAAATATTCATCACACAAATATTTGTCCCATACGGGATTCGTACCCGCGACCCTCGGCACAATAGGCAAGTTCACTACAGACTGTGCTATCGGGCCGTCAATTAAGCTAAAGTTAATCATTTTAACAGTTTATACAAAAGCAATAAAAACGCGGTAAGAAGTCGTTAAAATGATTAAATTAAGCTTATTATATCGATTCAATAAAAAATACAGGGTCCAACTATAGGCTCATGGTTTTTAAAACGATGATCAGACCGTCAAACTGAACAATTTATCTATGGGACAAGATCGAAATCGCGAGAAAAGTTGTGCCATACATTTGAGCGAGTAGGATTGCAGTTTTGTATAGAACAGCTGATTTATTCTTCGGAATTTCGACGGTGATCCCATAGATAAAGTTGTTCTGTTTGATAGTCTGATCATCCCCTTTAAAAACCGTCAGCATATTCAAAAATACTATTGTGTCCTGTAAAGTGTGAGATGTAGAAATAAAAATTAAAATGGCTAGGGAAAAAAATCTGTTTACCAAGTTGGTATAAAATCCCATTAGGCTTAGCCATTTTACGCAGTTCCCACAAATTAAATCGTAAATTAATTCGTATCTAATTAATCAGACAAAGATAAACGGCCATATCGAAACTATCAAAACAAATAGTTTTCGGAAACCTTCGCAAGTTTGAGGTGTTAATTCTTTATCCATCTATCAAGGTCTTATTGTACAACTGATTAATGTTGCCTACTTATTTGAGATGCTATTCATTCAATTAACAACTTTATAAATGGGAGGTTAACGGATGTGAACTTAAGAAGCCAATATTCTAATGATTTTGTAACACTACACGTCAACAAGTTTCAAATTAAGTACTTTTAGTAATCAGGTAAACTAACTGTTGGAAAGATTTTATCAGCTACCAGCCTCTGCCATTGACTTTGCTCTTGTGAGATTTCCATTTAATTGAAAAAACATTTATGTGAAATTTCATAGAAAAAATATATCTCAACGCGTGCTGCATTAGTATGATTTCTAAACTCAAAAAAGGGGTAAACATTTTGCTTTTTTTGAATTTCAAAAAGTGGAATTGGTTGTAAGTTTGTGTCCAATCCAACGTCTTAATGCGTATCGTGTAAAGAATTAAAATCAGTCGTCAATACCCGCTACACTACGGTCCAAAACACGAATAGCCGATGCTGGGGAAAAAACCGCCAGATTAAAATGGGATTGGGCCGGCCATGTCTGTCGAATGCAGCAGGAAAGGTGGGCAAGGATTTTCACGCCCTGGATCCCAGAAAACGATCGTCGGCGTCCAGGTCGTCCTAGGAAGAAGTGGCGCGACGATCTGGATGCTTTCGATGACGCATGGCCAGAGCATGCCTAGGACAGAGATGGTTAGAGGATGAAAGGGGAGGCCTTTGCCCAGCAGTGGGATGAAATGAGCTAGTAAAAAAATAGCCACTGGTCCAAAATTTGATACCAAATATTCAGTTGTAAATCCTGTACAAACAGCTTTCAGTTTTATAAAGACCCTTCGAATAATATAGACCTTAATAGCACAACTTAGTCACAGCTTCAAAATGCCAACACCACAATAAAACTACTGTGAGCTTTTTCGAGAATCCGTTTATCGGCTTATCCGCAATAAGCTGTTAAAAACGTGTTCAGCTTACATGTGTAGGCACACCTTAATGTGTCGTCTTTTCATTCACTTCAAATGCCAAGGTCTGAAGTCGAAAATCCACTTTATAAAGTGCCTGCAGTGGCACTTGAAAGTAAACGTCTAGGTTAGGGTTTAGTCAAGACATGATAATTGAATTGTTTAGGCTAAGTCTGTGGCTTGTTGGGACCGCTTGAAAATGAGTCTGCCAATAATTGACCAATATCTAGCCACCTCCATTTTGCACTTACGTGAGGTGATGAAGTGTCGAAATTATAGAGAAATGGCACGCTCCCCTGTGGCCTTTATAATTCTTCTCGAACAATAATTGCATCATTTATATCATCTATCAATATTGACGACATTGTAGTTTTATAGGTCACAACATTCTAACTAGCCACACAAACTAGGCATCCGGTACATCCTGAAAATGTCTGATGATTTGGCAGAACAAACAATACAATAATTATGACTCATTGTTTACAAAGATTCACTATACTTACACATATCCTATAGCCTTGTTGCAGAAAGATTTTATCATTTGCATTATCTAGGGGTTCAGCCCTTAGATAATGTCGAAGATAAAGACATTGATGGATGATCCTAATATTTAAAAGCTTAATTTGTTCAGCAAAATCATTGCCTGGTTATAAAATTTTATTTATTTTGTAATATTTAACTATACACATGACCTGTTGGTCTTTGAAAAACCTACCGTATTTCTTTCCGTGGATGACGTTCGAGGCGACATAAGACAGCTGAGGTGTGGATGTCATATGGGCGATGGTATTATTTCACTAATATCATTGTAAATGGGTACATTTTCGTATTATCGTCCTCAGGTTTACAGTACGAAGATAAATTTGATAGCCTATCCGTACCTCTTTTTTATGATAGATACATTTCATTGCGGTACATCCCTTATATCTGAGAAGAGCCCAATGCATTAATCAAACATTACCGACACTACGCCCACGTAAACGAGATAATTTTCTATGTTCGATGACAGCGTTCACAAGCATTGGTACCTACAAATGCAATGTCCAATGTCCAATGGTGGTCCACTCCGCAACCATTCAAGAGGAGCCATCGTTTAGCCTGCAGGCGAGTTATTCTTTGCTACAGGTGCATCGTCTGTTTATTTGTGTTTGTTCGAACAGTTTTATCGCTACTGCCTGCGTAGCATGTTACACGTGATACGGCTGTATCACGTCTTTTATCTCGTTCGTTCGTACGCAAATAGAAAGAGAGCGAAGGTGTGATAGCGCTATATCACGGTGTCATGCTACCTATGCAGATTGTTAGATTAGTAGGTATATTGGAATGCATTGAAAAATTAAGTCTCTGGTGGGATTTGAACCCGCACTCTTCCAAACCGGAGGGTGGGGGGGGGGGATGCGTTATCCAATTTCGCCACTGAGCCTACTACCCAGAGAACGAAATTTTCAATCTCTTCGTTTCATTTCGTTCTCTGGGTAGTGGGTTCGGTGGCGAAATTGGATAACGCAGTTCCCCGGTTAACGCAGTAACGCGGTTCAAGTCCCGCCCGAGACTTAATTTTTCAATCTTAAAATTTGATTCGAAATAGCTTAACATGATATTTGAGATATTGGGATGCGTCATCCTGTGAAATAATGTCAGAATGACCTACAGGTTGTGCTGATATTATAATCTAAACATGAACTCCCAACGATGACCCAGAGATATTGTTAACCTACATTAGTGTTAACCGCTTGGCTTGTGACTGCTATTCATAGGTACTAGCATAAACGGTTGTGCCATCCAATCATAGGAAAACATCCTGAATGCCAATCCGCACCCGAATCCTGAATGTATCATCTGCGGTAGGGATTATGGTCTTAACCTGTGGTCATAACGAACAAATGCCAAAATGTATTATGGGGCAACTAGGGCAACGCCTATCTCTCTTCCTGGCTAGTTACTTGCGTACGTTGGTGGGTCTTCCTCGACACATTGCCCTATTTCTGAACGTCCTCTTCGGAGATGTTTGATGATGTCGAGTAACCTTGCCTGCCGTGCAGGAGGCGATGGTTCGATTCCCGTCCAGGCCAACTCGTACCAATGAGTTTTTCGGAATTTATGTACGATTTGTAACACCACTGGCTTTTCGGTGAAGGAAAACATCGTGAGGAGACCTGCATGCTTCGATTTCGAGGCATGTATTGTACCCACTGTCCATTATAAGTGGCGACGAGCTCACCCCCCGTCACACTGGACAGAGTTTCGGTACTACTGGTGAAACGTGGATGTTCTGAGGTTTCAGAATATCTTTGACTACCCCCTCGGGGAATATAGTCGTGAGCTATGCTATGTATATTTTCCTAAAGTTTATTCTTGGTGCTTTTTGAATCACTTTCAACATTTTCAACTGCAAACCTGCAAGGGGAAGTCCATTAATTACTTGAGGTGATTTTAGCGATTTTTCGACCCTCGCCCCCCTTGGTGAGATGTCGTGAGATTTGGGATGCTCCCGAATCGCGAAACAACATCTCCTGTTCCACAATAAACTGCAATGGCTACTCGACTCAAATATGTATACGGAAATGCAGATTTTTTTTTCTCGATTTTAGTCTCCCATAGTAAAATTTGTTTAATTTGATGTTCTTAATGTTAGTGATTAAAACCATATTCAACCCCCTTAAACAATCTAATTCAGACCTATACTCGTAAAGACAGAAATACCTACATACACTTCATTTGATTCATCGCCATGATCATTTCCAGCATATTGTCCCACTATAGGGCACAGGCCTCTAGCAGATCATACTCCGACACATGGGCCGAATGTCCGATGGCTTCAATAACCTTCTAACACATTTCGCATTTGAGAAATTCAGAATGTTTCCATCCCATTAAGCCTAGCATGCCACCACACCCCCGAGAAAATGTCAAAAATCCGGACGTGCCTTTGTTACATTGCGTATGCGAAAGCGAACACAATCAAGACCGCTGACAGTTTTACTCGTTTTGTCGCTTTCAATTCAATTCAATTCAATTATACTTACGCTTTGTCGTGCATCGCATGCTAGCCCTACAAAGTTGCGAAGGAAGACACGATAAAATTACGAAACCCGACCGCGGTGCATCCTAGAATTGTATTATTTATCTTCATTATATTTCGTACTTAGTCCGAGACATAACAATGTAGTATCGCTATCTTGCGTGTATCCGCGTCCTTTAAATCTATGGAAAAAAAACAAAAAACGTGTCTCCGAACGTCATCTACCTGTCAATGTCATTCGTTTATCGCGCGTAAACGCGATCCTTGTTGAAAATAAAAATTTTAAAGTTTTATAGTTAAATTATAAGTTCTTTTGTGTATAAAATGGAAAGAATTAAGTGTGAAGTCAATCAGGAAAGATGGAAGTAAAGGATACATAAGTTGGAGGAGTGATTGACTTAGTAAATTATGGTAAATTACGACAAGGTACGTACACAATTTATTCTTTTAGTTTCTGTTATTGAAAAAATTTACCTACATGCTACGGGGGATTGGATCCCCTCCCCGGCCCGACACAATGTGTCCACGCATTTACGAGTTTCGAAGATGCGCTTTCCCGTGGGGATAGAAGTATACGAAAGCCGGTTCCCGTGCCCTTGCCGGCACACGTATGAACGTGTTACGTTCATACTCTTCCCCGTTGGGGAAAGACAGCCGACGCCGATGGCAGACCCTTGGCCCGTTGCACTATGCATGCTTGAGTTTCGACCATGCACTTGTTTTCCCGTGGGGAAAGGCCATTCCAGTACTGTGCCCATTGCCCAAACACTTTTGAGTTTCAAACAGAGACACGTTCCCATTGGGAAGGTAGTTATTACAGCTCTTTTGCCTATTAGCCACGCATGCACTTTTACCGTTGGGAAAGATCATGCCATTACTTGTGCCGATTGCCCAAGCACGTTTGAGTTTCAAACAAAGAGACACGTTCCCGTTGGGAAGGTAGTCAGTACAGCTCTTTTGCTTACTAGCCATGCATGTACTTTTACCGTTGGGAAAGATCATGCCAGTACTTGTCCTATTGCCCAAGCTGGTTTGAGTTTCAAACAAAGAGACACGGTCCCGTTGGGAAGGTAGTCATTACAGCTCTTTTGCATATTAGCCACGCATGCACTTCTACCGTTGGGAAAGATCATGTCAGCTCCTGTGCCCTTAGCCCTTGAAAGGCTCTTGGTTTGATGATGATGATGACGACTTTTCCGTAGGGGATAGAATAGAATCATTTATGGCACAGAATCTTTAATTGGAAAGACAGCCGACACCGGCTCCGGTGCCCAGTGACCAATTGTGTTCAGAATGACGTAATATTTGCTGAATTATTATGAGGATGAATGTTTATTCTTTCTTACAATACTAATTCCCGTTGGGAAAGAGGTTACTGCCCTCAGCTTGTAATTGTATTAATATATTGCTCGTAATTGTGTGACACTTATACATCTTTCCCTTGGAAAGTATTTTTGTTTTTGTCCGTTTATTTGCCTGATTATAAGATAGTCATTGATGCCTCATTTATCTAAACCTGGTTGTTTCCCGTTGGGAAGACATAACTCTGAACAGTGGGTGTTGCCTGTAGCTATGTTCCAGGTATTGACATGTTTGGGGCTAGTTGGTAAAAAGCTTTTACTCTGTAAGTAGGTAATACCTCTATGTTGATCCTGAGATAGACATTGAACGAAATCCTGAGATATCAAATCATAATTAAAATATTCAGTATTTAATTAATAACTGCACATTAGTCACACTCAGTCGATCAAATTAGCCTCAGGCTATTCACCTAACTAGGTTAGGTTAGAAGACAGCTCGAAAAGGTGACAGAGACAATCTACTCTCAGATTGAGAATGTTACAGTCAATAGTATGAACACAAAGAGATAAAAATTGCATTATCTAAATATAAAACTGCACCCTAAATAATTTTGGAATTGCCTGGCATTTTGAAACAATCTGGTACTAGGCTAAGATACATTATTACAAGAATGTTAGCGGCACTGAAGGTAGCGTCAGCCACACAGCCTACAACACAATAATCCTTCTCTCAAGAGAAGATTTCAATAAATTGGCACCAATTAAAGTTGCTGACAGATTCTCCAAGCTTAGCATGCTGCATCTCCAGGTAAATTGGGTTTTGATAACAGCTTATTGCACCTTTTGTTAACAAAAATATTTATCAAGTTCATAAAAGGAAAATAAGTAAACAGAATTCCTTTGCACAAAGCTGGACATGTGAATTTTCTAACAATAAAGAAAGGTTCAAACAGTATGAAACCCAAAGTAAATCCAGCCTCAAACTTTTCGTCATACAGTACAGAAAGAAAGTGCAGAGGTCACAAGCCATTATTATTTGGGGGTAAGGGCTTGGTTAATGACCAATAGCTACCGCAACCTGAACAGATCTATTGTAGCTGGTCACAAGCCATTCTGGTAACACCAACCTCTGCATCAACCCAAACTGTTACCCTATCCACCAGATAGGGACGGGTGCAGTACCCTTTGTGATAAAGCTTATCACTAGACTCAAATATTTACTTAAGTGTACAATTTTGGTAATATCACTAATGATCTAATAAATAAAATACCCTTTGAGGAAGAGTTTGCCGCTGGACTTAAAAGTATTATAGCATAAGCATATGCTCACAACTGTACTCCCCGAGGGGGTGGTCAGATATGTTCTGAAACCTCAGGACATCCACATAAACATTTTTATATTTGTAGTAATATAACAAATGATACCCTTTTAGGTAAAATTTGCTGCTAGACTCATCATATTTTCTCATTTGTTATTATAATATCACTTATGATCAAGTTGTATTTAGGTTGAAAAGGGGCTCCATCCTTTGAGTTTCCATAACGTTCATGTTAATAACATGTTATAAAAAGACTGAAATTAAAATAATAAATGCTGATAAATAATTAAAACCGAAAATTAATTCTTTGATAACTATTTAGTAACAATAAAATAATATGGCTCATAAAAAGTATTTGAATATTTCAATTACTTAAATAATGGTTCATTATTTAAATGGGATGACCTATCCAATAAACTAGCCTGGCTGGCTAGGCCGGCTCTGACTGTATTTACAAAACAGTTAAAATCCATAAATGGAACATGTCCTGTCCTTTTCTTAGGACAATACCTGATACCATGATAATGTTTCTATACCTCAATGGTACTTACTTACCAAGAATGCTTAAAGCTTAAATAATGGTATAAGGCTAAAGATTATTGGGAATCTCTAGGTTCCATTAGCATAAACATAGCTAGGTTCTATTAAAAGTAATATATTTTTATCATCCACTGCTCAATCTACTTAACCAATATCTGACCATAGTCATGATCAATTAAAGATTTTATAATGTGGTTATACAATTTGGTATCAGTTGTGTGGCAGCAGTGGCTTTGTTTACGCAAATAATCTGGATATTAATATGTACCTATGTCACCTACATGTGCAAAAATATACTGAGTTAAATGGGTGAAAAGTTCAAGGGTTTCGGTTTAATCAAAAATGCATAGTAGGTACATTATAACAACTTTTATTTAGTATAAATTCAGGACTCCGAAGCCTGCTACATCACAGGTCCAACATATGCCTGCTACATAGTTCTAATCTATTAGAACTAGAGAAAGAATTTCATGAAAACGAACTAAGCCATTCGTAGCATTGTTTACTTTAAAGAATCAGAATCAATGTGAAACTTTAATTAGGTAAAATCACACATAACACAACGGAGATATCTTTTAAAGAGTGTATTGTGTAGACAGTCAGTAACCTATTTTAAATAGTAGCCAAATCCAAATATATCTGACAGTGTGTGGATCAATTCAGTCTACATTACACTTAATTTCATTACAAGACCTTATCCCTGAAGAGATAAAGGAGAGAATCACATAGATACCTAATTATAGGTCGACTTACTGAATGAGATTTTTCTCAGAAAGTTTTAGATATGATTAATTCTAAGTTCGGTTTAGTGTGAAAAGTATGTTTCATTGCTTAGATACCCTTTCGCATGGAATGTAGAGGGTTAAGTAGACAACATTTTTCTATGTTCTTTAGTGTTCCAATCAGATTCTCTCAGCCTTGGTACCCACTGCTGAAAGAACTGGACAGTCTCAGAAACAGTTATATTTGAACACTCTCTGTCTTCTACATTATCATGAGATCCTAGACAGGAAACTTATTCCTAGGTTAAATAAATGTCAAAATGATATCGGGCAAATTTTCTCAAAACCTCTTTATATAAAACACTGATAGAATTCTATAGTCTACGTCAGTGGAGGCCATTTTGATAGTCAAATTAGGTATTTTTAGAGGTTTCTATTGGAGTAAATGTATTTTACATACTTCTGTTATTGATAACGGTGATTCTGAAATAATGCATCACCTATCCTACATCTCATAATGGATAATAACACTCATATCGGCAATGTTCTGATGAAACGCGTTCTAGAATAAAACGCGGGTTTAAAGGTTATTCAAATTACGCCCTTCTAAACAAAATTATGTTAGTATATGGGACTCACATCATGTCTTACAATGCTTAATAGTGGTCCACTCAATTTTTGGTTGATTGGTGTCGACGCATAAGGACCTAATTTGTCAACGCGAAATGACTTAAACTTATAATGTCCTAATCGCAAAATGACCTAATCGCGGAATGTCCTAAACGCGGAATGTCCTAAACGCAAAATGTCTTAAACGCGTTATGTCCTAAAATTTAGGTTAACTATCCGAGAGTTAGATAGTAGGTACTTTTTACTTAATCTTCAGATTAAGAAATCAAATTTAGTATTCCTGCACCTAATTATGTGTATTTCTCATATTATGAGTCATAAGGCATGAATCAATTCATGATAGAAGATTGTTATACCATACTGTTTTAAAGGCGTCTGCTCAGGGTACAGATATTAGTTTCGAAAGTTTTATTTTTTATTTTGTAAGTCATCATGTCATCGTCCCACTCGACTATATGGGTTGCAGCGCACCCTCCCACATAGAAGGCTTACAGTCGATAATATTTTAAAAACAATACCTATGTCGTTCTACTAGAACCTCAACAATTTAGAGTCTGACAGTGATCAGACAGATTAAAGTGGGAGAAGCAGTTTGAGGTACTCACATAGGTACCTAATTATACATAATATTAGTTAACAAAATATTGTTAATTTATTACTGTCTGATTTTGACTAATATTGTATGATTGTGATTTACTAATCTCATTTTGTGTGATAGGTACTACTATACCTACCTATATCTTACAAGGTGTTGTTCTTAGTTGTGACTTTTAAGTTCACAACAGACGAGTTTGTTTTAATTTAAGATGTTGTTTCCTCTAAACATCTACATTGTTATGTCTCGGACTAAGTACGAAATATAATGGTAGGATTAAACGAACTTACCTGAAGTGAAGTTCTATCCTAATTATATGAAGTACTTAGTCCGAGACATATACCTACTTCCCACCCTCCGCATACCCAGTTACTGCCAGTTAGCTCTGAACTAATGACATTGACAGGTAGATGACGTTCGGAGACACGTTTTTTGTTTTTTTTCCATAGATTTAAAGGACGCGGATACACGCAAGATAGCGATACTACATTGTTATGTCTCGGACTAAGTACTTCATATAATTAGGATAGAACTTCACTTCAGGTAAGTTCGTTTAATCCTACCATTATACGTCAGGAACGTGTTAACTAAATGACTGTTTATGTTGTGGTCGGCAGTGACTTCACGAACCATTTTGATGACTAAAGGACTCTTTAACCCACGTATGGAAGGACTCAGCTAGTCGTGACCGTGACTCAATCCTTCGATGATGTAAGCTCGATGATTCGTTTTAGATTTAATAGGGCTTGCTGTAAGGATATCGATGGAGGAGCTTTATCGATAGTCTGCTAGTCGAATGCCGGCGTGAGAAAAATCTTCCAATGAAAACTTACTGAGGAAGTTTATTTAGATTGGTTTGTGGTTTATTTTATAGAATAGCTTAAAAAAACGTATCCAATTATAATCATCGGGATGCTTTAAGCATCTGGTACTTTCAGCATCAATGATTTCTGAATCGTTTCACCTACTTATAGTTTCTATCTTGTTGCACTCGTTTTTAAAGCGATATGTTCCTTTCAAAGATATTAGAAATTTTGGCAACAAAACCATGGTTATAAACCGCTTGAAGAATTGGGACTGTCATCAAACTTGACCAAATTGTATACTAAATCACTTTTAAACGAACCCACATCCAGTTAGAACACGATTATCTTTTATAAAGTGTATTTTGCATTTTAGCATATACTATGAGTTTGCACTACACTTTACTACGTAGTTACGTCGCCAATTTCGTACGGCAGAAATTAGTTCTCAACGTAATCACTAAAAACGCTGTATAAAATTAAATACAAAAATTGGTGGCGTAACTACAATAGTAAAGTACAGTAAAAACTCATGGTAGGCCAACGATTCGATTTTGGATTCATGGTGAAATATGCTTTTTTGCATGTTGCCCACAAACATTGCAAAAGAGCACCTTATTAATAGGTATTTTTCCTAAAAATGTTTCAATGTAATTAAATTAATTTAATCTATCGATATCGATAATTTTAATGTACCTACAACACACACAACAGCAACCAGATAAAACGGTTAACATCGTCACGACTTTGCAACTGTGACATCACAACTATTACCGAATGAAAACGACATGGAAAGTTGTATCACGTTACTCATCTCACTTATTACATTTAGGTACCTACACTGATGTATGACGTACATGGTATCGGTAGCTTTTGCCAAAGTTATGTGCGCTATTCTTTAAATAAAATATGATTAACTATGAGAGCGTAGGTGGCGCGTTGCGGAGAGCTATGGAAACTCAATCTTGGGGTCCAGGTTCGAATCCGCTCGGATGACATGCTATTTACCAATGAGTATTTCTAACTTAAGTACGTAATACCGACTGCTCTCAAACGGTGAAGGAAAACATCGTGAGGATACGTGCATACGCTGAAGAATAAATTCCGATGCGAATGTGAAGTCTACCAATCCGCATTGGGCACGCGTGGTGGACTAACGACCATACACCCTCCCTGAGGGTGCAGTGGGACGTATATAGGCTGATGATGATGATTAACTAATTTTGTATGTTACTATTGATTGCATAACATGGGGTATTTAAGTAACATGCAAATGCATAAATGGAAATGAGCTGCTGCCCCGTAGCATGGCAGCGTGATATAGAGATATCGCGCCATAACTCGGCCGCTGAAGCCGTAGCATGTTACGCATCATACGGCTATTTCACGCCTTTTACGAGTATCTCGTTTGTTTGCGCGCAAATAGAAACAAAACTAAAGTGGAATAGCGCTATATCACGCTGCCATATCTAGAAGGTGTTACAAAAGTAAAAATAAACATTTAAACTTTTAAGGTGATTGTTTAGACCATCAAACTAAACAACTTTCACTATGGGACATCGAAACATCAACAACGAAACATTGAAATCGCGAAAAGACACTAACAGAACAAAGACCAAACCATGTTCAAACGACGGCCCGGTAGCTCAGTCGGTAGTGAACCTGCCTGCTGTGCCGAGGGTCGCGGGTTCGAATCCCGTAAGGGACAAATATTTGTATGATGAATATGAATATTTGTATCCGAGTCATGGATGTTTGTATCTATAAGTGTATTCTGTATCATTGTCTAGTCATCATAATACAAGTCCAGGCTAGATTCTGGTGCTTTAAATGTGACTAGATAATTTGTGTGACAATGTCCAAGATATTTATTTATTTATGGGACCAACATCAAAATCGCGAAAACCAAACCATGTTCAAAGTCTCCGCCCTAAATTTCATAGCGTCTGACTAAAATGAACTTAATTAAATCGTGTACCAAGAGAATGCCACCGGTAATTTCATTAACATTCAATTTGTCGTAGCACTAAAGGCGGAACATTAAGGCTAATTGAAAATACACTTTATAATAAGCTAAATCCTTGGTAAGCTCGACACTAAAGTTCACGCATTTATAATGTATTCCACGACTTGTGAGCTCATAGCCTCTAATAGAATTCTAGTCGATGGTTAGACATTAGACAAACTTTCAAGTCTAACGCTGACTTTAAACAATTAAAATATTTAGAACACAGAAGGGCCACTATTAAGTATTTTTCATGTTTTTCTAAACCATGTTCAATTGCTACAACTGCACGATTCAAAAGTAGGTAGTAAAGTTACCAAGCCAGTAAGGGATGTAATGGTAGTGAGTTTATGTATAGTACGAATCAATCAATCGGGATTCGGGGTGTATGAATTTTTGCGTAAAACTCTTAAGCTTTTAAGAGCTTTCGTGAATAAGCAAGTACATACTTAAAAATGTGCTACTACAAAATATGAATTTCGAATTTTAAGCACACTGATTTCAAAATATCTACTTAATCTTTGAAATCGAATTTATATCAGACATCAATGCGGCGTGATACGTCAAAAATAGAACCAGCATAATCTGGCCACGCGTAGGTTGAAATCACCAACAACGTCTCGTGGCCAGCTTATGCTGGTTATGTGATATTCGTTATTTTATGGTTATGTTTAGCTTGAGGTATCGCCGAGCCGAGCGTAGAGTGCGTACCCACTATGCATAAACATATCGCACCTAAAATGCTCTTACAAAATTGTATCCGGTAACTTTACTACCTACATTGGACCAAACCTATTATATCACGTGATGGACCTTCCGTACCTTTTGTATTTGGCGCTGACTTCATAATGAGAGGTGTGTCGCCCAGAAATTCTTAAGAGCCCCAAGCGAATTCTTAAACAACGCACCACTGTTATTTTGTAACCGTTTTGACTTACGCAGTTTGCTTTAGGCACACCTTGGACACTATCTTTTTTTTTTTTTTGGAATGACGTATACAGCTTTGCTCAGGGAGCATTTACTGCTTTTTACTGCGGACTATTGGAGGGACCAGAAGGGTCACCGAGCCAATTGAATAAACTTAAGCAACCGACCTAGGGTCACCCCAGGGGGGTACGGACCTCGGCATAGGACGTTGCTGGGGCTACGCGGCGGATTGGGTAGCTGGGATCGGTGAGAATGGACACTATCAGCTGATAGCTGTCATTTCATACAAATTTGAAAAATTTAAAAGAAGAGTTAAGCATGTGCGATACTGAGGATTGCGAGCGAGACAGGAATCAAAGTAACCAGAGGGGGTGAGGTAAAAAGTTGGTGGGAGGCAGGGAGTGTCCATAAATTGCAAATGTTATTTGATACGCGGCATCTAGACTTTCTAAACTATTTTTCCATATACAACGTGTTAATGAATTAACGCAAAACTAGAAAGTAGTTTGTTTGGAATCAAGAGCAGAATCGAATTATCATGGTTTCAACTTAGGTAATTTTTTTTCAAAATATCTAATTTTTTATTAGTAAAATTTTAAATTTTCTGAACTCGATCTCAACCCACCGCTCGGGCACTCGCACCCTACTTACCACCAAAACAAGATTCTTAAAAAATATACATGAGCACGTTAGCGCTTTCATTCATTGCTGAAATGATAACAAATCATTTTTGTCTCAAAACTTAAAATGCGAATAACTTTAAATGTTAACTATCTAAATAATGAAATTATATTTTCAATCTAATGATTTTGTCGTAAATCAGTTGGGGTGTATGAGGTTTTGCGCTTATTCATTAACACGTTGTATAAAATATTACTTTTAATTGTACCATCAACGCGTATTACGTGTCGAACTTTTGTACGAAATTGTCAAGTTATTCGCATTTAAAGTTTTCAGGCAAAAATGATTTGTTATCATTTCAGCAATGAATTAAAGCGCTAGCGTGCTCGTGGATACATTTTAAGAATCTTGTTTTGGTAGTAAGTAGGATGAGTGTGACTGTGCAGTTGGTTGTGATCCAGTTTACTGAACTTTAGAAACACATTATTTTAAATTTTTAAATTTTAGAAACAAATTACTTAATATTTTGAAAAAAATTACCTGTGTTGAAAACATGATAATTCAGTTCTTCTCTCGATTCTAAACAAACTACTTTATAGTTTTGCGTTTATTCATTAACACATTGTATACCTTCCATCTCCTTATTTTTTCCATTAAGTTCATTATAAGATGCAAAAAAATGCATAATTGCGCTGTTTTCTCGTAGACCCACTAATTTGCCCCACTGGTGGGTCCACGAGGGAGACTTATTTCTCGTAGACCCACTGACTGATGCGGGTACAATTCACATAGATAGGGCATTGAATCACTTTAATTTTGTAGGACTTAGCATAATAAATATAAGTCATTCATTTAGTTCATAGACAGCTCGATGGCTCAGTCGGTAGTGAACCTGCCTGCTTTGCCAAGGGTCGCGGGTTAGAATCCCGTTCATCATCATCATCATCTCAGCCGATGGACGTCTACTGCTGGACATAGGCCTCCCCCAAGGACCGCTACAACAAACAACTCGACAAAGGCAGAAATGCAGTGCTAACGCACAAGCAAAAGTGAATTAACAAATTTACAGATAAAAAACATACTTCTGAGGTGTTTAATAGTTTATTCTCCGTATTTTCTTTGCAGACGACGTAATTATGATAAAGGACCCCTATACCTAAATATATTATAATGATGACAAAATATACAAACCTACCTCAATAATTCGCTGTAAACAAGTATTTAATATTCCTGTTAGATAACGTCACATTAAATTTACTAATCAGTAATCACGCTGAAATGGCATGATTGAAATAGTTAAGTACTTTGTTTTGTTCTAAAAGTTCTAATAGTAAGAGGCTAGGTGAGAACCGTTTTTTCCATACAAACGTATTCCCCTGTTTCCTCCCTGGATAATGACACTAGAGCTAAACAATTTTTCCATACAATCTATGTTACCTCTGCTATGTCC
Organism: Agonopterix alstromeriana; assembly: GCA_963924505.1. NCBI lineage: Eukaryota > Metazoa > Arthropoda > Insecta > Lepidoptera > Depressariidae > Agonopterix > Agonopterix alstromeriana. Next base: position 5,691,781 of record OZ004677.1, on the reverse strand, counting down.
CTATGTTTTGCTTTTTGCATTAATTAATTACTGTATTAACTAATATAAAATTGGTCCGAGCTGCAGTTGTATCTTTCGCACTCTAGTCGGTGGGGTGTATTGGTGGGACGGATCGGACAAATATGTATACAGTCGGAAAAGTGACCTATTCTCCAAATTAGCATTTCAGCCCACCTATCCACTTAACTCTTTCGCTGCTGACGACCTACGTCTTAGGTCATCGACAAATGGGCCGCAGTGCTGAAGAACCCACGTAACGAGTAGGTTCAATTGTATTTCGCCTGAGCTCATGACCTACCACGCGAGTCACCGAAAACCATAGACCTGCGCGAATAACCCATGACGCGAGCCACATTTATCGTTTCAACGTTACGTCTGTGCCCACGACCTACGAGGGGGATCAAGTCTTATGCATTCATCTGCGCTCATGACCTACAGCATAAGTCACCTTAACCTTACGCCTATGAGGGTGACCCACAAGATGGAGCCATTTTGATCGTTTCATCGTTACGACTGTGCGCACAACCTACGAGGGGGGTCAACTTTAGCACTGCGCGAGGATCATGATTTTGAGCTTAGCAGCGAAAGTTTTAATCAGGCCCATAGACAATTTAGGGTGTTACAGAGGTATTACAAAAGCCGTAAACATAGGTAATAATTATAACTTCAAAAGCCCCTCTTTGAATTCATGAGTGGAGGAGGCTTTTGTCCTGCAGCATGATAGAAGCATAGAATTCTGCTGCTGGTTCGTCACCATCATTGGCCTTTCCATCTATTAAAGACGATTCAAGCAGTTTCTTGGCGACGCTTACGCTCGTGACTAGAAAGCCCGATACAAGAGCGATAGGTACGGCCGCATGTACGGCAAGTAAAATAGAGTTTGCTGTGTCAGTTGGGTTTGCCGATTATGCCTCCTTTCCCGCTTTTCAGCCAAGGAAATAAACCACGCCCTGTTAGTACTTATAAAAGATAGACGTCCTTTTTTGTCATCAGCTGCACGGCTGATTCATTTTTCATAGGGTGTAGTGTAGAGCATCTCTGTGATGGGGATGGACCAGGTTTGCCTGCATAACTCCAGTTGGTTTAGGAGTTTATAATGGCAAAAAATTAATATAATATAATAATATGGTGAATATTCCATAAAATCGCACACCTGAAGTATGATTTTTGAACGTCAAATCAGCAGTAGAAAGATGCATATCTCCATAGTAATATTGACATTTTCAACTGCTGAGTTCAAAGTATGAGTTTCAAAAATCGCACTCCAGGATTGAATGCCCGTCTCCAGGATTGAATGCCCGTACTACGAGACTACTAACCGCTAAACCAGCACCTTATCTGCATTTATTTACTCCTTCAGTAAGCGGATGCAAACCGAAAAAGATGAATTTAAGAAAATCTTCCACTTAGTTATTAAGGCTTATTTAATAATAATAATTGGAAGATGGCTATAATTTATCTTCAATTGTAGTGTCATGTAGAATAATAGCGTGGGAATCCATCAATGACGATTGATATTATTGCATTCGTCATTCAATTAGTACCTACCTATTTTTATTAGATGGATCAGTGATATACACCTAATGATGACTTTTTCGATTGAAGACTAAATTATTGTCACTATCGTCGCTAAATCACAAACTCTTAGGGGCGGATCCAAAAGGGCCATGGCCCTTTGCATAACTGCATACTTACCTGCTCCTGAGACAGGGGACGAGATACTGGATGTAAGTACGGGATATTCGGGAGTTCGAACTCAAACATACAAAAAGTTCTATGAATCTAGTCTCTCCACCCAGACGAGCCGTGGAAACTGTGAGATGAGCCCCTAAAATGTAATCCTATATCCACCCTCACTATAGGGTCCAACTTAATATGCTGACACTTTTTAAGTGGACGATCAGACAGTCTAACTGAACAACTTTCTTCATGGGACCAACATCAAAATCGGGAATAAAAAAAACTGTCCCATACATTTCGCTCAAGTAGGTTTGCAGTTTTGTATGGAAGAGCAGATTTTTTTTCGTGATTTCGATGTTGGTGCCATAGAGAAAGTTGTTCAGTTTGACGGTCTGATCATCCCCTTAAAAAAGTGTCAGCATATTTAGAAGGAAGGAAAACCCATCAACCTGAACAACTTTTACTATGGTAGCAGACCTGTCAACAAAACTCAGCTGTTCCATACTAAATTACAATGCCTATTCGACTCAAACATATGGAACAGCAGATTTTTTGTGATGACAAGTTTGCTCCCACAATAGAAGTTGTGCAGTTTGAAGGATAGAGTAAAATTCCCCGGTTTGGAAGAGTGCGGGTTCAAGTCCATTTGATTCAAAAAAGCACAACATAGCTGTAGCATGTTTAAAATAAATAATATTTGAAGAAAGTAGACTAAAAGGTTAATGATAATTTTCCTTACACCCTGTATAAATTTCAGTGAACAAAAGTTTTATGCTGGGCCCGTGTGCTTGAATATGACCATCTTACTCTCTCCCTTATTCTTGAGAGGAGGCATGTGGCTCTGCAGCGTGACGTTTACAGGCTGGTGATCAAATATTATGTTGTATTGCTGATACATAATGCTTAATAATTTATATCTTCTTTTCTTCGTCGATCTGTTCCTGCCTACTCGAGATTAACTATGCAGTGAACTGCCACGATATTGATTCTCAGTGTAGGTCGTCAAGTCATCATCATCATCATCAGCCCATCATCGTTCACTGCTGAACATAGGCCTCTCCCAAGGCGCGCCACAAACGGCCTTCCTCATCCAATCGCTCCCCGCAACTTTTTTTAGGTCGTCTGTCCAGCGGGCAGCAGGGCGTCCCACACTACGCCTAACAGTTCGCGGTCTCCACTGTAGAACTCTGACACCCCACCGGTTGTCAGTTCTTCGGCCGATATGACCAGCCCATTGCCACTTCAGCTTGCTAATTTTCTGAGCTATGTCAACCACTTTAGTTCAATTAAAGTAACTTAATTAACTACCATCAGACTTAGAGCATACAATAAAAGCTCTAGGACTTCCGATAAGGCGGTAAGAACGGCCTAGCCTGGGCTCTAAAAACTGTATAGATGTTGACGCATGATGATTTTCCTAGTGACCTACCTAGTTGAATTGTTTTTGTTTTATGTGATGCTGAAATGTATCTCGTTAGTAAAAGAAATTGCAGCCAAAAGCAAAGTTTCAAGATAAAAGCTAAACATTGTTATTAAATCAATGTGCCATGCAATTTAGAGGGCGATTCTGCGGACAAAACTAGGGCGGTTTCAAATAGCTTTTCGGGGAATCGAGCGCTTGGCTGCCAACTGTCCGCTGCACCATTGCCATTGCCATTACTTGCCAGACAATGTTTAGTTGTCGAAGTGTTATGTATTGGGGCGTGAACCCTCATTTATTAGAGTCAACAGTCTTTGATTAATATAAATCAAAGGCTGCCTTAATAAAACTTTTTTGACGAAATCATTTTTCTACCCGCTGTTATGTAAAGCCCTGGCACATTTTTACACAGCAGAGTTTTATGGCGATTAAAAATAAATTTCTTTTATTTTTTTCCCTGAAAAGGATTTCTTAAAATTTTTTCGACTCTGTTTCGGACAGCGTCAAGTCATGAAATATTTTCGGTTGTCGTATATTTAACTAATTTCTTTGCCATTCCTACCTAGGCTACAAGTGCCTTAGTACACTATCCAACACCTACCTAAGTCCAATAATAAGTAGGTACCTATTATAAGTATTTTAGATTTTGATTTTCTGGCCGTGGTGGTCCAGTGGCGAGTAACCTTGCCTGCCGTGCAGGAGGCGATGGTTCGAACCCCGTCCAGGCCGACTCGTACCAATGAGTTTTTCGGAATTTATGTACGATTTGTAACACCACTGGCTTTTCGGTGAAGGAAAACATAGTGAGAAAACCTAGATGCTTAATTTTCAAGGTATGTATTGTACCCACTGTCCATTACAAGTAGCGACGGGCTCACCACCCGTCACACTGGACAGAGTTTCGGTTCTACTGGTGAAACGTGGATGTTCTGAGGTTTCAGAATATCTCTGACACCCCCTCGGGGAATATAGTCGTGACCATATAATATGCTATGCTATGCTTAGATTTCTTTACGAACGGTGAACTTGTTAAATATTGTTTGGTACTTTTTCCTTAGTAAGCTCCAATTCTCCCCTGCTCCCCTATGTACCTAAGTAGGTATACCTAATGAATATTACAGTAAATAACCATATTTTAAAATTGTGTCTCCAGTAAAAATGTAAATAGCATATGCTTGGCGTTGTTCGGTAATTTACATTTGGGTTATCTCAAGCATAAACACGCTTGAGACACCCACCACAAAATGGTGAAGTTTTGTGGCAGGCTGGAGAGCAGCATAGGTAGCATGGCACCGTGATATAGCGCTATCACACCTTCGCTCTCTTTCTATTTGCGTACGAACGAACGAGATAAAAGACGTGATACAGCCGTATCACGTGTAACATGCTACGACAGCCCTATAGTAGACAGCGGTCTGCATTAAACTTGAGATTAAACTGGTCTGCATAACATTCATAAACTCTTGCTTGTAAGTGCGTAAGCACTGCATTTCGGCCAGTGTCAAGTGATTTGTGGGAATGTTTATCCCAATTTAAAGGACTTTTTTTTGCTCAAAAACACAGCTGAGAAGAATTTGCGGGGCCTCGTGGCAAGCAAAAACGCGAACCGAGCGTACACCACGCGAAAGACAACTGTTCGCGGCAAAGCCTGCATCGTGACTCTTTTCCATAGCATTCACAATAAACGAACTTCGTAATGTCAAATGACAATGACATCTAACTGTCAAATCGTGTCAACGTGTTTTTTAAAACTAATCAAATAGGATTTAACCTACACAAACGCCTTTTAGATGATAAATTAAAAGTGAATGATGCCCTTAAGTGGCTGTGTAGTAAATTATAATCGTATTCTTACTGTTTCTGCTTGTGGAACACAGCTGTCAGTGTCGTCTTTCACTTCGCGTTTTGCGAGAAAACATTTCAAATAATTTTTAGACCTATTTTTAGTATTATATTATTCCCACGTTCCAGATTTACAGTTACTTTGTTCTATAGTGTCATATTTAAGTTTTGTTATAAGTTTTCTACACTTACAAGCAATCATGGGACGTAAATCTCAATCGAAACAAGTTTCTAAGAAGAAAGAAGGAAAGGAAGTAAATAAGTTTTTGCAACAGAAGAGAAAGGAGCTCGCTGTTCTAGTGGACAAGCTGCTTAAGCTGACGAGCGTGTTCCAGGCTTCAGCTAACTTGTCCAAGAGCTGGGAACATCATTTAGAAATCGAGGCGATCTTGAAAGAGGTTAGGAATTTGGAAGCTCCGGTTCACACAGGCAAGCAGAGTCCACGTCAGTCGAGTATTGACAAGTATCTGAAGTGGTTGGATGAAAATGGAGCTGAGTACGATGGTAAGATTTATTTCAGACAAAGATAGTACCTAGGTGAATAATAATAAAAGTGAGCCATTCTCCAGCTGCACACTTTCAATACATCGGTTTAGTTTAGTATTCTGCGGCACGAATTTAGGAAGGAAGTGACATTGTGGGAACCTTTGGGCGGGATATGATATGGGACGGTTTGTTTAATTAGTTTTATTTATTTAGTAAATTCGATTTTAATTATTTTTAGTATATTTTATTATGCTAGTATTATTTTCTTGAGTTATTTATGATCTTATTTTACTTATCTTAACTATTATAAAACTGTAACAGAAGTGTGTCTGTATATTGAAGACATTTACATGAATAAATTATTAAGATAAACAAAAAACCCGACTGCATAAAAAACCTATTAACTGAAAAGAGAAAAACAAGCTCTAAAATCACTAATCAGCTATAACACGTGTATTTAAGCTAATATAATTTGAATGTTATTAGGTAGGTATCGCAAACGGGGACAAAGGAGATTTTTGGTTAGTTATTTTTGACCCCGCCTGCAATACCTACCTAATAACATTCAAATTATATTAGCTTAAATACACGTGTTATAGCTGATTAGTGATTTTAGAGCTTGTTTTTCTCTTTTCAGTTAATAGGTTTTTTATGCAGTCGGGTTTTTTGTTTATCTTAATAATTTAGTTTATTTCATACTTTTTAGTCTTGTGTCGAAACGGTAATATAAAAGTACTATAATATTTATATATTTGGAATCGTCTGATCACTAGCTTTCATTTGATACCCATATTGTAATTTTTAACAAAAAAAAATTGTTTATTCCCCCTATCTTTTTTAATTTGTAGACGCCATCTTGAAATAATATACCCTATGTCACTCTCACGATTTTTACGAATCCAATGACACCCCATACGTTAAAATCCATCAAGCCGTTTAGGCTGTAGGCCGTGCCAAAGAAATAGACATACAAACATACATACATACATACATACATAGATACATACATACATACATACGCTCGAAAAACATAACCCTCCTTCTGTCGCAGTCGGGTAAAAAGATTATGATATGGTTTTTATTTATCTCAGACTTCAAATTAACCATTTTTAGAATTTCTATCTGTTTGTTTGTATGTTTGTAACAGCATCACGCAAAAACTACTGAACCGATTTTGATGAAACTTTTTTGTTTGATAGCTTATGATCTGACTTAAAAAATTTGTGCAGTCGAAGTCACGGGTAAACTCTAGTTTTATAATTAACTTAAAATTAGCTTTAAGTAAAAAATGTAATAAAAGGGTAGGTGAATTTTCCACATTGGGGAGAGTGGCAATTAGGGGGCCCCTTCCCGCCTATATTCGTGCCGCAGGATACTAAACTTAAACCAATATAATTTTATACTGACTTTAACTTTGACTTTGAAGGGGGAGGGGGTTGCCCTCTTCTATTACCCCAGGGGAAGGGGTAGGGAGTAACCAAAAAGTGTCAATTTGTCTAATCAACAAAACAAGTCTGAGAACACTGAAAATTCACCATTATAAAGTTCATTGTGGGGTCCATCTCGAATGCGCCTCCCCCTCGCGCTCGCTCTCCCCCTGATATTCTCAAACATGAGGGGGTTTCCTCACTTTCCCCTTTGGGAAGGGGGAATCTTTATCTTCTAATCTCACATAAGAATCTTCAACGTTACAGGTGTTGAAATAAGTGAGTTTGAAGGCTACGACCTTGGTCTGAAAGCAAGCAAAGAGTTCACGGAAGGATCCCTCGTACTCACAGTGCCGAGCAAGGTCATGATGACAGAGAAGAATGCGCAGGAATCTGAGCTGGCTGCCTTCATCACCATAGATCCATTGTTACAGAACATGCCTAATATTACGCTAGCACTGTTTCTGTTATTGGAGAAAAATAATGCTGGTAAGTCAACTTAACATGTGATGCGTGATGCGTGTGCTAATACCTTATGTATGGAATGCCATACAACCCTGACTCACCAGGCGAGTTGTGCGCAGTATGAACCGGGCATTGCAGACCTTACACGCAGGTCGTCAGTAGTCTAAGGTGTAATAATTGAAGATAAAATTCAAACTGTCAAAACCCCCCTATTCTTGACTGCACTAGGAAACTATAAAGTGCACAAAAGAACAGCGATGGTCGCAGTATAATGAGTGAAAGCCTGTCAAGGCCCTCTGCCCTAAATTAATAATAAATTGTTGGTGAATAGTAAACAAGATAAGTTGTTCAGTTCTATGGTCAGGGGTGCTTCACCCTTTAATTATTACTAGGGTTTTTTGTACACCCTGTAGAAGTGGTGAAACAGGCCCTTAATCTTCTGAATGATCACTGCTTGTTGATCCTGGTTAGGTTATACAGCCCACGAAAAAATACCAATTTTATAATGTGGTTTAGAGTTTCTGGCCGCATCTTCTCTACAACGGAACACCTTCCGACGCTGTGGTAAATTCAAAAACATGACGTCAAAAACTTATCTATGTGATATTATTTTGAATAAACAATTTTGACTTTTTTGACTTTTGACGGGCCATTCAATGCCCGTTAGGATTAACTTCAAGGAAGTTGATGTATTTATTATGTTTATTTTTGTAAGATATAGCCGTGGTTGTCCAGTGGCGAGTAACCTTGCCTGCCGTGCAGGAGGCGATGGTTCGATCCCCGTCCAGGCCGACTCGTACCAATGAGTTTTTCGGAATTTATGTACGATTTGTAACACCACTGGCTTTACGGTAAAGGAAAACATCGTGAGGAAACCTGCATGCTTCAATTTGGAGGCATGTCTTGTACCCACTGTCGATTAAAATTGGTGACAGGCTCACTCCCCGTCACACTGGACAGAGTTTCGGTACTAATGAAACGTGGATGTTCTAAGGTTTCAGAATATCTCTGACTACCCCCTCGGGGAATATAGTCGTGAGCATATGCCTATGCCTATTTTTGTAAGAATGGTTACGCCCTGGATCCCAGAAAACGGTCATAGACATCCTGGTCGACCGAGGAATAGTTGGTAGGACGATAAATCTGCATGTGTAGTATGATTTCTCTACACGCGCGTAACGCGCCTTGTCTGCATAGAAAATAATTTGTCCCGCGCTTTTCGGAGAGCGAAAGCCGCGCTTGCCGCACCTTGTAATGTAGGAAAAACCCGAGTCGCGCGCAAGTAGAGAAATCATGCTAGACGAGATGGATGATTTCGATGCCAAGGGGTCTGGCTAGAGCAGGTCCAGCACAGGGATAGTTAGATAATTAAAAGGGAGGCCTTTTCCCAGCAGTGGGATGTATTAGGCTATGGAAAAAAACACACATTTAATGCTAATTTGAGTTCATGCAAATTCAATCAAGATATGGGACATTCCCATTATATCAAAACATAATTATAATATCTGTTAAGTAAACAATAAGAGAATTAACACTCATCATTGTGGATTTGCTATGAAATTACTTATTCATTCATTTCAATAATCCATTATAATCATGTCATTGTGAAGTTGTTGCATGGTCTCACCTTGAACTCAATCAAGAGAATTAATGATGCCTAGATCTTACTTATTTAAATAAGTAGAAATGAAAATCTGATTCATACAACCATCTTCAACCCCTTGTTTGTTAATGTATAGATAGAGCCTCACGTACCGTATAAAACAAAAGTGGCTAACTTTCATAAATTGGTGTTCGTGAGGCGCCTTACAATTTATATCTGTGTGCGTGTATTATGACACGGTTTGTCACTCAAGAGTTCACAGATATTTTTTGACGCGTTTTTTGCTTCGACATCTCTTGACATCTAAGAGGAAGGATCTCCATAGAGTCCGCATAAATTTACGATTGTAGTTGGTCTCTTTTGTCTTATGACATACCTTAGAAGGAGATGGAACTATAGATATTTGTTTATGCGGCTGTCCACTTTTTTTTGAGCTAGTGTGTGTGAAAAGTGACCGTAAACATAAGGTCATATGTCACTTGGTGCCTTTTGTCCATACTACTTGACACCACACACTCAAACCTAAACGTCAAAAAAAGTGGACACTTTACAATTGGTATGGCACTCTAGTCTTAAAGAGAGATCCTTCCTCTTAGCTTGACATATAAAAGGTCTCGATAAAAGAGAGTGTTATTTTTGAAAGTCACAAGTTATGCTAACTCGATTACAAAAGTCATGCCAAACTTGTATGAAAGGGGTTTGAACTTTTAGGTATAGTGGTAACCATAAATTTGCAGGAATTTCGAAAAATTTCGACGATGAACAAAAAATGTCATAAGACATTCATTATACAGGATGTAATTAATATCATTAGCATCCTTTTAAACTAACAGTATACCCATCAAACTGAACCACTTTTACTATGGCAGCAAATAGATCTGAGCGAAAAAAAATCAGCTGTTCCATACTAAACTACAATGCCTACTATAGGTACACTCAAATGTATGCAACGGCTGATTTTTTTGGTTGTTGCTCTGATCGGTTTGCTCCCATAGTAAAAGTGGTAAACAGTTTAGTTCAAATGTATGCTAATGAAATAAATTTCACCCTGCAGATATTACCTACATTATTTATTATTTCATCTTATTAATCTTACGATTTTTATATCTGATTTCAGATTCTTTTTGGAAGCCATATATCGATGTCTTGCCCGAAAAATATTCTACTATCCTCTACTATACTTCAGACGAATTAGCGGAGTTGCGAGTAAGTGTTTTCTAAATTACTATCTTTGGCTTGCTGCTTTCATTGCATATGTTTTGTTTTTCGTGTAAAAAGTCGATCGTGTTCTTAGGCAAATTTCATTGATGTGGATTCTATAATCTGTAGTGAAAGGTTTAACAAAACACCTTAGTAATGCTTAAGGAGGTACTTCAGACCATGAAACTGAACAATTTTCAGTATGGAGCCAACGTCGAAAAAAAAAAATATGTTGTCTCATACATTTGAGTCGAGACGGTACTGCAGTTTTGTATATAAGAGCGGAGTTTTTTTCGCGACTTCGATTTTGGCTTCATAGTGAATGTTGTTCAGTTTGATAGTCTGAAGCACCCCCCTAAGTACACCCCCCTCCCCCCCCCTGCTATTAATAGGGAGTTTTGTTACACCCTGTATATGTCCCACTACAGGGCACAGGGACACCCCTCGGGGAGAGTGTCTGTGCATCAGAATTTCTTCTTCAGCATTATGCAGGTTTCCTCACGATGTTTTCCTTCAGCGTTGGAGAGCAGTCGCTATTACATAAATAAGTTAGAAAACTTATTGGTACATGGCATGTCGTCCGTGTAGATTTGAACCCGGACCCCTCATGATTGAGTGTCCATACCTCTCCACAACGCGCCACCATCGCTCGTCTGTAGTGAATACGACATAACAATTAGACAGTCTAATCTACCGGGATTATAATACACGTGTGGATACAAATAGATACAAAATCTTATATAATACAAAGTAATTTGCATTTCTACATAATTATTGCATGTATTATTATTTGTAAAAGGTATTTGTAATTCATGTCTCCATTAATCTTATTTGCATGTTTCAGCCTTCACCTGTATTTGAATCATCATTGAAGCTGTATAGAAGTATAGCAAGACAATACGCGTATTTTTACAATAAAATACATACCCTGGATATACCAATCTTGAAGAGCTTGCAAGATATATTCACATACGAAAACTACAGGTAAGTTTGTATTAAAACAAAAATTATTTCTTAACTGTATTTATTAATAGTCTTAGCTATTTATAAAGACAACATTCTTTGAAATGTCACATTGCACTTGCAACATAATACTGAAGATAAATAGAATAATAAATAAATAAATCTTATATAAAATAGAATACATCCTATCAATAGACTGCCAACTTTAAAAAATATATTTGTTAATACAAATATTTTAGTGAAAAATCCTGAACCTATTAACTTAAAGGCACATAAAAGACGAGACAAAAATAATGTACAAATAGAGCTACAGGATTCAGACCAACTATTAAATATATTCAAAATATTTCTAGTAAAAGAAACACAATTTACAATTCCCTTATACTCAAAATCAGGTCACTAGTTAAACAGAATTAATTCTAACAATAATAATTAAAATCTTACTTAATATTTCAGTCTAAATTATCTGGTGACGAGGTTGGTACTACTGAAATGGTTTCCTCAAGGTGTCCCACATGTATTCGGGAGACTCTTTACCGTTGTGAGAATCTATCGTGCTCATTGTATAGATATTTGATGAAGCTAGCATTGGACTAATGCTACGAGTACTGCAGTTGTTTTTATGACCTTTTCTGTTTTCGAAAACTGGTGTGGGAATCCGTTCATCGCAAAAATCTTGCTTCTTTCGCAATAAATTACGTTGCTGATGCCATTTGAAAGCTCCATAAGTTAGTAAAAATAGTATCATTGCTAATCCTATTATGCTTGCCGTAGCAACTGTTACTGATCTAGTTTCACTTGGCAAATGGTCCAGAATACCTGGTTTGATTGTTGAAGGTCCAGCTCTTTCGAATGGTTTTATTTCGATTTTCTCTTCTGATCCCGACGCTATGTTGCTATTTAAGTCTTTTAGGTGCTGCAAATCTTCCAGCACAATTACACCGTCTCCGTCATGGTCTTCTTCGAGGACAATTTTTGTATTTGGTTGGGATGATTCTGAAAAAAGAAAGTTTATTAATGTCATTGTAAGCTCTAGAGTTCTATTTTAAATCCTGAAAGTTAGACTCACCTTCAATAAAAGTCGCTGTTATATCAGTTTCATTTTCACGACTTCTTCGCATTAACGTCAATATTTCGTTCCAATTAGCTAATTCGTGTTTTACACCATCCTCCATATCCTTCAATACGCGACTTTCTCTAACTGCGTCATCCGTATTTGTTGTGTTAACTTCGATGACAGTTGTAACATAAGGTGTACCTTCTGAGTCTTTCTTTACAATTCCTTTTTCACCTATGTCACTTTCCGTTAACTTGTTGAAAAGTGACATAATACCCATATTTTCTCCGTTCTCGTTAACGTTATTACCAAAGTCCATGACAACAGGAATGCTCACGAATTGTGATTGTAAAATATTAGGGTCCATCGTAGTAGCTTTAGCAGTTGGGTCATGGAGATTTGCATCTAAAAGAGCTCTTAAAGGATAAGTCTCTTTAGAAATAGGTTCGATCAGAGATTTAGAAAGGAATGGTTCGGGTGGATTAGGCTCCTTTGAAGCATTATGGAATATATCCGCTAGATGAACATGACTCGACCCACGTTCCCTGTGCTGTACCAATTCACTTAAAGTCATATTCCTCTCCAACAGAATTCTGGACAGTCTGTTGCTTGCTGAAAACAAAACAGAGGAATTAAATTCAACACATATGATGTTTAATTTTGGATATAGACATTTTATATCTAAACGTAAAACAATAACTCACTTCTTGTGTCATTGAGGATTTCTTCAATCTCAAATTTAGCGGAATCTTCTGTTGTTGTAAATAATGTAGGGGCCTTTGCTGTTGTCGTGGTAGAACTCTTATTAATCCTTGCTACGGTTTCTCTTTTTCTACTTTTTTCAGTAGTTATGAAATCATCTAATGAAGTAAAATATTCATCACGATCTGTAGTCGTTTGTTTTGGTGTTTGTGTCTTAGCAATAAATTCCGACGATGAAACTAAATTAGGCATTCCAAAGAGATCTGTCATCAAATCGTCTTTTGGGGGTTCCGTTGTAGAATTCTTTTGCCTTAGCCGTTTCTTTTTCAATCTGTTGTTAAAGGCTTGCTGTCTTAATCCCATACGATTTACCGCTGGCCTCAAGATGCGTATTTTTGGTTTTTCGGTTGTGGTAGGCGATTCAGTTGTTACGGGTTCTGTACTTGCAACTGTAGATGTTTTCATTATTTCCGTTGTTTTCATAATTTCTGTAGTGGTGTCCTCACTTTCTTCGTCTTGTTTATCGTGTTTCTCTTCAGTCTCCGGATCTATCGACACTGTCGTTGGGTTGTAATATTCGGTGTTATGTATGACTGTGGTTTCTTCAGGTATTGTAGTTGTTGTAGGTAATGCTTCAGTTACTTCGTGATTGATTTCTTCAGTTGTTACACTTATATTCATCATAGATGGCATTACATTTCTCCATTCTTTAGATTTTACATTAGTAGCGTTTCTGTGGTTAAAATACTTTCTTGCAGTCAGAGCCATCAGATCTCTATTTAATTGACCTTTAAAGGTATTGTTTACCATTGGTCTCAATCGAAGTTTTCGTCTAATACCTCCTAGGAATCTGCGTTTTGGTAACATTTTTGGTTCATTTTCAGACTCCTTTACTTCACTGTCCTGTTTTTCTGTAGTCGTTGAATCCAAATTACGTTGTTCTGTTCCAGTTTCTTTATTTTTGTGTTTAATAATGGTTTCAGTAACTGATTGTACCATTTCTGTTGTCTCATTATCTTCTATATCTTCACTTTTGTCGTCTTCGTCCTGATCTTTATTTTCTGCATCTTTAGATTTTTCTTGCGATTTCTTATTTTCCGGCTTAAGCACAGAAATAGCGTTTTGTCTCCCTTGAAGCAAGTCTGCCAAAGATAAGTTGTGCTGTTGTAATATTTCGCTCAAACTTGCTCCGTTTGACCTCTTCAATATTTCTTTCAAAGCGATCGGGTCAATGTTGCCCTTTTTCTGCAAATTCAGTAAAACTTTAAATTATGTTTACAAATTAGACCTCAATCAAACATTAAGATTCAACTGTCGTAATATTATCCTATCCTATGTCAGTCTGTGGGCTTGTTTATCGAGAATTTATAAACGTTTCCTAATTTCTTTATGAAAATATCTTTTCGACGTTTACTTATAATTTTCTAGCTATGACGAGTGAAATAAAAGCAGTAGGTAGAGCCACTAGTAATAAATAGCGCACAATGAATGTTAATATTAACGTAAAATAATTCCAGGTACATTATCAAGCTGATTAATTACATTAAACTACAATTGTACATAAAGCTAATTTCCAACTAAAAAATATAAATCTAAACATTCACTACTTAATCTATTGTACCATATCGAGCTCTTCATCCATGAATAATGAGCGGGAATCTTCTGAAATGGCTTTTGAATTAGATGATATAAGTTTACTTGATAACTTTTCTAGATACCCCGATTGGTTTCGATGCTTCGTCAAGAGCAGATCATTAAAATTGATAGTTGTATCGGTTTTCTCACTCTTTTTTATAGTTTCTACTGTATCTAATAACATGTTCACTTCCAAGCTATCTTCAGTTGGCATTATCGGGAATGCGTGTTGCAAAGTTTTAACTAAGCTTAATATTATTTCCTAAAAATTAAGATGTAAAATTTTTTTAAATATTTAATCCACACAATAGTTTGGAATGGTTAACTGCAGTTCTAAAGAAACTTAAACTGCACCAACTAGCAGCCATACTGCAGCTTACTATTCTAGCTTAAAATTTTGATTTAGGGTGTAAATTTACGTGACATATTAAATGTTGTGCTTCAGACCATCAGACTGAATAACTTTCACTATGGAGCCAACATCGAAATCGCAAAACTATACATTTGGGTTGAGTAACCATTGTCGTTTTCTATGGAATCGTCATTATACTGCAATACTGTTACGTAACCGCAAGGTAAAGAATCTAGAGAATTTACTAAAATTTTATTCAGTCATTAACGGCGCCCTTTTCATTGAATAAACCGATTGCGATGAAACAAAGCGAGAATGTCAATCAATAACAAAGCCCTACGCTTTGGAAAGCTTCTTTTGACCTAGGACCAAGATCAATATAATATCGTTATCATCAAGTCATGCATGACATAATAAAAAAAACTAGTTGCGAATTATGTGCAACAGCTACGTAAGGAGACGCCTGTGTTTGCCGGCTCCTTGATAATGCGCCCGTGTGCGGTGCGGCGGCGGGCTTGTGGTCCTGTTTTTCCCATTCTCATTATAAACTAACTGATCTAAACAAAAATCTGAAACGCAACTCACGTATCCCTTCACCTGTTCTTTTATTGCAGTAGACTTTTCGCTCAACTTTTCCTTCAAATCCGACAGTTCCTCTTTAGCTAGTAATTTTTTGTCATTGTACGATTCTTCTAAAGAAAATTCTGATAATGATTTATCTTGTTTGATTTTCAAATCTTCATATTCCAGGGGGCTTTGAACAAATGGGTCTACATATTCTGGTCTTGATGTGTCCGATTTTGGTGTGTTTTCAAAATCACTGTTTACAAACTGTTCATTGAATGGTTCGTTGTAACGTATTGTTTCATCAGATTCTTGCTTCGGTTCTTCGGTTCTAACTGGTTCAGGATTTTCATCAGATCTGTATTCGTTGAATTCGCTTAACTTCGGCCAGTTTTCGAGCGAGGGTCGTTTTCTTCTCTGGCCTCGTCTTCGTAGCGGTCTTTCCGTGTCTAGATAGTCTTCGGTCCATCGGTTTCGTCTGGTCTCTGGTTTCCTGCGTCGTCTCCTCGGCTGTTCTGTTTCTGTGCTGTGTTCTGGTTCGTACGAATTGGGGTCTTCGGGTATGCGCCTCTCTTTTGGGGTGAGATCTTCGTTGGAGGCTGCCACGGGTCGTCGTTTTCGTTTGCGCACTGGTCTCCGACGCGGCTCCTCGGGAAAGTCCCGCCAGGTATCCGCCTGCGTTGACTGCTTCATCATTGGCTCCACTTCCATCACCCTCCAAGGCTGAAACAGTTTATGATGGACATTGAATAAAAAGGTCTACTAAATGATGAAAGATAATGCAATGTTTGTAATTGACATTAATCATAAAAAAATACTGAGAGCATTTCTTTTAATGAATGTAAAGTCAATTAACCGTGTTTATTTTAAACCGTTTACTGCCGTTCGTTACATGCAAAAAATTCACTGAACATTTTTGTGCAAGCATTAATTATGAATGAAAACACGCAATGCTTTTTTTTGGTATTTTGTGTGCATTGATAAATAATTTTTAACATTACTGAACGATATCCAACTACGGCCACTTGCTTAGTTTATGAAGTGTGAAAACGTTAGTGAAAGGTCAGTGGATAAAGAGGTAAATGAACTCTGAAGTTAATTGTTACGTTTAATTACCGCATTACAGCTTTCTTGGTTTTACTAAGTGGTTGTTGCACAGAACATTATTAGAGGGGTTAGAAGTGCAAAGTAGGCGTGGAACGTGTCGCACAGGTTATGCAATGATTTGCATAACACCATAAGGCGCGCGGCGTGGTGCGAGCGAGAGGGCATGAGTAATTATAGCAGCGTGAGCGGGAAAACAAGTGGCGACAGCCGTCTCCGAAACAAAAGCGCTACTTTGCATTTCTAACCCCTCTATAATATTCTGTGGGTTGTTGTATTTTAGTTTTAATTTTGTAAAACAGGTGGCGCCAATGATCTTTACCGCCTTAAAGATTTTTATTATTATTTTAGTGTCTGTCTTATTTGTACATTTGATTTTAATTACTGCCACAGACTTTATAATACAAGTTACTATTGCACGGGATCCATGATTATGCGCAAGAGTTAAAATGTGAACATAACAATTAAATGCCAATACATGGATGGAACTCATATCATAAGCTCACGACTATATCCTCAAAGATAGTTTTATGGTATTCTAAAAATACCTTGTTCAGAACATCCACATTTTAATAGCAGAGCCCAAACACTGTCCTTTGTGGCAGGATTCGAAAAAAGAAAAGTCGTATTACTCGTAGATCTACTGAGATTGATGGTTAAAATGTATGAAATAAAATACGATTTTATATAAAATACAATAAAGTACGAAAATAAAAATGACACTACATGAATGGAACTCATACAGTCGCCATCAGATGAATCGTAGCATACATGGTGTTCAAATATTTCTGAGCAGTGCTAATTTGCAATAAATTATTTACAGCAAATGTTACCAATTATATCTAAACGAGTATTTGGTCATAAATATCGGAACAGCTAATTTGTGAGGAAACCTACATTCCCGACAATGAATAGAAAATACCATAAGTTCGGAGGTATGCGTAAAATATGGGTGAGCTTGGGGCAAACACAAAGGACCAGCGCTGGTCTCAGTGTTATATAACGAACCTTGCTTGCAATAACCCAACCACAAATCTATCAACTTGCCTCCACGAATCTTAACTGAAGCCCCTTGGTGGATATTGACCCCCTCCATCTCACATTCATTTGTGAAAGAAAGCACATGCCCTCTAGTCACTCTTAAAAACCTCGATGCTAAGCTATAAAGATTTTAAAACTACTCTAATCATAAGTTATGTAACACCAGCTTAAGGGCCTATGTCGAAAAATAATTGAAGCGAAATGGGCGTGGCTTAGCGCAGCAAGCGCCCCGCGCCCCGCTACCGAACATCGTCGCGCACTAGCCCGCGAAAATCAAATCACTCAAAATGCGTAGAAAACGCTTCGCTGTTAATATATTATTAGTACCTTTTGTCGTATGAAAAAACACAATATATTATAATTAAGTATCGTTCTATTTATCCTCCTTGATCAATTATTAATTTGTTACAGGATCAATTACGGACAACCAATTTATAGATAGAAACAATACCTAACTAACGATACTCTTTAATTGATTTCACTTAAAAAACTTAAAACTCATTAATATCATACCGAAAATCACTGTACCTATCTAGAAGGAAAAAAACTATCATTACAGGATTTTGTTTTACTTTATAGTACGAGAGCTACCTGTTGGTCTTCGGTTCGGTTCTTGGTTAGGCTTTACGTCTTTAGGTCCCGTAATCAAATCAATTCAACTTCTTATTTTGTACTTGTAATTGATATAATACAAGTCAAAACATTATATGGTCAAAACATACCGACTATCTAGATGAAACCTGGAAGTTATTTTACGCCGTCAACAAAAATGTAAGAAGAACGTGAAAAAATAAGTTTCGTAATACTGCAATAATCTCAGTTATTCTCGATACCACAAGAACTTTCAGGTTGAGAAGTTGTATAACACTCATAAACCTATTTTCAAAATCCATAGGTAATTCTAAAATACCTCGCATCCCTCAGATGCATGGCATAGCATTGAAGGATGAGGATGATGCAGGATATTATAACAGGTAGGAATGAATTTTAAAGTTCATTATTGCACAGCGTGAAGTTAGCACCCGAGCACAAGCAAGGGTGCTAAACGTATATGCAGGTTTAGGTCACAGAGTGCTGGAAAATTATTTACAACTTATTACCTTTTCTTTTCTCTCATACTTCTGGTATGTTCCTGCCTACGTTTCAAATTTAATGTTTTGTTCCGTTTTGTTTTTCATTATCACTGTTTCTCCTAGGGTACCCCAGGAAAATTAGGTGAAAAAAAGGGTCAACCTCGGATTGAGAGATAATAAGCTACAAACTTCTTAAAATCATCGTTATGACATCCAATACGTTAGGTCAAATGTCACATAAAATCTCGTTTATGCAGGTCAAAAGATTCAAGGTAAAATGTCAAAAAACAGGTCTTTAGGAAATATCTTCTTTTCTATGCTCTAAATGACCTTTGAAGTTTTAAAAAAAATTGTAGAACTTTAAATTTTCTTCAAATTTGGTCATTTATAATAGTTAACCGTTCTTGAGATAGATAGGTAGAACGCAAAGAGTTGTAACTCCCATAACGGTTTGCTCCCATAGTAAAATGATACTTTTCCTTACACCCTGTATAATATTATTTGGCGTTATTAATGAAAATACATAATTTCAATAACTATACACGAAAGAAGATGATGAAGAATTATTTCGAGTTTGAATCAATCGGGATAGAAAAACGAGTACAGAATAGTGACCCTGAGCAGCGCGCATTGAAGATATTGAATGAAACCAGTCACCGCCTGCCCGACAGACGCTTCAAAACAATACTTATATGGAAAGAAGACGACATGAAGATTCCGAACAACTACAAAAACTCACTCAAACGGCTGCACAACCTAGAGAAGAAACTAGACCGAGATGAAGACCTGAAAAAGAAATATGAAGAAAGAATGCACACCCTCTTCACTTTGGGCTACGCCGAGGAAGCTACCACACCGCCGGTGCCAAATAAAACATGGTACCTACCCCACTTCGCGATCATTAACCCCGCGAAACCGAAGATAAGAGTAGTACACAACGCCACAGCGAAGACAGCCGGACGCAGCCTGAACGATATGCTACTCTGCGGTCCAGACTTGCTGCAATCTCTGCCGGGAGTTGTAATGCGATTTCGTCAACACCAACACGCCGTGTCAGCTGACATAAAGGAATTAATGTTTATGCAAATATAAGTTCAAGAGGACGACAGAGAGGCACTACGATTTCTATAGCGGGGCGACGAGAGAGGGAACCAGCGACCGCGAGAGTACCGCATGACTTCATTGATCTTCGGCGCGATGTCATCACCATGCACCGCGCTATACGTGAAGAATAGAAATGCTTCAGACTTCAAAGAAAAGTATCCTGCAGCCGCGCGAGCCATTGAAAAGAACCACTACATGGACGACTACATAACAAGTTTTCCGACCGAAAAAGAAACCAAAGAAGTATCGAAATCAGTCGACTAAATTCATCGGCAAGCCGGCTTCGAGCTATGCGGATGGGTGTCCAATACAAATTCAGTAGTACAGCAGTTTTCCGCCAACTCGGGCGGCGCCACGGTCTCTATCGGCGGGAGCGAGGTCCGATGGTACAACGGGCCGAGCTTCCTACGAAACCACGAATGAGAATGGCCACAAGAGACGAAGACAGGAGAAGAGAGGGGACTTGTCACGTCACCCACCAGCGACCTGACCACGCTCACCTACCTCGAATCGAGCGATTTTCGTCGTTCCCACTTTTGCTACGAGCTACGGTGCGCATGCTACAGTTCGTCAATTTATGTCGAAAGAAGAAAAATGAAACAGTATTGGCTACGAAGCGCAAACGAACGAAAGAAAACAATAAAAACGACTCTGATTCAAAGATTGATAAGAAAACACGCAAGAACGAGACACCGTACGTGAAGAAATGAGATAGCAACACCATCGGTATCGAAACGCACTATCTCATTCGCGCTGAGAAACTATGGTGGAAACCTGTACAAGAAGATTGTCTTTCCGAAGATTTACGTCGAGTAAGGAACGGCGCGGCGCCTCAGCCGGGAGACAAGCTGTCGGCGCTATCAGTGGTCGTCGGCGAAGATGGCTCAAAGGAAGAATCCACGTAGCACCTGACATCGTTGAAGACACTGCGAGCCCGACCGTACTCGACGGGAAACACTACTTCACGCGACTGTACATACAACACGTACACGAGCGACTACATGGCGGTATCGAAACCGTCGTGAATGAGCTACAGCAGCGACTATGGGTACTGAAGATACGACCGACGGTGCGTGAACGTCATCAAACACTGTCAACTATGCAAGATACGAAGAGCGAAGCCTACGTCTCCGGCGACCGGCGACCTGAGGAGGTTCGTGGCACGAAGAGGAGTGCCTAAGGAGCTATGGAGTGACAACGCGACGTGGTTCAAGGCTGCGGAGAAGGAGCTCGCCAAGGCCGCGCTGGCGGCGGTCAGCGAGGAGGCGACGGCGCGGCGCATCACCTGCCGCTACGTACCCCCGGCCTCCCCCTTGATGGACAGCGCGTGGGAGCGCATGGTACGCACCGTGAAGGAGGCACTGCGCGTCAAACTCCACGAGCAGTACCCTAGCGACGAGACACTGCTCACCCACTCACACACGTGGCGGTGACCCCAGAAGAACCGGAGGCGCTTGCACCCAACCACATCCTGTTGGGACCCAAACGACCTCACCGCGCGCAAGCGCAGCGCGCTCAACGCCTGGCGGACGTCTTCTGGAGCCGCTAGGTCAAAGAGTACCAGCCTTTACTCCAACACCGGCGGGAGCCTCACACGACCAGCGCACGCTATCGGCGACCTGGTACTCGTCTGCGACCCCACCCTGCCCCGCAACACATGGCCGCGGTCTACCCAGGGCGAGACGGCGAGGTGAGGATCGTGGTCGTCGTAAGCAGCAACGGGCATGTCCTCCGGAGACCGACCAAGAGGATCGTCGTGCTACAGGTTGGATCGCAGAGCTGCGACGGCGGGAGAAATGTGCACGACAGAACCTGAATTGACTACCTTTGTACATAGTTTTTACATTATTTCGTTTTATATACCCTTTTATACTAGTAGGATAAGTTTAGGTTAAGTGTTCATTTCAATAAATATTTTTTTCTTATTAGAATTAAAGCTTAGCACATAAGTTATGTAAATAGTTCTAATAGGATTCTTATTTGATTTCTCTAGTGATTTCTACCCCAGATTAGATTAGGTATACTTCCCTATTAAAATTAACGCATAGCACAAGTAAATAAAACAATTAGAATCGAGTTACAACTTATAAATTCCAATTAGACATTACGCCAGTAAGCTTCCCTACCTCATTAGAATGGGTAGAATCCTATTAGAAATAATTGTTAGAAAGAGACAGAACGCTACATCTCTGTCAGCGCATACAGGCGAGCGAGGGGGGCCCCGGCGTCCGGAACCTGTGTTATGAGGAAGCGGGGGCCGGGGTAATATAAATATTGTACCTTTCCTTTTCGTTCTGCACTCTGTTATGCACCGGCGGATGATGCACATGCTATTTTTAGAATAAGAATATAAGTATCTTAACTATATAATAATATTGGTTTGTAAGCGTAGAAATTAAGATTGTATGAGAAATAAAGAGATTTGTATTCAGGGCAAGAGTGCGGGGTAAGGAGGGATGGTCGCTTGAAAATGATATAAAATGGCGCCAAATCGACGTAGATTCATTCCGGATCCAGCACTCAAGAAAGAAACAACTTGGAAGAAGAAACTCTCTGCGACCACTCGCCTTCCCTACCCTGCCCTCCAGCTTGGCTCACCATACTGACGACCCATACAATTAAGGGCCACAGAGTTTTCAAACTCTCATACCAGGCAAGATGTTCCGGAGCAATAGAATCCTTCAACTCGGTAAAAATACTGACAACGGTTCATAAATACGTTTATAACCACATTCCATTATGACAAATAAATATAATTATTTGAAGAAATTGAAAAACAAGATAGAAAAACCGAAAATTGATTTCATTACGTGACCGACGACTTAAAGATAATAACAGCTAGCTCTTGGTCTATGAAGTCCAAAAAAACTGCTAAACTGCTATTTGATTGAGAAATATACGTAAGAGAAGTTTATTCCGAATGCGTAAATGCGCGCTGCATACAAACGAAGTCTGGTGATATTTTCAATACTAACCAATCAGTAAATGAAAAATTTGTACAAACAATCTAGAAACTAATCTCTATGCTTGTATGAAGTCAGATTTTCGTTAAAATATACAGTTTAATGCTAGAATTAATTTAAGATTTGTATGGAAATCTTTGAGGTATTGTAACTTTAAAACTATACATTTTAACGAAAATCTGACTTCATACAAGCATAGAGATTAGTTTTAGATTTTTTCTGAAAAATTTCATTGACTTTAATTGGTTACTATTGAAAATATCACCAGACTTCGTTTGTATGGAGCGCGCTCCGAATTATATTCTCTTAAATGTGAAGCTGCTATGGCCTCGAATTTATTTTAGATTGTATCATTTCATTTATTTATTTACCATAATTTACATGTGTATACAGTGATGGTCTTAGTAAATATTATAGTGTAGTATTTAATATATTACACTATAATATTTACACGTAAGCTGGATAATTAATCGTAATTCGGAAATTGGACATGCGAACGCAGGTCCGACGCGGGCAAAGGCCACAGCCGACTGAGCTTTTTAATAGATTGTGATAGCTTATATTACTGCCTGACGCGAGAGAAAGAGATGAGGCGGAGCGCACGCCTGACTAAATAAAACGACGTAAGCGCCAAAACAAACTTTATTTAGTTGTGATTTTACTATTTATGTAAGTTAATTTCTGCCGCAATCAAAATTTATAAAATATCAATCTCTTTTTTTTAAATCTAGTCTCGTGTTTCTATTATTCACCGTTTAGCAGTTCCAAGCGTTTATAGATAAAGACGGAGGCTACTTTGGCTTTTTTTTCTATCGAGAAAATTTGTCTTAATCGTGTTTTGGCGGCAATCAAAATTTTAATAATATGTTCAATTTACACATATCCTGAAATCATACTCCTACTGTTAGTACTTCATGATATCTGACGCTTTGAAGAATCCTATTTTTTTCACATATCCTCTTAATACGCTCTCGATATCGATGAAGACTATATTTAGAAATTGCTCGTACGCATCCGATGATGACGTTTCGACACATTTCTAAATGTGACACTAATGTTTTCGCACATTTTCTTACACATTTCGTAAGGAAAACGTTAGTTACGTAAACAAGAGTGTTTAGACGATGCTATGCTCCACATCCCGTAGCATTGTTTGCAAATCGTCGAAAAACTTCGTGCGAAATATATACAACAATGTAAAAGAAATAAAAACTGACTGATTATAGGGGTGGGAAAGTGTATGTGACGAGTATCGAGACAAATCGATAATTATTATGACAACGAATAATAGATACTAGTAATTTTCCCATGATTTGT
This sequence comes from Agonopterix alstromeriana, assembly GCA_963924505.1. Taxonomy (NCBI): domain Eukaryota; kingdom Metazoa; phylum Arthropoda; class Insecta; order Lepidoptera; family Depressariidae; genus Agonopterix; species Agonopterix alstromeriana. The sequence goes on along the minus strand of OZ004677.1, from coordinate 5,667,783 downwards.
ATTGAAATCATCAATGTATCAATGAAACTTGCATTTGTCTACATAATATTCAACTTTCATTGTATTGTAATCCGTATTAAGAGGAGCAACGGATAAAAAACTGTCGTAGGTAGGTACTTCCACTATTGATGTGATGTACCGCAATACAAAGGTCGTTTTAGGGTTCCGTACCCAAAGGGTGAAAACGGGACCCTATTACTAAGCCAACGTTGTCCGTCCGTCTGTCCTACCTATTTAGGGCTGTAACTTTTGAACCGTAATAGCTAAAATTAACCGTAATAGTTGAAATTTTAACAGAATATGCGTTATTATTGCGGATTTGCTAACAAATAATAATAATTTGAAAAAGTTAATAATTAAGGGGGGTCTCATACAAAAACTAGTTTTATCACCGTTTTTTCTTCTCGCTCTATCGTAAAAAGGGTAATACCTACAAGCGTCAAACTTGGTGTGATTATAGAGCAAACTCTACAGTATAACAACAAATAATAAAAACCAGCCAAGTATTAGTCGGTCTCGCGCTAAAGGTCCCGTAGAAACAAAAAATTGTAAGTTAATATTTTGTGTGGTGGTGTGGTAAGGAACCCTCAGTGCGCGAGTAGCCCAACTCACACTTGGCCGGTTTTTATTTATTTATGCTTTTTACTTACGAAATAAGTGCTCCTGTGATTATGTTTATGCAATTTTCGCCGTAGATACCTTGTGTATTAATTTATTTACTTTTTGAGATTTTTGGTGTTCTACAGGGTATTAGGGTAAACAGTTGCATTACTTTAAGGGGCGATTTTACCCATGACACTGATCAACTTTCCCTAAGAAACATAGGAAATTCTCCAAAAAAATGTTCCATACTACATGCAATCATCTGATCGAACGTTTGTATGAAAAGTTGTAATATTTTTTTGCGAATTTCCTATAGGTTTCTTAGGTAAAGTTGTTTAGTATCATGGGTACAATCACCTCTTAAAGTAATGCAACTGTTTACCCTAACACCATGTATAAACCTCACACTAACAATCAACATTAAAAAAACATCTCTTTGTTATTGAAGTGGCTGCTGACTTCTTTCCTTCTTTGTGACAAATTTCAATTACTGTACATAACTGTTCACTTTACAAGCTCCACATTAAATCTAAATTGAATCTAGCACAGATCTAACTAACGATAAAAATAGTAATCTTTCACAATAAGCATAATAAAACTATGATTACGTATAAGTACATCGCGTGCTTCACTTAGAAAGTGTCGCCATTAGTTGTTCGTCAAACGACTCGGGCTTCGACAACCAATCAGTCACGGTCATGAATCGAAGATTCGTCAGCTATTTACTTAAACGCTAAAGGAAAGTTCAATTTACTGTACTTTTCTCTAGTTTTAATGATTATGATCTGTTTAAAGTTTTTTATACAGAGCACTAAATTAAATCACGCTTGGTCTTTACTAGAATGAAAATGGAGATCACACGATCAGATTGACATGAGTTCATGGACCGGAATGAAGAAATTATAAATATTGCTTTAAATTCTGTCTTCAGGAGAGTTTCCTGATTGCTGGAAGACTGCTGCAATTGTTCCAATTTATAAGAGTGGCTCTAACATTGATCCTTCTAATTATAGGCCCATCTCCTTACTTAGCGTATTTTCTAAATTATTGGAAAGAATTGTTAATGTGCGGCTCACTGGGTTTATGGAATCACACAACCTGATTTCTCCAAATCAATTCGGTTTCCGTAGGGGCCGGTCCTCTGAAGAGGCTGTCAACCTTCTGTTGGACAAAGTGTCTGCTACCCTGGATAGCGGTCACGCATGCCTGGGCGTATTCCTTGATCTCTCCAAGGCGTTTGACACTGTTTCCCACCCCATTCTTTTGCGAAAGCTGGAGGCCATGGGTGTTAGGGGCATAGCCCTGAATTGGTTCTCTAGCTACCTTAATGACAGGAAACAGCATGTCAAGGTAGCGGAATATGTCAGTCGCTCTGCTAACGTCTCTTTTGGAGTGCCTCAGGGAAGCATACTTGGCCCTTTACTATTCATCATTTACATCAATGACTTAACTCATCTCTTTACTTCTGATTTGGGCGTGGATATTATTTGCTACGCCGATGACACGGCCTTGATCTTTCGTGGCCCCAATTGGTCTCGGGTCTTCTCCATCGCTAACAGCGGTATGACAACGGTTGCAAACTGGTTGAAACACAACCTACTCACGCTCAACTCAGTGAAGACAAATTATATGTGCTTCCATAAAACTAAAGCATCCAGTCCTCCTTCTTCACTCTCTCTCAGCATTCACTCTTGTGGTGGCTGCGATCACGGCTGCTTTTGCAACTCTCTGAGAAGAGTGGAATCTACCAAGTACCTGGGTGTTGTGTTGGATGAGAGACTGACGTTCAGGCCTCATATCAAAGCTCTCTCAGGTCGAGTGAGAAAAGTGATCCATATTATGAAGCTGTTGAGAGACGGTGCCAGCGGAAAAGTTCTTGCAATGGTATATTCTGCAATTTGTCAGTCTATTCTCCTTTACTGCGTGACCGCTTGGGGTGGAGCTGCAAAAACGCACATCATTGCCGTTGAAAGAGCCCAAAGATCGGTCCTCAAGGTAATGCTGGGCAAAAAATATCGCTTCAGTACTGGTCTACTTTATCAGGAAGCGCAGGTACTTACTGTCCGCCAGCTGTTCATACTCAAGATGATAAACACCTATCATAAGGTTTACATGAATTCATGTGATTTCAAGAAATTGGAGCAGAGCCGGCGAATAATGATAAAAACACAAAGAGTAAGAACCACCTTTGCTCAACGTTTCAGATCATTTCTACTCCCCTTTCTGTACAGAAAAGTTACCGGTATATGTAGCCTGAAAGATCTTAGTGCCAGAGAGGTCAAATTTAAAGTAACCAATTATTTACAGTCCCTTGATTATGTTGCCACTGAATCACTCCTAGCCGTTCCTTGTTAAAACATCAACTCACTAACTAATACACACATACACACAAACACACACACACACACACATACACATACACTCATACACTTTTTATTTATATTTCAAAATTGTTAATTAAATGGGTAGGTTATTAAATTTCATCGCATATCTCCGTTATGTTAGTTGTAACTTCATTGTCTATAGGTACTTAAAAATTATTTATCAAGATAATTATTTAAACATCGCTCACTCTGTCCTAAATTTGTAATTTTTGCCTGATAAATCGTGGGGGATTCCCGAGATTCTGGCTTGCCGCATGCGGGGTCCATTGTATCATGTGTACTGACTAGTTCTTTTTGTTAATAAATATATTTGTATTTGTATTGTATTTGTAATTTCGTCAGTTATCAGTCTTCAAAATAATGATCAAGTTCACACATTGAAGCTCTGTTACCTACATAAATAGTAACGTTCATCAGTTATCAGCTTTGACTATTTATATGTGTACTGGTTACGCGTGTAATTCTACTAACAAACATTTCAGCCACTTTTTGCGGGGGGCGAGGTAACATAAAATCCGCAACTTTGGATTTTATACCCCATAACTTTAAATTCTAATTTTGAATGTTAAAAATCATAAAAGTAGTCTCGTGTGAACCCCAAACGTTCTAAGTTCGAAGTTATTATTTCGCAATTATAGGCTGTCTCGTTTAGTGATAAGGTGTAAAATTTAATGTAAATGCACAAGATCAATTGTGCTTATACCGTGGCAGAGGGGAAACGCTACTGCAAGGCTAGTCCTTATAATAATTAGTCAAAGGTTGTCAGTCAAATAGTAATAATAAATAATTCACACATTGAAGCTCTGTTACCTACATAAATATTTTCAGCTACAGCAGGCATTGCTTTTGTACAAAAACATGCAGGCACACTAATGTTAGCATATTCAATGTGATGTTGTTAATAATTACACAAAATTAAATAAATAGGCACCTCAATTCTGAATGATCGGAAAATCGATAAGCAGATTTTAAAGCTTGTAGATGTTTGGAACATATTTACGGATTCATGTTCGAATGACTTGTCAATTTCGGTTCGGTTTCGTACATTGAAATACTGGAAAAGAATTTCGTTATTCCTTGGCTCTCTCCTCAACACTCACAGGAAGAAACAAGGTAGCCCATTCTAAATCGGGAACCCATGTGGTTCCATTCCGTACATTCACGCAAACGCTAACTGTTGCGATTTACTTTCGCCTGTACGTGAACGCCTCGAGCGGGTACTATTATTTGCTCTGTGATTCTAAATAACTTAATAATAACTCTGTACTTTGCACGTAAATATGCAGATGGTTCCGCCTCGCGTCCGGTTGTAAAGTCTTTCAAGTATGAAGTGCACAGTATTAAATCACAAAAGCAGAGCAGATACCGAGAAACTGACTTGAGGTTTTTGAGATGGTAAAATAATTTAAATAAAAATAGTTTCAGATTTTTTTTTTATGGAGGTGGAGAAAATTGTTAGGTTCACTAAATGCAATTTATTTATGCATATGCGTATTTTGTTTGTAGGCAAATTAACTCTTATAAGTAAATTTACGCCATGTAAAATGTTGTTGACAAAAGTAATAATTATTAAAATAAAAATAAAATATTTTGGTACCACTTATTTTCAAGCTGTTGGTCAATAAAAGGAGTCACGTTGCAAGTTGGTTCACGAGCGGTTGTTCTTCCTATCGTTGGCACGGTTTTCGCACGATTCACGTTCGAGCTTCATTCTATATATTCAAATGTGTTTTTATTCATAAAAACAATCCTCGAGATTGGGATAGATATCCCAAAAACGACTTAATACTGGCAGAACTTCAATGCTAAGCATTAGGTAAGCAACCGGGCACGTTAAAAAAACCTGCCAAGTGCGTGTCGGGCCACGCGCAGGGTAGGGTTCCATAGTTGCCCGTCTCAATATACGGACTTAGAAGGGGGGGGACACTTCACTCTATCATAAATTTGGAAAATAAAGCTTAATATTTCGCTAACGGATCCCTAAATCGATAAATGGTTTTGCTACACCCACAATATTTTTAAAAGACCTATCCAACGATACTGCACACCATGGCAGAGACGAGAAAAAAAAATTGCATTCTCACTTTTTGTGTAGGGAAGGAAGACTAAAAAAAAATTTTTTATATTTTATTTTACCACTTTGTCGGCGTGATTAATATGTATACCCATGTCAAATTACAGCTTTCTAGTAATAAGCGTATTTGAGCTAAGCCGCAGACAGACGAACAGACGGACGGACATGGCGAACCTATAAGGGTTCCTTGTTGCCTACGGATTCCTCAAAACGGTAGTTAAAATATAGCATAGCATAGCATAGCATATGCTCACGACTATATTCCCCGAGGGGGTAGTCAGAGATATTCTAAAACATCAGAACATCCACGTTTCACCAGTAGTACCGAAACTCTGTCCAGTGTGACGGGGGGTGAGCCCGTCGCCACTTGTAATGGACAGTGGGTACAATACAGGCCTCGAAATTGAAGCATGCAGGTTTCCTCACGATGTTTTCCTTCACCGAAAAGCCAATGGTGTGGTAGTTAAAATATTCTCATAGAAAAAAGTTACCTAATCCGATGGTATTTCAAAAGACATCGATAATCATGCGGAAAATTTCCCTCCAATTAATAAGCGATTATAGCGTCATGCTCACAGGTGAACAAATGATAGTACAAACATAATTTAGTTATCTCATCGCTAACGAAGAAGAAAGCTGTTACAAAACCTATGGCATAATCATAATGTTGGAGGAAAGTGGAAAGTGACCAGACCGGTCTGGCGAACTTACGGCCGAGACCGTGTCATGAGATGATAGCTACTAAATTTATGTTAATATTTGATAATAAATTTGGTTTAGATTCTGTAATAATGAATAAGTTTGGGGAATCGATAATTTTGCGATAGATATTAGTGAAAGTTACAAATTAAGGCTTTTTTGTTAGGCATTTTATGACAATGAATTCTATGTATAAAATATTGGACTTTCTTTACATTTGAAAGATTTTGGGAATTTCTGATATGTAATAAATACATATAGGGTTCAACTTAATATGCTGACACTTTTTTAAGGGGATGATCAGACCGTCAAACTGAACAACTTTCTCTATAGGACTAAAATCAAAATCGCGAAAAAAAAATCAGCTGTCCCATACATTTGGCTCCAGTAGGTTTGCAGTTTTGTATGGAAGAGCTGATTTTTTTTCGTTATTTCGATGTTTGTGCCATAAAGTTGTTCAGTTTGACGGTCTGATCATCCCCTCAAAAAAAGTCTCAGCATATTAAGAAGGACCCTGTATAGGGTCTTCAACATCGAAATCTTAAAAAAAATCAGGTGTTCTATACAAAACTGCAAAACTACTCGAGCCAAATGTATAGGACAGCAGATTTTTTTTTTCACTATTTCGATATTGGTCCCATAGAGAAAGTTGTTCATCTTGATGGTCTGATCATCCTCTTAAAAAAGTGTCAGCATATTAAGTTGGACCCTGTATATTAAAATTGTAATTGCAGTGTGCTTGGCGTGGATGTACTCGTAGGTACATTGAAGATATTTGCAAAAATATTAATTGGGGGCGTTTAGGATAGGTAATTGAATGCATTGAGATCTTTTTTAGTGTTTTTGTCTGTTTGTTTCGGCGTTTTTTGTTAAATCGATTTGGATGGGGTTTTCCCTGAGGTATAGGGCTTAGTTTTTACATCGAAATGTTAATAAAACTAAGCTTAGCTTTATTTCATCGCAATCGGTTCATTCAATCAAAAGTTAAGTCAGTGGTTGTCATGCATAAAATTTAAAATTTATATCCATGGTTTTTTTTGTGACCTGCAATTAGTTCAATTTTATTTCAAGCAAAAGGATTGAATTAGTATCTGAATGATTATACCTAAAAATTCCCTTTTGAATTATTATATATAAATGAAGCCGCGGGTAAGTGAGCATTCGTTTCAATCTACATCTCAAGCAACATAACTTTCTGTGAATAGTTAGCCATTTTTGTTATGATAGCTAATAAGATGAGACTACCAGTATAAAAGAACTCTCGAAGAGATCTTTGAAGAACCTAGACGCTATACCTAAATGATTATGTATGTTTTAAGTACGTTGAACAAAATCTTAAAAACAAAATAGAATTTTAGTACTTTTAATTTAACCAAATCTTTAAAATTTTTAATAGTATTTTAGTACGTTGAACCTAGTTTTTTGCGTTTCTAAAGCGCAATTAAAGATTGCTCAAAATTCTACTTAACCATGTTAATTAATGTTAAACAAGTACATTTTCTAGTTCCGTTTTTTAGTTAAAGTTGGATAATTTGATTCTTTCCGTTAATTCGACTACACACGTCCTAACTGCAAGTTAAAAAACTAACTATTTTGTGTTTCAATTTATACATACGCACACATGCCCATTAATACCTCATAAATTCTAATTACTCAAAGGTTTAACTTTTATTCTTATTTTAGTAGCTATCTCGTCTCGCTATGGTAACACAGATGGTGTATATACGGTATTTCTTAATATACTGACTTTTTTAAGGGAATGATCAGACCGTCAAACTGAACAAGTTTCTCTATGGGACCAACCACCAAATCACGAAAAAAAAACAGCGTTCCCATACATTTGGCTTGAGTAGGTTGGAGTTTTGTATGGAATTTTGTGTATTGTAATGTATTTCGATGTTGGTGCCGTAGATAAAGTTTTTTTAGTTTGACGGTCTGATCATTCCCTTAAAAAAGTGTCAGCATATTAAGAAGGATCCTGTATTAAATTTTAAAGTATGACCAAAAACGAACATGAGGTACGAGTGAGTAATGCATTTTTATGCAAACGAAGCAAACACCTAAACTGCATAAAGCATGCAAGCATGCACTGCCAAGGTCGTCGCCAAGGGGGCGGAGGGGGAAACTGCTTGCAGTCCTGTATGCTGCCAACCTATCGCTTCTGGCAAAGTGTAATAAAAACGAATAGTGGAGAAGCTCAGCGGTCGTGACAGGCAAATTGTGCGGGGTGTGCGGGGGCAGAGAGGAGCGCGTAACGGCCCCCGCTGCCTGCGCGCGTACCCTCACAGTGAATTCAATTAGGGTACGCCCGTCCCCCGACGTCCCGCGCATACCCTTACAGCGAATTAAATTAGGGTACGCCCGCCGCGACCTCAGAGCTTAATATATTGATTATAATTTGATTAAACTACGCTTCCGGCTTCTGAGTGCGATCCAGAAATTGACAGCACAATTCACTTGTGTATAGGTTGTGTATTCCTTGTAACTGAGATTGATAATCCACCTGCCATGAGAGGCTATTATGGAAAAACTCCTATTTTAAGAAAGCTGTTGGTCTCTTATATTAATATAGATTGATGATGCGTTCCTAATTCCATATAAACACAAACCGGCCAATCAACGCTTAATAAAACTTCCTATCTAATAATCTAATAGAAAATCTAATGTACAAGAACTTAATAACCTAATACACTGATAATATGCGGGCAGCCATCTATAACCTATCATTTTCACTCATCAATTCGTTAATTGTTAGATAGAGATACAGTAGTTAATGCACGCTCCACTTCTTGCAGGCACCACCCTAGATTTCTAGACTAGTTTCTAGTCTGGACGAAAATCTAGTTTCCGCTTCCCGTGTCTTTCTAACCGGTTTTGAACCTGTTATTTTGTTAGTTCAATAGATTGATAATCGGATTAAAACGTATAGGAAATAGGCCGATGGCGATTTATGATCTAAAGTGAAATAGATACTTGTTACGGGTGTTACATAGTTAAATTTAAAGGTAGAATAATGCATTTATTTATAGTCATTTCTTTAAGGGGCTATTACACCTTCCTAAATTCAGATTCTAATTGAGAGATAGAGCTATAGATTAGAACGGGACGTTATTAGTACGTCCTTTTTTAATCTATAGCTCTGTCCCTCAATTAGAATCTGAATTTAGGAAGGTAAAATAGCCCCATTCGACGGTGAAATTCAACATGTAATACAGGAGTGCGATTTTTAAACTCGTACTTTGAACTCAGCAGCTGAAAATGACAATATTACTACAGAGATATGCATCTTTTTCGAAACATTTTGACGATCGCTAATGTCAAATCCATACCTTCTGTCATTTTCTACTAGCGTCAACGCCAATAGAATGTCACTTTGTCTAGGGGGGCTGGAGTGCGATTTTTTAAAGTCAAATCAGCAGTAGAAAGATGTATATCTCCTTAGTAATTTTGACATTTTCAACTACTGAGTTCAACGAATGAGTTTTAAAAATCGTACTACAGGTAGATGAGATTTTTATAAAAACATAATTATGCAATGCACACGATTGTGGCACACTTGGACTTAATAACCATCAATCCAGTTTTATGGAATAACAAATTATATTTGCGGAAATTAAATAGGTACCTACCTATGTTGACAAGTTGGTTAGTTGGCTCAACTAAATTCTTGAATTCATCAGAAAACTAAAGTTTTACATGGCGTGGCGTTTCCCGCTTTGAAAAAACCACATCCGAACTAAATTTTTTTGATTTATCAGATCATCGATTATAATGAAGTCAGATAGAGAATCAGTCTATCGTAATGCAATAAGTAGATACTGTAGTTGTTACGCAAAATGAAGTCATCATCATTACCGAATTGATGACATGTGCTTTTTTTTCATTGCTAGAGAATATGTAATTCGGTTACGTACTGTCCGTTCGTTTGTCTGTGGTGTATGGTGTTTTATTTTGAATGTGGAACACAGGACGATTTTTCCGACGTTAGTTTTCATTTCAGGACACAATAAACCTACCCGGATGCAGACATGGTACTATTGAAAATTCGTATCTCTTTTGCGAAAGTGGTCCCTAATGTCATAGTAGTTAATAATAATGAGTACCTTTCAGTCGAAAACATGGCATTACTAGGGTATAATATACAACGTGTTCATGAATAAGCGCAAAACCTCATACACCCCAACTGATTTATAACAACATTATTAGATTGAAACAATAATTTCATTATTTTGAAACATAACATTTAAGTTATTCGCATTTTAAGTTTTAAGGCAAAAATGATTTGTTATCATTTCAGCAATGAATGAAAGCGCTAACGTGCTCATGGATACATTTTAAGAATCTTATTTTGGTAGTATTTTGGGTGAGAGTGCCCGAATGGTGGGTTGAGAACGCGTTCAGTAAATTAAAAAATTTCCAAACAAATTAATTAAAATTTTGAAAAACATTACCCATATTGAAAAGATGATAATTTGATTCTGCTCTCGATTTTAAACAAACTACTTTCTAGTTTTGCGTTAATTCATTAACACGTTGTATATAGGGTATAATCCTATACATTTTAATCCGATTATCAGTCTAATTATCTAGTATTACAAAACTGTAACAAGTGTAAGTATCTATGCATGGAAGATATTTACAAGAAAAATTAGGTGTCCCTGATTCCAATTCACAGATTTTTTGTCTGTGTTTTTGATTTGTTTGTTAGAGCATCAAGCAAAAATGACTTGTCTGATTTTGATACAACATTTGTTGTTTAAAAGCTTATGATTGATTACACTTAAAAACTGGTAGACGATGTCGCGAGCAAAAACTCCTAATAGAAAAAATATATAATTCATTGTCTCTTTCTTAATCTTTTCGAACTCTTTTCAAATTACAGTATCATTAAACTGACACTTATTTAAATAGTCTGGCGATCTAAGACAATGTAAATATTGCCATTAAAAAAATAATTTATTGATAGTGACATTTCCCCAAATACAACAATGGACTTATAGCTCTTTATGCAACAAACAGCTGTAGCTCCAAACAAAACCATTAGTTCTCATATCCTAATTGCTTCGTATTGTACGGAGTGAATGTGTAAAAATAAGCTATGGCGAGTAAAAGAAAACTTCCATTGTTGAGGAATTAAATGCCTCAAAGAGTTCACGCCTTCTAACACAGCGGTGCGGGCTCTAAATATAATCTAAATCGCTGACAATGACTCGTTAATTGAAAAAAATCTTGCTTTTAAAGTTTTTAAAATGTTAATCACATGGCAAAAAGGTTAGGCATGGCATTGATATCTATTGCCATGTGATTATCTGTTTAGACCTTCAGATATCTTTTCCTTCGGATGTCAAAGTTGTAGCATAGCATTTACGTTTTCTACAACAGCAACACGTTAACAAATTGAGCCAAAATCTGAAAAAAGAATCGACACTAATTGGTAACAACTTTGTTTTTCTATGGAAAGCCGAAATAACTGCATATCAAATGTTGTTCAGGAGTGTGATTTCTGAAACTCAGCAGTTGAACTCAGCAGTTGAAAATATTAAAATTACTATGGATATATGCATCTTTCTACTGCTGATTTGACTTTAAAAATCGCACTTCTGAAGTATGATTTTTGAAAGTCAAATCAGCAGTAGAAAGATTCATATCTCCATAGTAATTTTGACATTCTCGCACTCCAGATCTTTATGACATAGTTTTCGTACCTACTTTAAGAATTACACATTACAATGCATGCATAACATTTCAATATTTACTTTGTCCGAACATTCATTCAACATTCGAAAAGTTAAAACAAATATATTATCTTTGTTGTATTCACAATATTGGGTGTTATTGTACATAACAGATATATCATAATTATGTGTGCATATGTGTCCACGCAAGAAGGGTCCAGTTGTCGGCATTTTAACCCACCTTTTTAGGGTCCCGTAGCCAAAGGGTGAAAACGGGACCCTATTACTAAGCCTACGTTGTCCGTCCGTCCGTCCATCTGTCCTACCTATTTAGGGCTGTAACTTTTGAACCGTAAGAACTAGGCAGTTGAAATTTTCACAGAATGTGCGTTATTATGGCGGATTTGCTAACAGATAATAAAATATATAAATAGAAATGTCAAAAAGTTAAAATTTAAGGGGGGCCTCATACAACAAACTATTTTTAGCAAGTTTTTCTTCTCGCTCTATCGTAAAAACGGTCATACATGCAAGCGTCAAACTTGGTGTGATTATAACTCAAACAATATAACAACAAATATTAAAAACCGACCAAGTGTGAAGCGCGCTAAAGACCCCGTAGAAGAAATAATTTTTGTAAGTTAATATATTATGTATAGGTGTGGTACGGAACCCTCGGTGCACGAGTAGCCCGACTTGCACTTGACCGGTTTTATTATTTATTATTCCATATGGTCATGTGACTGATCTAGATGCCGAACCTAACCTTAAGACAACTGGACCCTTTTTGCGTGGACATGCATATAAATAATTATGAGTCATCTTATTTTTTTTCAATACGTCATTTCTATATTTCATTTCAAATAAGGACGAAAATATTTTCCAATTCCTATATAGCTTTCTGGCCAATTCTGATTTGCAAATATAATGTATTTATCAGAAAGATCCGACATATCTTGGACGTTACTAAAGCTGTTCTAAGAATAAGTGAGAGGAAGTGTTACAAATCTCTTTTTCTGTAATTCAAATTAGCCGTAAAATTTGAAATGGAGTATAGTGTTCGATATTGACTTTGATAAGGAAGCATACGATTACATTTATGTGTAGTTCACCGAATCGACACTATATTATTTTATGTGGATAAAAAGACATTGTGTTTACATGAGTTTTCGCAAATCTGAGCATTCCATTCGGAATGCCCTGCCTGCGTCAGTATTTCCGAGCGCTTATTACCCGAATGAAAAGGCTTCTTCTGGATAAGCTCGCTACATCTTCGACCCCATCTTTGTCCTAACGACTGGATTGAGGTCAAGAACAAACCCATAAATAATAACAAAATAAAAAATCGAAGTAATTTTATTTGAATTATTGATAAGGTCTTTGCCTAGCTCTCGTAAATTATTTTGCATCTTAGTTATATTAGAAATCGTATATGTACTAATATAAAGTAGTAGTGTAGTGTATATAATATAGTGTATATAATAATATACAACCTTTATTCAAATAGGACATCGATCGTTTGTATAAATCGTTGATAATTAATACCAGGGATCGTTGTAAATGTTATAAAATGCTGTTTTAATAAGTTGTAACCAAGTTATCATATTTTTCGTCCTTTATAACCTTCGTCTTCTTCATTCACGTCTTCTACTAAATCTTGTAGTCAAGATAATGATATAGTATAGTCAATGATAGTTCATTGGGACAATCTTAAGGGTATACCGAAAATCGGACAACATACAAGCATAGAGATTTGTTGCTAGATTGTTTCTGCAAAATTTCATTGACTTTAATTGGTTAGTATTAAAAATATATCCAGTTTTCGATTGTATGCAGCGCGCATTAGCGCTTTCGGAATAAACTTCTCTGAACTATATCTGTAACCTACCTGATCATAATTAGGCGTCACATCCAAGCTCCTTGGTCTCAACTCGTATCGGTAGTCCCGGTCCCGATCCTCCTCGGCGGAGTGCACGATGATCACCAGCGCGGCCAGCGTGCTCAACAACGGCATGGCGATTCTCCAAGTAATACCCATATTATTCCAGAAAAACTGACGCGAACCAAGAACGCACTTTTATAGAGCCGTCCACAATATTACTGCTTCACTGACACTTCACAGTTCGTTCAAATAGTTTCACTTCATATAGTTAAGGTACAAGCTAATGCAAGAAACAAGTAACTCAAGAATTGAAGATAAGAAGAGGAAAATAAGAAAAACGAAAAGTCCTGCCTTCAAAAACTTCTCGATTGTTTTTCGTAGCTATCTCGTTTCTAAATTGTTTGATCGTTTGATTGTATTAATTTTAACATTATTATTGTTTTGTAAACAGTCGGTCGCGGGTGAGATTGTCGGAGGTGATTATAATACTGGTTAGTGGGGAAAAATGTAAGATTTCTCGTGCAGGTTTCCCGCGTTTTTTATGTTGAACGTGAAAGTGATGGTGGCACACGTTAGCGCGCGCAGGCTCGACGCGTTCGAGTGTCCGTGCCCGTGCTAGCCAGCTACACGTCTTTGGAGCGGGCCGGGCGGCGCCTGCGTCTCCGACTCGTCTTGAATCATGTTTCTATACTCACCTTTGATCTGCGATTTCGTATTCGCAAACATCTTGTTGTGGGATCTTTTGTGTTAGCCCCAATACTTTTTGCTTTCTTCATCAAATACATGGTCAATGAAGGAGGCAATACCATTGAGGGAAATAAACTTTTTTTCGTAAACATGCAATAAATATTCCAACTTGATTTGGGCGAGAAACTGACGAATTACATGGATCAAACGGATTTTTTTCCAGTTTCAGTTATTATACTTTATTGTCATAAATGCAGCACAGCATTAGTACAGCAAATAAGGAATATCATACCCCTCTGCATTCATCACATCATCACCTATTCTACTAGATCTTCGCTCCATTTTATTATGGAATCCCAATGTATTAACTAATTATTAGGTGTACAAACACACCCGTAAAATATAACGTGACTATTTGAAAAGATACAGGTGTAGATCTAAGCTGTCCTACAATATTATTTTATGTCTTGAAATATTTACCAGTGGTAAAATTATGTATGGTAAAAGAAGGATCCTACACACTTCTTTCATAATTTCCCAACTCAATAAAGATGTCAATAAGAAAACAATAAAACAAAGGAGTCGTTGAAGCGAGTCGTCGATGCGGTGTGCAGTGGATGCAGAATATGCATATTGCATAAGATTGATATCCACTCGTCTTCTCTCCTTTATGTAGACTTACATATTATTGCGAATTGTATTATAAAAATTGTAAACAACAACATATATAGTTGGTACAGGTACCAACCTTTACAATAAACTTGGAACTGACGAATATTATTTTTTGCGAACGCCCTTTAGCTCTATATAACTACTAGATTTTTTTTTCTTTTATGAAATTACAATCTTATTGGCGCGTACAAAAGTTATTGTTATGTATTTATTTATGATCTTTTTGCGTCGGGGTTTAAAATTTATACATCTTCTCGGCGATTGAGGTATGCCTCCTTTGTTTGGGTATGTTATGCTACTTCGTCCTAATCTGAATAGGTAAATATGAAAAAATGGCTTTTAAAATTTTCTAATTAATGACCTCAGGCTATCAAAGCTCTGACTTTGTCTCACTTGACCTTCATGTTAAATTTATGTAAATCCATATCAAATTGTTTTGGGAAATTGGTTATTCATCATCATCTCGGCCAATGGACGTCCACAGCTGGATATGTCCAGGCCTATGGGCCTCCCACAAAAAATCTCGATAATTACGGGTCCTGTGCTGCCCTCATCCAACGGCTTCCCGCCGCCTTTACAGGTCGTCGGTCCACCTTGTGTGGGGCCTACCCACGCTGCGCTTGTCGCCACTCGAGAACTCTGCCCCATCGGCCATCGGTTCTGCGAGCAATGTGTCCCGCAAATTGCCACTTTAGTTTAGCAATTCTTTGAGCTATGTCAGCTACTCTTGTTCTTCTGCGGATCTCTTCATTTCTGATATCAGGGAAACTCCGAGCATGGCCCTCTTCATTGCCATTTGGGTGACTTTCAGCCTTTTTATGAGCTGAATTGGTAGAAAAACTCATTAGATGTACATGACATATTATTATCATCCGTGCGGATTTGAACCCATGAGTGCGATTTTTGAAGCTCATTCGTTAAACTCAGCAGTTGAAAATGTCAAAATTACTATGGAGATCTTTCTACTGCTGATTTGACTTTCAAAAATCGCACTCCTGAAGTATGATTTTTGAAAGTCAAATTTGCAATAGAAAGATGCATAGTAATATTGACATTTTCAACTGCTGAGTTCAAAGTATGAGTTTAAAAAATCGCACTCCAGACCCTCGTATAATACTCATATAGTTTACCAAGTCCAAATTACGTACCGTATTCATACTTTATAAATGAGCAGTGTAAACTTCTATCGGTTCTAAAGCCCCATATTTCCATATGTAGAGACTGTCAGATGAGTATTATGTGAAACGGAATGTGCGCGCGCGACGCGCCGCCTCCCCCACGGAATGTTGCCTGTCGCCATCATCTCGCTCTGCATTTGTGAATAAATACACTTATTTACTTATAGAGTTATTATTATTGCTGGTGTAATTGAGTAAATTACTTATTAAACAGGTTGTATACTAATATGCATTACATACTTTAGATACAATTTTTACTATGGGATCGACTTTGAAATAATAAAAAAAATCTGCTTTCACACATTTTGCTCGAGCAGCTATTGACATTTTCTATGGAACAGTTATTTTTTTCACGATTATCAAGTTGGTCCCTTAGTAAAAGTTGTTCAGTTTGATTGGTCAATCTGTTGTTCATCTGGTTGTTGAACACTCTGTGTATGTTTAAATAAAATGACATGGAACGGGGAACAAAGATTCTTTAAATTAAAATTTGCACAAATTATTTTGCTTCACGTTCGTTGCTTTAAATTCACAATGAAAAGAAAGAAAGAGGCTATAATAAAGAGCTCGTGCCGTTCAAACTCAGCTCTACCACAACAATATTTCCTTGTAATCAAAAATTCGTTACCAAACGGTATTAAATGAAAATTTAACTCTGCTTCCGCGTCATCGTGACAAGGTAAAGAATTCAAATGTTCACGCCTACCTGCCTGCCGCACCGACCGGTGCCATTTCACTCCGGTTTCTAACAATATTATGCTAAATTATACATTATGTAAGTTTAAATAGAAGATGGAATGACTTCACAAATTGCGTCCAATAGATTGATAGGACGTAATTTAGAGTAAAGTAAATGTTGTAAACATGGTGTTGGCCAGGAAGTTGAAATAGGTATTGTCTATACCTGGAGAGCAGTCTGCCTTACAAGCGTTGAAACATATTAATACTCCTTGGCGGGCGGTTATGTTCGTCCTTCTTTCGCAAATTCCCGTCGTTTCTGACGTCAACTTTATCCCTTTCTAATCCAATGACAAAAATTTATTGAACGGGACAAACTTAAAATCAGAAACATCGCCGACGGACACGTACGAAAGAAGGACGAACATTACCGACTGCCATGGTAAATTTTCATGTTTCCATGCTTGTAAGGAGGCATGGATCCATTGGTTACAAATCCATGGTGTGGACTCTGCTTGACGTATCACAGATAAACAGCAAAAATCGCATTAGGATTATTTAGTTCTCGAACTAGTGTGATTAAAAAACTAATAAAATTTAATTCAAGCCTTAGACTGAATCTTGATAACATTTTCAATGTGAACTTTTTCTGAACGAAATGAAGGAACATGCGTGGCACTACGCATATATTAAGTGCTCGCGGGTTCCATCTATATCGGGTTCTCTCTTCTGTGTACAAATAATGCCAAATCAACCTACCCATAGTTGAACGCTATTTCCATAGACACAGAGTTCAACAATGGGAGGTTGATCTGTCGCAAGAGCAAGAGGGATATACGGATCGCAAGTTAGGTCAAAAAGACGATGACTTTGTGATTTCAGTTACGTCTCAGAGTACGTGGCTTTAAAGCTCCCCCAGACCGGTGTGATATTATCGATCGATAATAACGCACCTGTGTGCTTCATTATTTTTTTCTCTTTTTCGTCGGGCATATGCTAGCCATACTACTAAAAGAGTTATGTCGGGTACCGGGTAGAATAAGTGTAGAACAAATTCCTATTTTGTAATGATGGTATGTTAGCACCTAGCATGCGATATTCACGACTGTATTCCCACTGGCGGTTATCAGATTCTTTACTACAACTACTTTTATAGGGTGTAATAGCAATTTTCTTTTATATCTGATAATGATTTCCCCGGTAAAAAGTCTAATAAAATAAGAAATAGACCAGGTTGCAAATTCATCAGTTACAAAATTGTTTGTCTTTTTTATGACGACGCAATATCATAATTCTACAAAATTATTAAATTACACAACGCATAATAAAATAAAAACAATAAGTCCTCAAAAGGAGTGAAAGTTATTTTAGTACATCCGTTTTACCTCAATATAGGGAAAATATTGTACATGTATTTTTTAAATAAATTGTATATTTTCATTGATACTTAAATCACAAACATTCTTTATTATTACGCTTGTTGACATCCGGTGCAATAAAATGTCCAAGCGAGTTTCTGTATAATGTATAATGACGTAGTTATCTTTTAATATTTCTCAAAACCATTTTTTTATGTCGCTGGTAACAATTTGTTTTATATTCACTAAAATTATTATAAGTTAATGTTTATTCAAGACCACAGAAATTAAACAGTTGCGACAAACTATTGGAACTAATTTTGTAAATTTATTAATATAGAGGTAGAATATTATAGCGGTCCCAAACCGGGTGTTTATATTTCGGGTCCGAATTCAATTCCGAATTACTTTTATTTGTTTTATGTATACACGGCGACACATCAAGCTATACAAAACAAACATAAGCTGGCCGCGCGTGGCCGAGTAACGTATAACGTCGCGCGGCCAGCTTATGTTGGTTTTGTATAGCTTGATATGTCGCCGTGTGTACCAGAGAAATACTTTATTATATTTTTACTGGTCCGTATATTCTACCAAATTAAGAAAAAACTTGCTCACACACACTCATGAGATCTCTTCAGCCTTTTTTTTTCGACATGTCAAGCACTATCTTTAACTATTTTTATTTATAGAGTAGTATAGTTATCTCGTTAAACATTATCATATCATTATAATATATCTCACACGTCTTCGTAGAAATGCAATTTAGTAAATTATCATAAATCCACAATGCACACGTGATCTCAACTTGTATAAAGTCTTTGTTTAAAGCGTTTCACACGAACCGCTCTTACTTTCTATATCTAACAATATAGTTTATTTTGTGAGATTGTTAGTGCGTCACCCTCGAAGGACCACTCGAGCTTTGGATGTCTGATCTGTAGTGATCAAGGCAGCTTGCTGATCGTAAAAATATAGAGAATGAAGACTACATATACGTATTTAAGACGGTAAAGTTAATGTAATTTCGGATCACCATTTCAACGAAGAAGGACCCTGTATATTTTTTTTCAAACAAATTGATAGCTAATCTTAAATTCGAAGTGGACGATAAATTTCTCAGCACCAATTGATACTGATTTGAGCCCTTTATGTTCAAATTCTATAAAATCTATGGTGGTGCCGCTGGAGTGAAGCACATTTAGTGTGATTGCCGTGTGATGATGCAAAAAGCTCGTTACGACAAATAACATGCACGATCAATATGGGACATCTCATTGACAATGACGTTTTCGCTCTCCTTTATTACAATGATGTTTTTATGTATGTTTTGCTCATTAAATTTTGTTTTATGGCTGATTGCAGCAAAGCATGTCTTGTTAACGTTTAGATAAAATACTGGTTGTTAGGGTAAACAGCTCCATTACTTTAAGGGGTGATTGTACCCATGATACTGAACTTTCCACGAACAAAATTTAAAGAACAAAAGAGAAATTAGCAAAAAAATAAACTTTTCACATATTCTTAATATGCCGACACTTTTTTAAGAGGATGATCAGACCATCAAACTGAACAACTATCTCTATGGGACCAATGTCGAAATCGCGAAAAAAAAACTGCTGTTCCATACTAAACTGAAATCTTACTCAACCCAATTGTATGGGACAGCTGATTTTTTTTTCGCGTTTTCGACTTTGGTCCCATAGAGAAAGTTGTTTAATTTGGTGGTCTGATCATCCTCTTAGAAAACTGTCAGCATATTAAGTTGGACCCTGTATAAACTAATATAAGAAATATTTAATTGTAATTTTACTTTTCATATTTCCTATGTGTTTCATGGGTAAAGTTGTTCAGTATCCTGGGTACAATAACGCCTTAAATAATGCAACTGTTTCCCTTACACCCTGTATGTATAAGTATGTTTTGTTTAATAATGAAAACTTAAATAATTTTTATAAAATTATATTTAAATGTTCACCAGTTCTTACCGAAAGTCAATTTGAATGATAATATATCCTTTCAATTTGTCATATATTTTAGATACACC
This sequence comes from Agonopterix alstromeriana, assembly GCA_963924505.1. Classification (NCBI taxonomy): domain Eukaryota; kingdom Metazoa; phylum Arthropoda; class Insecta; order Lepidoptera; family Depressariidae; genus Agonopterix; species Agonopterix alstromeriana. Next base: position 5,647,846 of record OZ004677.1, on the reverse strand, counting down.
TTGTAGTTTTAATATTTTGCAGAGCATATCAAATCAGTCTACATCAACCCACTGCATAGGCATAGGCCTCCCTTTTATTGCGCCATTCTTCACGGTCCTGTGCTAATCAGATCCAATGCGAACCCGTCACCCAAAAAAATTACATCAAACCAACGTGCTGTTGGTACTGATCCGTCCGTCTCTTAGCCACCACTCTGGTATTGCTTTGGTCCACCGGCCGTCTTCCCGTCTAGCCAAGTGTCCTGCCCATCTCCAATTCAACCTTCTGATCCGCTTACCCATGTCTTTGACCATGGTTCTTCGTCGAATTTCGACGTTAGGTACTCGTTCCACTAGTGATATGCCTAGCATGCTTTGACTAATTATTTTAAGGACTAGCCTTGCGGTAGCATTTCCCCTCTGCCACGGTATAAGCACAATTGATCTTGTGCATTTACATTCAGTTTTACACCTTATCACTAAACGAGACAGCCTATAATTGCGAAATAATAACTTCGAACTTAGAACGTTTGGGGTTCACACGAGACTACTTTTCATGATTGATTCAAAATTAGAATCTAAAGTTATGGGGAATAAAATCCAAGGTTGCGGATTTCATGTCCTCGCCCCCCGCAAAAAGTGGCAGAAATGTTTGTTAGTAGAATTACACGCGTAACCAGTCCATATATAAATAGTCAAAGCTAGCATGGTACGCTCCATGGCTCTCTGTGCTACTTTTATTTTGTGTATGTTTTGCCCTGTTAGCGTCCATGTTTCAGCACTGTAGGTGAGTATAGGCAGGGCACATTGATTGAATACCCTGGTCTTAAGGCATTGCGGAAGTTGAGATTTTCCAAAGCATAGCATAATATAATTATGCTCACGATAATATTCCTCGACGGGTTAGTCAGAGGTATTCGAAATATAGCATAGGTGCTTAGAATATTCTTCATTTCACTAAGAGTAGCATTATAGGTAATGCCTAATAAATAAAAGCCTAGAGTAACTTTAATATTTTGACCATACTAATTTCAGGTTGGTAGTTCCGACACAGAATAAATAAGTTTGTTCAAAAATCATTTAAACAACCGAACTAAAGACGCCGTTGTTAATATTTCATTTTATTAGATACCTGATTCAAATTCTATTAGCTTCTACTGTCTATAGAGTAAAATTGGTATCATTTTGACGGCCCTATAGCACAGTCTGTAGTGAACCTGCCCGCTGTGCCGAGGGTCGCGGGTTCGAATCCCATATGGGACAAATATTTGTATGATGAATATGAATATTTGTACTCGAGTCATGGACGTTTGTATCTATATATTATTCTATATCGTTGTCTAGACTTTAAATGTGACTAGATAATTTGAGTAACAATGTCCAAGATATTTATTTATTATTTATTTATTATTAGCATCCTTTTAAACAGAGAATCTACCCATCAAACTGAAAAATTTTAACTATGGGAGCAAACCGATAGGAGCAAAATAATCTGCTGTTACATACATTTGAGTCGAGTAGGCATTGCAGTTTAGTATGGAACAGCTGTTTTTTGTTGTTGTTTTGTTCGGTTTGCTCCCATGGTAAAAGTTGTTCAGTTTGATGGGCAGACTCTTATTTTAAAAGGATGCTAATGATATCAATTTCACCCTGTATATTATGCTAATGTTATGCAGTTGTAAAATTCTTTCTTTCTATCTTATTTGCAACTAAATTATTATATTGCGTAACACAATACGTAATCTAATAACTAGGCGGCCTCACAGGCTCAGTCTCACTTAGATTTCCTATTTTGTTGATGTTTCTTTGTATTGCTTGGTAACCACAATTTCTTTATTATCTGCGGTTGGGTTTACGTCAGCTTTCCTATATAATTATTTTAATTTATGAAAACTATATCTGTTTTTAGGGTTCCGTACCTGAAATGGAAAAAACTAAACCTTTAGAAGATCCTTTTGTTGTGCGTCGATGTCAAGTCCTGTAGTCAAGACCGTTTTTCTTATAGGGACGGGTAGAGATATCAAGTTGAAATGAATATTAAATACTAAGGTACAAATCCGAAAATCGTTATTTTTTAGTTATATCACAAACTTTGTATACCTATCTATGGAAAATCATAAAAAGTTTTGTGGTATAACTAAAAATTACGATAATCGGATTTATTTCTTTACTTGTGCTGTGAGACCAAGTTCATGGAAAGTACCCTAAAGGTTTATATGATTATACATTGTGTTTTTATTAAACGACTAATAGAAAATTTATTTTATAATAGAACTGTCTAATACACTCTAGTTTTAACTTTCTAACATAACATTAAGGGTGTATTCAGACAATGAAACTAAACAACTTTCCTTAAGGAGCATGGGGCGAAAAACGAGAAAATTTGTTGGACCTTCCCTACAAAAGTGCGGGCGGCTCAGCCTGTAGTTTTTTTATGGGAGATCCAAAAGTTTTTCTCGTTTTCCACTCATGTTCCTAAGGGAAGGTTGTTTAGTTTAATTGTCTGAAAATACCCTTAAAGTTTTGTTAGTAATTAAAAACTAGTGTTGCATAAGTTTTGGAAGGAAGTTCCCAAAGACCTAAAAAATTCACATTGCATTGCGTCTTATAATTACTTAGAAAGTTTTTTGCAAATTAAAATGTAGACGTTGAAATGATTGATCGTAATTGATTACATTTATGTTCTGAAGATTACGTCTTCCAAATAATACGAAGGTTGATGATAAACAACATAACTGTTCGTTGTTTACAAACATGTTGCTACAATAAATATTGAGATGACGCTGACATTATTTGATACCTTTGACTAATTATTATAAGGACTAGCCTTTCGGTAGCATTTCCCCTCTGCCACGGAATAAGCACAATTGATGTTGTGCATTTACATTCAATTTTACACCTTATCACTAAACGAGACAGCCTATAATTGCGAAATAATAACTTCGAACTTAGAACGTTTGGGGTTCACACAAGACTTCTTTTCATGATTTTTAACATTCAAAATTAGAATTTAAAGTTATGGGGAATAAAATCCAAAGTTGCGGATTTCATGTTACCTCGCCCCCCGTAAATATAAATATAAATAGTCAAAGTTTGATACATTTCGTTTAGTTGACTCGAAGGGTTATTTTCCATTGATTTCTTATTGATAAACTGTTCTGTATAATTATTAATTGTTGAAACAGGCTTGGAAAAAACCTAGCTTTTTGTTCAAAGTCCTATACAGGGTGTAAAAAAACTCCCTAGTAATATTTAAGGGGGTGCTTCAGACCATCAAACTGAACAACTTTCACTATGGAGCCACAATCTACCAAGAATGTGTCCTCTTTCCCACATAACGCCTAAACAGATTTAAAAAAAATACTTAGATTTTTAATTGCATTTTTGAAAACTTAAAAATATTTTCTATTAGGGTTACCAACTAAAACGTACGTGTTAAAATAACCACGTTATCTTATGAGATAATCGTACTAGGAAACAAAAGACTACAAACAAAAGTGAAAAATTTGTAATTGTATAAAAGTAAAAGTCCATTATAGCTTATTGTTTGAGCTTTGTGACAACACCGAATGTGAGAAACATCGAGCTAAATGGTTATTGGTGTATTACATAAGGTCTATTACTTATGTAACTTAAATGGTATTATGTACTCAAAAAAACGTTTTAAAGAAAGAAGTAATTAGGAATAGTTAAAACTTAACAAACACTTCCACATCGCTCTAAAGTGTGGACAAAATCATTTAGATGTAATTGGTCGTAAATTATACATAATTGCACCAAAATAAATAACCATATATAAAAATTTTATGTTGTACACTTAACGTCAACAGTTGATATAGTCGGGGAAATCTACGGATTTTTGTATGGAGTAGGTAGCATTAATTGCACTTTTGGTGAAAATTTGGAATATAGTAGATAGTAGATATAGTACCTAAAAACATAAATTCTCAATAATCCCCGATTTTTATGTTGTATGATTGAATAATTAAGACATTTACAAAACATAAAATTTAGGTATGAACAAATAATGGAAAACTGGTGAATTTGTACAGGATGGCTTCATTCAATACGTTTTACTTATAACAATAATAATCCACGGTTAATATCGTTAATTTGGGTAGATATTTAATATTTTGTAAGTCTTCAAAAATTATAACCTCAAAACTAAATTATTTACTGTTTGTTTTTACACATTAAATTTGCCTTTTGATAATTAACTGTCTCTATTGCTGGTATGCTGGTCGAAATATTTTTATAAATAAGCTTGCCATTTGTACATTAATATCGATTTTAAGGTATTTCTCAGGTTCCTGAGCCTATATAACCACGAAATCTCAACAACACAATTTACTAAAGTGTCTTTAATGCAATCTCAAACCTTATTTTTCCTAGACTAATAAGCATATACAGGGTGTAACAAGACATCTTAGTAATATTTAAAGGGAGGTTTAGTTTAGACCAAGGCTGCTCAACCCCAGGCCCGCGGGCCACGATATGGCCCGCCAACACAATGGAATTCGCCCACCAACAGCAACTCTCTGATGTTTTTGACTTTTTGGTTTTGATTAAATGATGTAGGCAAGTACTAGGTGGTCCGCCGGGGAACATGGTTGAGCAGCCTTGGTATAGACCATCAAACTGAATAACTTTCACTATGGAGCATCGAGAAAAAAATTCTGTTGTTTCATACAAAACTGTAGTACCTCCTACTAAACTCAAATGTATAGAACAGCAGATTTTGTTGACGTTGTCTTTGGAATCTTTTCATAGGTTCGACTCATTCCCAACTTCCGAAAAATTTTACGATTGTCTTTGCTAAAGATGAAACTTTTTGATAAGAAATCTTTCATGCTTGTCCCACAGATGGGCTGTGTCGACGGTGATGACGAGACAGAACAACATCCAACTGTCAGACAGTGACGTCACAGCGTTCATCCCGCTCTGGGATATGTGCAACCACGAACATGGCAAGGTGAGCAATGTATTCGTTGTTATAGGTAGTAGTTGATATTGATGTAGATTTTCTAATAGCATAGCATCAATGACGTTCTATACACAAGGACTTCGCATGAGTGCGCTATTAACGGGACCGCTAACTTATGCTTAATTGTTTCACATTACTGTTTTGTGACCGAATACATTTGAAAGATTTGAAAGGACTGGAATGTCAGCAGCAATTTATGACAGCCGAGCATAACTGATGCATACAAAGTTGACATTAAAGACATGTGTCATTTTTTGGTTCTGTTATTGTATGACATCGTGAGTCCCTGTGTATAGAATGTAATTGCATAGCATAATGCTTAAGGGGTCCCTAGACGGTCATGCGGCAAAATTTTATATGGAACGTGCACTCTGGCGTCAAGTTTTTTGGCGCATGTCATGCCGCATGACTATCTAGGACCGTCTACACGACTATATTCCCTGGAGCGAGAGAGCGTCTGTAGCGGGTTGCGGAGTGATTTCGATTTAGACACTCAATCATGAGGGGTAACTATTAAATAATCTGTGATGAAGGTCCAGGATCGAATCAATCGTGAACCGTGTCAACATTACGTACATAAGATAGAAAAACTCATCGGTACACGCAAGATATGCATGTATGTACCGATGAGTGAATGGAAACATCGTAAGGAAACCTGCATACGCTGAAGAAGTTCTGAGGTGTATTTGAAGACTACGACTTGTCTACGCCTTGACGACGCCTCAAACCGCAATGTGCACTCGTGGTGAACTAACGTTGTAAAAGACTAACGCCTATAAATTCTCCTTGACCCTGTACCCTGCAGTGGGACGTATACAGGCTGATGATGATATTCCCTGTGGTAGTCAGAAATTTTCTAAATATACCTATCATATTGTTCGGAAAATCCACATTTTACTAGCAGTGCCGAAACTGTTCAATATTATAGGAAAAGAGCCCGTCGCTACTTTTAATTAAAACATGCCGGTTTTACTATGTTTCCCTTCACCGAAAAGACAATGTTTTTAGGTAGAAATCGAGGTTTTTATAGTTCGTCATAATATACAGGATGAAATTGATATTATTACCATGCTTTGAAACTAAGAGTCTACACATCAAACTGAACAACTTTTGCTATAGGAACTGAACAACTTTTGCTATAGGAACAAAAGGATCGGAGCAAAAAATAAAATCTGCTGTTCCATATTGAACTGCAGTGCCTACTCGACTCAAATGTATGCAACAGCAGATTTTACTTTTTGCTCCGATAGTAAAAGTTGTTCAGTTTTTTTATTTCATTTTTGGAGAACTTACAGCTAAATACAGTTAGATTTCAACAAAGACAAATTGATGGTCAGATGCTTACAACAAGTTCCCACATATAAAAATGAATGATGGGTAGACTCATAGTTTAAAAGGATGCTAATGATATCAATTTCATCCTGTAGAGACGTTTAGGAAATAGGAATGTAATTTTGAATAAATATATATTTTCTGAGTATTTAATATAACTTGTTAAAGAGAAAAGCTGTAGACTTATAAATTGTGTACTTTCAGATAACAACGGACTTCAATAAGGAGCTGAGTCGAGGCGAGTGCTACGCGCTGCGCAACTTCAAGCCTGCCGATCAGATATTCATATTCTACGGAGCAAGGTCCAATGCTGACCTCTTCTTACATAATGGGTAAGTTATATTATATGACGAGTTTTTGCCCGCGACTGAGTGGATTACCCCTTTAGGGGTCGATTTTCGAAAAATCCTTTCTTAATTACTCGTACATTATATACCACTAGTTTTAATCACTAACACAACTTTATGGGTGTATTGCCTTCGTGGTCTAATGGTTAAGAGCATGGTCTCTTGACACGGAGGTCGTGGGTTCGATTCTCACGGGGGACACCGAGTGTTATGTCACTGTGTGTTTTCTTCAATTGGTTAGGACATTGCAGGCTGAATCATGATTGCGTGCTTCGGATGGCACGTTAAGCCCTTGGTACCGGCTACTATCTCTGGTGGTAGTAGTACATAAAAACCACGTCAGAGGCCGTAAGGCGGTCTGAAAAAACTCTGACGCCAGGGCTTGCTGCCCACACGATAAGAAGAAGATGGGTGTATTCAGACAATGAAACTAAGCAAATTTCCCTTAGTAACATGGGCCGAAAAACGAGGGAGTAAATGACGGGAAAAATTTTAAGAAATTAGCAGGTTCAACCCTACTTGAATCAAATGTATGGGATAGCTGTTTTTTTTTCGTGTCGTCACAATGAATATTAGCGTTATTATTCTTTATTTGTATAACACATTATACAACTTTTTGTTATTATCGAAATTATCTATTCGTCACCACACTACGAATATACGTGTCAACAGTTTTAATTTAACTATTTTTATTCAAATAAGGTTTTAGAAGGGCTCGTATGTTTTTATGACTGAGTTAAGTTCTGCATTTGTTATTGTTTCTAACTATAAGCCACGGTTTATACAGAAGAGACGTGTGGCGGTGGCAGATAATCTAAGTAACACAATATGTTCACTTATATTACGTAGCATAGCGTCGTTTTTGTCATAAAGAAGAATCGCGCCCGCGCCTCGACGCTATGCTACGTACTATAAGGTTTATAATTGTGTTACTTTGACTATCCGCCACCGCCACTCGTCTCTTCTGTATAAACCGCGCCTAACAGAACATGACTACGATGCAATATGTATGTATGACTATATCTTCCCAACGATTGTCTAATGACATTGTTTTTGATGATTGTATCATATCAACGAACATGCGTGTGATCTAGAATAGATCACGCACTTTCGAAATTGATCTATAAACCTAATTTTTAAACTCATATCGATAGTAAACTGATTGAGAATTGTTATTTTGATTGATCCATGATACCTACATAAGATGGTTTACACGGTGTATAAAATTATAAGGATACAAAACTGAATCCTTAAATAAGTATGTTAAAAATTAGCCTCTCCACAAACTAATTATACCCTGAAATAGTGGTTGTTATAAAGAGCGTAGGTGGCTCGTTGCGGAGAGGTATGGACACCCAATCAGGAAGAACTGGGTTAAAATACGCACTTACGACATGTCATGTCCCAATGAGTTTTTCTAACTTATATACGTAATACCGACTGCTCTCAAACGGTAAAGGAAAACAACGTGAAGAAACCTGCCTATGCTGACGAAGTAATCCTGCGTTCGGCACTCGTGGTGGATTAACGCCCATACACCCTCCTAGAGGGTAGGCCTGTGCCTTTGGGACGTGATTTTTAAATGGGTGGTTTTGACCATCGAACTGAACAACTTTCACTATGCAGCCAACTTTGAAATAGCGAAAATATCAGTTGTTCATACATTTGAGTACCTCCGTGGCGTGGTCTAATGGTTAAGAGCATTGGGCTCTTGACACCGAGGTCGTGGGTTCGATTACCACGAGGGACACCTAGTGATATGTCACGTTGTACGTTTTCCCCCAGTTGGTAAGGACATTGCACGCTGAATCACCGGAGTGTCTGAAAAGAAAGATGATTCCGTGCTTCGGATGGCACGTTAAGCCGTTGGTCCCGACTGCTATCTCTTATGGTAATAGTCGTTACATAAAAACCTCGTCAGAGGCCGTAATGCGGTCTGAGAAAACTTTGACACCAGGGCTTGCTGCCCACGCGATAAGAAGATACATTTGAGTCGAGTCTATAGGTCTGCAGTTTTTTTATGGAACATAAGACATTTTTAATTCGCCTTTTAGAAAATGGCTCCATAGTGCAAGTTGTTTATTCTAATGAGTAGAATGCATAGTTAAAGTTTCCGCACTGACTAAAAATGTATCCTGTACGTATTACAAATAGAATTTGTATCTTCTTTCAGCTTCGTCTATCCGAAGAACCAACACGACAGCCTATCTTTAGTCCTGGGCGTGAGCTCGAGCGACCCCCTCCGCGAGACCAAACTATCCTTGCTGAATAAACTCGGGCTCGCTGGAGTGACGCACTACAGTCTGTACCAGGGTGACGCGCCCGTCAGCGCCGAGCTACTCGCTTTTATTAGGATATTCAACATGAATCAGGGTAAGACTACTAATGCTAAGTTACTTATACTCCATTCAAAATAGCAACGAAATTTTAAGGCTATTTGCATTACAGAAACAGAGATTTGAAACACTTCCTCTCACTTATTCTTAGAACAGGTTTAGTAACGTTCAAGATATGTCGGATAGTTTATGTATCCAATAAATTAATAACATTTGGTAATCAGATTTGGCCAGAGAGCTAAGTAGGAATCGGAACATCTCGTCGTCCTTATTTGGAATGAAGTTTAGATAATGTACCTACCAGGGAACGCCTATACTAGATTGATACCCTGGGCACATAATAAATACTAGTACTACCCGTACAGAAGAATCACTTTGAAAACAGATTTAAATAAATAGCGACTCTCTACACGGCAATAAAGTGCAAAGTTATTCACACCCGTCCTATCGTACAATTCGCGAATAAACTACCTACCAACATCTGCGCAAGTTCAAACAAAAATGAACAGAGTCATTAGACATCTCCCTCTTTAATTCTTTCACGTGCTGGCATCGTGACATCGCTAGGTTTTTCAAGTCTCGCATTGACTACTCACAAAATGGCGGCAAGTCTAATGAGATTTGACCAAGAAGTTTACACGGTATAACTAACCTATTCACCACATTCACCCCTCGGTGGGGATCGGCCGTCAAGCGTACCTGAGCTGTGGAGTGAGACAGGCCTGCCCTGGGTAAGGAAACTATTTAATGCATTAAATAGTTTCCTTTCCCAGGGCAGGGCTTACTTCAAGTACTGTGCCCGCGTGGCGGAGTATGGGATGGTCCACTCCCTCTCACCATTATTCATAAGAGAAGGCCTTCGCACTGCTGTGGGATCCTACAGGCTAATAATAATTGAATCCGCCAGTTTCCATCTAGTCAAATCAGCAACTCTTTATCAAACATCCATACGCGCGCTTTCTATGAAAAATTGTACTAAATAATGAATAGTGACATCATTGTTTTAGTTTATCCTGTTACTAAAGCGAAAGAATTACGGAAAATGTCAGTTTAACATTATTAACAGAAATTTTTTTAGTGACAAGATAAAACTAAAATATATTTTATGCAGTCTACTCCCCTATTGTAGATCCTATCATAAAACAGTAAACTTACAGAGGAACTAGCGAAGTGGTCAAGCGAGGGCCTGCCCGGTGACCTGGTATCATCGGACGAGGCCAGTTCTCAAGTGGTGGGCGCAGCGATCGACCGCCGCGCCTACACCTACCTGCTGACTCGCTGCGGACTCATCAAGACCTCTTATAAGAAGGAAGGCGAGAACGGCCTGGAATCTTTGCACAGGTAACTGCCAAATTTCTATCATCACAGCCTCTATTGTCTTCACTGACTAGACTGTTACAAAGCACCCTAGTAATATTTAAGAGGGGTGGGTTAGAAATCCCCCCCCCCCTCCCCCTCTACCCCCTCGGAGAATATAGTCGTGAGCATTTGCTTATGCTTCTATGCTGGTTTAGACTATCAAATTGAACAACTTCCACAATGGAGCCAAAATCGAAATAGCGAAAAAAATATTGCCGTGTCATATAAAACTGCAATAGATACCTACTCTACTCAAATGTATGAGACAGCTAATATTTTTAATTTTTTTCCGACATCTCCATAATGAAAGTTGTTTGATGGTCTAAACCTCCCCATTAAATATTACTTGGGTGTTTTGTCACTCCCTGTATAATAGATAAAACATATAGAATGGCCACTCCCTGCCCCTTACTAACCTTAGATACCGCACCTCACCTCACTTCGAGAGTATCTTTAGGGGAGCCAAGCAAGAAGCACATACAGCCAAGCGCATGCAAGCTATCCGACGCCATCTTGTTTCTGACTCAGTACTATTGAATCATCGTAAGATCGTTGTATGGAGTGCCGGGGTTGTGGTGCAGGCCTACGTTCTGGTGTAAACTGCAGAACTTAGTGTTTTCTTACAAAGGTTGGGTCGTTTTTTATGACGCGGGCCCTGACAAAGGCAATTTAGTTGTCTACCTGCTGATTTTCCTTGCCGACTTAATTATAACATGACAGACCTGAAACATGCGCCTTAAAAAAAATTGTATCCTGATCACGATTTAAATTACTAATAAATAAAAAAACAGACATCTCAATTTTTCGAATCATCAGCCTGTATACCAGACGAGCATGCATGAAAGGACTAATGAATGTGGAGGATTCTAGAGAGGTTTGTCAGGATCGAAGCAGGTGGCGTTCCGTTGTCTCTGCCTACCCCAGTGGGAGACAGGCGTGAGAATATGTAGGTATGTCAGCCTATATAGGGTCCTTCTTAATATGCTGACACTTTTTAAGGGGATGATCAGACCATCAAACTTAACAACTTTCTCTATAGGACCAACATCGAAATCACGAAAAACAAAACAGCTATTCCGTACAAAACTGAAAACCTACTCGAGCCAAATGTATGGGCCATCTGATTTTTTCCGCGATTTCGATGTTGGTCCCTTAGAGAAAGTTGTTCAGTTTGATGGTCCAATCATCCTCTTAAAAAACTGTCAGCATATTAAGTTGGACCCTGTATACATCGAACTACTGAACGGCCATATCCCATTGCCTTTCCGAAATGAAGAAGAAATTAAAAAATAGATTAAAAACAGCATGTTTTCTTCTACTTTCGTGTCGGTATGAGCCATATCGTAGGACAAACACTCACATTATGCAAGCATTATAAAAGTCCCTGTCTCAGGTCCCTGAATTCTTTCTTAATTTATTTCAGGAGAAACGTGAAACAGCTGAAGGAGTGTGAAGTACAAATATTAGATGGTGCCATAAAGTACCTAGAGAATGTACTACAGAAACTACCCACCGGTGATCCAAAGTCGTAGATATTATTTTGTAAGTATATTATAATAAGTAATTTATGAACAAATCATGTCAGTATTTTTTATCACTACTTAGGCTAGCTTGCACCAAAAAGTATTTAGGCTTAAACATGTTTAAATATGATGCTGTCAGTGTCATTTGTATGAGCAGTGAGAAAGACAGAACCAGTGTTGCCAACAGATTGAAAATCATGATAAACGTATAAGTTAAAGACATTTTCAAGTATGAACTAGGCTGTGCGAGATTCAAAAATAGCTCTCTAAACCACTAGAGAAAACTACCAGCCACTAACGGCAAAATTTCTCCGCTAAGAGGTGGGTCGAAACCACCAGATTTAGTTGAAAATCCACTAAGTTGGCAACACTGGACAGAACTATCACTAAATGCGTTTGAGTCTAAATACTTGTTGGTGCACGCGGCGCAATTACGCGGCATTATTTTGGCGGTAATATGAAAATAGCGGCGACTGCGGTTGCTGGTGTATTAAAAAGCATTACACCCGGAATTTACGTCACGTAATTTCGGCAGGCTTGTTTGTTTTGCAGAAATTATTTTCTTTAGTGTTTCCTACGAATAAATACGTTATAAAATGTTCGATACCAGTTTTTGTTAAATGAAAGTTTTAACTTAATTTGAACTTTATTATACTAGATACTACTTAATACAATGATTCTCTCATTCATTATGTAAAAATATGACTTTACTCACTTTTTATTACATCGCTCTTGCTGTAATTATTGCTCTTGGCTTGTTAGTTGTTCTGGCGGTAAAAAATATTAATTTATAGCTTCCTAGTTAGAACAACTATTGCAAGGTAACTTATGTCAGTATTTTTTACAATGTTGCAGTTCTTGCCTCCTCAATTTTGATTTGTGTTGTGCAAGGATAGAGATATAAGATATTACGATCTGTAATTGAATATACGAATCAATTTTTTAAAAAACATTTTGGAAATTATTTAATTTAGAATTCATTTGCTCTTTTTCTACAACGAAAAAAACTTCTTTTCTCGTTTTTCTTTTGTCAGTGTGTTTTATTTAAACAGGTTTTTTTATTTTATACTTGTGACTTAGTTATTATTGTTTAGTGCAATTTATTATTATAGTTATTGTTGTTTTTTTTCAATCGTTTTATTTATTTCTACACAAGTACATAAATGAAACTAAATCGTTTTTACGTAATTTTATTTTAAGTTTTCAATCGACATTGCTTTGAGGAAACATAAATATTTTCAAATATCCATTCCATTGTTATTTTTATAAAATGAGGATAGTACAAAAAATATATAACTACTTAGATGCTAAAATTAAACTATATTTACAGATTTGAACTTTTTGTTCCGTTTTATTTGTAATCGGCAGTAAAAATATACTATCTTACTGAGTATTTACTTAAATTGTTATCACAACATCTTAAGCATAAACCATATTTTACCGACAGACAAAATGGAGGAGATATATTTTACACAAATTAAAATAAAAATCCTCTCGATTCGTCCCACTGTTCTTTGTGGCTTAAAGAATACTTCTTACAAGTATCTTATTTCACTATTCATTTAATTAAACTATGGTTCAATTATAACTATGGGAATTAAATATAGCTCACGTAATCCATGACATCTCAAACCAGATGATTATTCCATGACAAACCTAAGCGTATGTATACAACGTGTTAATGAATTAACGCAAAACTAGAAATTAGTTTGTTTAGAATCGAGAGCAGAATCGAATTATCATGGTTTCAACATTGTTTTTTTTTTCAAATGATTAAATAATTTGTTTGTTAAATTTAAAATTTACTGAACTCGATCTCAACCCACCGCTCGGGCACTCTCACTCTACTTACTACCAAAACAAGATTCTAAAAATGTATCCATGAGCATGTTAGCGCTTTCATTCATTGCTGAAATGATAACAAATCATTTTTGACTCAAAACTCAAAATGCGAATAACTTTAAATATTAACTATCAAAATAATGAAATTATTGTTTCAATCTAATTATTTTGTTATAAATCAGTTGGGGTGTATGAGGTTTTGCGCTTATTCATTAACACGTTGTATATTTTTTTATAAATGTAAGCTTATAATGGGAGATATGTATATATTTTTATAAATTTAAGTTTATAATGGGAGATTATTGGCTCGTTCAACAATCTTAATACTATTAACCGGATGATTGTTTCGGATTACATGAGCAACTTTTAAAGGCAAACAAATCACTCGTATGGTTCGTCTTAAGAAAATAAAAATAAACCTTATTCTAACCTTAACAAAGAATAAATTAAATTCTGAAGCGTTCATATTCATATTGTATAATTTAAGCGTTACTTGGCTCTATGTTAACTATACATTCAGGAGTAAAAGAAAAATACCATTCTCTCTTATTTATTAAGCGGCATTATACGCATTGACGACTGTTAAGTTCACTATCGATTATAGTGGCGAAATGTTCACTACATGTCACAGGAAAGACTGAGTACACTTAGTAAAACGTGAGTATTCTCAATATATGTATACAGGTGTCAAATTGAATACGTTACATACTTAAGGGAGTAGATCAGACCATAAAACTGCAACAACTCACTGTATATGGGACCAACAATGAAATCGCGAAAAGAATCTGCTGTTCTATAAATTTTGATCGTTCCATATATTTCGATTTTGGTCCCATTGTGCAAGGTTCAATTTGATGGTCTGAACCCCCTAATGTAACCCATTTAAGTTTACGCCCTGTATACCTCTGACAACCCCCGCAGAGGACATAGTCATTAGCGCATGTTTAACCTGCAAACTTGGCAAAAACCGTGACTGTGAAGAACAAAAGTTGTAGACAAAAGCGCTACTGCGCACACCCTTCACCCTCGACCTACTTGTCAAATTGTTTGCTGGGTAGTGTACACACATTAAAAACTATTATTTGACATCCGCATTACATAATCTGACACATGATTGAATCTTCAAACCAATCTTAAGATCAAGAGTTAAACACCCTTTTAAAGTCCACTATACCACTTGAATTGGTCACGTAGGTAATTATTTAATTCTACCCTTGTGGGGCACATAGGCGTGGTGCGGCGCGCGGCCCTCGCGGCGCCACCCGCGCGCCGCCACTAGTAGCGCGCCACAAAGCGCCGCAATCAACACCCCGCATGACGCCATCATAGCTGACAGGGCTGACGTTTTCATACACGTTTGACCTTCCGCTCCTAGAAATAGACGTTATTTTTGATTAAATCAAATTAAAGATTGAAATATGAATTCTCGGACAGAACTAGAACCAGCCACCTGCCAAACCAGGGGTGCGAGTTGCTAGTTTGAAAAAACGTCAGTAGATGGCGCGACGTCCCTTCAGACGGAATGGGTTGAACAATGTCGTTCTCCGACGTAGTTGCTTAATTTAAAAATAAACCGAGTAATGGCGTCCGGAAACCGTCCAGTGGCGAGTAACCATATCTGCCGTGCAGGAGGCGATTTGGTGCCCGTCCAGGCCGACTCGTACCAATGAGTTTTTCGGAATTTATGTACGATTAGTAACTCAATTGGCTTTTTGGTGAAGGAGAACATCGTGAGAAAACCTGCATGCTTCAATTTCGAGGCATTTATTGTACCCACTATCCATTTGAAGTGTCGAGGCTCACTCCCCGTCACACTGGACAGTGTTTCGGTAGTACTTGTGAAACGTGAATGTTCTGAGTTTTCGGAATATTTTTGGCAACCTCGGGGAATATAGTCGTGAGCATATACTATGATATTCGTCTCATGACGGTGACCAAACCGCTAGTAACAAAAATCATCGGTCTCTGTCGTTTAACACTTTCTCTAGCAAGTTAGCAGAGACTATCACTGCTACAACGCAAAACACTAACCGGTTTTGCCAGCAAGTTCTGCGTCCTCCTCCCCCTCCTGCAGAACTCGCAGGGACTGAAAGAGAGAGATATTCTCTGAAAGCCGCGGCGCGACGCTCGCAGATTGCGCCGTCTCCACGGACCGACGTTTCACACTCTTCATATTACGCCAGTGACACGGTTGCGACTGCAAAAAATATGATGGGCTATTATTACAAGGTCTTATGTCTGTAGCAAATCGACTGTAGTCTGACCACAAGGGCTGTACCGCTCATCGGATGCGAGAAAGCTCTGGATATTTTATCTCCTGTGTATAATATGGTATGACGTTACACACTACACAGTGCGCTGCAAATAAAGCGAGTAGCCGCCGCAACTACGACGGAATAGCAGAGCAGAGCGGACTTCTCTACCCCCGCATCTCGTCACGCAGCTATCTACTATAATCTGACCATAAAAGGGCTGTACCTTTGACTATTTATATGTGGACTATTTATATGTGTCCAAGCCAGTCCCACTTCAATTTTGCTGGCTTCTCGCTTACATCAGCTATTTGAGTTTTGGAGCGTATTGTTGTTTCGGTTATCTACACCATCCTTTAATTTCAAACCTAATAGGTATAATGCTGCAAAAAGCACATCCTAAAAAGCAACTCACGGGGCATCTTCCATGGCACATCCTGACGTCGCACTCTATGTAGAGAGCCGGCGAACCTGTGAATCGGAATGTCTTCATGTAGGCGAACACCTGTGTCTCGAAAACGCCCGCCTCAGACCAGGAGCCGCGGAACCGCGAGATCAGCTTGTCGTCCACTGGACACCTGCAAGATGAAGAAAGATTGGTTTATGTTGATGGTTCTAGTGCTTCTGGTTGTCTTCTTCTTATCGTGTCGGCAGCAAGCCCTGGATGATGATGAAGAAGATAACGCGGATGTCTCCGCCGGCGAGGACTTAATTCGTTAGCACGGCAGTTGACGTAAGAGTTGACGATATAGTCGATGTGGACGTTAATTGTCTATTCTAGGCTGCCCAAAATATGTCTCTATTTGTCTCGACAAAAACTCTCCTTCACCGGCATTGGCATTTCCGATAATAGTAGAATATGAATTTTAACATTTCTCCTGAATAATTTTATTAATTCGTCCGAAGCAAATAAACGAATTTAGATAAATTCGTATAAGACTAAGTTTAGTTAGGTAATACCCAACTTTTTTTATTCATCAGTTCTTTAATGTTCAATAAAAACGAAGGGACCACACATTTCGTGCATCTTTAGCACAATAACATGCATTGAGGACCTGACTAGTCAAAGGAATCCATTAATTTAATCTCTGGCATCAATAAGACAATGAATCTTAAAAGGCAAAAGTTTAGGGCGGCCCTTTTGATAGAGAAGTGCCTATTCAAAGACCGTACATACCCGTATTCATCTATGAGTTTTATTCGCTTCGTAGCACCGTTATGAGCGAAGCAATCGTTCACCACTATGTCGAAGCCATCTGTAATGTTACAAATACCAATCGGTTATAAAACAATCAATTCTGTAAAAAAATGTGTACCTCACTATTTTAGTCTAGGTCTTCGATTCAGAGACTTCGTTTAAGTCTTCTGTACCCTGAAACGATAACCTGCTATTGACAACATTAAATTTTTTTAACCACCTGTTTTGAATTAAAAAAATAATAATAGTTTAAAAAATAAGAGATACGTATTTTTCCGATTTTATTTTTGACCTATATTTCTATTTTTAATTTACTTTTGAATTTTCTGAAAAACGTAGGATTTATGGCTACGATACCTTGGCCGCAATAACATTAAAAATAAAAACTGTCAAACACAATAGAAAAGCCAAGCAGGCAAAGGAATAAAATCTCATTCAACCTCTATTATATTTTTCAGTATTTTTCAAATAACTCGAGAAATAATGGATAGAAAAATCTGATAATTTTGATATAAGCTTTGAATCACATAATCTCCAAATGGTTTTCTTATTTTGGTACCTTTCTTAAAATGAAATGTTGTCAATTGGACCCTGTTAAGCAGATAAGATCCAACCAACTAAATGCAAAATGTGGATCTTTTCTGCTTAACAGGGTCCAATTTATCGTAGAGTTTTGTTCAAGGCCAAATCGTCAATTAGCCAAATAGCAAGTGTAAAGACAGATCGCGTTTTGACATTTCCGGCTTAAAATTTGACTGAGTGGAGGTTGACTCGAGTCGAGAAATCAACTACGTAAGAATACGGATGTAAAGACATAAACCTTAATCCCAGCTATTCTTTACAACGTTATCTTAAAACAGGTAATAAAATCGAACGTAAGATATTCGATATGATACAATAACAGTCAATGAATACCGTAACAGCAAGAGTAAGGAAACGGTGCAACGGACATTAATAATGGTCGCGTGCCGATTGCGATTAGATCCCAAATATTTCCATGTTAGAGTTCATCGATCTATATGATCGATTCGATACGGGATCGATTGAGTCAGTTAGTGTGTCAGTATTAACATTCTAAATAGTAACCCCTCGACAAGTTGGAGAAGTAGATGAAGGTAGCGCAGGACCGGTCGTTGTGATGTTTTAGACCCGCGGCGTACCTCATCAATAAAGGGGTTATTTTTGATAGGCCCGTATAACTAGTATCTACGTACCATATGCACTCCTCATGTAGATGAGCAGTGTCAGTGGATCGCCGACGCGCACCGGGCCGGAGACCCGCGCGCCACTCGCGCCGTACCCCGACCTGATCTCCATGTAACACTCGGGCGGCTGCAGCGTGAACACCACCGGGTTACCCGTCGCTACCCTGCAAACAATAAATATTGGTAATTCGCATAAGATATTTGCTCTCAGCAAGCTATCGGTAGCTTATAGAGACGCCAATTTAAGCTCGAGTTAAGCCCCTGGAAACCTTGTACACTGAACATATATAAACTGGAGATCGTATGCTTTCGAAGAAGTCAGAAAGTTTGTTGTAATTGCAACCATCATAAAAATTATATTATTATAGTGCATTTTAGTATTTTTAGATTCAAAGACTCGTTAAAAAAAAGCAAATTTCTAAAACGTGTCACGTGATGAAATGTGGCTAACCTTTCACCCACTAAAACACTTCTTAAAAGAAACTTTATCACTTAGTCGCTTCGTACGATACCCACGAAAAGAATGTGGTCATCAATTTAAGGCGGACTCACACGGCAATATTTAAAACCAAAAATCGAAATCTTAACACTGGCCACAAATTCCTTGATGAGTGGTAATATTTCTCTAATGGCATCAGCTTCGTCAGAAGCAATTTGTCCAGATTATCACGTCTTATTTTCTAAAGTGTCCTAACTAAAAAACGGTCCTTACTCGACATCGAGGAATGGGAAAGTGACGGTCTTCCAGAAGTCGTATCCGTACTCGCAGGTGACCTTGAAGTGTTCATCGAGCTCCTCCTCGATCAGCGAGTTGTACTGCACGGTTATTGTATTCCACATCAGATTCTTCTGTAAAGATTGATGCTTACAATGCATTTATACCTACTGTAGCTTAACTTCTGGGGTGTGTCACATCTGATTAAGTAAACAATAGAAAACAATAAAAGTTAGCAAAAGTTTTGATGAAATATTCTTCCACGAACCTCTTATTTTTGATTCGCATAACTGGGTGCATGGAAAGAGGGTCCCCAGAATGATGAAATCTAAATTCGTCCGGCGCACCCAGGGCAGTCAGCCTCGATACAACTATTGCCAGCTGGCTAATCTTTCCACTACATCATGTAGAGTTGTCTTGCGATATGGCTCATGATGCCACAAAAGAAGAATTGGCCAAGACTATTATAGATTAAATGTATTGAAAGAACTGTAGTTACAAAGAGCAGCAAAATGGAATCAATTAGACATCGATGAGTATTTTAGAGACATTTGAATTTGACTACCTATACTGGGTGATTTTTGAACAACTTTTACAATGGAAGCAAATCTGAATTTATAAAAAACAAATCTGCTGTCGCAAACATTTGAGTAGAGTAGGATCAGTTTAGTATGGAACAGCTGATTTTCTTTACGTGATTTCAGGTTTTCTCCCATAACTATTTTACCGTTTTGAAATTTTCAGGGGTGGTTCAGACCATAAAACTGAACAACTTAGTCAAAACGGTAAAAAAATCTTTCTGTATATTGGTTACGGAAGCACTGAAAATACCAGATCACCTCTCCGACACCCCGAATATAGATTATAAATAGTTTAATATCAACTGAATGGCAACATTTTCATACGGAAAAATTAAATAATGCTGATCAAAAAGAGTATCTACTCACAGTAGGATGTTTCCTGGTATCCTCATGAGGACTGTTCCTCCCGAGGGTCCCGCAGCGGTTAAGCTGAATGTAGAACTCGTAGTAATCCCTCCCCGAGCCGTTGATATACATGCAGTCAGGGTCGTAGGAGTAACCTGCGATCACATGCCGTTAGAAACTGACCGGCAATCTTACCGTAGTCCAATTATCAATTAAACACCAAAACATAAGCAGTAACATACAGAGAAATGACATTGCTGGACCACGGAGTACCTTTTTCTTTTGGTATAAAGTTTACATTGGAATAAACGCAAGCGCAACCTTCTACGTCGGTTCACGCAACTGTTTTCGACCGTCAAAATTGGAAGACAACATATATTGCTACGCAGGCAGGCTCACTACCTACTACCTAATGCTATCTGACTGTCTAAGCGTTAAGGCTGGCTTGCACCATAAAGAATTTAGGTTTAAACATGTTTAAATATGATGCTATCACTGTCATTTGTATGAGCAGTGTGAACATGGATTTGGATACCTATTTCCAGCTTCCTGAGTGTGAAAGACAGAACTATCAGTAAATACGTTTAAGAGTAAATACTTGTTGGTGCAAGCCGGGCAAGTATGTGAATTTCACTGAAGATGTGAACTTAAATCTATCGTAATCTAATCTTATCTATACCTACTTAGTCGGGTGAAAACCACTTTAAGAAGAAAGTACATATCTACTGTCTTGAGTAAGTACTTCCTTCTTGTAGTCTTTTAAACTGATTTCAGATTAAAAAGAAGTTCAAAAAGAAGTAAGAACTAAAACTGTTCATACTTATACGGTTTAATTTTATTTCACTTTAGTATTAATATTTGTATCTACTGAGATTCAAACCCAAATCGTTTGCTTCTAAAGCAGGTTCACTTCCAACTAGGCCAGCGAGTCAAGTAAAGTAACCATGACAAAACGACCCAAATAAAAGAGTCCATGTAACAAATAAAATCTCAACCTAACACGGCCGATTTAATTACTTAACGCAAGTTAAAGTAATTCCTTGGAAACTAACGGTGTAGCGTATGTGGGCCTCAGTTCGTCAGTTTGTCTCACGAATGAGTAGACAATGAAGGGTGTAATCGCACGTATGTATCTCGGAACTAGAGAAATGTGGACATTTAGCCGCAGGCGAGCGATTGGTAGCGGAAGCGAGAGCGATTTTTAGTCACAGAGTTACAGCTTTTAAAAATTGAGTACATCCATAAACCAGCTTCCGTATTTCCATACGATGTACGTGTATTATTTCTCCAGCCAGTGACATCAACATTAAAATACTTAAGTACCTCAATATTCTTAGTTTTATGTTATGTGTAATTAGAAATTAAGCAACGTTCTTTTGACTACATTATTAGATGACCTGTACAAATCAACTCTATTCCCATAACCCCTAAATTTAAAATATCCTGCGTACCAGAATACCAGATTACCAGATTTATAAGTTCCCCCGATGAACCTGCGCAGTTGACAAATTTTAATAACGCGCGAAATTATATTGACCAATCAGGATGTGTCACCTTCAATGCTTTGCTACGATTGGCCGATTGTTTTCGCGCCATTTTCGCTGCTATCAGACCACTAAATGGATCACTAAATGACTTCGGGTTTTGTCGGAGGACTGCGCAAACGAAGATTCACGAGGTTAATTATTTTCCTGGTTCTGTAACTAAGCAGTCGGTTCAGTCAAAATCGGCTACGAAGTTACCAACCATTCATTCCTAACTCCCAACCCGCTAACGCCCTTACCTTACGAGTTACAACCATAATCTTACATCGGCTCAGTTGCTGAATGGACAGTCTTCTTCGTAATCTTGCATCGCTTTGGACTCTAACAATAACATAATCACATCTATCTAGTTAGCGGTTGTCTGCAATTATACGTATTACTTACAATATGTACGGGGTAAATGGAACACACAGTTTTAAAGGCGTGTCACATTGCGTTCACGCATTTCGTAGCTTGACACAATTTTCTATAGAGGACTAAAACTACTGTTCTCGCTATTTTAACCTGTGTATATTGTAAAAATACAGTTATAAAACTTTAAATAACGTAACTCAATAGGCTGGTAGCGTAATATTGCTGATAGGATGGTAGTGAACCTGCCTGCGGAGCCAAAAAGGAACCAAACCCTACATAATAAACTAATATTATAGAGGTAAAAGTTTGTTTGATAGCTTTTTTATGTAGGGGGTAATGTCTTGAACTACTGAACCGATTTTAAATATTTTTTTCACTAAATAGAGAGCTCAGTCCAGAGTATATTACTCACTCATATCACATTTCCACGCGAACGAAGTCGCGTTAGTAGTTAAAACACAAAAAGTCTATCCTCGATTATGAATCTTGATTGGTACCACTAGATATGTTTTATGACATGGTTCATGATTCATAAATCTAATGCCTATCAAGTACTACCTATAGCTGAAAAGATTTTTAATGGGGCTAGAGTTATAGTTTATAAGTATGGATGCGTAACATATCTTCACTTAAAAAACCTAAGCTTAAAACTGAATAAGTAGATAATGAATTACCTGCTGAATATACGAGACCACTGAAGGAGCCGTTGAATCCAACTCTGATCTTCATGAAGTCATCTTGACACTCCGCTTCGATATCTGTTGGAAATATACTATTATCAATACCATTATCATTAAAAAACAGAGTGTTTACAATGTGTGTCACATTCAGGCCCAAACTGTAAAGTAAAAGGGGGCACGTTGATTCTTACTCAATAACCTGTCTTCTATCTTACTTTCTTCAAAAGTAAACGGCATTAGATAAGGCCTATTGATATATTTTATTTAGCGTAACGCATGTAAAAAGGCGTGAAGAGAATTATAAAAACTTGGTGTATATTTGCCCTCAAATATACAAAGGCACTCGGCCAACTTCTGTATATAAAATCTGTGATTCGACGGCGAAAGTACGAAATCTATTTGGTATGGTCTCTCTCTCGTAAGTCCAAAAAAAGAACATTTTTTTTTTCAAATATATAGTTTCATCTAAGGACTGTTGCAGAACCAGTTCGTTATTATAAGTCATAGTATGTTCGATTAACTAATCTTTAGACATTTTGTGCTGAAGGATAGCTAATGCCATAGGATGCAGCTGCTTTCCATATTTAATGTTAGTGAGAAATGGGTCAGAATCATGCAGAGCCAGCGTGATGTTGGTGCTTATGTTTAGTGGAAGCATGTAGTAATCAGCAACTTGCTGGCAAAGCCGCCGTGGTGGTCTAGCCTGTCGTACGATGGCGGTGCGGCGATGAGGAGGCGATGGCTTGATCGCTGTCCAAAAAAACTCGTACCAATGAGTTTATCGGAATTTATGTATGGTTTTCTAATCGTAATTTTTTACATCACTGGCTTTTCGGTGAAGGAAAACATCGTGAAGAAACCAGCATCTATTGTACCCTCTGGTGCTCACTACACTGGACATAGTTTCGGTACTCAGTGAAACGTCGATGTTCTTATCCATCAGAATGTCTCTGACTACCGCCACGGGGAATATAGTCGTGAGCATATGTTTACCTATGCAGTTTTAATAAATCTTCAAATTTTTACGTTATGTTTTTTGTATTACGATAAATCTCAAATTCCTAAAAACTTTTCTAAATATGTACAATGTTACAAATACTATCACTTTAATCTTTATCCTGTGTGTAACATATGAATGGTCCCATAAAAAAGTGTGTATGTGATCTAAACAAAGGGTTGTGTAAGGCAAGGCAAGGCAGTCCACGCGCCAGTATCGATAACATCTCAATTTGTCCGGTTTCCCAACACCACAGACCCCGCACTGCTTATTATGAATGAACATTCGTAGGAAATAATGCAATAGACAAGACCACTGTATATATTTCTAGGTATTTTAATATTGTACATAAATACTTTTCTTACGACCTAGTTTTTCATATTAATTCATTAAACAACATTTTATGGATATGTGTGTTTATAACGCGATAGGGGAGTGGCAGGTTCATAGAATATGCCGATTAATCATCACATTGCGTCTACTATCAGTGGGCCATTGAAAAAGAAAATGGCTCATAGATGCGCTTCCGATGTCAGCGAGCGGCCGATGCGTCTGACGCGCGCGGCTCGCGGCCGACGGCCGATGCGACAATACTAGTTACTATGAAAACATATGGCGCCGCTTCCGATGCCAGCGACTGACGCATGCGTCAGACGCGCGCTGCCGATGCGATAGACCACGCATATGGCATATGGCCACGCGTCAGACGTATCTTACCTGGCTATGGGTAACTTTTCAATTCGTATTCAAAAATCTCACGTCTCCTATTTTCTAGAACAAGACGTAGTGTAGAAATAGAAGTTCTATAAGCTGTTTATTTGAAGTTAGAAGTTTCCATCAAACTGAACAACTTTCAATATCGGACAAACACCGAAATCGTGAAAAAAACAGCTGTTGCATACATTTGGATTGAGAGGCAATTGAAGTTGTATATAGAACAGCATTATTTTTCCATTTCAGTGTTGCACCAGTAGTTCATTAAACCTTCTAAACTTTGACCACGCTTCATATTAGCAGCTGGTATTTCCGTATAATGTAATCCCACGGCGACTTTGGTTATGTTGTTTATTCGCACTGGTCCCGATTGCCGTTGGTGTGAGGTCCTCGGTGCTCTCGCTGGTATACCGGATAATTTTACCCTACTGTAGCTAAATGGTAATGTTATTTACTCACACTGGACCCTACTGCCGTTGGTGCGGTGTCGTCGGTACTCTCGCTCCCACGCGGGAGGCTCGCGCCACTCCGTGTCCACTGCAGGGGACCGAGGCTTTATGTTCACTGGGATGTAGCTGTTCTTGTCTGATAGGAACACCACCTGTGGGATAGACAATGTGAATCAGGAAAGAGATTGATGTTATTGGATCAATGCTGAGTTATTAGTTACACAGCTGAATTCTGTGATTACTGCTTAGTATTTACGGCATAGCCTTGCCCTGCTTGGCCCTTTCTTCCGCCCTGATTACTACAGCAGCCAATCCTAGTTGTATATGTAGGGACTGTGGCAGCCGCCCGCGACTTCGTTCGTACGCACAGACATCTAAAAAACTTGCCGACACCGTCTTTTTATATATACACAAACTCGCAACCGTAATCCCTTTTGGGGTGGTCAGAAACATTGCTACCAATTTGGTAGTTGTAGCACATTGCTACAACTACCAAAGTCGTCTGTTTAGGATTTGGATTGGTGTTGTCTGTTTAGGAATGTAGTTGTAGCCACGCTCATATTTAGCAATTTAAGTTTCAGGATGTAATACGTGTCGAGTGTTGTGAGGTGGCAAGCCTTTCGCCCACATATCGCCTTAATCGCCTCATACGACACCCACGGAAAGAATTTTGGTGGTCCATTCTAAGCACACGGCTTAGTTATTACTGCAGGCTATGGGGGGATCACACCATCACACCAGTGACGTCGAAGCGCTCTTGTAGGTCAACCGTGTAATGCGTGCTCAAACAAAAGGATTATCATTTGTCTTAATATCCAAAACAAAATGTTTCCAGATATTTCCGAAGTATCCAAAATTTCAACTTTACGTTATTGTTACTTAGGTCACTAAAGATTTATTACCCACTAGCATGCTGGAATGTAAAATACTACAATACAAGCAAGTACAACGAGGTGATGGCGCAATGATAGCCCTGAAGATAACATAAACATAAACCACGTCCTTCCGCCACGCGCGACTTTTGACTGTTTGTGTGTATGTACGAGTATGTAACAACAACCAGTAAACCTCCGCTAATTATGTAAAGTGTTAGCTCAATTTACGAATTAACTAAATTGGCCTGATGGACGAACCGTTAAAGGTCACTGTTAAGTTAGATTAACCCGGTTTTTGTTTTGCGGAAAAATTGTGCACGCGATTTTTACCAAAAAACACGTTACTTGGGTAAAGTATAAGTATCGGTAAGTATGTCAAAATTTATTTACCATTACCAGCCTATATACGTCCCACTGCAGGGCACAGGCCTACCCTCATGGAGGGCAGCACCACGCGAGCCCAATGCGGATAGATAGACTTCACATACGCATCACTTTGACTAATTATTATATGGACTGGTTACGCGTGTAATTCTACTAACACACATTTCTGCCACTTTTTGCGGGGGGCGAGGTAACATGAAATCCGCAACTTTGGATTTTACTCCCCATAACTTTAGATTCTAATTTTGAATGTTAAAAATCATGAAAAGTAGTCTCGTGTGAACCCCAAAAGTTCGAATTTATTATTTCGTTTAGTGATAAGGCGTAAAATTGAATGTAAATGCACAAGATCAATTGTGCTTATACCGTGGCAGAGGGGAAATGCTACCGCAAGGCTAGGTAGTCCTTATAATAATTAGTCAAAGACGCATCAGAATTTCTTCTTCAGCGTCTGCAGGTTTCCTCACGATATGTTTTCCTTCATCGGTTAAGAGCAATCGGTAACAGGTAGGTACTGTCAGCATCAGAGAAAGCTAATCCCTCTATTCTTATCTTTATAAGCGCAAGAAGGTTAGATTTCGCTAATGCAGACCGTATGTATACAGGGTCCTTCTTAATATGCTGACACTTTTTTAAGGGGATGATCAGACCATCAAACTGAAAAACTTTCTCTATGGAATCAATTCGAAATCGCGAAAAATAAATCAGCTGTCCCATACAATTGGGTCGAGTAAGATTTCAGTTTAGTATGGAACAGCGACATTGGTCCCATAGAGAAGGTTTTTCAGTTTGATGGTCTGATCATCCCCTTAAAAAGTGTCAGCATATTAAGAAGGACCCTATATAAGTTAAAAAAACTAATTGTTTCAGGATAACGAATAAGTTAATTAAACATAGTGGCCTGATTTCATACTTTCGATTTTAGACTCAAGTGATCAAAAACACAAATAACTTTTCTAGATAACTACCCATTTCACACTTTTTTATGCTTACGAAACTGATAAAAGCTAATAGTAACAAAAAGATGAGTATAATTACAAAACTTTGACGTCATTCCCTAATTACATTTCACATCAAACTGTGCCGTGAAGAAGCTAAAAAAGAACCAAACGTAAGGTACCGTACTGCCACTCTAAATATTCTCATTGTCAAAGCCGAGAATTACGGAGATTGCAACCATTATCTACGTCCACAAAACAAACTATCAAATCGCTCGGCTTCGGTAATGCACCATTTCACAGTCACGACCCCTTGTTGGTTTTGCACAAAAAAAGTCATAAATGGCCCAAAGTGTGTCAGGGCGGTTCGCACGCCGCGCCGCGCTGCGCCGGCGCCGGCCGACGCGCCTCGCATTATAAAAATTGGGCTAGTAGAATGCAGCTGACTTACACTTCACCAGGTACCTTTACTTACACACTTCCACAAATTGGTTTGGTTTAAAAAACAAACAAAATCTTATTAAATAAAATTGGATTCAAAAGCATGCGATAGAGTCATGACACGACACACTTCTTACGAATTCGAGTATTGTTTATATAATTTAAACTTTTATGACTACCGTTATATTGTATTTACATGTCATTTTCTTTTATTAATATAATGTTATGCTTGTTACTTTATTTTTAAAAAGAAACAAATGTATGCTAACAATAAACGTTTTAACAATTATATTGCAAATGGATGTTTAATGGAGTTATAGGAAACAGCTGACATAATGTAGGGCATAAGCCATGGTAAACGTACAATGTATGACGAGTAACAGGCGTTTATCACACACCGATTGCGACGAGGGGTCAAAGATGCATATCTCGTCACATGCCTTCAAATGCCTACAATCCACAATACGAGACATTGTGTAGTTGATAAATCTTGGTAAATAACTCGCATATTTCCCACGTTTTGTATCTTTACATAGATACAGACGTGTCAGGTAGGTACGAAAATCACCTTGTTTCGTTTTCGTTACTATTAAATATAATATTTTAGTAACCAGCTAGAACCAAGGATTTCCCTGTCATTTTATCATAACATTTCCACGTTTTAGGAACATGGTTAATAACGTTTTTTAGTTAGTAAATATTGCCGCCGTATATAGCTATCGTAGCCATGTGGTTCCGGATTAGAAAGGACTACCGCATTTCTTCCCGTAAGTTTCGTACGAAGCGACTAACGGATAAGGGTTTCATGTGCAGTGTTTTTGTGGGCGAAAGGCTAGCCCCCTGTCACCACCTGACACGTCATTCTATCGTAAAACCTGAACATGTTTAAAGTGAGTCTTGTTGCACTGCACGCTTAAAAATTTAGTTGGTAGTTTTAGCAAAGCAACCCGGAAAGGGATTATGATCGTGAATTCGGAGCGCGCTTCATACAAACGAAGTCTGGTTATATTTTCAATATTAACCAATTAAAGTTAATGAAAATTTTGAGAAACAATCTAGATACGAATCTCCATGCTTGTATATCATCAGATTTTCGTTAAAATATAAAGTTTCAATGCTAGGATTAATTTTAAGATTTATATGGAAATCTTAGAGGCACTGTTACTTTAAAACCATACATTTTAACGAAACACAGTCATTCTACAATTTTTCTACAAAATTTCATTGGTTTTAATTGGTTAGTACGAGTATAGACTTCGTTTGTTTGGAGCGCGCTCCGAATTATATCCGCTAAAAAAGTTTCCAACTACATTTTTCGGCGTAGCAAAGTTTCTAATCACCCAAAACCAGAACACAGTCATGAGTTTATACGTCTGTTTAGAATTGTAATCCGCTAATTCCACTTCTAAGCTTCTACAAGACATCTCTCTGCATATACCTAGATATAAGGCGTAATTATAAACACTTAACTCCTGAGTAACGTTATCAGATGTTACGGACCCTTCGCAACGTGATATTGCCATGTTGCACAAGCTACTGTGCGGCCCCAGCATCACATTGAGCAGTCAGTATAGTGTAGTGAACCAGTTGGGAAATCTTAGCTTGTTCCATTCCACGTAGAGCGGCCGGTCACCCGTGAAAAACTGATTGACTTTTCACGTACGTAGGTAATGGACTGTGAGCCATGGTACAGTATAGCGGACTTGCTAAGGTAGTGAAGAAAATAATAAAGTTTTACAGTTTTTGAGAGTTACGCGGTTATTATTTAATCTAGAATTAAACATTTTAACGGTTTCTTACCGCGTTTAGGTATATTTGAGTTCCCGATATTTCGGCAGTGTTACAACTGCCATGGTGATCACGGGATGACTGAGTCACCTAAACGCGGTAAGAACCCGTTAAAATGTGGAATTCTAGATTAAATAATAAAGTTTGTTTATTTTGTTGTAATATACAACGTGTTAATGAATTAACGCAATACTAGAAAGTCGTTTGTTTAGAATGGAGGGCAGAATCGAATTATTATGCTTTCATAATAGGTAATTTTTGTCAAAATATTAAATAATTTGTTTGTAAAATTTAGAATTTACTCAACTCGATCTCAACCCACCGCTCGGGCACTCGCACCCTACTTACTACCAAAACAAGATTCTTAAAATATATCCATGAGCACGTTAGCGCTTTCATTCATTGCTGAAATGATAACAAATAATTTTTGCCTCAAAACTTAAAATGCGAATAACATTAAATTTTAACTATCAAAATAATGAAATTATTGTTAAATCTAATTATTTTGTTATAAATCAGTTGGGGTGTATGAGGTTTTGCGCTTATTCATTAACACGTTGTATACCATATTGTAAAGCAAATTCAAAGTCATAATCATGTTTGTTATCAAAGCTAAATGAGAGTAGTAATATTAAATTTGCTTTTTGATGTCTACCATCTGCATTGTTAAACCGAACGTAGACTAATTGATTTAATACGGAACTATACGCAAATAGCACAATCCAACAGGCCAAAATCTAATAAAACCAGAATAAACATAGAACCACGAGCACATCCGTTGATAAACTTAACTAACGTTGCTAAGTACAACGACAACTTAAGAGAAATAAAGGGTAAGCTATTTAAGTTTCCAAAGTAAACCTACTACGTGTAGAAACGTAAACATGAGTCATGGTAAGGTAACTTAATATATTTAAACTTTTACGCAGAATTAAAGTGCGTCTACCACATAATCTGATTTGTAGATCGATAAGAAAACAAAAATTGAAAGCCTTTCTATCAAATTGCCCATAAATCCACCACAAAATTGTTCAAATAAAAAGGTTCCCATTACGACGACCTTGATCTAAATTTTCATCTGAAAACCGATCAGTGGTTTGTTCCAAAATTCCGGCATTGAGGACACAAGGTGACTAGGCTAAAATATTTCCGATAAATTGTGTTCCGCTAGTCAACGCTTCAATTACTCAGAAATGGGTGAAAGGTTTAGAGTAATAGGCCTCAATTTACTATCATTTGTTGGTTCTGTTCGTCCATTGAAGAAAGTGATTGATAAATCGCTAAAACACTTTTCATCTAAAGTAAAATTAGCTACAGTGAAAGATATGCAGTTATTTGTAATATCCAAGTTTTACGGTCAGTCTCTACTCGATTCGTAATGCAATAGGTTTAGTTTACATACTTATTTTTAGTTTGAAGTAGACATTCTATTATTCACGCACATTAAAATAAATCAAATTCTTCTTTAAAAGAATATTATTTATTACCATTTGACTTTGTATTGGATTCCTCAATATTTTAAACTCTGCTACTTCTGATAAAATTTTATCGATTGAAATCCACAGTATCTTCTTTTTATTCGATTTCGTCCCAATTCAGGCCAATTTTAATTCATTTAATTTAAATATCCTCCCTAATACCTACCTAATTCAAGTCAAGATAAGAATTGGATAATTAAATTAGTGTTAACTTACAAGGAAGTATTATTTTCTATGTAAAAAGAATGTTTTAATCTATACGTATAATTAAATCGTAAACGCAAAATGTTTGAACACACATCACGCCAAAACCACTTAACGGATTTTGATAAAATTTGGCACACAGATAGAATATGATCTGGATTAAAACATAGGATACTTTAAGGTCTACGCAGACGGAGTCGCGGGCAACAGCTAGTTAAAAATATATCGAAACTTTACGAAAATTACTTTACGGAAATTACTTTTTTAAATATGAAAAATGTTACTGTACAATTCAACGTCTCATTTTTTAGACCATAATAGATAGGACCCCAAGTTCATAGAGCTGCTAGACTTGAAAACAGCATCGCACTATATTTTACGACCTCTCATTGTCTTAGCTGTCTATTAGCATATGTATTCCACTTTGTTACAGACGTGATGTATCTTTATTATCTCTCCATTCAAGGCCATATTATGAATCGACGAAAGTGAAACCACTTGCCCATACGCATGTGCTATGGTATGGCATAAAGCTGTAACTCTAAACTCACGCATCAATGCGTAAGTAGGTGTTATCGTAAACTTAACTAATGTTATAATTTTATGCAACATTTTTATTACGTGTACTTAATTATATTGTAGAGGTATTTTAATAAATATGTACTCACCGGATCTTGTTCACTGCCGTCCGTTTTGAGGGCCTCCCTCGTTTCGTTTCGAGTCTGAAAACAAAGAATTTTAATGTTTTAATTAAATGAGGCGTATTCATTTTAAAAAAAACCTACATAGACATTCGAAAGATGGCGTTACAATCGTGCCAATTTAGCTGACAGATCGAAAGTGTTTACGTGTTTTTCTCGATTCCCTAATTTTAGGGACCAATATTTTGATTTATTTATAAGATTATTATGGTTATAATTTGAGAGACGTTTTGATACTTCAAATTGATTAACTTTTTGTGAATTTAATGTTCGTTTATGTACAGCAAACGAAAATTGTCGGTGATATTGCGTATTTATTGGTAGTGAAAAATTTATCCATTGGCAACACCACCACTATCAAACGTCTTTCGAATGATGCAAACCATAGACAAACAGCAACTTTTTACTGTCAATGTGACAGGTTTCTCAGAACTTTTAATATTGCCATCTGCCGACTTTTCGATTTACTTGTCTTGTTAAACGCCTCATTACAGTGCTTTTTATTATATTGAAAGCGTTGGTGGAGCGTTGCAGAAAAGTGCGGTTTTTCAATCATGAGGTTGAAGGTTCAAATCTACACTCACGACATGCCATGTTACGAAGGTTCCAGAGAAAAACTATCGTGAAACTGCACTGTGAAATTTGTAAAATGATGATGGCAAAACTATCTCACTAATCCTGTCGATATTGTGAATTCTATGTGTAACTTATTAAATGTAGGATGATAATAGCCCCGGTATATATAACTATAATATAGGTTTTTAATTGAAATGGAATTTAAAGCTGTGTATATTTTTGCTGCCACAAAGATTCAATCTCCCTGAGCAAGTCGCATGTCAAAAATTGGTTCAATCCTTGATCAAACCATATGCTCGTATTTATACGATACCATGGTAATATAGATCTCCTAATATTTTTTATACGAAAATTCAGTTAATTTTCAACAAAACAAAGATTCATTCGTTCCGGTTTGCTTGGTGGTAGGCCGGAAACATCTTTCCACTCCTTTATTATCTTTTGATTAAACTCCTTGGGTGTCCTGAGGCAATTCTAAAGAAAACACTAAGGTTCTCTAATCATCGCCGCCTATTCTAATTAGTAATCGCTGCTGTAGATCTAAAGATGAGCTTGCAATCCCACCGTCAATTCACAATCACTGTGTAGATGGGACTAAAGAGGGATAAATCCACGGGTTCATATTTTGATGAGATTAATGAATAACCGGTTAGATGGCATGAACAAAGGACAATTTCTGAAAACACACATCAAGCGAATAAATCATGATGCTTACGCTAGCGAATGGGCAAGTATTTAGAGTAGACTGGACTAATAGCCGCTACATAAAAGTCGTGATGGAGAGTATAATTGATTGATTGAAATATTGAAGTTCATTGATTGGTTTAATTTACGGTGCATTATGCATTGTTTGCTACAGTTGTATTTTAGCCGGTAAATTCTTACTACAGTTAGTAAATTACAGGTAGGATGTAATTTAAAACACCTTAAGAACCCGTTAAATCGTTTAACTTTTGCTTATACAAGGTGTTAAAGGAGTAATTTCAAATGAATTGGCCGTATAGGTTTTTGCCTGTCCAAATAATAAATGATCAATTATCTCTTCTGTCTAAAACTCACCTTAGCAGCGGCAGCAGAGGGCAGTGGATCAGGCGGGTCGTCTCCGGAACCCTCGTGTAGCTCAGTCGACGAGGAGGTCGCCACGGAGACGACCGTCACCTCCGTGGACGAGTCAGACTCCGAGGACGAGTCCTCGTGGGTGACTGCTGGGTGCGCTTGCTGTATTAACATTAAAACTATTAGTTCAGGTACAGCTCTTAAGCTTTCTATATGCTAAAAGTATTATTTGAGGATATCTTTTTCTCTCTAATTACCACCTAGTATTTTACTTTCTTCTTACTAAAGGTCTATCCACATTGGAACAGGTACCGTGGGCGCAACGGCAAATACGGTACGGGCCCATATACGGGTAGAGGACGGAACTCTCGGTCACCGTATTCTATTATCTGTCGCACCTTGGGCAATCAGCAAACCCCTAATGCTGATTGGCAAATCTCTTCATCATGATGGTAAGTCAAACTCAATGACAATGCCAATCAATCGATAGAACTATTTTATGATGATGCATAATTTTTTGTAACTAAATGTGAACATTAGACGATACACTAAAATCTAAATATAATTTGTCTCGTACACTTTCAAAAACTCCTTTTAAACTCTTAAAAAAAATTGAAACTTTGCAAATGACGCTTAGCATCGTGAGGCCTTTATAATGTAATACGTTACGTTATCTAATAGTCAAGACTTAAAGTTACATTTAAATGTTAGGATATTGTAGCCTTGTCCTATAAATCAGATAGTCCGATTGTTGTTAGTGGACTGATTACGATGAAACTTTGCATAGAGATAGTTCAATATTAAAACTCAGCCAACCAAAGCTAAAATAAAAAGGTTTACTAAATTACAGATTATTTCAAATTCATAATAAAACTTACTCTGATTAGTAGAAAACTGCACAACACGACAAGCCTGGAACAAAATAATTATCTCTTCAGTAAAGGTTGTATATATAAATCGGACATGGGCCCACCGCACATTCCCACCGCTGTAACGCCTGTAAACCAGGATCAATAGCGTCGATCATTCACAATACTAGACAATGAAGTCCAGCGAGCCCGGGGGATGACCCTAATCTGTCTTGGAACCCGCAACGAATTTAATCAAAGAAGAGGAGGAGTAGCAAAAACAAATATCCGACTTCCCTCCATTGCAAACGGGAGACAGTATAAGAAAAGCATGGCTGTTAGAGAGCCAATTCCAGAGATCATTTATGGCAGAGTTGAAGACATGAGAAGAAATTTAAGATGAGAAAAATAATAGAGGAACCTAACATTGTACTGAAACGATGGACTTATTTTACTTCCAGTAATAAGTATGGCAAAAACATCTGGTTGCAACAAGATACTTAAGATTCTGTAAAGGTTGTAGTCAACATCAGTCCCTCTAGTAAGTATGATTTCTCTACCTACGTGCGACTCGGGTTTTTTCCATACTACTTGTCGTGACAAGCGCGACGTAGAGAAATCAGGCATATTTCGATAAATATGTAGAGACTTGTAGAGAAATTAGAGTGTGATTTTTAAAGTCACACGTTCAAATCCGCAATAGAAATTGTCAAAATTACTATGGAGATTATACAACATTCGATCATGATTTTGAATCTCACGATTCAAAAATAGCACTTTACAAAGATCTACAGTTAGGTAATTAAAAGAATTTTAAATTAACTTTTAATTACTACAACTTTTAACCAAGTTGGACCACATGCTTTTATATCGATTGTAAAGTTTACGCACTGATTATACACAGACTAGGTACACTAACCAAAGAATATCAAAGAAACTCAAACCAAATAAGAATCGTGATAACTTCTAACGAATAAGAAATAATATCGACAAATGTAAAGTAAACGTAACTAAATTCATACCAGGATCGTGATACAAGCACGCATGCACACAACGGTGTTTAACAACCAAAAGACCCCTGAATCACGGCATTTTCACCTATAAGACTTAGTCTACATGGAGGTTCGATTATGTAGTTTTAGAATGGAGCAAACATCCCTGACCGGTAATCACGGGTCAAAAGACACGGCATCGTAATGACAGGGCACGGGATTGAACCACGAGAATCAATATCGAAATCATTACAGTGGACTGTACTACACAATTGTTTGCGGTAGCAGATATAAACAATATTAAGCAATTTGCTATTGATAATATGTATTATTTTATATGAAGATGGACCACCGCAATTACTTTAAGATTGCTGTAAATAAAACTGTTTTGGTACGCTACACGTGTAGGAACAATGGGAAGGTACAGGACCCGAAATGGAAAATTATTGATGGAAGAATTTATCGATACTGTTAAATAAAATTAGTGTGGTTCGAAATCGCCGTTAGTTCTACACAACGATTTATTTTCAACATAATAAGACAACTCTATAATGTTCATTGTTCGTAGTATCGCGATAACTACCAGTATTCCAGTAGTTTTATTTTACTAATTTTGATATATTTACGTTATTTCTGATAAATGTTTATAAATGTGGCAAATTACAATCGGGCCCACATGGTAGACTGAAACTAAACTTAACCACCTAATTTTAAATGCACAGGAAAGGCTCATATAAGTTAATAACAACTAAAATGCATTGATTCTCATATTTTTAAAAATAAGATAATCTACAGCTCTCCAACAATCACAGTAATAATTACACCAACTTTATAAAATATTAATAAAACCTGCTAAGATAAAGTTATTTTGCTGCTGCGTCCGACACTGCTACAATTATTGGGAAGAGCGAAGAATTTTGATTGAATATTGTTCTTTAGGCATTGATATCTTATTTAATATAGATGGTAGGAAGTGAATGACCCCACGTGATCACCGGAGCGTGATCTTCGTATCCTTAATCCGAGAAATTAGCTAAACCGATAGAGAAGCGGCAAGTCACTACAAAGACTACTTCATTTTCAATTATTGAACTATTGAATTGCAACTGCCTCCGTGGTCTAATGGTTAAGAGCATTGGGCTCTTGACATTGAGGTCGTGGATTCGATTCCCACGGCGGAAACCTAGTGATATGTCACTTTGTGCATTTTTTCCCAGTTGGCTAGGACATTGCAGGCTGAATCACCTGATTGTCTGAAAATAATGATGATTCCGTGCTTCGGCTTAAGTGCTTATAGCACGTTAAGCCGTTGGTACCGGCTACTATCTCTGGTGGTAGTAGTCGTTACATAAAAACCACGTCAGAGGCCGTAAGGTGGTCTGAAAAAAATCTGACACCAGGGCTTGCTGCCCAAACGATAAGAACAATTATTAAAAATACATTGTAATTGTAACAGTGAACTGTATGCTTAAGATGGTAGTCGTATCAGTACTGACAACCCTACTGGGAATTTATATCTGAGATAAGACCACCTTAATTGTACAAACAACTTTAGCTATTATAGTATAGTATATCATTTTGATTGATAGACTGCAGTGCATACATCCATCCGTAAACCTACAACTATACACGTTTCATAAGACTTTTGGTAGTTGTAGTAAGGTTTCTCATTACCCCGAAAGGGATTATGGTCATTAGTTTATGTATTATGCTTGGCGCTCACTTTAGTGGAGTCTAGCGACTAGTTAAGGTTTCAGCGAAGGAAAAAATTCACCTATGAAGGTAACATAAAACTGATAATATTATGAGATTATTTTATTAACTACAGATATTACAGATATAATTAATCGTAAAAAAATAGAGGAGTTAATTACGCTACTTTATAAAGTAACTCCTCTATTTTTTAAGTAGTATATACCACTACGCGATAAATCATTACCGTTGATGTCTTTTATATGAAAAATTGGCTCGTAGTAAATACCATTTATTTTCTTGAATGGATAAGGAGAATTTATTACAAGCCTTGAAATTAAAGATTGTAGGTTTTCAAAAAACTTCTTGGCACAAATCTGAACCAGGCTGGGAAGCCTGGTGAAGGGAAGGTACTACGCGCCTATTTTTCATACAAAAGACATCAACGATAATTGTTTATTGCTTAGTAGGTAGTATAAAGTAGCTAGTTTTTACAATTTAGTCTATAAACTGTATAATACTGTATTTAAAAAAAGTAATCTCATAAGATTAAGGGCCTGTTACACCACTTGCGAATAAGTTCTTGTTAGCTTATCCAAAATTGTTGAAACAGGCCCTAACTGTTTTATGTTATCCTCATAGGTTACATTCGCAGAAACCTTCAAAAGGTATGCTAACGGTTTGTAGTAGCTTAAAAACATAGTTGGTAGTTGTAGCTAAGATTCCGACCACCCAGAAAGGGATTATGGTTGAGAGTTTATATACCTTTGTACCTATAATTTGTGTAAGCTGGTTTCGGAACAACTTTATTGAACTTGGCTTTGGAAAAAGCTGTGGTGGTCCAATGGAGAGTAGCCTTGTCTGCCGTGCAGAAGGCGATGGTTCGATCCCCGTCCAAGGCGACTCGTACAAATGAGTTTTTATAAATTTATGTTCGATTTGTAACACCACCGGCTTTTTGTTGAAGGAAAACGTCGTGAGGAAACCTGCATGCTTCAATTTCGAGGCATGTATTGTCCACTGTCCATTACAAGTGGGGACGGGCTGACTCTCCGTCACATTGGATAGAATTTTCAGTACAACTAGTGAAAAATTGATATTATGAGTTTTCAGAATATCTCTGACTAGCCCCTCGGGGAATATAGTCGTAAGCACATGCTATGCTATGCTTTATTGAACTTGAATTTGAACTGCAGATCCCTACTTAAAGCATTTATCAAACTGAAATTTCATAATCGTAATCAGATAGCCGAGCTTCAATACAGAGCTTCTGACAAAGCCTTCGTCTACAATCAACAATCACCTATAATCATAACAGGATAACGTCCCAATTTGCATGCAACAATCGATGTCGCTAAACATCGGTTGCAATCAAACTCGTGCATTTCAAGTAAAAAGTCACCTGATGTAACTCTTATAGCTTTTCAAGTAAGTTTCAAAATAGGTTGGTTTGCTGGACTTCATATTTGGCACGTAGCAGAAATGAACTCTGGCCGATGTTCGTGATTCGGACTGCATTAATAGATCTGATCGCTTATTATAGCGTATTCGTGATTTGATTAAGTCTGATTGGGTCCTTAAAAGTTGATTAGGATCTGGTCGGTTGTCCAATCGACTTACCTAATTGTCCTGCCTAGGAAAGTCGTATGCCTGTTTGCACTAAACTTAGGTGGAATCTATGTAAAGATCTATGAATCTATGTAAAGTAGGAGTCACTTTACAAAGCTTCACATAAGTTCTACTGGTACTGAAATTGTATTACCCTATTACTTAGATACTATATTATATAGCACTTAGATGTACAGTCGCCATCTGATATTTCAAAACAAACAAATCAAATATTTCTAACAGTTCTAATTTTCAATAATTTCTTTACACATAACCCGCTCGGCCTGCAGCCTCGCTTGGCTGGCAGATTGACCCCGGAGACCAGGTCAACCATGTTCCAGGGGAGACGCTTCCGAGCTTCGCTCCTAAAAATATGTGAACGTCTAGAAAATCAAATGTGTCAACGCAGTCAGGGTGACCATAAACATCTGAGCAGTTTACGAAAAAATACCTTACTCTGTTGTTCTACATTTCAATATTAAATAACGTCGTAAAGAAATAATTGAAAATTAGCTGTTCAGCTATTTATGAAAAAATACATTGTTTCGATATAAATGGTAACATGTACTGCTCAGAAATATTTGAACACCTTGTATGCTACGATATATCTGATGGCGACTGTCTTATAAAACCTTTAAAACAAAACACAGAAATCGTCAGTTTAATACAAATCAGTGAGGAGATTTTGTGATATTCTGTTTTAAAGGTTTTTTTTACATTTTAATACTGTGCTGTGTTGTTTTGTACTGTGGAATAGGATATAATGGCGTCTCCGTAAACAAACGATAGTCTTAAGATAACCGAATTCAATATTACGCTATCTTCATGAAATAACGGAATGATTCACTTAGATAGCTCACGATAGTATGCCGATTATGACCCAACTGTCTACGCGATTAAAGTTGGACTCAATCACGAACTGTCAGGGTTCAAATACGGGTGGCATGGGTTGGCTATTATTTGGGACAGTCGCATGCAAAATTGGTTTTATCATACTGTTGTTCTGATATCTAAACCAAAGCGGAACTAAGGTTTTTAGTAATTTGTTAAATTTGTTATCAAACTGATAACTTGATTCGTCTTGAGCTTATATGCATTTTGTTAATCTACGTTTTTCACACAATACCCCATAATAACACATACTAAATAATACGAACTATTATCACATGGGATTTTTATGTATGTGATATTATCCTTACTATGATCGCACACTGCAGACTTTTCTTTCAAGTATGTTCACCACCCATCTTTAGAACAAAACCAATCGTATCCAGTAAGTAGGAAACGAAACCAGAAAATAAACACAGAATGAAAAGCCCCATGTCATTGCCTTAAGGTTGTTGCAAAGTTGTCAATTTCATACAAAACGATGACGCATAATATGCAATAACTTATCCATAGAAAATTTCAAAGCTTTTTATCTTCGTAATTATATTATAAATTGCAAATGTTATTCGATACGCGGCATGTAGATTTTCTAAATAATTTTTCCATATATATAAATATTAGTTTTAATTGTACCGTCTACGCGTATTATGCGTCAAACTTTTGTATGAAATTGACAACTCTGCAACCACCTTAATAGACATAACATCACACAAATATTCATTCAATTTTATTTTCTAGTTTATTTTCGATATTAAGTAGAATGAACCTAATATCTACGAATAAATCTATTTCAATGCCTGATATAAAGAAAAAAAATTATGTTATCATCACGATCATTATTTAGTTTGTGCAGTTACAGAGATACCATTAGTTTTGTATTAATTCAAGCCGATCGGTTACATTATCCGATGTCGCAGGTAGCGTAGCGCAATTTGCACCTCGGTCGTAGAGCTACGGCTCTACGCAATTTGCTACGCATGGCCTTCATTGCATTATAGCAGAGATCGCTGCATTATTATATAAGTATTGGCAGGCAATTAGATCATTAGGTATAATAGTTTTAAAAACCCTACTACAAATTAGTTGTTTCTTTGTGATATTTATAATATAATTACAAATTTACGAATATTTACAAAAGGTAGGCAGATATTAATGTTGTAGTAGGTACTAATATTTTAAAACAAATCATGATTGCACTGACTATTTTTTTTTATGTTTTCTAATATTGTCATACTGTCAGTTGCACGTACGTTCATTACAGTTAATCCTCCATTAAATCTCTTGCTGTCACTGTTTGTCTAGTTGACGTAGTAAGAGCTAGCCAGAGACTTAATGGAGAATTAACTTTAATGACCGTACGTGCAACTGACCGTAAGATTATCAAACTGCAATTAGGATCAGATACCTCCGGCAACTTATATATTTTTTAAAGTAATTTTGCAGAAATAAATTTTTGTAATGTTTTCTGCGTAAAATTTATTCAGTTTGAGGACGACACCAAACACTTTCCCCACTTGATAGGATATACTGTCATTTTCATACGCACATCTTTATATGACTAATCTAATAAATCAATTATACGAATGTCTTAATAAACTGATAAACACATTATGCAAACCATTCAACGCCCATATTACGCAGAAATTGCATCTTCCCATTAAAATGCCGCTATCCCCGACACTCCCAAGCGCGCTCAACTTCTCATCCATTTCAATACACGTCCACGCATTTACATAATAATATCACCACATGCAACAACCCGTATTATGAATAATAAAGTGTCTAACGGTGACAGACGGTTTGCCAAACGGTTTGTATCGTGAGCAATGCGTACGCGCACGCCTTTTGTTCTGAGGCAATTAACTGCGAAGAAAAACACTATTTACCGGTAAAAGTTTTACGAGATCATACTTAAAAGCTAAGTATGTACAATTTGTAGGTACACATACATTTCTTCTTATAATATTCATCTGTCTCAATGATGATGACGTCGAACTGCTACTCATTATTTTCTTCATCTTTGTGACTGATTAGGACCTGGATATATGTACAGATGAAATGAGGAACCAGTCGCATAATGTCACATTCGCAAAATAAAATGTTATCTTGACGGGAATATAATTCGGAGCGTGCTCCATACAAACGAAGTGTGGTGATATTTTGAATACTGACTAATTATAGTCAATGAAATTTATCTGAAACAATCTAGAAACGAATCTCTATGCTTGTATGAATTGAATTGAATTGTATGAATTGATGTTAGTATTGATAATATCACCAGACTTTGTTTATATGCAACGCGCATTTACGCATTCGAAATAAACTTCTCTTAAAATATCAAATTCGCGATACGTCACTTTAGATAGAATCCGGTTAATTCCAAACCTTTAGTATCTAGTCCTTCGGTTGCCAAGTTCTTGGACCTCGTGAATCCATAATTAGGTATAAATCTGCATGCTTACCTATACGTTTTTCTAATGTCGAGTTGAAGAGAAATATCTACCAATCAACGTCAGAGAGCTGCTGATTGCCAAAAGTGCGTTGCCTTTAGGAGCTTAGCTCGTCTTTTGAGGACGGTTGAATGCAAAACTACAATGCCCTTCGACCCAAATGTATGGAAAAGCCTTTTATTCCCGATTGCAACTTTGGTCCATTGGAGAAAGTTGTTCAGTTTGATGGTCTGATCATCCCCTTAAAAACCGTCAGCATATTAAGTTGTACCCTGTATACGGGGTGAAAATGATATCATTAGCATCCTTTTAAACTACTACCTACCCATCAAACTGAAGAACCTATAGCTACTATGGTAAAAAAGAGATCGGGGCAAAAAAAAAACAGCTGTTCTATACTAAACTGCAATGCCTACTCGACTCAAATGTATGCAACAGCAGATTTTTTTATGCTCCGGTCGATTTGCTCCCATAGTAAAAGTTGCTCAGTTTGATGGGTAGACTCTTAGTTTAAAAGGATGCTAAATATCAATTTAACCCTGTATGGTCATAACGTCGTCATTACGGAAGAAATAGTGTATAGAAGGTATTAAAGTACATTAATTACCTAACAGCAAAAATAATAAGGAACAATAACATTCAAAAAATTTCCAAGAACACAAATAAACAATTTCTGTTTTAGTTACAAAAATTAAAAAAGGTTGCATAACACTAGGCAATTACTGCCCTTGCACGTTGGCGCTGACCTAGTGAGTGCGTAGAATGTTAGAGGAAACGGTAATGAGGTTGTGAAGATTGGAGATGTAGGAAACGGTGCGAGGCCGCGCCCGCGCTGTTCCGACGTCAATATGAGTTACGGAGGTGAGGAACAATGATGTTCGCCTCGTATGTAAACAATACACAATTGCGCTTTTAAATGAGATGATTTAATATAGGATGGCACGTCATCGTGCTTCGTCTACCGTGCTCATCGCAATCAATGACGCTTTGCGCTGTCTAATAAAGTTATCTTTGATTTAGGCGACTTTGAAAGCGCTAAACCATCTCCAATCCTAGACTTCTTTATCTAAGTTTATCGTTGATACATGGTACAACTTGTACGCTGAAGGAGCGCAGCACGCATATTTAATGTTAGATATTCAAACAACAAAATTCTAAAATCGAACAGAAATTAGTAACTGGTATTATTTCAGAGTCATATCCTATAGATGAAATACGCGATGCTCCGAGTTTTATTAATTTTAAAAGCTGCGTAAATGGCTTATCGAGCAGTCCTTCTACAGTCATAATGAATATATAGGGTCCAATTTAATATGCTGACACTTTTTTAAGGAGATGATCAGACCGTCAAACTGAACAACTTTCTCTATGGAGCCAACATCGAAATCGCGAATGAAAAATCAGCTGCCCCATACATTTCGCTCGAGTAGGTTTGCAGTTTTGTATGGAAGAGCAGATTTTTTTTTGCTATTTGTAATTACTATTACAAATAAATTATGATTATGATATCTATTTAATCTTATCTGTTGTTCTACCGTTTTACAAATATGGTAATGTATCCTATATCTGATTACTATAGGGTCCTTTTTAATATGCTGACACTTTTTTAAGGAGATGATCAGATCGTCAAATTGGACAACTTTCTCTATGGCACCAACATCGAAATAGCGAAAAAAAATTAGCTGTGTCATACAAATTTGCAAACCTACTCGAGCCAGATGTATGAGACAGCAGCTTTTTCGCGCTTTCTATGTTGGTCCCATAGAGAAAGTTATTCAGTTTGATGGTCTGGTCATCCCCTTGAAAACTGTCAGCATTTTAAGAAGGACCCTATAATAAGTTAATAAGTAGGTAATTACCATCATTAGTTAAAGTATTTAAAGCTTATAAGTTTATCCGTTTATTTTCAAAGTTTAGCCTTATAAAAACTAAGAAATTTTGGCCGAGTTTCAGAGACGTATAAGTAGAGTCGAAAATGTATGGATGTTGATATGCGGGACTTCAAACGAAGACTTTGAAAACATCAGTGTGTAGAAATTTCAGGCTATGTTGGAACCC
This sequence comes from Agonopterix alstromeriana, assembly GCA_963924505.1. Classification (NCBI taxonomy): domain Eukaryota; kingdom Metazoa; phylum Arthropoda; class Insecta; order Lepidoptera; family Depressariidae; genus Agonopterix; species Agonopterix alstromeriana. Next base: position 5,604,133 of record OZ004677.1, on the reverse strand, counting down.
TCTAGCTCTACTTACTACTCAGTAGAGATAACGGACGCCAGTATTATGTATTCCTGAACAATAAAATAGATCACAAACAAAGCTACCAACATCTAACAAGCATTTCTCATGAGTACCTACGTGCAAGAGCAGATTAGCGTGTTTTACTATAACATTAAATCTAGAAGCTCATTCTCACATACCCGCTACATCGCACTACCTATGTAAGCATATAATTAATCTAACTAATCTATTGTAAAGCGTGCAGTAATCACAGGTGATCCGGCAAAAAAGTCCGTGCACAGAAGACACGTTATTTACTGGGTTTGTTTTTACTAAGTACATAGCATGTCCTAGAGACTAGTCATCTAATTATGGCGTAGGAAATTCTCCGATATGTGTCCGAAACTGTAATTTAATTGAAGACGTTGTTTAATAATATTCTGTGTTTTCAGTTCTGTGGTTCGATTCTTTACTGAAGATTTAATACCAGATTACACTTCTGTCATAGGTAGTATTCTAGGGAGATTAAATACCTAATATAATAAGACCTATCCCCCATTTGATCATTATAAGTAGGGATATAATATTTTTCCCCTTTACAATTTTGTAATTTCACAATATTATAGATCTAATTAAAACTTGAATGTTCTATGTATTTTTTGGGACCTATGTTAAGTGTATATACTACATAACACGTTATTCCGCCCTAAAACACTAAATAGGTTACTAATCAAAAATTTATTGAAATTGTTACTCTTAATACTTGAAGATCGGTCTTTTATTATTTACTTCAACTATCACAGATCGTATCTTGAGATTAAAACGTCCATTAACAGAATTTTAAAAAATTAAGAGATTTGTTTGCAAAAGTCCCACTAAAGGTGAACGCGCACCGGAGTCGCATCGCAGCGAACGGATTTCTTGCTTTGTATGGATTTCTATGGAAGTGCGTTATCCACATATGCACTCGCATTTTTCGTCAATGCGGCACCCGTAAAATCCGTATTGCTGACCACGCCCCCGCTGCGCTGCGTCCGCTGCGATGCGGCTCCGGTACGCGCGTACGTTTAACAGGCTTTGTAACTATTTTGACCTCACATACAATAGTTTCCAAAACATTTACAGGGACAAAAATCAAAATAAAGGCTGTTCAGATTAGCGCTGCGCGAGCGCGCGGAACGCACCGTTATCGCGGCGACACGCTACGCCTCGTGTGACAACGCGGCTCTTCGCACCTCGTCTCTCACCGTGATAAACTGACGAACAAAATCGCTTACTCTACGTATACAGACAACATTTTTCAAATAAAATCAGTCAGTCTCTGTTCAAATCGATGAATAGACACGACAACGAAAACGATCGCTTTATTAGAACAACAGATTTTTTTAAGTGCATAATTGTGTGCGCTAAATATCTCTTATCCCGGTGTAGGACACACCTGCTGAACGTTCGGTTGTAGGAAAAATGGTGCTTACTGGTGTGTCGCCGGTATAGAGAAAAGCATTGCACGCGTATTCAACTTAACGTTCGGCGCCGAACGATTAGCTGCCCCCCTAGACAAAGTGACCTTCTATTGGCGTTGACGCTAGTAGAAAATGACAGAATGTATGGATTTGACATTAGCGATCGATACATTTTGACGTTTGCTTTCGTCACCATACGTCAAGTATATTTTTTTTATGTTTTCTACTGTCGTTGATTTCTAATCGAAAGATACTTTGTCTATAGGCCCAGGTGTGTTCCTAGATTTACTTTCATGAATCTCATGGAACGGGAAATTGATACCTACAATCAGAGTTGGGGTGGGATGCAGTGGCTTTGAGCTACATAATGAAGCCCTCAAGAGATTTTAACTATACCTGAAGGAATTAGTCGCCTCTCTCTTACGAACTCCACACCGAAAAGGCAAAGATAGGTAGGTAGCCGTGAAACCTCCAAAAGAATAGAGCCACGTATATTTCTCTTGACTTTTTGGTACCTGCTAAAAAAGAACTTTTCTATATTCAATACACGGTTAAAAATGGGCATGAAAGATTGTATGGAAATTTTTATAAACGAAACATGTACTGTTATCCTGCTAGTCACTGAAAATTATAGCTTCCAGAATGTTCAATGTGTTTACTGCGTGAAAATAAGCTCGCTTACTGGAGGTGCTCGTAATATTGGTGTAGTTTCGGTCAAAGTTAAGTAAGTTAGACATACCGCATGTCTTTGAATGGGTGATCGTTTTAGTGGTATTTCATCTCGAGTCTCTTGGTTAGATGTTAAGCAAAGTCAGAGACTTTGTTGTGGATTGAAATGTCGGTCTGAGGATTCAGAATATCTCTGACTACCCCCTCGGGGATTAAGGTCGTGAGCATATGCTTATGAAATGTTGGTCGTTGCTGAATTTTTCTAATTTATGTACGTAATACCGACTGCTCTCAAATGGTGAAGGAAAACATAGTAAGGAGGTTTCCTTACGATGTTTCTTTTCGCTCCTTCCTGCTTATGCTGAAGAAGAAATTCTGATGCGTACAATGCATGTGAAGTCTATCAATCCGCATTGAGCACGCGTGATGGAGTAACGCCCATATCCTCCTTGATGCTAGGGGTCCTACCCATTTCCAGGGGGTATGGGTAGGGGTGCATTTTGGAAAACACACATTTTACAAAATAGGCGAGTGAAGTGCCATTTTCTATGTAATTTTTCGCGCTGAATCGAATGAGACCATCCCCATCCTTGTTCCAGCGCACAACCGTACCTTTTCTCCAAGAGATTCGGTATATTTTTGAGCGCTCATAACTTCGGTCTGGATAGTAGCTACCTGTGAGCTCAAATTTTCAGGACAGCATGTGGTCATCACTCTGATAAAATGTACTTAATTTCATATTTATAGCCATGCTTATTTCGATTTTATTAATATCCAAACATCGTTGAATTCGTCATTCACTCACTGGTACTTCCTGAAGTACTAGAAAGCTGAAATTGGGTACATTTTATACGAGTAATAACCACATGCTGTCCATTACGCATATTCAACGCCAGGCGTACACTACTGCCTGTGTCCTGCAGTGGGACGTATATAGGGTGACGATGATGATGAAGTTAATCTTAAATCACTTCCACCAATTCCCAGTGGTCGTGCCTGGTAGATTATCACCAGCTCAAAGATTAGTTCACTTTTAGCAATCTTTTAAAATGTATTTTATAGCTACTTCCGAAAATATTTACGAATCGTTCCTTCCGAATGATTTAACAAAAATTTACTAAGCATGCGGCACTAAGCTCATAAACAGGCATAAAAATAACAATTACTCAAGAGGTCAAATACCAGTCAAATACGTGATTTTAAAAACCTACATAAACTTTTATAATGAATTCGAAAACAAAACCGCATAAAATCGATATCTTCCGGCAAATTATCTTTTTAGGCATTAAATTCAGGAAAGCTTTTTCCTTGATTACCTGACAGCTGCATTGGAATTGTTATTTTTGACTACATTAACCAATAAGATGCCGTTTATTTCATCCAACCGAAGCGGGGTCACAGAACTAGTAAATTCAATTTTGCTATCCGGAAAATTGTTAATATTCAATTAATTGTTTAACTGTACATTGTGTTTGACGCTTGAATTTTATTAATCTTCGGTAGCTAAACTTAGCCTGCAACGTAGCGGATTGATCATCAGTCAGCTTGACGTCTTGGGAAAACGTACACTGATTATTTTCCGTGTGCAGTCACATCTGTTTTTGATTTTATGTAAATTTCAGCTAGTTAAATTGGTTCCCAATTTCAGGCATTCCAGCTTTAATTAGCTTTAAATGAATGTGCCTGTTTGCGTTTAAAAAATAATAAAGACAAAAGTAACAAACTCTTTTAGTTTCTTATTTAAAATAAGCAAGTAAGTTTAATAACAGCTTATAAAAACCTAGCAGATTTGGTATATAACCGTAACAATTCCTTGACTTCAACTACCTACTCTCTCTTCAACGTTTATATCATTATTCACACAAAAGGTGTCACAAATTATTCACAATCAAAACTCAGTCAAATCAAAAGACTGGGTCAAACCAAAATACAGTCATTTTCAAACCTAACTGACTGTGTAATACGTGAAGAAGCACAGATTTACTGACCGAAAACAACTTTAAAGATATATGACACTGACGAGCTGACGACAGTTTCAATACATTAACACCGTAGACGGGGCAAAAAGGCAGAAAAAATAATTGTCCATACTCCACTTACCTCACATTTAGCACCATTTTGCACCGATGCACTGCTTATCACACTATTTTTTTTATTATTTAACTGTCATTTATAAACACTGCACAGATATTTAGAAACTTAAAAAAAACACTGGTTATTAATTTAAAATTCGCGGCTATTTTTCTCGAGGTAAATAGTGTTAAGGCGCGTTTTCACGAGCGTCTTTCTCGACGGCTGGTGTGGAAGTGCCGGTCCGTCACAGCCTCCAGCGTGCCTCTTCATCCGCGAAATGGTTGCCGCAGCAGTGAGCTTGGACAAAAGCGTGAGGGGGGCCTTAATCACTTCCTAACTATTTCGGAAAACAATCTCCAGGTGTTAGTGGTTTATCGTTATGGTTAATCAGTTTTGTGACTGACTGCTAATGACAGACGAAAAGCAGTTAGCTTTTAAGTTTTTTAACTCTTTTTAACTTAACATTTATGTTATAGAAATAGATACCAATAAGAGTGCTCGAAGGATCAGAAATACGAATGTAAAATAATTACGCATACCACTTTACAAGACAATTTTACTCAATGAGATGACTACATGCAATTTACAGTGATTATGGGTATCTTAAAACAATTTCTACAAAGTCAAATCATTTCGAAAGGGCTGATTAATTTAGATTTCATCCATCGTAAATTAAAAGCAAAATGTTATCCGATCGCCAGAATATTTTTTAGTACTTGTGTACTCCGTTTCAGCAATCATCGTATTTTTTTTTAAATTTAGCTAAAAGGTTTTTTTTTCAACCAGCCATGTATTGACTTTTACAGCAGTTCATCATTTAAAATATTATTTAGCTTGGACCGTAAGGAATGATTCCGATAAATCTTTCGAGTCGAATAATAATATTGAAGCCGATGACCAGTGACGTCAGAGTTACTACAGCTATTGTTATCTTCATTGGTCTGAAACAAATGATCATCACCTTAGCCTCTATAATATTTTATATAACACAGAGCATAGGCCTCTTTTCACGAATTGCGCTGAAAGGGATCGAGTTATAAGTGCCAGTGCAGATTAGTTTGGTGTGAGCAAGTTAGATTTCAACTAGACAGAGAAACAAAGTAGGTAATTGTGTAATATTTGACGTAATAGAATATATAACTTTGATATTGCACTTACATTTTCATTTGTATCTTATTTGATAAACAATCCACACCATTCGCTTTTTCTTCCACTTCCATTTCCTTAAATAGATTTTCAGCGACATTTTCATCGTACTAACCTGTCAGAATTGTGAAAGTAGAGCACGGTGTATAGCGTGCAATACACGAGCTGCATGTAGCAGTAGATGAGGTAGTAGAGGGCTAGAGCAGTCGCCGTCACCGACAACTGCATCAGCGTCACCAGCTCCGCTATGAGGTGTCACATCTTGTGTTGTAGTGACTCACCCGTCAGCATTGTGGAAGTAGAGCGCTGTGTGGAGCGTGCAGTACACTAGCTGCATGTAGCAGTAGATGAGGTAGTAGAGGGCCAGAGCAGTCGCCGTCACCGATAGCTGCACCAGCGTCACCAGCTCGGCTATGAGGTGTCACATCTTGTGTTGTAGTGACTCACCCGTCAGCATTGTGGAAGTAAAGCGTGGTGTGGAGCGTGCAGTACACTAGCTGCATATAGCAGTAGATGAGGTAGTAGAGGGCTAGAGCAGTCCCTGACACCGACAGCTACACCAGCGTCACCAGCTCCGCTATGAGGTGTCACATCTTGTGTTGTAGTGACTCACCCATTAGAATTGTGAAAGTAGAGCGCTGTGTGGAGCGTGCAGTACACTAGCTGCATGTAGCAGTAGATGAGGTAGTAGAGGGCTAGAGCAGTCCCTGACACCGACAGCTGCATCAGCGTCACCAGCTCCGCTATGAGGTGTCACATCTTGTGTTGTAGTGACTCACCCATTAGAATTGTGAAAGTAGAGCGCTGTGTGGAGCGTGCAGTACACTAGCTGCATGTAGCAGTAGATGAGGTAGTAGAGGGCTAGAGCAGTCCCTGACACCGACAGCTACACCAGCGTCACCAGCTCCGCTATGAGGTGTCACATCTTGTGTTGTAGTGACTCACCCATTAGAATTGTGAAAGTAGAGCGCGGTGTGGAGCGTGCAGTACACTAGCTGCATGTAGCAGTAGATGAGGTAGTAGAGGGCTAGAGCAGTCCCTGACACCGACAGCTACACCAGCGTCACCAGCTCCGCTATGAGGTGTCACATCTTGTGTTGTAGTGACTCACCCGTCAGCATTGTGGAAGTAAAGCGCGGTGTGGAGCGTGCAGTACACTAGCTGCATGTAGCAGTAGATGAGATAGTAGAGGGCTAGAGCAGTCCCTGACACCGACAGCTGCATCAGCGTCACCAGCTCCGCTATGAGGTGTCACATCTTGTGTTGTAGTGACTCACCCATTAGAATTGTGAAAGTAGAGCGCTGTGTGGAGCGTGCAGTACACTAGCTGCATGTAGCAGTAGATGAGGTAGTAGAGGGCTAGAGCAGTCCCTGACACCGACAGCTACACCAGCGTCACCAGCTCCGCTATGAGGTGTCACATCTTGTGTTGTAGTGACTCACCCATTAGAATTGTGAAAGTAGAGCGCGGTGTGGAGCGTGCAGTACACTAGCTGCATGTAGCAGTAGATGAGGTAGTAGAGGGCTAGAGCAGTCCCTGACACCGACAGCTACACCAGCGTCACCAGCTCCGCTATGAGGTGTCACATCTTGTGTTGTAGTGACTCACCCGTCAGCATTGTGGAAGTAAAGCGCGGTGTGGAGCGTGCAGTACACTAGCTGCATGTAGCAGTAGATGAGGTAGTAGAGGGCTAGAGCAGTCCCTGACACCGACAGCTGCATCAGCGTCACCAGCTCCGCTATGAGGTGTCACATCTTGTGTTGTAGTGACTCACCCGTCAGCATTGTGGAAGTAAAGCGCGGTGTGGAGCGTGCAGTACACTAGCTGCATGTAGCAGTAGATGAGGTAGTAGAGGGCTAGAGCAGTCCCTGACACCGACAGCTGCATCAGCGTCACCAGCTCCGCTATGAGGTGTCACATCTTGTGTTGTAGTGACTCACCCGTCAGCATTGTGGAAGTAAAGCGCGGTGTGGAGCGTGCAGTACACGAGCTGCATGTAGCAGTAGATGAGGTAGTAGAGGGCTAGAGCAGTCGCTGTCACCGATAGCTGCACCAGCGCCACCAGCTCCGCTATGAACCGCCACAACTTGCTATCACCCTAGGGCGGAAGAATTCGTGTTAATTAGTGCAGGCTTCGACGAGCGTTCTTGGTATGAGCTAGCTTCGGAGTGTCGGAACACCGACAGTACCCAGTTAACCGCAAAGGGACAATATGAATGAACAGATTTCCAAATAATTGAAAATATCTAAGCAACTACAACTGTAATTTCTGCATTCCTATTTTTTGACTGGTCCGAGTTTAACCATTAGATGAACAACATTATCAAATATACGCACTTAATCAATTATTGCCCTCACCTTACATTCAAGTATCCTATATTTGACAAAATTAATAATGAATTAATTATATTTTCTGTATGCCACGCGTCTGCGTGGACCTTTAAAAGTATCCTATGTATTAATCCAGAACATAATTATATCAGCGCGTCAAATTTCATTCAAAACCAACCATGAGTGATTGAGTGACAAACATCTAAACTTTGAAATTTATAATATTAGTGAAATATACTAAAATATACTACTGTATTTCTACTAAATACGAAGTTTTTTTGCGATTTAGATGTTGGTGCCGTAGAGAAAGATGTTCAGGTTGATAGTCTGATCATCCCATTAAAAAGTGTCAGCATATTAAGAAGGACCCTGTATATTTATAGAATCTACTAAATTATTTAAATCGCATAATTCAGATCAGCACCTAGCCTTGTTCTTTCGAATAAAGACAACTAAGAAACATAACAAATAATGAATAATTTTTTTTTTAAACGTGCCGTCTTATTTACTTAAATCGCCGAAAACCTTACATAAACTTAACCTAGAGATCTTTATCCGAAGCATTAATTAAACAATAAACAACATTACGCGTTGGAGCCTCATTTGTGTTAAAACTTTATTTAACAAGTATCCGTTACATTGTTATTATCAGTACTATCTGACTGTTATCAATATAATGAGGATAAAGCCTTCACGGTTTAGGCGGCCTTCCTGTGAATTAGTTCATTAGGAGTACCTATTTGACTAATTATTATAAGGACTAGCCTTGCGGTAGCATTTCCCCTCTGCCACGGTATAAGCACAATTGATCTTGTGCATTTACATTCAATTTTACACCTTATCACTAAACGAGACAGCCTATAATTGCGAAATAATAACTTCGAACTTAGAACGTTTGGGGTTCACACGCGACTACTTTTCATGATTTTTTTTGCGGACTTCATGTTACCTCGCCCCCCGCAAAAAGTAGCAGAAATAGTCGAATTACACGCGTAACCAGTCCACATATAAATAGTCAAAGGGAGTACCTTCATCATCTTTTGAGGAAACGAAGATTGGATTTAAATTATAATTTGTGATAGTTATTTCTTGTATGCCGATTTTTTTTTCACGAATTTAAACGTGCATAATATCAAGGTCAACAGTTTCAAAATTAATTTCGTCCAATAAACCTTTCTGAGGTGGAAATCATTAAGGAAATCGATCTATTCTAATCTAAGTATTCTATTTATACAATTCTATTCTACATGTAATATAATCCACATGCATAGCTATCCTAGATGATACCAGGTGTATCATAGTTATGCACACTTTATCATACGCCTAAAAATAAAAGCACCTCTAATAAATAAATTTCGTTTCTGGAGTCTGGATCTACCTACCCAATCTTTTAAGTTTTAACAATGTGCTATTGTTAAATATCCGATTATGTAGTTTACAAGATCTGAAATAATTTTACTAAATATTACGGATCAGAACCTCTTGGAACTGCCAAAAAACGCCATGTCGATTTGTTACCGATTGAATCGGGTGGTTACACAATAAGACCCTTGTTTTTCAATGATCTTACTCCGGTTAATGCCTGCTTTTCCGAAAAGTGCTAAACTGCGTAAACACTACCCACTAATGTCCATTTCTCGGCCTGAACTCTGAGAACTGTGGACGGGCCGACGTCACGACCCCTGATTATATCTTCAGCACGAGCATCCATAAAGGAATCTAGCTGCCTGGACGAATCGGCATGTTTATAGTATTGTTATCAAGGCGCCTATGTAAATAGATCTACAGAATTTTTTTTCGCGAGGTCGATCCCACAGTTGTTAGATTTGAATTAGTATGGGAGTCTAGCTTTATTTTAAATTCTCGAAACAAAAATCTTAGTTTTAAAAAAAATGCTTCTCTTTATTGTTGTCATATAAGCCCGTGGGCACGCACGCACTTTAGCAGAGGTAGGTACACATTTAAAAAAAGTAGAGATGTTATTAAAGCCGATTACAAAATCTTATTTATTACTACCTTTTACTACTAATTACTACTAGCTTTTAGCCGCGACTTCGTCCGAGAACAAATTTTAATTTCTAAAAATTATTTTTTAGTGCACTTTTACATCCTCCGTAGAATCTATATTCCAAATTTCATATTCATAAAAAATACATAATCTTCAGCAGTTTAGGCTGTGCGTTGCGCTTTGACTATTCATATGTGGACTGGTTACGCGTGTAATTCTACTAACAAACATTTCTGCCACTTTTTGCGGGGGGCGAGGTAGCACGAGATACGCAACTTTGGATTTAATTCCCCATAACTTTAGATTCTAATTTTGAATGTTTAAAATCATGAAAAGTAGTCTCGTGTGAACCCCAAACGTTCTAAGTTCGAAGTTATTATATCGCAATTATAGGCTGTCTCGTTTAGTGATAAGGTGTAAAATTGAATGTAAATGCACAAGATCAATTGTGCTTATACCGTGGCAGAGGGGAAATACTACCGCAAGGCTAGTCCTTATAATAATTAGTCAAAGGCGTTGCGTCGTCTTTCAGTCAGTCACGGATCAGCGATACCAACAAACAAACATCATTAAAATGTTAAAAATGCCTTAGGACATCTGTATGGACTCGCGCCTGACCACAACATTCTCATCATAGCTCACCAAACAAAGGGCAAGTTGCACCGACAACTAACAGCTAACCAGCTAACAAGACAAGACATTCTTGAGTAACGACAAGCGATGTGGAATCGAGGAAGAAGCGTCAGGAGCGATGGCCGATAGCCGAGGCCGCACGACCCGGGCCCACCCCGTGTCACGACGAGGAAACCTAACTAAACTAAAGCTTAAACGGAGATCGTATCATCGGCCCACCAATTAGGCAATTGCTCACTCGCAAAATGGATCGACGTATCGGAAAGTAAAACTAAATGCTAATGCAACGAAATCATTTTGATTCAATGAAGTGCGATTTTTGAAACTCATACTTTGAACTCAGCAGTTATAAATGTCTAAATTACTATGAAGATATGCTTGTTTCTACTGCTGATTAGACTTTCAAAAATCACAATCCAGGAGTGCGATTTATGAAAGTTGAATCAGCAGTAGAAAGATGCATATCTCCATAGTATTTCTGTCAGTTTCAACTGCTGAGTTCAACGTATGAGTTTCAAAAATTGCACCCCAGAAGCTGTAGCATGTTACACGTGATACGGCTGTATCACGCCTTTTATCTCGTTCGTTCGCGTGAAAATATAAAGAGAGCTAAGACGTGATAGCGCTATATCACGCTGCCATGCTACCCATGCTGGTCTGAAAAACGTATTACAATTTATTGCAAACAAAAATATCAAAACACTTGAATAAGTAGGTATACCACTATACAGGGCGTAACAAAAGAAGGCAGTGATATACAACGTGTTAATGAATAAGCGCAATACCTCATACACCCCAATTGATTTATAACAAAATAATTAGTATGAAACAATAATTTCATTATTTTTATAATAAAAATTTAAAGTTATTTTAAGTTTCCAGGCAAAAATTATTTGTTATCATTTCAGCAATGAATGAAAGCGCTAACGTGCTCATGGATACATTTTAAGAATCTTGTTTTGGTAGTAAGTGAGAGTGCCCGAGCGGTGGGTTGAGATCAAGTTCAGTAAATTTAAAATGTTACTAACAAATTATATTAATATAATATATTTGTAATATTTTGAAAAAAATTTCCTATTTTGGAATCAAGATAATTCGATTCTGCTCTCGATTCTAAACAAACTACTTTCGCGTTAATTCATTAACACGTTGTATAAAAAGCAACACCGCTTTAGACCATCAAACTAAAAAACGTTCAGTATGAAGCCAACAACGAAATAAAAAAAAACTCAGATGTTCATTGGAGTAAATTCGGTACTACAGTTTTGTCTGGAACAGCTTTATTTCTTCATTTTTTTATTTTATTTCCATGTTGGCTTTATAGTGAAAGTTGTTCAGTTTGATGGTCTAAACCACCCCTTTTAAATATTACTACCCTCCTTTTTACACCTTCTTTGTTCCTCCTTGTTACCTCCTTTGTTATCCTCCTCTTCTGGTATGATGTTATAAAAATATGTAACAGTTATTATCGACAACCAGTAATATCTATAATAATAGACTCGTAATAAATAATAGTCAAACCACTGTACACTAGTCACTGTATCCATAATAACTGTTACTGAAATACTAGTTACAAATATTTGCTAATATCTGGCCACACTTGCGGAACTGTAAGGGAAGGGGATTGACATCAAGTGCTTAAAAGTCTGCCATCCGCCCTGACTCGGGCAGTCGTCGTCATAGTCAAGTTGAGAATAGAAGTGTTAGCATAAACTCTGTCAGTCGTACCAACCAATTATATATTAATTAAAATTTAAATAAAAGATCCGTTAAAAGTGCAAAGCTATTTTTCTCGTGTTACTTTCCTGGGAGGTTACAACTCTTCAGAACCGGGATGAACCGCTCACAGCAGGTATGTAATTTTTTTTTTTTTCCTATCCGTACGTAGGTACCTACTTAACATTTGTAAAAATTTCCTACATTGTTCTTAAAATTCACAAATCATAAAACTCATTATATCACTACACCCACACACGCTTTGCCAGGGCTACTCTCTGGAAGCGATCACCACACACGCTTTGCCAGGGCTACTCTCTGGAAGCGAGCACCACACACGCTTTGCCAGGGCTACTCTCTGGAAGCGAGCACCACACACGCTTTGCCAGGGCTACTCTCTGGAAGCGAGCACCACACACGCTTTGCCAGGGCTACTCTCTGGAAGCGATCACCACACACGCTTTGCCAGGGCTACCCTCTGGAAGCGATCACCACACACGCTTTGCCAGGGCTACTCTCTGGAAGCAATCACCCATTTACACATGCATGCTTGGATCATGAGAACATTACATCTTGCAGTAATTTTAACTAAATTATGTGTAAAATATTTATATACCTACAAAATTTAAATTTATTTAAACTCAGTTTATAACTAACTAGCTTTTGCCCGCGACGTCGTTCGTATATTAAAATAAAAGGTAGCCTATGTTACTCAGGAATAGTATAGCTTTCGATTAGTGAAAAAAATATTCACAATTCCAGTTTCTGTTCAGTAGTTCCAGAGATTTCCTTACGTACAAGAAACAAATAAATTTCACTTCTTCATAATATTTTATTAGTATGTTAGTATGGTGAAATAGCACATATTGCGTGCACTAACTTTTTACTCCGTAGGTTAGTCAAATGGGACACAAAGTTAAAATTAAATCACTCATTTACAATACTAATCACTAATGTACAAGTTTCAGATGACTGAGCCTGAGAATGAAGCTGATGGCAGGCGCCGGAGCCGCAGCCGTAGTCGGAGTATGGTTATAAGTACCGAGCGAAGAAGATGCGTAAGAACGCCGGAGCGAAATTCACGAAGACCCAGTCGTATTGATGGCCAGGACCGAGCTATTCGTCAATCTCGCTCACGAACTCGCAGTCGTAGCGAAGTACGAAGAATGCGTGAAAAATGTGAAGAATTGGAAATACTGAAGCAACGACTGGCGGCACTAGAGAGTCAACGGGAACGAGCAAGTCGGCACAATAATGATCCATCACAAGGGAATTTGAATCGAAGCCGGGCGGTTCCGGAGGAGAATGAAAGGTATGATCCAGCATCTGTTTTTTTTGAAGAATTTATAAAATTAATGAAAAATAGGCCCAGTGAACGTGAAAGCTTTCCCACTATTAACAATGCTATTCCCGAATTCGATCCTCTTGTAAAGGAACAGACAATTAGCGTATGGTTAGGCAAAGTAGATGAATGCGCTGAAATCTATGGGTGGAGCGAAAAACAAACTATACACTACGCACTGCCCAAATTAATCGGTCACGCTAAAACGTGGTACCAAGGTCTACCATCACTTAAGCGCTCGTGGATAGAATGGAAACAACTACTAAAAGACTCTTTTCCGTCTACCGAAAATTATGCAGAGCTTCTTACGGAAATGCTCAAAAAGCGGGCACGTTTTGGTGACTCCCTTGAGTTGTATTACTATTCAAAAATAAATCTTTTGAATCGATGCAAAATTTTCGGTCAGAACGCCGTAGACTGTGTGGTATATGGTGTGGATGATAGGGGCGTTAGAGTAGGAGCTCAGGCTGCCAAATTCGAAAGACCTGAAGATGTTTTACAATTTTTCAAAACGGTGCGAGATAATAGTGATAGAAGAGATAATAAAAAGAACCCAGTTTTCTCGAGAGCAAGGAATGATGATCAGTCAAATAACCTCAGGTTGAACCAACAGCCTCACCAAATAGTTTGCTTTAATTGTAAACAGAAAGGACACCCAAGTTTCAAATGCCCAAAGCCTTTAGTCAAGTGCAGTTACTGTAACCTAGTTGGACACAATGAAACCGAGTGTCGCAAGAAAAATGACCCTAAAACTGATCCTAAGGTTAAGACCGTTTTGAAAGTATTGGTGGATACGTCTGACCACTGTTTTGAGGAACCTGTTTACTCTAAGCCAGATAATAATGCGCCTGCTAGTACCAACAGCAAGTATATGTTACCGATTAAAATTAACAATAGGTCTATACTAAGTTTGCTAGATTTAGGTAGCGAAACAACGTTAGTTCGTAAATCTGATGCCGAGAAACTGGGCTTACATTGGGTTACTGTAGAAGGTCCATACTTACGTGGGTTGGGGAATATCCCATACTTACCAAGGGGTTATGCTCAAGTTACTGTAGAAGCGCAAGGGGTTGTTGAGAAAAATGTTGAGGTTTATGTAGTCGATGATCATCTAATGAATTGTTCAGTCTTACTAGGTCATAGTTTTACCGAACGCCCCCTCCTCCGTATTGTTAAAACTGCGACTGAACTAACAATAGAGAGAGTAAACCGGGATGGTGCGGAAAAGGTTATGCTAACAACAATGTATGACGTTACCATTCCGGTTGGCAAAATTGGGACTATCAGCGTAAAATCAAATTCAAAGCAGAACGGAGATATTTATGTACCTGGATCGGTTAGGGGTACAGCAGGTAATGAATATTACTTGTTTCCGGGCGAGTACCAACTTCGACAGGGTGAATGTAATTTATTAGTACATAACTTAGGATCAATGCCAGTCTCACTACAAAAAGGTTCACTCGTTACACGTGCTAGGAATGTTGATAGGGGACTGAGGGTTAATTTAGTAACGGAGTCCCAATTGAGCCCCGCAGAGATGAGTATTAACTGTGGAAATCAACTAACCATAAAGGAGCGACATGAGCTGGAGGTCTTACTGACTAAATACAAAACTTGTTTCTCTTGGGGAATGCGCGATCTAGGTTATACTACAGAAACTGAGATGACGATCCACCTTAAAGACTCTGAACCGGTTGTTTATAGGCCATATAGGTTATCGCTAAGCGAACGAAGAAGAGTTCAGGATATGATAGACGAGATGATGGAATATGGGATAGTCAGAGAGTCGTGTTCGCCATACGCTAGCCCTATCGTGTTGGTACAAAAGAAATCTGGCGAAAAGCGACTCTGCGTTGACTATCGCGCACTGAATAGTAAAACTAAACGAGACCACTATCCTCTGCCAAGAATAGAGGACCTTCTCGATCAGTTATCAGGACAATCCATTTTCACAACGCTCGACTTGGCATCTGGCTATCACCAGATAGCTTTAGCCGAAGAGTCCATAGAAAAGACAGCATTCGTTACGCCAGACGGACAATATGAATACACTCGTATGCCGTTTGGTCTAGCGAATGCACCAGCCGTCTTTCAGCGGTTAATTCATAAGGTGCTAAATAAAGCCAAAATAAAACACTCTATTGTATATATGGACGACATATTAATTCCAGCGCGTACATTTTGTGAAGGGTTGTTCCGACTAGAGGAGGTTCTTACTGCACTTCAAGAAAGCGGACTTACTTTGAAGATGGAAAAATGTAATTTCTTTAAGGAAACCATCGATTTCCTCGGCTTTGAAATCTCGCAAGGGGAAATTAAGCCAGGAGTTCAGAAAATTCAGGCAGTCGCACAGTTTGTTACCCCAGCCAATCAGCATGACGTCAGGAGATTTCTTGGATTAACGAGCTTCTTCAGGCGGTTCGTTAGGGATTTTGCTACAATCGCAAGACCCTTGACTGACCTCTTGAGGAAGAATACTCCGTGGAAGTGGGGCGATGACGAGGCACAGGCTTATGAGAATTTAAAGCAAACTTTAATACAGCGACCGGTTTTAGCACTATATGACCATACGGCTGAAACTCAGCTCCATACTGATGCAAGTCAAATTGGTCTGGCGGGTATTTTACTACAAAGAAAAGATTCCAATCCTTTTAGGGCCGTAGCGTACTTCAGTCGTAGAACTACAGCTGATGAGCAGAAACTTCACTCTTTTGAGTTGGAGACGCTGGCAGTAGTTGGGTCACTTAATAAATTCAGGGTGTATTTACTTGGTATTAAGTTCACGATTTTTACTGACTGCCATGCATTGCGGTCCACATTCACCAAAAGAGATCTCATCCCCCGCATATCGAGATGGTGGATACAATTTCTCGAGTATGATTGTACTATCGAATATCGTCCTGGGGAAAAGATGACTCATGTGGACTGTCTAAGCAGGAATCCAATACCAGGTGAAGCTGATCCAATTCACACTCTCGATGTACTCGCCGTCCACGTAGAAGACTGGATAACTACTGTACAAACGGGTGATTCTGAAGTGAAACGTGTTAAGGAAATTCTGGAAGACCCTGAAACCGCTAAGATTGCGTCAATACGTAAGGAATATAAGCTGAAAAATGGCAGAGTATATCGTATTATTGATGACAAAACTGATAGGTGGGTTGTACCAAGGGGGGTCCGATGGCAATTGCTAAAAGCCAATCATGATGACATCGGGCACTTTGGTTTCGATAAAACCCTGGAAAGAATTCGGGCATTCTTTTGGTTTCCTAAGATGCGTAAATTCGTAAAGAAGTATGTGTCTTCGTGTTTAGGATGTGCACATCACAAAATCCCTTCGGGTGCAAAGGAAGGATCTCTACACCCCATCCCAAAGATAGAGATACCATTTCACACCATACACGCCGACCACCTGGGACCATTTGTACGAAGCAAAAAGAAGAATATGTATTTGCTAGTGATCGTAGACTCATTCACAAAGTATGTGAATTTAACAGCAGTACGAAGCACCAAGTCTAAAGCAAGCATAAAAGTTTTTCAGAACTACTTCAGTTTATTTGGTGTCCCTACGCGCCTGATTACGGATCGAGGTACTAGCTTTACCAGTAAAAAGTTTAAAACTTTTACTCGATCGGTTGGGATAAAGCACATATTAAATTCTGTTGCTACGCCTCGTGCAAATGGCCAGGTGGAAAGATACAACCGTACCATTTTATCGGCTCTCGGTGCTATGACACATGGTAAGGACTCCAATATCTGGGATGATTACGTTTCAGAAGTACAGTTGGGTATTAATTCGACAGTACATGAAGTTACCAAAAGGACTCCCACTGAGCTTCTGTTCGGTAGGAAAGTTGTCTGTACATCGCAAGGGGTTTTGAATGAGGTACTAGAAGAGGTAGGAAATGGTATGCTACACGAACCACTACAAGAAATTAGAGATGGGGCTAGCGAGCGCATTAAAAAAAATCAAGAGGCTAATAAAAGACGGTTTGATCAACGTAGGAAACCTCCTACAAGCTATAACGAAGGTGACCTCGTAAGAGTGGTTCGGGCGATACAGTCTGGTACTGGTCAATCAAAAAAACTAGAGTCAAAATGTCAGGGTCCATATAAGATTAAAAAAGTATTACCTCATGACCGTTACATTGTAGAAGATACACCTCTCACGAGGAAAGGTAGGCGATACGAGGGAACTGTGTCAATCGATAAAATCTTTCCATGGCTTAGTTATGGTGCCGATTTTTCCTCTAGTGAAAGTAGCGATGAAGACTAAATTATTATTAAAATTATTCCCTGTTATGTTTGCACGTTCACTGGTTAGTATTTAATAGATCAAATACATTAAAAATATTTAGTTTGTGTTAGGTTATAATTGATTATTAGATGATGCTGGGTTATACAATAGTAATGCAATAAAACATTGTCATTTGAGATGACATCACTCTGTAATTAATGATTAATTGATGAATGTTATTATTATAGTCATTTGAGATGGCTTTTATTACAGTTGTAGTCATTTGAGATGACTTTTAATATGGTTGTAGTCATTTGAGATGACTTCTGTCTTTAGAGAAGACAAATGAGGAGTGATTTATTTAATTGTGATTCGTGTATAAATTAATACAATATTTTGGATGTATACAGACAACAAAGGCTGAAGACTGTTAGTATTGGCATTAAATTTTTTGTCATTATTAGATCTAACCCTATCCTAAATATTTTTGGCTGTACCAAATTGCTCCGGTATTATATCATTTAAATTGTTTTAAAAATAGTCTTAAACCTATGCTGCCTGTTGCTATGATAAATATACCGAAGATTAATGCTAAAATGTGTTCTGACAATGTTATTGTACTTACCTTAGATTTTTATGTTGGTTTTGCATACCGCTACTTAAATCCTTACAACTAATAATTGTAACTATGAAGCATAAATCAAAAATAATATTTTATTCACATGTACCTACTATAATTTCTGATAATTTTGGTTTGTTATTCATATTAAATTAGAAATTTAAAAAAATTAACGATGGGACTCGTTTCAGGAAGGATGGCCGACTGTAACAGTTATTATCGACAACCAGTAATATCTATAATAATAGACTCGTAATAAATAATAGTCAAACCACTGTACACTAGTCACTGTATCCATAATAACTGTTACTGAAATACTAGTTACAAATATTTGCTAATATCTGGCCACACTTGCGGAACTGTAAGGGAAGGGGATTGACATCAAGTGCTTAAAAGTCTGCCATCCGCCCTGACTCGGGCAGTCGTCGTCATAGTCAAGTTGAGAATAGAAGTGTTAGCATAAACTCTGTCAGTCGTACCAACCAATTATATATTAATTAAAATTTAAATAAAAGATCCGTTAAAAGTGCAAAGCTATTTTTCTCGTGTTACTTTCCTGGGAGGTTACAAATATCTAATGCGAGTAGCAATCGCAAAATATCTAAAAGACCTGCTAACCTTTTTCTTTTCCTGATTATTACTCTGGGGTTCTTCAGTTTTAACAGCATCAGTGACAGGTTTTTCCGGCAACGTCATTGAATTCATTTTATAAGGCATATTGGCAAGCACCACCGGTAGAGGATAGCTATGCATGTGCTTACAAAATGATGATATGCATGTCGAATCCAACTGCAAACGTAATTATATTTGCAAATCAGAATTGGCCATAAAGTTAGGAATTAGATAATCTTTTCTTGTCCTTATTTGAGCATATGCTCACGACTATATTCCCCGAGGGGGTAGTCAGAGATATTCTGAAACCTCAGAACATCCACGTTTCACCAGTAGTACCGAAACTCTGTCCAGTGTGACGGGGGATGAGCCCGTCGCCACTTATAATGGACAGTGGGTACAATACATGCCTCGAAATTGAAGCATGCAGGTTTCCTCACGATGTTTTCCTTCACCGAAAAGCCAGTGGTGTTAATTGCACATAAATTCCGAAAAACTCATTGGTACGAGTCGGCCTGGACGGGGATTGAACCTTATTTGAAATGAAGTATAAATGAAGCCATACATACTAAAAAGCCTAAAAGAGTTATTTTAATACAATACTCTTATAGGTTTTTTACTTTTTGTAGGTCTACTTACAAAGAAGAAAAAATAAAACAACTGTGCATTGCCCAATAAAATTTTGTACGATTTTTTTTAGTAAACTTAATTTTAATGAGTTTTAGTAAAAAAATTTAACATTTTTACTTATTTCAATTGCTACGAGACGCGTCAAATTTAACGCACGTTGAAATCTTTTGTATGGACGGACGGGACATCTGCTAGTTACGTATGTACGTAGTACACATCAAAATCGTTTAGTATTTTAATACTCTTAATTGTGTTTAAGATTCACAAGTAATTGTATGATATGAATTAAGAAATATCGTGTCTAATTGGCTTAATGAATGGCTTTAGACGATATGGAAATGGATAAATCTCTTTAAAAATGGTATCATTGTTATTTTGTTGTCTTATGGTAATATCTATTAATTAATGTGTCGACGTGTGTAAACTTATATTAAATTGTATATTTTGTGTAATAACGCATTTAGAAAGAATTTCCTTTACGCGAGCTTCAGACCATCAAACTGAATAACTATCAGTAATAAATCGCGAAAAAATATATCAATACAATATACTTGACACAAATATATGGAGCAGGAGATTTTTTTATCGTGATTTCAATGTTGGTCCCATAATAAAAGTTGTTCAGTTTGATGGTCTGAAGCATGGTGCTTCAGTGACGCATTTGAGTTGACACCTTGCAAAGTGTCAAAATAATTATAAAAACCTAACCCTCTTTCTGGGGCAGTCAGGTGATAGGGGTTAGGCCTCATCTATAAAAGGTTGTTGGGCATCTACTGCATGAAATTTGATTTCATCCAGCCAGTAGCACAATGGAGCTGAAGACCTTTTTAAAAAGCACGAGGCTATGATTTAATGCCTCCGTAATTCCGAACGGAATTTTGGAGGGGGGGAATCCATACGAAATCCTTTTCCGTATTCCGCATGTGTGTGGCAGGCGTAAGCCGCCTGTGATGTCTAACTCTAGAAACAATTGAACGTTACTGTATTAGGAGCCGACTTGTCGACAGGCACGGGCGTGGAGGAGGGTGGAGGGGGGGCGGGGAACGCGGAGAGGATATACTTCAGCTTCTCGCTGGTTTTGATGCAGCCGCAGGCTCGCCTATAACAGTCTTTGTCGCCGTGGTCAGAACTAGGCTTAACACGAGCATGGCCTGCGTGTACGGTTTCCGAAGCCATTATTGGTCTGTTTTTGAATACAAATGTATTAATGTACAATTAAAACTCAGCAGCAGTGCAGCGTGATTAGCCCCCTCACACCGGATGACCTGGTAAAGGCGGCGGGAACCCGTTCGATGAAGGCAGCGCAGGACCTGTCATTGTGGCGATCCTTTGGGAAGGCCTATGTCCAGTAGTGGACGTCTATCGACTGAAGTAACTGAAGAACTCGAAGTTCCTATGCTACCAAAGATATTCTAGGCAATTTATTAGGGTGCGTCCACATCTGGCGAACGCGCGGCTTATGAGCAGCTTGTGCGTGGCTACTGCTGCGCATTCACCAGATGTGGACGCACCCTTAGATTTCTAGGTCTTAAGATCTTCACTAATCCACCGAAGGCATGCGTAGGCTAGTAGATATGCTAGTAGTACTCCAGAATAGGAATGACGGCCTTTTTCATCCCAGCGGCCGTATGATGCGCGCGATTAGGCTATATAAAGCCTTTTATCTCGTTCTTTCGCGCATCAATAGAAAGAAAACTATGCGCGATAGCGCTATATCAAGCTCTCATACTACAGTCGCAGAGGAGGACTATGCCAAACAACGGAGCCCATTAGCGGATAATGATGATGATGATTAAAGGTATTTATGAAAAGCATACCAATAAATTAAACTTTTCTGAATACTATGAAAATGTACTTTACACCTAAGTACAATCATTAAACTTTCGCTGCTAAGCTCAAAATCATGATCCTCGCGCAGTGCTAAAGTTGACCCCCCTCGTAGGTCGTGCACACAGTCGTAACGGTGAAACGATCAAAATGGCTCACCTTATGGGTCACCCGCATAGGCGTAAAGTTAAGGTGACTCATGCTGTAGGTCATGAGCACAGGTGAATGCAATAGAACTTGAGCCCCCTCGTAGATCTTGCGTACAGTCGTAACTTTGAAACGATAAATGTGGCTCGCGTCGTGGGTCACCCCCGCAGGCGTATGGTTTTCGATGGCTCGCGCGGTAGGTCATGAGCACAGGCGAAATGCAATTGAAGGTGGGTTCTTCAGCACTGCGGCCCATTTGTCAGCAGCGAAAGTGTTAATCTAAGCTACCTATTAGTAGCTATTATGTCAGTCAGTTAGCTGACTGACATAATCAATTAGTTCATTTGTTGATAAACGAACGTACTATATTATTTCTATAAAGATCTTCAACAAACTTAAATTTCATTATCATGAGAATTCAGACGACGTCATATAGGGTCCTTCTTAATATGCTGACACTTTTTTAAGGAGATGATCAGACCGTCAAACTGAACATCTTTCTCTACGGCATCAACATCGAAATCACGAAAAAACATCAGCTGTTCTACACAAAACTGCAAACCTACTCGCTACGCTGAGCCAAATGTATATTGTAATAGTTATTAAGTCGTGTTATGTTGTAGAGTTTCTGGCCGCATCTTCTCTACAGCGACAACACGTTCCGACGCGGTGGTAGCTTTAAAAAAGATTTGACGTTTGATAAGTAAGCTGCAAGCTCCTATATTGAATAAATTATATTGACTTTGACTTTGACTTTGAATGTATGGGACAGCTAAATTGTTTTTCGCGCGATTTCGATGTTGGTCACATAGAGAAAGTTGTTCAGTTTGATGGCCTGATCATTGACCCCGTATAGTGGTCATACATGATTTGATTGACAAATCAAAACGCAGGGGATGATCGTGTATAGGTACTTACCTAGACTAAACTAGAATAGTTCCTAAAACGATTATATTTACAAGTAGTACGTTGAATGTTTAATTTAAATCACATAACACGAACAATTTGGAAAAACAAACAAAATAAAAACATAGAACACGAAATTGACGTGCTTTGCACTTGTGCTCATTGATATGACATTTGCAAAACCTTGTTTAGCTTTTTAAACTTTATTTTATAACTCTTTATTATGGGTAGTATAAGGAGGTCATACGTGCTTACCAACGTTATAAGTATGTATAACTTCTATTTTGCTATTTCGGCCTTAGATTTCAGTTCTGAATTCTCTAAGATTTCGGCACTCATTCATGACTCATTCAATGATTTTAGTGAAGAAATTGGCGAAGAAGGAAAAATTGAGATTATAATAGCCTTATATTTTTGATCTAAAATCATTCAACATTTTAACTATTCGTACAGTCATTTTTAGGGTTCCGTACTCAAAGGGAGCGAACGGGATTATCAATTTCACCCTGTCAATATACAGTGGTGGTACGGAACCCTCGGTGCGCGAGTAGTCCAACTCGCAATTCCCCGGTTTGTTATTTCTTACCTAGACATCATTTCAAATAAGGACGAAAAGATTTTCCGATTCCTATATTCTGGCCAATTCTGATTTGCAAATATAATTTATTTATCAGAAAGATATATGTACTATCCGACATATCTTGGACGTTACTAAAGCTGTTCTAAGAATAAGTGAGAGGAAAGTGTTTCAAATATGTTTGTGTAATTCAAAATAGTTTTAAAATTTGTTGCTATTTGAAAATTAAATGTAGTATAGTAACCTCCTCTTAAAACTATCTAAGTATATAGGGTCTAACTTAATATGCTGACACTTTTTTAAGGGGATGATCAGACCGTCAAACTGAACAACTTTCTCTATGGGACCAGCATCGAAATCGCGAAAAAAAAATCAGGTGTCCCATACATTTGGCTCAAGTAGGTTTGCAGTTTTGTATGGAAGAGATTTTTTTTCGCGATATCGATATTGGTGCTATAGAGAATGTTGTTCAGTTTTACGGTCTGATCATCCCCTTAAAAAAGTGTCAGCACATTAATAAGGACCCTGTATATGTAAGATACTATTACCAACCATACCTAGATTCTTTCTTTAGTAAGTAGGTACTCATTCTCATCGCTTGAGGTCATTAAGCACTTCTAATGTTAATCTCCACACATTAGCAAGAATTCAGCTTATTTTCTAACATTTTGCAAATAAAGGCTTTTGTGGTTTATAATCGTATTTTAAGTGGAGGTGGTAACGGTTTTTTCTACAAAAAATAAACGTCAGAATAACTAACTACCTACCTATAGTGGAGAAAATGGTTTAGCCTCTATTTACAAGACTTATCTAGATCAATTTTTAGGACTTAAACTGACAGAGAGGTCGGTCGCGCGTGGCGGAGAGGTAAGGACTCCATCATGAGGGTGCCATATACCTACCTATTCTGTGGTCTGGGTTCGAAAACTCCCTCGGGAATGTCGTCGCGAGGAGTAGAATGATTATGCTTACGTACGTAATATCGACTGCTTTGAAACGGTGATGGAAAACCAACTAGTAGGCCTGTGCCCTGCAGTGTATGTTTATACCTAGGTATACAATAAAGTTACTAGTAACTTTATGGTCCAGTGCGATACTAAACACATTTGAATCCAGTAGGTATTGCAGTTTAGTATGGGACAGCTGATATTTTTTTTGTTCTGATCGGTTTGCTCCCATAGTAAAATTTGTTCAGTTTGATGGGTAGAGCATGTGGTTTAAAGGTTAATGATACCTACTTTTCCTTACACCTGTATACATTGCCACACAAATTATCTAGTGACATTTATAGTACCAGAATCCAGCCTGGACTTGTATTATGATGACTAGATCTAGACAATGATATCGATATAGAATACATATATGGGTTCATACATATATGATGGATACTACTTAGTAAAAATATCCAAGACTTGGGACCAAATATTCATTTTCGTCATACTAATATTTGTCCCTTAAAGGATTCGAACCCGCGACCATCTGCACAGCAGGCAGGTTCACTACCGACTAAGCTATCGGGCCATCGATTTTCGTTTTTAACTGTCTTCAGTATATAACTCCGTTTGTATATCAGAATAAGGAACGGATAGTAAATTTAGATAATGTGAAGCCCATTCATTTATCTCTACCGTTCACAGTGAGTGTATAAACTGGACAATACCGCAACGATTAGCGCATTTGCTTACGTCGTCGGTCAGTGTGAACTCCTCTAATCCACATTTCCACGGCACACTGTGCTCTAGCGGTAAATTCGCGAATTCGTAAGCTTTTCGTATGTGCGTCATCTCTGCAAGACTACAATATAGTTTTAACAACATAGGTTATTGTAAGGGTGACAGATGGGAGCGGGCGGCGAAGCGGGGAGGATTTGTATTTTGTGATTAAAATATAAGAGTGCAGTGTTCGAGAGATTCAATTTGTATTTTCGTAACACCTTGTATAAAAAGAATATTACTTCTGTAACACCGGGCACACATCAAATGAAATGGAAAAAATGTACCCGCTAGTTTGGCGACCGTGAGAAGGTCGCAAGTTGCACCGTGAGTTACGTTTAATTGTGTTTTTCCGACGTAATTCAAGCGTGTACAGTTTTACAGCAATAACAGATCTCGTAGGTACTGTACAACGTTGTCCATTCAAATTGCTTTTATAGGAGCAAAACATGGTTTGTAGCCGCTATCGTAACACTTTACACAAGTGTTACAAAAGTAAAAATAAACAGTTAAAACTTTTTAGGGGGTTGTTAAGACCATTGAACTGAATAATTTTCACTATGAGACTAACATCGAAATCGCGAAAATAAAAATCAGCTGTCCCATACATTTAGCTCGAGTAGATTTGTAGTTTAGTATGGAACGTTATTTTTTTACGCGATTTCGATATTGGTCCCATAGTGAAAGTTGTTCAGTTTGATGGCTAAACCACGCCCTGAAATGTTTTGTAACACCATGTATAGGAACGGAAACGGTAAGGTACGGAAAAATATTTTGCAAAAGTCAGATTTTTACTATCTAATGCTACTGTACACACGGCGACAGATCAACCTACCCATAGTTGACCTCTATGTTTATGGACATAAGTTCCAACTATGCGTAGGTTGATCTTTCGCCGTGCGTACACGCTCGCGCAACGTTAGGCGAGCCCGCTGTATACATTGACTCTTCCTTATAGTAAGTAGTTAATATAATTACTAATAGACCAATCGATGTACAACGGACTAGCCTAAGCTCGCGCGAGCGTGGAGGTAGCTTTACATTACAGTTGCCGCACACGGGCCATAGGTAAAGGCTACAATTATTGGCCATAATTTCTCATAGTATAACAAGCCACCGGTTCCCGCCGCCCTCACCAGGTCGCGGTCTACTTTGTGGACCGAAGGTACTATCCCATCGGCCATCGGTTCTGCGAGCAGTGTGCCCCGCCCATTGCCACATTAGTTCAGCACAGCAATTCTTTGGGCTATGTCAGCTACTCTGGACCTTCTGCTGATCTCTTTAGTTCTCATTCGATCTCGCAGGGACAACCGACAGGACCTAGCATAGCCCTCTCCATTCGGGTGACTTTCAACGTTTTTATGAGGCCTTGAGTGAGCGACCACGAAGGCGGCAGGAACCCGCTAGATGAGGGCAGCGCAGGACCGGTCGTTGTGGCGATCTTTGGGGAAAGCCTACATCCTGCATTGGACGTCCATCGGCTGAGTGAGATGATGATAACAGGCCACACGTGTTTGGCAACAACGCCGATACGCTAAAATGCGCGTTTGAAAAGTGGAGTGGCTGACGCCGTGTGGGTAGTTCGCCAATCTTCATTAGGCGCTGTATGTAGCCCATACACCCTTACTACCTCCGACACAAATGGGGCTGGACGGAGTCTCCCTTATGTGACTGCGGGATCGAAGACCAGACGATGCAACACATAATACAACGGTGCCCCCTTCGAGCTTACCCGGGCCGTCCTGAGGACCTGACACACCTGACACCTGAGGCCCTTCGATGGCTTCAGACGCTGGATGTAGACTTATGACCTTATGCCTACAGACCAAATTCGCCATACGCATAAATAAATACACCCTTACTATGAGGGGATGCCTGTTCCCCAGCAATGGAGAAGATAGAGGCTAATAATGATCAATTTTAAATAAACCTAGATTGTATAATTTTAAACTATAATGGTAGGTACTTGAACCATTTCCTTTGATTTAAAAAAGCTGTGCTTTATGGAGGTGATCTATTGAATAAGCTTAATGCCAACAGGAAATAATTACTAAAACAGTGCCGTATTAAGGGGGCCTTGGATTTCATATTATTTTGTGATAGAGAAAAATATATGTAGGTAGGTATATTGATATTCTCGAAGGACGTACCACGCTTGCCTACATCTTTATAACACAACAGACAGATATCTAGGTTATAAAAAGAACACGGTCAGCCATAGGTATTCTTTTTGTTTTATAACCTAGGTATCTGTTGTGTTGGTCAGCCACAGAAGCATGAATATTTATCTTTGCGGCAGACCAGCCAGACGTAGCATAATTAAGGTATGCTATTCATCTCTCGTATTTTGCTTGTAAAAATGCGTTTGAATTCTAGAATGGAAACCATGGATTGACAGACGTTTAGTTGGACGCCTCCCAGCCCGCTAATGGACCGACGACGACCTGATACTGCAGCGATTGGATGAGGAAGGCAGAATGTAGAGTTTTGTGGCGCGCCTTATGAGAAGCATGCTGAGGAAACACTATAGGGTCCCTAAACTAGAATCACAAGATCCCAGTCCATCCCTGAACATAACCTACTCACAGCGCCGTAGGGCCGGCCACCTGTCGCGTGGCGCGAATCGCACGGTCGTTCACTCGCCGCGATTACCTTCGTCATTACCGCTGAGTGACGCCATACTACCGCCTCCACTCCACCATGGAACACCGACCGTGCAATATTTGTAACGTTGACAATCGATGCTATCTGAAGATTGGAATGAAGACTGTTGTGTCTAATCAAATGGTATGCCCAATGGCGACGTGTTGCTGAGGAATCTACTTCAGTCAGGGCACTATTTATTGAATGTCTAAATCTGAATGTATTAGGTATTGTGCATTTTACGTTGACGAAAACCTTATCTTTTAAATAGTTATAGTTAGGCCAATTCAAACGATGATTTTGTGGACTTATTAGTGGTGACTAAACCGTATAAGTATATTATGTGTCCATCCTTGTACGAAATCCAAAACAAGCTGGCCGCGCGTAATGTATAACGTCGTGCGGCTAGCTTATGTTGGTTTTGCGTAGCTTGATGTGTCGCCGTGTGTAAATACCTATACGCACATGCGCATCGCGAACAACCGCGAATAAAAATCTCAAATGTGAAGCGATCACAAATCGTTTAAGGTCCGGCAGAGGAAGATTTTTGGTAAATACAGGACAGTTTTTAAGGGGGTGATCAGTTCATCATACTGAATAACTTTCTCTATAGGACCATGGTCGAAATCGCTAAATAAAATCCATACAAAACTGCAATCCTACTCGACTAAAATGTATGGAACAACAGATTTTTCTTTCAAAAAATTAGAAAACGATTGGGACATGAGATTAATTTTTTTTTTTTTTTTAAGAAAGTTCAACTTTGAATCAATGCTCAAAGAATCCAGTAGGTAGTGCCTACTAGAATCAGGTCAATTTACGCAAACATAAAACGATCAAATAACAAACAAGATAAAAATAAAACAATCACAAGTCTTAATTGTAAATCATCCAAGGTGAAATTTCATGTTAACGCAAAAATTGTAGACGCCTCCGTGAACAATAGGTTAGCCCAAGGTTGAACAAGCGTACAATGGGCATGCCTGAAGCTATTTTGGAAAAACGAAGGTCAGGATTGTCGTACAGATTGTAGATAGGCCCTTCCTCCTTGTTAGCGAGATAAGCTATTACACGCTTCGGTGAACACGCTACTTTAATATTTAAATTCCTACAAAAGTTTACATTTCGACATCCAATTTTAAACGGTAATTATGAATGGGCTATTGTCTGCATTACTGTATTGCTCTAAGGGTTAAAAGGTACAGAGAGGTACATTGAAATTTATGCAACACTAGCTGTTGCCCGCGACTCCGTCTTTTTGGACTTTAAAAAGTATCCTGTGTTAATCCAGAACATATTCTATTTTAGTGCCAATTTTTTTCAAAATCTGTTCAGCCTTTTATGCAGTATACAGGGTCCTTCGTTATATGCTGACACTTTTGATGGGAGGGATGATCAGACAGACAACTTTCTCTATGGGACCAACATCGAAATCAAGAAAAAAATCTGCTGTCCCATACATTTGGCTCGAGTAAGTTTGCAGTTTTGTATAGAACAGCTGATTTATTTTTTCGTGATTTAGATATTGGTAAAAAGAGAAAGTTGTTCAGTTTGACAGTCTGATCATCCCCTTAAAAAAGGGTCAGCATATTAAGAAGGACCCTATATACTAAATCTATGCGTGATTCAAGTGACAAACATCCAAACTTTGACATTTATAATATTAGTGAGATAATCTTCTTATCGGAGTCACGTTGCAGGGTTTGCCCCGAACACTTATCTTTCGCCTGGTGTTCGCGCGGTTCGCGTCTCAGCCTGCCACGAGGCTCCGCAATCCTTCTCAGTTGTGTTCTTACTCAAAAACAATCCTCGAGATTGGATAGATACTCCCTCAAACCACTTGACACTGGTGGAAATGCGGTGCTAACGCACAAGCAAGAAGTCCATTAATTATAAGTAAAAAAAAATAAAAAATCTTCTTATCGTGTGGGCAGAAAGCCCTGGTGTCAGAGTTTTTTCAGACCGCCTTACGGCCTCTGACGTGGTTTTTATTTAACGACTACTACCACGAGAGATAGTAGTCGGGACCAACGGCTTAACGTGCCATCCGAAGCACGGAATCATCTTTCTTTTCAGACAATCAGGTGATTCGGCCTGCAATGTCCTAACCAACTGGGGAAAAACGCACAAAGTGACATATCACTAGGTGTCCCCCGTGGGAATCGAACCCACGACCTCCGTGTCAACAGCCTAATGCTCTTAACCATTAGACCACGGAGGCAGTCGTGTGCTTAGCTATGGAGAAGCTAGAGTCATTGAAATCGGTAAATCGTAATACAGAGAATTAAATAAAAACTCAGAGTTGCACCTTAAAAGCCCTATTACAAGCTCAGTGGCGCCCTCGTCACAATTATAACGATTTCTCAATAAAGAAAGCCAAAATTTAAAAAGTGCTACTCCAATAAACTACATAAGCCTTCAAGCTATTTTATAGGATACTTTTGTAGGTTTTTATAGGTCTAAACATAAGAATTAGAAAAAAGAAAAAAAAACGGCCGCATGTTTTGGACCTATAAAAGTATTGTATACTTTGACTATTTATATGTGGACTGGTTACGCGTGTAATTCTACTAACAAACATTTCTGCCACATTTTGCGGGGGGCGAGGTAACATGAAATCCGCAACTTTCGATTTTATTCCCCATAACTTTAGATTCTAATTTTGAATGTTAAAAATCATGAAAAGTGGTCTCGTGTGAACCCCAAACGTTCTAAGTTCGAAGTTATTATTTCGCAATTATAGGCTGTCTCGTTTAGTGATAAAGTGTTAAATTGAATGTAAATGCACAAGATCAATTGTGCTTACACCGCGGCAGAGGGGAAATGCTACCGCAAGGCTAGTCCTTATAATAATTAGTCAAAGATTGTATAACAATAGCTTGAAAGCTTTTGTAGATTATTGGAGTAGCACTTTTTTAATTTAGGCTTCTGATGAGGGCGCCACTGAGCTTGTAATAATAGGCCTCTTAAGATATGTACAAAAATAGGTACCTAGAGGTATATGGAGTAATTGAATAAATAGTCCTTGTTATCACCATAATTATTTAATAATAAATAAACACGTAAACGTTACATTTTACTGCTGAAGCTTAATCAGTGGGACCAGCCTTTACTTTCAATGCATTTTCACAAGCATTCAAATTAAATAAAAAAATGTAATTTCAGTAATGAGACCAATCTAACTCACACTAAACATAAAATAATTGTGGTAGTCAGCGTCGAAAGTGCTCTTATATCGACAGGGGTCAAGTAGGGACTTGACTAGCCGACCGACGGTTTTTTACACATGAACTCTGTAAGTCGGTAATAAAGATCCATATTGGCATAAAACTATTTTTTAGTGGACACTACCACCACCACTCAAACAGAGCTGTCGGCGCCCCGCAGGCCACGACGAAATTTTCAATCTATATCGTCTTTAAGGGACGTCAGCGCCATCTACTAGAGTTTATGCAAACTCACAAGTCTAATGTTACAATTACAGCTCTCCTCAGCTCGACAGCTCTGCTGGAGTGGAGCATGCCCTTGATAGGCAGGTCGTGGGTTCGAATCCTGCTCGCCACCCGACTTTTTCAATCTTTAATTTAAATTTTTAATGGTCTCGTGCATCAAATACAACAAATTAAGCGTTTTGATTTTCTATGGTACTCAAAATAGCGACATGACAAGTTATTTTCAATACAATATGATCCTCATTACCATTACCTTACCATTACCCTAGGACCTTTTATATACCAAATGGCCAACACAACTTTATAGATTACCTACAATTCCTGGACTGGAACGTAATGGTTTATCACGTACAACCAAACCAACTTTACTATCTATAGTTGAAAACACGAAAATATGAACAAAACATTATTAGCAACGGTTTATACAGAAGAGACGTGTGGCGGTGGCGAATAAACGACAGGCGCGGGCGTAATTCTCCAAACGACGCTATGCTACGTACTTATGTTTATAATTGTGTTACTTTGACTATCCGCCACCACCACACGTCTCTTATGTATAAACCGTGGCTAAGATCCGAGTTTAGTAGGTAATACATTTTTGAAGAGTATTATTTTGTAATCAAGAAACAGCTGCCACGAGGTCGAGTGGCGGCATCTAGTGGCACTAACGTATAGTAGACCTCATGGTGCATATTATTTAAAAATTACATGGCACTAAAATTTTTTCCAAAAATCAAAATATAGTCTTACTATTTTGATACAATTTAGATGTAAGTATGCATTTGTTTGGAATTTGACTGCAGTAAATACCTTAAACGCCTGACCAGGTTTAAAAATCATTTTTTATTTAAGGTCACTACGAATCGGTCGCCGCACAGTGGTCCATAATAATTAATTAGAGACATAGGGGTATCTAAAACTGATGTTTAAATCTAGCTAATCTGATTTATGAAATCTGTAGACCTATACTGTAGTAATACAAGATAATAGTTTGTGAAAAAATCCCTATAATTTTCTTCCTACTAAGAAATTTTTATATTTTTTCTTATAATTGTTTCGATAAGATCGATTTTTTATATATTTATCTTATATTACTACAGTACCTATAGATCTACAGATTTCATAAATCAGATTAGCTTAAAGATCAGTTTCAGATACCCCTATGTCCCTGAATTAATTATTATGGACTATTGTGCGCCGGGACGAGAGAGGTTAAAGATGTCACTGCAAAAATTTTTCTTACCGCAATTTTTAAACCTAGTCAAGCATTGTGAAAATTAAAAAGACCAATATTTTAAAAAATACATTCGGAACGCAAACATACCCAATAGACGATCACTAACACCATACAACACTAAAATTGTGCTCAATAAGCTATGACAACACGAACTCGGCAGGTTTAGTCTACTAGCTCATTTCACGCATGCAGTCCCACAGAACTATTAAGTGCCCTTTTACCGTTCAGTGGCGCCCTCATCACAATATTAAAGATTTCTCAATCAAAAAACCGAAATTAAAAAGTGCTACTCCAACTTACTACTACCTCCTTGGTCTAATGGTTAAGAGTATTGGGCTATCTTGCACGGAGGTCGTGGTTTCGATTCCCACGGGGGACACCTAGTAATGCCACTTTGTGCGTTTTTCCCCAGTTGGTTAGGACATTGCAGTCTGAATCACCTGATTGTCTGAAAAGAAAGATGATTCCGTACTTTGGACGGCACGTTAAGCCGTTGGTCCCGGCTACTATCTCCGGTGGCAGTAGTCGTTGCTAAAAACCACGACATAGGTCGTGAGCCGGTCTGAAAAAACTCTGACACCAGGGCTTGCTGCCCACATGATAAGAAGAACTAAAAAAGCCTAAAAACTATTTTTATATAATACTTTTACATGTTTTACAGGTGAAGAAAACTACCACGAATACTTTTTATTTCAATTTCCAAAAAGTGGAACTATTCGTACTTATAAAAGTATTGTATAGCTTTTAGGCTTTTGCAATAAGTCGGAGCTGCATTTCTTATTTTAGGTTCTCTTGA
This sequence comes from Agonopterix alstromeriana, assembly GCA_963924505.1. Taxonomy (NCBI): domain Eukaryota; kingdom Metazoa; phylum Arthropoda; class Insecta; order Lepidoptera; family Depressariidae; genus Agonopterix; species Agonopterix alstromeriana. Next base: position 5,571,374 of record OZ004677.1, on the reverse strand, counting down.
TTGAGTAATCTTAAATATTGTGATGAGGGCGCCATTGAACGGTAAAAGGACTCTTAATGACAACGACACAAATACCAAAATGGCATGTCCCGGGGAACTCCCAGCGCAGAACGACCATTAACAAACATTTCATTTATAACCTAACTACATTCATATTCTCCTCTTTACTACAGTATACCACTAAACGTTCCTAATATTTCAAAAATATATTTTGTTTGATTAGGAAAATATGCACAAGAGACACACTTCGATAAAATATAATGGCATATTATATTAGTTGTACATGTCGTAAGCAAGAGGCGTGATACATTGTTTACGGAGTAACTATTACATAGATGATATATTTGTATTATAATGTAGTAACTAATCGACGGCATTAATTTGGCCCATGAATACATATGAGTAAATCAGCCATATCACTCATAGATGCAAATGACTACCTGTGGTACAAATAAACTTGGTATTAAATGTTATACCAAGAATAAACTAAGAATAAGCAAAATGTCTACTAATAAACCCGGAATAACTTAAACCTATTCTCCATTCAAAATAGCAAAGAAATTTTAAGGCTATTTTGCATTACCGAAACAGAGATTTGAAACACTTCCTCTCACTTATTCCTAGAACAGCTTTAGTAGCGTCGAAGATATGTCGGATAGTATATGTATCCAATAAATTAATTACATTTGGTAATCAGAATTAGCCAGAAAGCTAAATAGGAATCGGAAAATCTCGTCGTCCTTATTTGGAATGAAGTATAGTATAACGTTTGCGTAACTATTCTGTATTCGACCGAAAGGGTCGAATCGAAGGGTCGATCACGAATCATCGTGATTCAGGGGTTGGAAAAAAATAGTTTTATTTTAATAAATCGAGTGAGGTGTCTTGTCCAATGGAACATTTTTCTTTTAGAGGGAAAAAAGGAAGATAGGTGAGGTAGACCACTTTTTTCTTTCAACTTATGGAATGGCTACAGAACCCTATCATTGTCGAGTCCGACACGCTCTTGGGCGGTTTTTTAAATTGTTAACTGTCTGGTTGTTTGTTAATTTGAGCATCAATCACGCAAAAACTATTGGACTGATTTAGATGAAACTTTTTGTGTTTAAAAGCTTAAGATTAGACTTAAAGCTGGTAGGCACTAGGCATATACTTTATCTCGCTACGGTAATGGGAGCCGATGCGCATGAAGTTGCGAGCAAAATCTAGTTGTTTATAAAAATCTCAAATAAAAAATTGTAATCAATTGCAACTATGACGAATTGTGGATCATTTGTAATATTACATTATTGAAAATGTTAAAGTTAACTAGACTGATCTGAAAATATTAATAAATTCACAAACAAACGCTAAAACCTACTTTGTTTTGAAGCGCCTCTATCAAATATTAACAGATACTTTCTTATCTCCAATACATCCAGTCTTCCACTATTGTATTTAAATTAATTACATAAATCACGACTACGGAATTATATTCGGCAAGTTTTTACACTCCATTCAACATACGAAGGATCGTGGTTCAAGCAATTTTCACACCTATTTCGTGTACACAAGAACCTTTTTTGAACGCTTCGTGTCTAGAATGAAGTACAATAGCAATACTTTCATTACCATTACATGATAATAGAGTCAATGTGTACATTCATAAAGCAATATAAAGTTATTTCAATATTTTGTACATGAAGGAATGGCGTATTTTATTAAATTTTATCACAAATATATCAGAAGCGACTAATATTATAAAAATCTGCGTTAATACTGCGTGAATCTATTGCTGTTTAATTTCTAACGGCAGCCTTGGTTGTCTAGTCACAGACTACAACAACTAACACTGAACTACTCTAGAAAATTGACACAATTCCAAAGCTACTACAAAGTCAATTGTGCCTTTTATGATCGAAACATATTGACAATTACCGATCTACGCTTTTACCATAATTCGCATGAAACAGCTTGCCCCTATCGTTCCGTAGCGAAAAAAAAATATAGCAAAAGCGCGGATCGATAAGAGTCAACAATATAGATTTACCCATATTCCTCATGTTTCCACACTACTCTATAACATTCTTCATACAAAACCACCTATTCTAAAACATTCATTTTGCATTGATTGCATTATGTTAAGTGAGACATCACAAATTTTGTCATAGTTTAAAAATAATAATCATCATTGGAAAGACTAGTACGAATAAATTCGGGAACGGTAAAACAAAATAGGAATTTCACATTTACAGTCGAGACTAAACAAGAATCTACAAAATATAAATATTTAAAGTAGACATAAATGGAATAGATAGCTGCGGAAGCAACTTTGCTCAAAAACCGTCAGTACAATAAACACGGAATGTTATAATTATCCTGATATCTACCTACATCGGAATTATACATCAGTTTCAGTCTTGCTGCTTGTGCGGCGACTTCGGCCGTCAGAGCCAGGGTTCACCCAGTGGGGTCCGCTCAGTAAGAACTTCTTTACATTATACTCCATCCTCGCCAGGTCATCCGGCGTTATTTCTTTGTCGCTGTTGGCTTTGAACGCATCTCGTAATTCCTTACCAATGTCAAATTCAACAGTTCTGCTATTAGAGTTATCGTTCACTTCGGTGACTGTAGCTTCTCCTGATTCAACGGGGAATATTGTTTCTTTAGCAATGTTATTGATCCTTACATTTGAAGTGCTCTGCTTTGTTTTGTCCTGGTTATGGATCCAATTGTTATGGCCATCTCTGACATACTGCTTCGAGTATTTACTAACAGGATGTGGCATGTTTAGCGCAAGCTCGTTTAGAGTTTCAGTGAGTCTGCTAAGCTTATTATCTCTTCTCATAGCTCTGTTGGTAAAACTGACTTCGTCTTCTAACGGATCATTGAAATTGTTCTGCTGTTCTAAGTTCTGTTCGACCCATTCGGCAACTCTTAACAATTGCTGCTTCTGTAACAAAGCTGCGCTGTCGTCACTTGATAAAGAGCTCGTGCTTTGCTCATTGGTAAACACTTTCTTGTTTTCATTCACTTTCAAATGTGTTTGGGTTAAGTTAGGGTAGACGTTAACAATAGCTGGCAAGTTAGGCTTAGCACCATCAGCCTTTTTCTCCGGTTTTGTTACGCCGGTTTGAGGTGGGAAATCTTTGGAGATTTTCGTATTTTCGATAGAATGTAGTTGAGACATATCTATCTTTCTAAGAGGTCTAGCATACTGACTAGTTAATTTGTTCTGTTCATAACGATCGAAATTGAATATTTTTACGTCATGATTATCTGTTGGAGTGGTTTCCGGTTTCTTAGTCTCCTCGCGGATTTGGTTATTGTTTTGAGCATTTTCGACGTTGTTAAAATCGTTTAATAAATTATCTATTTCAGACGTGTTCTGTTGACTTGTAATGCTTTGAGAATTGTTGTTATTATGTTCTGAGCTATTTGAGAAATTGTGCGTTTTCAGCGGTTGTAACGGTGAGGACGAAACGTTTAATAATATTGGATTGATAGATGTATTTTTGACAGACGCGCTTGTTTCTTTATTATTGCTATCGACGTGAACATCAATGAGAGTACTTTCGACTACAATGGTATTTTCGTTCTTAATGTCTTTTTCGTCATTGTGTTTATTATCTAAGTCGATAAAGTTGTCGATGGCGTCATTGAGCTCTTTGAATATGGCATTTTCGTTACATTTACTTTGACGCCTGTACAGGACAGGTGGGACGTCTGGCTCTGCGTTATCTAACAGTATGTTTTTAGACCCAGCTTGCATACGTAGGTGACAAAATCTGGGACCAGGGCCCACTTGGGTATTAGATTTATGAGTGCTCACTGTAGACTTAGCTATGGAAGAAGTCCTACTCAACGCACCCATGGAACTCTGAGAATTCTTTCTCAAACTAAAATCATCTACAGAATGGCTTTCATTTTTTGTTTTAGTCTCTTTAGTAGGTACGCTATCATTATTGAGCAAATCATCGTTTCCAATACTGTTACTACTTCTCTTGCTAGAAATAGGGGTCTTTGTTCGATCACAAAGCTTATGATGAACTGCTGGTTCCATGATACTGCTTATCTTTCGTGGTCTCAAATCGTCGACAGTTTTAAGAGCATTGTCTTTGGGTTCAATTTCGTTTAAACTATTTTTGCCTTCTGACTTGACACTGTCAAGAAAATTTTTGTTATTTTCAACAACTTTTTCTTGGACTTCCTTAGTAGGTTCAACGATTGGTTGAGGTATTATATACAGGGGACCAGTAAGTCCGATGCCTGTGCTTTTGTCATTAACAAGTTTGATGGCAGGCGAAGAGCTTCTGATGCTCAAATTCGAATGCACAGACTTAACTTCAGCATTGCAATTCAAACACAAAGAGTTTTTCATTTCGCCGCTTAAAAGGGTCTGCGTGGCGACGGAATAGTAGCTTTCATTGTAACAGAACGGTTTACTTTGCGACTTGGTACAAGAGCAAGTATCGCAGTGCTTAGTCACGCTATCCTGAATGCTGTCTTCAAGAATCTTCGTCATGAGTGAAGCAGAAATATTGAATTCGTACTCACTAGCATCGAAAGTGTCGATGTTATCGTTACCGTTTTTGGATTGAGTAGAGCTGGATGGCTTGGATGTTTTGGACATGACATACTGCGACACACGCGCCTGCGTGTCGACGGGAAGCTGTAAAGAAAACAAATTGATCAATAATTCTGCCCGAAGTGATACTGATCGTTTGAATCAACATGTTTTACTTACATTGTCTAGTTTTTGAGAGACAAAGTTGTCTGGTTTACATTGGAGCAGCTGAATTGCCAGATTCATGTCGTTTTTGTATCTCTCCTGTAAACAATAAAAATTTAAAATCAAACAATAGACCCCAATGCCACCTAACACTATAAATATTAATAAAACACACATGCGGGTGGAGTCGCGGTAATATTCTGTTAGATTGTTTTCAAAATTGGGAAAAATCGATACCAAAAAAATACCTTTTTCTGTTTCTATTATTTGGAAATGAATATGAACTCTCATATCTCAGTATAGTCGTATGAAAACTAAAAGGCTTGTGGACGTTTCCAAAGAAGCAAAACACGACACATTCACAAACAAGAAACAACAATGTAAAGCATAATGATTTTTGCATTGTAAAGTAAAATCCTACATAGACTACGAATTTTTCACAAGGTCATATGCAAGATCGAACTAACAACCGTCGAACCATGGCTGGTCCCCAGGCATCAGGCATCTCATCTAGGTTGACGAAAGACCTTCTCACTGAAGGATCATTTCACCTCATTCCTCTATAAGTGGTTCAAGTCTTCTACCTTCTCAATCCATGTCTAAAAAACCGACTTCATAATAATATTGAGTTACACATACATTTTCCTTCTGTAGCATACTATAGTTGTGTTTAGACTCTGCCAGCCTCACGGAGAGCGTCGCTATGTCTTTTGTTAACTGACTCTTCTCCCCCTTCATCTTGTCAACCATCTGCAACAACTTATCTTCCAGCACCTGATTCAGTTTCTGCACCCTCTTGTGAGAATCATACAATCTGAAATAATTTGTGATTATCATTAAACTAAAAGCAATTTTGTATCTTCAAATAGTGTAAAACTATGTCGCTATTTCTGTCTGTCTGTTCGTATAAACTAAGCAATCGATTTTGATTGTATGTCCATCATTTAAATTTAATACAGTCGAAACTGGAGGGCGAGTTGCTAGTTTAAATTAAAACCTTTCTTCAGAATCAGTTACAAGTCTCAGTTCATGATTTAAGTTATTACTGCATTCAAAGACTAAAAATTATAATTTTAAACAGATTGTTTCAATCATGCTATAAATAATATAAAAATACGTAAATTTTAATTTATTGAGGACATTGTTTATACATAGTTCCATAAAATAATTTCACATCACATCTATGTGCTCTTTCATGCAATTTGAACCATTACGTAAGCGATTATAAGGTAGAATATTATTTAACAACAGGTTTATACCAACATAATGTTCAAAGATGCTAATGGTTACTTTGTTTTATTGGGTATTCATAATGAAATGTGGTTAGTGCAAGATAAATAAACCGTTTACACATATGGTTGATTACAATAGCGGCCAAGATGAACAAATAAACGACACACTCTTTACTGCCAAGATCTTGAGCCAAGCCAAACTACCTATACTATAAGGTATGTTACTTGGCTAACCCTGGAGCCTATTCCATAAACATGACAATCGAAATTAACAATGACAATTTTAGATACATTACTGAGAATGTTAGGACACATGTTGTTTAACACCATATTATATGTATAACCAGCAATGTATCCTGAATTGTCACTGTAAATTATTATTTTCATGTTTATGAAATTGCTCAATATATTTATTGCTATATACAGGGTCCTTCTTAATATGCTGATACTTTTTTAAGGGGATGATCAGACTATCAAAGTGAACAACTTTCTCAATGGCACCAACATAGAAATCGCAAATAAAAAATCTGCTGTTCCATACAAAACTGCAAACTAACTCAAGCCAAAAGTGTGGGACAGCTGATTTTTTTTTGCGATTTTACATTGGTCCCATAGAGAAAGTTGTTCAGTTTGATGGTCTGATCATCCTCTTTAAAGGTTGTGTCAGCATATTAAGGACCCTATATATTTATGGAGTTTAAATGCCAATGACATGTATAATTTATCAGCAATTGCTTATCGTCTTTTGTTAAAAAAAATCATAAGACGGGTCCACACCAAACGAGCAGCGTCGCGCGAGGCCCGCCGCGCTCGGCAAACGACCTGCCGCGCGGTCGGTGAGGACGTGCCTCGCGCGCGGCAGGCGCATGCTCAGCCTCGGTCGAGCGTCCACACCGACCGCGTGGCAGGGTGTTTGCCGCGCGCGGCGTGCCTCGCGCGAGGCTACTCGCTTGGTGTGGACCCGCCTATTGAGATCACCCAAACATCTATTACCAAACGTCAGGCACATTTGCTATTTAAACAAGACATTGCCAAAATTATTGATCCCACTATGGAGTCATAATTTTAAGATTACAATAGAGAAACAAGTTTACCTCTCGTACTTCTCCCTCCACGTATCAACCTGCTCTTCCAACTCGTTGTTCCTCTCCGTACACTTGAGGTACTCGGCCTCGAGCGCTACAATGTGCCCGTCCCGCTCTGAGAGGTGCTGCCTCAGGTGCTCCACTTCCACCCGCAGCACCACGTCTGCATCACCATCGCAATCCTATCAAGTGTTGTGCAACATCAAAATAAAGAAAAACAAGCTGGTGTTTGTTGTAGTGTTTTTAAGGGTGGATAGAAACTGAAATGTGTGCAGCTTGATTTATCAGTCAAGAGAAATGGAGATTGAAGTCACACTGTTCACGTTTGAGCCTGCCACAAGGCTCCACAATCTCATCTTAGGTGTGTTTTTGCTCAAAAACAATCCTTGAGATTGGAATACCACAAACTAATGCTTGACATTGGCGGAAATGCAGTGCTAACAATGGACTCTTGTCCATCAATTTATAAATAAAGGAAATGGAGATCCACAATCTCATAAAGTTCATCTTTGTAAAGCCTAAAATGAGAAAGGATTGTACTAAATAGTTGTGAAGGTATTAATTAACAACTTTTGTTTATTTTTAATGAATAAGTAAATACCCATTTAATTTTTTCTAGCTTGAATTTCTTTCAATGTCAAGTGGGTTTTGAAAGTATCATAATCTCAAGGATTGTTTTAAGAACAAAAACAAATTTGAGAGAAAATGGCAAGACCTAGTTTCAAGCTGAAAAACGAATGACAAATAATCACTCATGAAGACACATGAAAGAAGGGGTTAACATTAAAGTTTGACCCTCATTTTGTTCTCATACATTTTTGTGCACCTGATGCAAATAATGTACACTTTATAATGATGCCCCGATTGCATATCCTAAGCATCCATCCATATTGGGTACAGAAATAGTGGACTCTTCGTGAAAATCTCAAATAAGATTAAGTAAGAAATATGCTAATAGGATTGAATTCCATATTTTAGATTTCATTTGTAATTTAATAAAAAAGCTGTGGTGTTCCAGTTGCGAGTAACCTTGCCTGCCGTGCAGGAGGCGATGGTTCAATTCCCGTCCAGACCGACTCATACCATTGAGTTTTTCAATATTTATGTATGATTTGTAACACCACTGGCTTTTCGATGAAGGAAAACATAGTGAGGAAACCTGCATGCTTCAATTTCGAGGCATGTATTGTACGCTCCGTCCATTATGTCCACGGGCTCACCCCCCGTCACACTGGACAGAGTTTTGGTACTACTGGTGAAACATGGATGTTCTGAGGTTTCAGAATATCTCTGGGAATATAGTCGTGAGCATATGCATATGCTATTTTTTAATTTCTAGCATAGAATACTATTAATCCAACAATGTTTAGAATAAAATTAGAATCTTTACCAATAACAAAGTTAGTAAAACATACCATAGCAAATTGATTCTAGGGGAAACGTTTTTATGTTATTGAAATTATTAAGAGTGACACATTTCAGTTTCTGATTTCAAAGTAACAAGAGCTAAACTAGCAAGCTAATAAAAAAATATAGAAAAAAAACTGAATATGCAGCAACTAAAGACAGAAAAGCATTGTGCATTCTAATATGTCTGTAAAACGGCTTATTTTAATACAGTACTTTTATTTTTTAATTCAGCAGTTTTATTTTTTAATTCAGCAGTTTTATTTTTTTAATTCAGTATTTTTATTTTTTAATTCAGCAGTTTTATTTTAAGCTGACTAATCATTTCGGCAGATGTGTTACTAGACAATCATCATGTTTGAGGATTTTGTCTCTACGCTTAAATGTCTCCCCTTGAAATTAAATATATACAATGAAAAACGCAAGATTTCTCAATAAAACTACTAACTAGTAATAAAAAGTACATAAAAATACAACCGCAGGCAATATTTAACCGCTATCTAAACCATAAATCTTGAAATGAACTGGAAAATATTTCTAAAATATTTTGGCTACTTGATCGCTTAGAATCTATACCTACTGAGTTTCTACTGACTGCTAGATTGAAGAAGGGTAAACTGATAGTCTGTGACTATGAGAAGAAGTTAGAACAGCAAAATATTGCCAAATTGTTACCTTACAAGGGGAGTTCTCAGTACCCACATCCATCACTCTGCAAGCTTATTTCTACTTCATAATTCACGTTATTAGCATGTCCGATTTGTTGAACTAACCGGGCGACGTCACTAATCGTGATTTTAATAGCTATTTGCACCAATAAGCCTCTGTTCGAACAAAATAAAATAAAAATCAATCTTGACACACAATGTGAAATATTTACGTATTAATTATTATTTTAGCGAACTGCCGATGTTGATAGGAAGATTGGGATTTACGAAGTCACTAATATAACTATTGAAAACAATAAAATACATAGATTTTTGGGTTTTCCCAAATCGGAAAAACGTATTGGTGACTGATACGGATTTTTGACTGAAGTGACGTTTCGTTTCATGTACGTAAAAGAAATTGAAAACGTTTCGTTCGTGAATGATACACTGTTTCCGTAAGCAACAAACTTTATGTAAAACGGAACGATTAAATGAACGCCATCTAGGGGAAGCACATAGAAAGATGTTTGTTGCATGCTTGGTCCTACGTTGCGTGCATGCTTATTTCTACGGCTTCATGTCATGGTTGCGTGAAAGAGCTAGGTTGAGCTAGGTGGTGTAGTGATGGTGATAATGATAACATGGGAAAGCAAAATCATAATTATGATGAAACTGTTTATCCAAGCCATGAATATAAAATGCTGCTAAGCCAAGCGACCTATATATATAATTCCGTCTTGGTATAATAATACTTAACAATATGATATTCTTCTTCTGTCGTGTCGAGAGCAGTCATTTTTGACTTGCCATCGTGGTTTGCCAACCAGTATTAGAGGCTGATTGCCCAGGGTGCGCCGGATCTAGGTACCGAAGGTTTTAAATAGGGGAGTCTCACTTCGTGCAAACACCAACAATTATTAGTCATAGTGTAGCGTATTAATAACCATTAGTAGCCTTACAATGGACTAGATATCCCATTTCTTCCCACGTGTCTGATACAACGTGGCGAAAGCTCTGACCAAGAATGTTCGCGGCGAAAGGCTTTAGAAAACATGTATTTGACTTCTTCACTTGAAGAATAAGCCAAAGACGAGTCTTACTATCGCCTTGTTATAACTGCACGTTCAAAAAGGTAGTTGTGCTAACAAAGTTTTCGTCTACCCCACTAAGGAATCGCGGTCGTGAGTTTATGTGCGAAGCCAACCATTGCATTAACTTCATGGTTAAATTAAAAGTAGGTACCTACTACCTACCTGGTTTAGATGCTTAGGTAGGTACTTAATAGTATTTTGCTACCTATATTTTTTTATAGGTACTACAATTAAATATTCAATAACCCCAAATATGAAAGTTTTAGGCGAGATCTTGTTTTTTACCTACCTATAGGTACTTGATAGAGCTTTCTAGATGTAATTTTTGATCGTTACTTTTCTTCATAATTATCATGCGCAATAGTTACGTCTCCATAAACCAAGGTTACTTTCGCTGAACACCGAACACGCATGACTGTAATGTTTCACAACACTGGGAAATGACCTGTTATAAATAAAACATATCGGCACAGGTTCGTCGAAGCATGCTACGGTAATGTAGGGGAAGCTAAAGCTATAATATGCGTCGGCGCACGTCTGGTGTTGACGCGGGGTCTATTTCTGGATGCGTTTGCGTTCCCTCACCGTTCGTTCGCACTCCCGACTCACTCGACAGTCGGCAATCCTTTGTCTTATTAAAAACATCGTTACCTATAATAAAATCACGCATCCTCGATACGAATTTGCGACGAATGCGGTGTTTATAAAAGATATCCAAAATGGGAAATGTACTCAGTAGTGCCCCGTCGGGAGAACGCACCGCTGATCACGTCACAAGTGAAAGCGAAACAATGGAAGAGAGTGTTTCCACTGATAAGGAAACTGAAAATGATGTATTTCATGACACCATCGATGAAGACGAAGCTCGGGCGAAAGCTAAGGAAGAAGAAATGGAGGAATTCAGGCAACAGTTGCAAATTAAACGAGAACAACGAAAGGAGATACTAGCAAGGCACAGATCTGAAAAAGAAGCCTTAGAAAGATCACTGGAGATGGAAATAAAAGCAAAACTAGAAGCATATCAAACCAATAGACAGCTTCGTGAATTACTGGAGAGAAATTACATAGATATTCCAGACGAACTAGATTCTTCTAAAGAGAACTCTGATATAGCAAACACAATAGTTCGAATGACAGAAGAATTCGAACGACTAAAGTCCAGCAACAACAAGCTAAGAGTTGGTTTAGCTGAAACCAATAACACTTTACAAGCAGCTTATTCAGATATCGCTGATTTAACCGAACAGAACAGAGAATCTGTTAAACAAATAAATGCGTTGAGAGAAGTGATATCTGTTAGCAAAACCATGATCGGTCTTCGTGAAGAACAACTTAACGAGGTAAGTAGATAGGTCTGTACATTTTTATCAGTTTTCTTTAGAGATCATTAAGCAAGTTTTTAAAATCTAAGTGTAAAGGTGTGTAAGGATGTTTTATGTTAAGTAATTAATTAGATAATAACAACATCAGAGAATCATTCAAAGGATGCATGGAAATTAAATGATAACAATATCTATGTCTCTATACAGAAATGTTAATTTTTTAATGATTATAAACTACCTATCAAATGATAATTGGCCTAAAAGTTCAGTCTACCACGTGTTTAGTTCAAGTTCAGTAACCTCACAATTAAACAAAACTAATAATCATAATGAAAAATAATGAAAACATCCTAATCTTAAGAATACATATATGTCAATTTAAGACTCCAAGTTCCTACCTATATATAACGTGTCAAAACATTAGTCCATTGTACAAGCATTTAGGCTTGCATGTAATACTTCCTACTTTTGTACCTAGAAATTATCCGAACCATTGAAACTGCCAACTCAATATTTCCGCTCTATTTATCGTTAGAAAACTGATCTCCGAAGATTTTGATCTCTATTTAGATATTTGGCTTTTCACTTAGGTATTTTCTGGTGGTTCCATTTTAATTCCTCATTGAAGACAACGACCTGCCTTCATCTCGGTCAGGGACCGCCATGTAGAAAGACGTGACTTCAAATCACCATCGTTGGCACTGTATCTTGACTGAATGCCAAAATGGTATAATTAATTTACAAAGCATAATATTATGTTGTAAGCTACAATGTTTATAATGGATTATGTAGTGCTTACCTGGACATCGTTATCCAAATTAAAAATAACATAATAAATTCATTTGCTAACGATATCATAATATCATTAACAGTACGAGGTTGTATTCTAACTCAGTGTTTAAATTACCTATACATTACAGCTTAAAAACAAACTACACGAAATAGAAAGATCATTAGCTGACAGAGAAGCTAATATGTTATCAGCTGACCTAAGGCAAGAATATGAAAGACAGCTGTTGAATATTCGTACACTAAGAAGTCTTTACGAAGAAAGAGCTCGACTAGCTGAGGTCACCAGGCAAAGCTTAGTTCGCGACCTTGAAGAACAGAAACTGTTAAAAGACGCTGAAATAATCAAGTATGTATAATAAGTGCTTCCAATCACTGACATAGCAATATCATTGCATTTTCTAGTAAAGTATTTTCTTTTTATTTCTAGAAATAAAGATCTGACGACTAAAGTCGAAGACCTAGAGATTAAGGTTGAAGATTTACAAGAAACAATTCAAAGCAAAAACAACCAAATATTCGTATGCCAAGAAGAATCACGTGGTCTCCAGGCTGAAATGACGGTTGTAAACAAGGTAGATACGATTTTTTTAAAGATGCGTATCTATTTTTTGTTAATACAAGTCGTAGATTAAACAAAAAAAATTAAATGTTTCAGCTTTTCTCACAAGTCCTCTTAGGATATAAAACAAAACAGGACTTGGATAAACTGGTACATCGTCTTGAAGAAAATCACGGTCTATTAACACACATGGCAGAAAAAGAGAATGGTTCTGAAGCATCATCAGCTCTTCCTAAACTTCTTTTAGAACTAGTGAGTCAAATCGATGAAGGAGAGGAAAATAAAGAACTTGAAGGAGGAGCACATTCGTCAGCAGAAGAGAAAACAGTAGAAGAATTGGGTAGGTACTATAAAATCATTAAGTATTTGACATTTTGTAGCTAATAGAAATTGACAGGTAAAATTGTTTTATTACAGATACAAAGAGTTCACAGAATACTTCCGCTGAAGAAATAGTAGAAAATCTTCCCAAAGTCTGGAGAGTGTTGATGGAGCTACTCAGTCATCAAAGTGCTACAGAAGAAAATCCATCAGAAAAAGTTACCACATGTTACAAGTCGGTTGAAACCAACTCTGGACCTGTTTTAGTGCCAAGCGTTAGTCAGACGTATATACGATTAAAAGTAAGTGATTAGCTCATACTGCGTTTGCAATTGTCTTTTTGAATCTACTGAATCATTGTCAGTGGTTATACTAAAAATATATATATATGCTTATGACCAGTCTTTTGCACTGCATAAAAATACAGCAATTGTAAATTTTGGTATAGAGCCAATATTTTCTTCGTGGAACTGCGAAAAAAATGCAATAATGATACAAGACTACCAAAAATAACGACAAACCTATCACAAAATCTTACTACGCCTTTGTTTTTATTTCAGGATTTGATATTAGAAAAGTTGGCTCTGATTAAAGAGGTCAACCGTATGAAGCAGCTCAATGTACATTTAGAGACTCGTTTGGGAGAGCAAGAGCGAAGACTCTGCCTGGTCACTACTGAGCTTGGAAAGACCTGGCATGTCGTCGGCAGACTGCGACGGCACCATCACCAACTACACACTCACGAGAAAATACTCAAATATGAATTGCAGCAAAAGCGCAAGCTTCTAAACGAACTAAAAGAAGAACTAGAGTACTGTAGAGAGAAATGGGAACAAGCACGAGAGAAAAACACGCAAACAGAAAAAGATTGGAGAAAACTCAGAGCTGAATTTTCGAGTAGAAAGACTAATTCAAGCTCTTGCAACAATTCAGCAGAAAGTGGGTACAGCGATGAGAGACCCTCAGATGATTCATCTGAATCAAACGATGAAAGCGAATGTGTGACCGAACCATTAATAAAATCAAAGAAAAAGTTTAAGAAATCTTTTGAAACTATCTTGGATTCCAGTACTGATATCAATTTAGCAGAAAGAGAAGATCCTGCTAGTGACTTGATAGATGTAGCTGATCTACCACTAGACACTCAAGATGGTGATGATAATCACGAAGCAAGCGTCACAGATTCTTGCGGTGAAAACATAAATAAAAGTGAAAAAATGTGTGAAACTGAAGATGAGGTTGGAGATATTATCGATGACTCATGTGCGGAAGAGACGGCAACCACTAGCTACCCTAGCAGAGAAGATAGCCAAAACAAGGATATGGGGAAATGCAATGAAGATAATGAATCATCCAGCAGCACCTCATCGGAAGTGGTGACATCCGTCGTGCCAGTAATCGATCTAGCCGGTATTTTGGAAAGTATCAAAAAGCAAAATGAAAGACTTGCTTTAAAAGATAAGAAACTAGAGCGTCTAGAAAGAAGTGGAGCTGCTTTGTTAAAACAAACTAAAACTACAGCTAAAATTAGTGAACAAATAAATAGTACATTGGATCACCTCCTTAATCGTCCTACATCATCATCAAGCAGACAAAGCAACAATCTTGACACAACTTCAGTTATAGATATGGAGGAGGTAATATTACAAGAAAATAACACTACAGTTCAAGAAAAGACGATAGACAAAGATGAAAATAACCTCAATGCAGAGCAATCTATAAATGCAGAAAATAATTTAATAGATGTAATCGGTGACACTGTTTCAAAAACTAATATTGGTGACGAAAAATGCATAGAAGTGTCCTCTAAATTAAATGCAGAAATGGCATGTACAGATAAAGCAGATAATGTTACACAAACATCTACGGGAGATCTTACCTTAGAATTAGGAGATGAGGATAGAAAGTCGCAACAAAAAGGAAAACAATGTTCAAATTTACTTGCAAATACAACAGCAATCTCTACTAAAAACCAACATGATGGGTCTGGAAGTGATTGCTCTGAAAGTAAGGTCGACGTTAGCAATTCTAATAAAAATGAGCATCCTCCTTCAGCATCCAGTGTAGCCCTCGATGCAAATGTAGTTCCAGAGATCGATCTAGCAGCTATTCGAAAGAGTATCAAAGAACAAAATGAAAGGCTTGCAATAAAAGACAAAAAACTGGAAAAACTAGAAAAAGGTGGAGCAGCCTTGCTAAAACAAGCTCAAACTACGGTTAAGACCAGTGAACAAATAAACAATATTTTGGACCACCTTCTTGAACGTCCTTCTATATCTGGCAGACAAACTTCTGATCTTGAAACAACTTTGGAAAAAGATAACTTACAAGAATGTACCGAAGAACCCTTAGCTCATGACATAATGCTAAACAAAGATGAGTTAAATATTCAAGAATCGGAACATGACATAATAGAAGTTAGTGACCAATCCACTATAAGCACAGATGATGATAACAGTGAGTGTATAAGTGCTCCTGAAAAATCTGTAGAAAATACTAGTACAGAAAAAAATGATGTATCACAAACTACTGCAGGACTTCAGCAATTGGAAAAACACTGTCCAAATATTGCTGAGACTACAGATACAGTAAACAAAAACGATGATATAATCCATAAACAAGACGATACCGCTGCCTGTTCTGGAAATGAAATCTCTGAAGCAAGCGATAAATCCAGTACCTCTACAAGAGAAGGTTCGGAACCATCAACCTCAAGTGAGATCGACCATGAAGCTAGATTTGCAGCACGAGACCTTCGTTTTAAGAGGCTAGAGGAACAAACGAAATCTTTGGTAAATAAAGTGAACAAGACAAATTCAAAAGGCGTAAAGATACATTACAAATTGGAAGAGCTGCATAACATTTATGGATCACAGAATTCTCGTGCCGGTACTCCATCTGAAGATAGTGAGGACAGGTCACAGAATGAAGAGGATACGCGTGAACATGAAGCACGTGAATAACCCGAGATAACCTATACGAGTATATCGGATGTCAAAGTTTTACCGTGAAAAAGTAACTTATTTTATTAACTGATAAATTCGAAAAAACGATAAGTTTATAATAATATTTATGTTAATTATTGTTTGATGAATAATTCGATGTTGTTATTTTATTCTTATCAACAAAAACTGCATTTTATGTCGTAAAATAAATTTTATTTCCAAATTCGAATACAATTTTGTTTGATACAAACTTAGTCAGGTACGTAAATACCGTTTGCTATACTGATCAATAGACAGTATAGGTCTAGGCATAGGTAGAAATAATAGCCATATAATGATTGTGATTCCACAAATATAATTAAACAGATAAGATTACCTAATTCGAAAGTGATATGTCAGATTCAATGGAATGCCTTAACTTAGGTTCACAATCATTCAATTGTTTTGTTCTAATTAATTACCTAGTGCTCCAAAACTAGCAAGATAACACAGAAAAAATATCTGCACAACTAATAAATTGCGCATTATTTTATCTACATTCAACAATACCTATACCTAAGTACAGAGAAAAATAGCGATTGACAATTCAACACCTACTTACAATTTACCTAAATCAGCTAAGCTTTCGAAAATTTATTGGTGGATACCTACATAGAATTAGTTCAATGTTTGTTTTCGTCGCCATTATTGTTAATACTGTAAACAGCTTTATCGACGCCATCTTTGATCGCCTTCACATCTGCGCACGAGTCTTCCATCACGGCCACGACCACTTGTTGAACCTTCTCGCCTTTGCCGGGTGATACCCGGTACAATCTCCACGCCCATAGAGAAAGTAGCAGCATTTCTATCATCATCACGCTATTCTGGAACACTGCAAAAGATAATGTCAGTTCAAGTCTTAATTTTAGGGTAATATTTTAGTTGGTACACTTTTTGTTCCTGCTTATACATAGCTGCTGACCCCAAACTAATGATATTACCTACAGTAAGTCTCATCCCTTTTTGAAACGATTTCTTTGAATGAAATTTAGAATCTTACCGTTCGTCGCTGCCCTTAGAGAAATTTTATTTGAATTCCTTGATCTGACATTTTGCCAAGTTTTTATCTTCATTTTATTTCTGAATATTATGTATAATTATGTATCAATCCTCAACTTATGGGCGTTCTCCGCCGTTTATTGGCTAATCTGAAAGTCGGTCCTTAGCGGGGACCGCTCAAAAGGCACTAGTTTATCTAGTGAAGTCATAAAAAATATTTATAGGGTCCTTCGTAATATGCTGACACTTTTTTCAGGGGATGATCAGACCGTTAGAGAAAGATGTTCAGTTTGATGGTCTGATCATCCCCTTAAAAAAGTGTCAGTATATTAAGAAGGACCCTGTATATAAAGTACTTTTGTTAATTCTTTTTAATCGAAAATACGATACACGCACGCACTTTTCGGAGAGCTGGACAATCGCGTTTCGCGTTTCTCATAGAGAATATTCGTCTGAACCTATGGCTCCTTAATTTCGTGTCAAGAACCCAATGGTAGACCTTGAATCACACACAGACTTTGTCTTATAATCCGAAAGAAGTAACCCTGAGAAAATGATAACACTTTTTCTCATGTTTGTTTATTTGTTTAAAGTTTATTGTGACTTCTGCACAATTAATGGCCCAGTGCTTGCGAATATTCTTGATTAAGAGGTATCCCTGACCGAACGACCCTTTCAAAACCGCCTAACCTCGACTAAACTACATAATTTTAGTAGGTATACCTATTTTCTACTGGTTTGTCCTTCATTATGTTACTGAGGTGCCTTCTAATCCAAGGAAATCGAATTCGAAGATCATAATAATTCGCACCAAATTTTGAATTTATCTAATTAACTCATACAATATAGTAGATCTCAAAAAAATTAATTCATAGCATTTTTAGATCTAAACATTGTCTAACAATGGTGTGTCGCATGTAAAAGTGACTTCAACTTTCTAAAGTCCTAGATGCACATAATACAGATTTTTTCCAATATTTAGGCTTTCCTTTGAACACAGGTTTCATATGTATTTTATAAAAAAATAAGAAATATACTTCATATCAAATAAAGCCCAGATGTTGAAGATCATTGCTATAATTTTCATTACTTTGTATGTCTTTCAAATAACGAGATATCTTCTCTAAAACCCAACAAAATATGGCCCGTCCCTGCATTTACGTATGGGGAGCGTCTTAATTAAAGATCTTCTGATATCTATACAAATACATTTAGTAATCATTTCTATAAGATTTGATGTTCAGGGTAATATTAAAGACACTAAAAATTCTAAACTAAATATCTCCAAGCATCGCATAGAAAATGAAAACCTACCGATTAGATACGAAGACTATTGGATGATAATTTTATTCATTTGCAAGTAAAAGGGTGATGTCTTAGCATGCACTATTAAACATCGTAGAATCGGGATCGTTTTGAAGCCGGAAGAGGGCAGAACTGCAAACTGAAAAACTTTTAGTATGGGACCAACTTCATTTATTTTATTGTCAGCCATTGATGTCCCACTGTTGAGCAAAGGCCTACCTCCGTTCTCTCCAAGAGTCTCTGTTCCGAGCTTCGACAGGCCAGTTCTAAAGGGTATATATTACTGTTGGCGTGCTCCATACAATCGAAGTCTGGAGACATTTTCAATACTAACCAATTAAAGTCAATGAAATTTTACAGAAACAATCTAGAAAGTAATCTCTATGCTTGTATCTTGTCAGATTTTCGTTAAAATGTATAGTGTTATAGTTACGGTGACTCAAAGATTTCCATACAAATCTTAAATTAATCCTAGCATTGGAACTGTATATTTTAACGAAAATCGGACAAGATACAAGCATAGAAATTTGTTTCTAGATTTTTCTGCGAAATTTCATTGACTTTAATAGGTTAGTATTAAAAATATCACCAGACTTCGTTTGTATGCAGCGCGCATTTACGCATTCGGAATAAACTTCTCTTAAGGAAACCATCAATTTCGTCCCGCCTACTTCGTTTTGTCGAGAAGCTATTGACATTTTGAATGGAACAGATGTTTTGTTCACGATTTCTATATTGGCTCTATAGTGAAAGTTGTTTAGTTTGATGGTCTGAAGCACCCTGTTCCGGCTTCAAAACGACCCCGATTCCACAGTGAGTATGAAAAAAAACTTACTATGAACAACAACAGTAGGATGTAAAGGCAATATACACGGGAGTGACACTAGTTCAGGCAGCACTTTGGCCAATCCACACTGTAGTTTGACAATAATGAGTGTCAGCTGCAACGCCAGGAACCTCGGCCTTGGGCTCAGGCCCGCTGACTCCGCCGCACGAACACACATTATGATGCCCCACACCCCGGAGAGGATCGAGATGGCGATGAGGGGCTGGATGAAGATGAAACTTCGGAGGTATAACATCTGGAAGAAGTATTAAGATTTTAAATTAAGAACCCATAATAGATTTTAAAAGAGAATTATAGAGTCGCGAGTCGATATAGTCCACCAAACCTGATTTGTGTTCAAATACACTCGAGTTACTGTAGAACTTTTACTCATCTCAATATAATATCATCACACAGCCATTTATTTTCAAGAAAAATGTGTTCTTAGATTATTTAAAAGGATATACAGGATAATATGCTAACTTAACTGGCGTACTGCTCTTAAATGGTGAAGAAAAACATCGTGAGGAAACCTTCATACGCTGAAGAAGAAATTCCGATGTGTATGTGAAGTCTACCAAACCACATTGGGGTCGACTAACGCCAACACACCCATCCTGAGGGTAGGCATGTGCCCTGCAGTGGGACGTATATAGTAAACTATATTTGAAGATTCTTAATGCCTTAATTGTTATTATTTGCATTCAGATAAACTGTTACACAAGCTGCGACGCGGTTAACTTCAGTATTGATTTCAAAGCAGACAAAATTGATCTTCATTATTCTTGATTTGTCAAAGAGTTAAAAACAAAGAGAGAAAGAACCAAACGTAGGAAAATATTGGGTGCCTGAAATAATGACGAAGATCACAACCGAGGATTTACTTCAACATAGATCCAATAAATATTCCACACAAAATGGTAGAACTGGAGTGCGATTTTAGCAAATCACACGTTCAAATCAGCAGTAGAAAATGACAAAATTACTATGGAAGATTATGCATATTTCGATCATGATTTTGAACTTTGGCACATTTTCTCCGTAATAGGATAATAGGCAGACAATTTTCTCCGTGAAGTTGAAATGTAGTTACCATATCCTCTGCCCAAAGCACCAGAGTAATTATGTACAGAAGCGCTTGGATCACAGCCATCTGCAGGACGAGGTATCGTAACCACGCCAAGCTTTTCCTGAAACGAAGTGATTAAAACATAAGGATTGTACCAAAACCGAATAAGAAAACATCGTGAGGAAACCTGCATACCTACGATGAAGAAGGAAATCGAATTGCTTATTATGTAAATTCCAACAATTCACATATCTGGCTCGCGTGGTGGACTCGTGTAAGCATATGCCCCAGGAATAGGAACGAAAGATGCTAATATTATAAAGAATGAATATTATACAGGGTCCTTCTTAATATGCTGACACTTTTTAATGGGATGATCAGATCGTCAAACTGAACAACTTTTTCTATGGGACCAACATCGAAAAGAAAATCAGCTGTCCCTACATTTGGCTCGAGTAGGTTTGCAGTTCTGTATGGATCGCCATTTCGTTGTGATGCCATAGAGAAAGTTGTTCAATTTGACGGTCTGATCATCCCCTTAAAAAGTGTCAGCATAATAAGAAGGACCCTGTATAGAAGAAATACGTAGTTTTTTGGAAAGGAACTTGGATTCTTATCGCACCTAATACAAAGTAAGTAGCTTGATTACCTACGAGTTTCCTTGTGTTTTAATTATATGTTTAAATAAATGCAAATTTAGATATTTGTACCTTAATAGCAATCTTAATTATTGCATTCGATACAAAAGTACCGAATAGTAGTTTTTCAATAGGAGATATCCGAGGTATTAGTAATAGCAACCACATATTTATTGTACCTACTTATTATAATAACAGCAGTGTGATTCCCGGGTTGAATTAACCACCACATTTAGCTTGGCTACGTCACTTTTAGAGGGATACAAAGTTCTTGTGGGGCAAACCTTACTTATCAATTTATCATCTTGCAACCCTAAATACTTACTTAAATATGTTGTGCCCACTCCGGAAAGGAATACGGTCGTCGGTTTATGAATTTACATAAAACAGCAGTACCAGAAATACCTATTATCAACCATTTGAAATGAAATGAAATCCCTTAAGTTACCCAGTCATTTATTGATCGCAACCTCGCTCGTCGACTTAAAAATAGCGACATTTTCATTTTGGATGTTTACAAAGGTGTTGATACACAAACCGCTTCGTTGACAAGCAATCAAGGAAAGTAATTCAATTAGGTATCGAAGCTAACATCAAAGTTCAAGGGTGATGAAACATGAAACTAGGTAGGTAAGTAACTATATAATGATACCAAACTAATCAAAAACCCATTAAATTGACATTTAGTGGGAAAGTTAATTATTTTCTTCGACACTCCTCTAAATGTTGAAACACAACAATGTTTTACATATTACAATGTAGTAAGGCATGTTTTGCTATTTACAACGTGATAATGAATAAGCGCAAAACCTCACACACCCCAACTGATTTATAGCAAAATAATTAGATTGAAACAATAATTTCATTATTTTGATAGTTAAAATTTAAAGTTATTCACATTTTAAGTTTTCAGGCAAAAATGTTTTTTAATCATTTCAGCAATTAATGAAAACGCTAGCGTGCTCATGGATACATTTTAAGAATCTTGTTTTGGTAGTAAGTAGGGTGAGTGTGCCCGTACGGTGGGATGAGATCGAGTTCAGTAATTTTTAAATTTTACAAACAAATTACTTAATATTTGGAAAAAAATTACCCATGCTGAAAACATGATAATTCGATTCTGCTCTCGATTCTAAACAAACTACTTTCTAGTTTTGCGTTAATTCATTAACACGTTGTATATAAAACAAAAAAAGTTTATCTTACCTAAGATACATTTTTGAAACACAATGATAGCGCAATTTATTTTCGTGCAACGCCATCTAGTTTGTCATTAGAGAACAAATCTATTTTACTGGTTTTTTCCGAAGCGTTATAATTTTCACTGAAAGTCTTTGACTAATTATTATAAGGACTAGCCTTGCGGTAGCATTTCCCCTCTGCCACGGCATAAGCACAATTGATCTTGTGCATTTACATTCAATTTTACACCTTATCACTAAATGAGCCAGCCCATAATTGCGAAATAATAACTTAGAACTTAGAACTTTTGGGGTTCACACGAGACTACTTTTCATGATTTTTGACATTCAAAATTAGAATCTAAAGTTATGGGGAATAAAATCCAAAGTTGCGGATTTCATGTTACCTCGTCCCCCGCAAAAAGTGGCAGAAATGTTTGTTAGTAGAATTACACGCGTAACCAGTCCACATCAGTTCACAACTTTGACTATTTATATGTGGACTGGTTACGCGTATAATTATACTAACAAACATTTCTGCCACTTTTTGCGGGGGACGAGGTAACATGAAATCCGCAACTTTGGATTTTGAATTGCCCACGATAGGGTTCCATAACCATAGCATAAGTAGAATAAGAAAAAAGTTGTAAAATCGATTTTCTTACTTTAAGACAATTTTGAAACTTAACGATAGCGCGATTTTGTTTGACTACGGAACCCTAAAAGGTAGGTATCCTTTAATGTGTTAATCTTCATAGAACATAATTCTGCGTTTCATCCACCCACACCCATTCAGCCGTTTATGCGTGATTTGAGTTACAAACATCCTCACTAACTTTCTGATTATTAAGTACCTACTAAATTTTTTTATGATGCTTTGCTACAAACCAACAAAGCTAGTCATAGCCTAGATTACTTTTAAAATTTGGAAGTAGATACACAAGAATTAACTAATCTCTATGTTTGTATGAAGTCAGATTTTCGTTAAAATATACAGTTTTAGTGCTAGGATTAATTTAAGATTTGTTTGGAAATCTTTGAGGCTTTAAGAATAATAATATTTATTGTTCAAACTGTATAAAAAAAAGATGTTACAGTAAAACAGAATCAACAGTTTGGTCCGCTTTGGCTTTGGAATCTTTGTAACTTTAAAACTATACATTTTAACGAAAATCTGACTTCATAAAAATATAGAGATTAGTTTCTAGATTGTATGTAAAAAATTTCATTGACTTTAATTAATTAGTATTCAAAATATCACCAGACTTCGTTTGTATGGAGCGCGCTCCGAATGATATTCCCTTAAGGGTATATTACTGTTGGCGCGCTCCATACAAACGAAGTCTGGTGATATTTTCAATACTAACCGATTAAACTCAATGAAATTTTGCAGAAGCAATCTAGAAACAAATCTCTATGCTTGTATCGTGTCAGATTTTCCTTAAAATGTACAGTTTTAAAGTTACAGTGCCTCAAAGATTTCCAGCATTGAAACTGTATATTTTAACAAAAATCGGACACGATGCAAGCATAGATATTTGTTCCTAGATTGTTTCTGCAAGTATTGAAAATATCACCAGACTTCGTTTGTATGCAGCGCGCATTTACGCATTCGGAATAAACTTCTCTTAAGTGTCGATATAGCATTTCGCCCACAAAGCCTCTGCGAAAGAACCCTAAATCCGTAATTATTAAATTTATAGCTAAGGTACCTAGTTATTTTTGAGACTGCAGGACGCGTGGTGGACTAACGGCCATACACCTTCCAAGTGGGACGGATACTATACACCCCTATGTTTTTAATTACTAAAAAATTTTAAGGGTGTATTCAGACAAGGAAACTAAACAACTTTCCCTAAGGAACATAAATCAAAAACCAAAAAGAAATGTTTGCACCGTCCTATAAATAATCTAATGACTGATCAGAACTTTACAACTTTATTCGTATGGGATATTTAAACATTTTATAGTTTTTCGACCCTTGTACCTTACAGAAAATTGGTTAGTTTAATGGTCTGAATACCTACACCCTTAAAATGTTGTTAGGCAATAATAGGTCCAACTTAATATGCTGACAGTTTTTTAAGAGGATGATCAGACCATCAAACTGAACAACTTTCTCTATGGGACCAACCCGAAATCGCGAAAAAAAATCAGCTGTCCCATACATTTGGCTCGTGTAGGTTCGCAGTTTTGTATGGAACAGCAGACTTTTTTTTCGCGATTTCGATGTTGGTGCCATAGAGAAAATTTTTCAGTTTGACGGTCTGATGGTCCCCTTTAAAATGACGATGACGATGATGACGATGAGTAGACCATCAAACTAAACCATTTTCTCTATGGCACCAATATAGAAATCGCGAAAAAAAATCAGTTGCTCCATACAAAACCGCAAACCTACTCGAGTCAAATGTATAGGACAGCAGATTTTTTTTTCGCGATTTCGATGTGGGTTCCATAGAGAAAGTTGTTCAGTTTGATGGTCTGATCATTCTCTTGAAAAACTGTCGGCATATTAAGTTGAACCCTGTATAGGCGGAACTGTATTTACTCGTAGGTAATCATATCAAATAATCTACCTATTGTTGAAGTAGGTTTGACGACACCATAAAACTAATTTGTCTAAAAGGTATGAATAATTATAGTAACTAACTAACTATCAAACAACGTAATTATAGTGATATTCCACACGATATCCTTCAATTTATACTAAGGTATACAGGGTGTAAGGAAAAGTATGATTAACCTTTAAACCACATAATCTACCTATCATACAGAACAAGTTTTACTATGAGAGCAAACCTGCAAAAAAAATCTGCTGTCCCATACGTTTGAGTCGAGTAGGTATTGCAGTTTAGTATACAACTGCAGATTTTTTATTGCGCTGACATGTTTGCTCCCATACTAAAAGTTGTTCAGTTTAATTGATAGAGTATGTGGTTTAAAAGTTAATGATACTTTTCTTTACACCCTGTATAGTAATGTTGGTATATCATTTAAATGCATCTTTCGTAACAACGCATAATTATAAGAGATACGATAACATATTAGTGAAGTATTAAATAAAAGTAGAGTCAACAAAATAACATACCACTTTTAACAATGAGCAAAATCATTTTCATAGACACGTAACAGTTCTTTTATAAGTAAACCTCTTCACAGTTGGGTAAAGCAATAGTAGATTGTTAACTAAGGGATGAAAGTTACCCATTTCACACGAGATGTTTGGCGCCCGAACGAATGTGAGGGGCGCCATAATTCGAGTGTGAGATGGGTGACTTTCATCCCTTGGTTAACAATCTACTATTCCGGCAACTGTAGGAAGAAACATACGTATTTTTTATCTGATGGTCTAGAATAATGTAATTATTGAAGAGAACAGCAGCACTTTTTAATGAATAAACATTGATATTATCTCATTGTTTATACAGTGAAGGTTGAAGAGGATTAGAGGATAATATAATTTGACGGTCTCTCTCCATTTTCGACACATAGTATTTCGACAAAACACTACTCCTCCGATTGGTATGTATTATAATTATAATAAGAATCTTACTTGTCAAGTTTGGGCCTGGGAATGACGCAGCACGGCCAGCAGCAGCACGGCAGTACTCTAGTCTCCAATAGAGATCCGGGTGCTCGTCTGAAAGTGACAAAAACATATTTTAAAATGTTTATTATAGAGCTTTTTGCTAACCTACCTACGTATCATGAGTTTTATATCGTAACATCGGTTAACACGGAATAATACAACGTGTTAATGAATAAACGCAAAACTAGAAAGTAGTTGTTTAATCGAGACTCGAGAGCAGAATCTACATGTTTTCAACATAGGTAATTTTGAATTCTGAATCTGAATTCTGAATCGCGCTAAACTTGACTTATTTTCTCAGTGAAGATTTATTTACCGCGATTGGTCGCGGCTAGGGTTGCCAACCTGACTATATAATATAGTATCCTGCTATATTAGGGGCCCTACTACTATTATTCTGAAAAAAATATATAGTAGGCAAAACAACTATATTTTTGATAGAATACAAATATTGGCCCAATTATAATTAGGTTCAATAAATAGGTCGAAAAACTGTATATTAATTTTTAATCATTTTTACTCTGTGACAGTCCAATTGAACTACATTCGGAACAGGCCCATGTAGGTACTTCCTGATCAAAAATTGTCAACTAAACTAACACTACCATGGTTTTCCTCTGCAGTGAGTCAGATTTGTCTAATTTTCTTTTAATTATATCATTTCTCTATCGATCCTAGCTACTTCTGGGTTCATGGAGTGTATATTTTCCCAGACAAATACGAAATGAAGCGATGAGTGCAACAAGCTAGTATAAATTTGTTTGTATAAGCAGATTTATTATTTATTATTTAACACTTTATTGTACACATAACAATACAGAAAAAACAATTAAAGTAGACATGTACAAAGGGCGAGCTTATCTCTAAAGAGATAAATAATTATATTCAAATATAATTATTAAATAAAAAATTAAATAAAATTAATTATATATTTAATTAAAGTTAATTATATTGTTTATTAATTGTATTCAAACCTAAGAGTAACAAAAAATTCGAAAAATACTATATAATTTCGGTAATTTTAGCCGATCTACTATATTTTTTGGGCACTGGGCTCGAAAATACTATATTTGGTCTAAAAAAAGATTGCAACCCTAGTCTCAGCCCCCTTAAAATATATTCCTGTCTAGCCTCAAATGGATCGAAAATAATAAGATATGAAACAGCCGGACCAGTTTAGTGGGTCAAGGTACCTATTGAATCAGCATTCATATAACCTTACTTAAATAACTTTCGTTTCGCGTGTCAACAATAATAATATCAGCTTATGTATATTTAATCTATGTTTAAATTGAGTTTATTGAAATCACTATTCGATAAGATTTTAAACCATTTACCATAACCATCTGGCAGGAGTTATTGTTTATTTGGTATTTACATTGTTATAAGGCTAGGTACCTACTTAAATAGGTACCTACTTATGTACACGTGGTCAGAAATTCATGTCAACTTAATCATCGGTACCTACTGGAAATATTGGAATGCACTTAAGATTACCTACCTACCTAATTATTAGCAAAAGACACGTAATTCAAATGTTATCATATTAAATTAATCTCGTTACGATTCAAAAAGCGGTGAATTTGGTTCGTAAGAAAACTGCATTTTACTACAATTTGCCTACTTTTCTCTGACATCGTTAAAATGTTAACTTACCTAATATAATTTATTCCACGATATCTATAAGTAAATGCATACAAACAAAGTCTGCTGATATTTTCGACACTAACCAATTAAAGTAAATGAAATTTTTCAGAAACAATTGTAAAACTAATCTCTATGTTTCTATATGAAGTCAGATTTTCGTTAGGATCAATTTAAGATTTTTATGGAAATTTTGAGGCACCGTTTACTTTAAAACTATACATTTTAACGAAAATTGGACTTCATCCAAACATAGAGATAAGTTTCTAGATTGTTTCTGAAAAATTTCATTGACTTTAGTTGCGCGCTCAGAATTAAATTCCCTTAAGGTTATAAGGAATAAAATAATTAATTTGTAGAATGAGAGCTCAAGTTGTAGAATGAGAAAAGAGACCCTTAAAACTGAACGGCATTCTCATTCTACAACTGTAGGTAGATCCCTTCGGCTATTGATCATTGGTATGAATTACATTATAATAATGTTATACCTACTTCATGCATGCATTACAGATGGTACATGGCTATCTTGACTGCTTCTTGAGCCAGTGCTTCGGAGATCAGGCGAGCTCGCGGCACTATTAGTGCTATGCCTTCTTTACCTGACCATTTATCAGTTCCACCGCAGTCAGCCATGACGAGCATGCAGTACAGATGGTACATGGCTATCATGACTGCTTCATGAGCCAGTGCTTCGGAGATCAGGCGAACTCGCGGTACTTAGTGCTATGTCTTCCTTACCTAACAAGTTTATCAGTTCCACCGCACATAGCCATGAGCATGCAGTACAGATGGTACATGGCTATCATGACTGCCTTTGAGTGCTTCGGAGATCAGGCGAGCTCGCGGCACTTAGTGCTATCCCTTCTTTACCTGACGAGTTTATCAGTTCCACCGCACTCAGCCATGAGCATGCAGTACAGATGGTACATGGCTATCATGACTGCTTCTTGAGCCAGTGCTTCGGAGATCAGGCGAGCTCGTGGCACTATTAGTGCTATGAACGCTGACGCCGATACCAACTGTAAATATAATTGTTTTAGAGTTTAATTTCCAATGGTTACAATACTTATAAAGCAAAGAGGACATCCGCTAGTCCTATTAAAGTGGATCTAATTTAGGTAGGTATGGATATTAAATAGACAACAATTAAAAACTATTATTATTTCGTTACTTTGTAAAAAAATACTGTGCCAAGTTCAGCTTCCTATGTCTCACGGTCTCTGAGAAAATGCCTGTGACAGACGGACGGACGGACAGACGCCGAGGTGATTTCCGTAAGTGTTCGGTTTTTGCAAACTTTGTAACGAAGCAGTGAAAAGAACCTTGTTATAGATGTTTGACCACTTGATTGCTATCCCAATAGTACACACGACGACACATCAAGCTATACAAAACCAACATAAGCTGGCCGCGCCGCACGAAGGTTGCATATAAAGTATAACGTCGCGCGGCCAGTTTATTTTGGTTTTTCATAGGTTCGTTTGTAGTTTCATAAGTGTGGTATTTCTAGTAATGTCAGTATGTAAAGATTTAAACATAGATTTATAGTCCGACTCAATAGGTCTTAATTAGACCGTCTAGCTCAATTACACCAAGGCTAATTAACTATAAATTAATTCATAACACGAGACAGCTAATAAACACGCAATATGTCGTTTTAGATGAAACGCAAGATACAAAAGTCTAGACTCTAGACACCGTTTTGAAAACGCGTATCGCGTGTGTAGGCGTAAGCTGTATAAAATTATCTAGTAATTGGATCTAACATTGGCCCAAAGAAAATCAATTATGACGGCAGTTCCCCGTAGGCGTAGCATTAGGGCCAGCCCACCCCAGAATTCTATAGAAGAATTAATCATACTTACTAAAAATAAGATACATCTACTCGCTTCGCTCACTCCAAGTTTTAGGTTTTAAAATTAAAAAAATGCAAAAATGATTGCTGCGCCTATGCTTTTCCTTTGATATAACCACACAATCATTATAATATTTTCCTAGTAAAGTGAAACTCTTTGGTAATCTGCGATAAATGTCGTTAGGTGGTTAAATATTCGAAGCTTTTAAAAGCCTTCCCTCCCGTCTTTAATATTTCATCTTCTTTAAACGAAAAGATACTTATGTATTTATTTATTATTGTACATGTGGAAATTATACAATCGAATAGCATAGTAGACAAGTACAAAGGGCGAGATTATCTCTAGAGAGATATCTTCCAGCAGACCCGTGAAGCTTCTGCTTTTAAAACAGCACTAAATATTTGAGAGGGGCATGACGGCGTTTAAACGCCCCGAATATTTACCCAGGTACTTATACTACTTCTTCGGTTATTGCACTTTCCATCAGGTGGGCGTAAACATTAAAAGCCATGAAGCCATGAAGCGTATGCATCGTAGTTAAAGTAGAACTTACAATACCCAAACACAAAATAAGTACAAAAGTAAATTCAGCTAATGCTAAGGACCTAAAGAAAGCTGACTAAGGATTCTTGTAGGTCAAGGTTTAGCTGACACGTGTTACGTGTTCACAAGTGTACAATTTTATTGTTAATATTATGTCACACATCGGTAAGTAACAAGCTAAATTGAGGTGCCGCTCACAAAAAAACATTCGCTGCAGGTAGTGCTTCCCACGACCTTCGTACACACGGCGACACATCAAGCTGCGCAAAACAAACATAAGCTGGCCTCGCGACGTTATACATTACTCTACCTACGCGCGGCCAGCTTATATTGGTTTGTACGTAGCCTGATGTGTCGCCGTGTGTACGCTAGGTAGGATTCTTTTTACCATTAGGGGGCGTCCTTTATTTACGTGAGGTGATTTTGGCGATTTTTCGACCTCCCCTCCCCCCTTGGTGAGATTTCGTGTGATTTGGCTCGACCCCTTCCCCCGCTCGACCCCCGCTCGACCCCCGCCCTAAAATCTCACGTGATATTTATCAAAATGCGTATTTTTTTGTGTAAATACGTTAAATATTTCGGTACCTACCTCAATAATAATAGTTATTCTATGCCTATACCTACCTCAGTTACCTACCCCCAGAAGCTTAAAATACCTACAAAGGTATAAAATTCTTGCCTACCCCAGTACCTATCTCAGTTAGTAAGGCTTATGTCACTAGAACTTAGAAGATGATATGGATATCAATGAACTCTCACTTTACTGACGGTCAAACCCTGAAAGTCATCGAAACTGACGTCTTTATTTTTTGATAAGGTTCAACCGCCAACAACTGCTCTCAACCAGAATTAGTTTTGGCGATAAAATTATTCACAAAACGTGATACGCTACGTGATAAGCCTTATCAACAGGTACTTTAAAATGTTATTTAATTCTCTGTTTATTTACGTTTTAAAAATGATAAAAACATTCGTATGTCGGTGTCTCGCGCTGTTACGGACATTGCGAAACTTTCAAGTTTCGAGACCGCATTTTGTTTACGCAATAATGACCCGGCACCGGCACGGACTCAGACTTAGCCTATAGCCTACTTTTGATGCATACCTTTAATGATTGTAGTCAAACGACAGTCGCTTCATGTAGGTAATACTAGAATCTTACAAGAAACCTGACACATTTCCTTATTAGGTAGGCATAAGTAGTAACTAGGTGAGAGTAGTGAATGCGTTTAATAACAACTTGCAATAGATGTTGCGGTAACGACTTCCCTGATTCCCCACCATCTACTATGACAAGACTGTTAGAGCAGCTTGATAATACTCTTACAGCAAATTGGCCATCAACGTTCCAACGACACATGCAGTCAAAGTATGAACTACCCTCACCTAACATCCTCTTCATTCTTCTTATCACAGTGTGCGCAGCAAGCCCTGGTGTCAGAGTTATTTCAGACTGCCTTATGGCTTCGGACGTGGTTTTTATGTAACAACTACTACCACCAGAGATAGTAGCCGGGACCAACGGCTTAATGCGCCAAGCACGGAATCATCTTTATTTTCAGACAATCAGGTGATTCGGCCAGCAATGTCCTAACCAACTGGGGAAAAACGCACATCGAAGGAAGCTTTTCCTTCATTTAGAGCAAGCTTTTGCCCTGCAGTGTGACTACAGGTTATCATAGCCATTTATTTTAATTTATTTTTTCTATGAATATTATGTTCCTTCAGTTCATGACATTCCCACGGGGGACACCTAGTGATATGTCACTTTGTGCGTTTTTCCCCAATTGGTTAGGACATTACAGGCTGAATCACCTGATTGCCTAAAAAGAAAGAACACTCCGTGCTTCCGTGCACGTTAAGCCGTTGGTCCCGGCTACTATCTCTGGTGGTGGTAGCCGTTATAAAAACCACGTCAGAGACCGTAAGGCGGTCTGAAAAAACTCTGCCACCAGGGTTTGCTGCCCATGCGATAAGAAGAAGTCCATGACATGACATATATTTCGCAACCGCGCTTCTTCACTCGCTCTGATCTATAATAGGTTTTTGTAGGATGCTTGCACCCCGTTTTCCGAAGACTGAATCCACGCCTGCTGTAGTAACTGGTCATACTTACAGGATAAACAGCTAGGACAACTGCAAGACTGGTGGAGCATTCCTTCCAATATCGAAGAGCTGATCGCATCGTGATCCCGTAGACGACACATGTGAGTAGAAGCACCAGGAATCCACATGGCCAGAGCACAAACGTGTACGTCTGGAGAGCTGTGGAGAGGTAGTGTTTGTTGTAAGAAACTGATAATACCTACTTTGGTAGAACCATATAGACAAAGACCACAGTTAAATATACGGACATACGGGTCTTTATATGCTGACACTTTTTTAAGGGTATGATCAGACCATCAAACTGAACAACTTTCTCTATGGGACCAACATCGAAAACGCAAAAAAAAAAACATTTGTTCCATACTAACTAACTCGAGCAAAATGTATGGGATAGCTGATTTTTTTTCGCGAATTCGATGTTGGTGCCATAGAGAAAGTTGTTCAGTTTGACGGTCTGATCATCCCCTTAAAAAACTGTCAGCATATTAAGAAGGACCGTATACAAGGTGTTACAAAAGCAAAGGTAAAAATAAAAATTATAAACTTTTAAGGGGGTTGTTTGGACCATCAAACTGAACTACTTTCACTATGGGACCAACAGCTAGATAGCTCCAGTAGATTTGTAGTTTAGTATGGAACATCAGATTTTTTTTGCGATTTCGATATTGGCCTCATAGTGAAAGTTGTTCAGTTTGATGGTCTAAACTACTCCCTTAAATGTTTTTTTTTTGTATTTTTGAAACACCTTGTATAGAGTAAAAGACAAGAAGAGTGCTATACTCCGTACTAAGGTCGATATTCAGAGACGATTTGTAAGTCATAGTTCGGACTCCCGTATGTCAAAATCCATACATTTTCGCCACGCTTAGCACGAGCTAAGACCATAAAAATCGTCTCTGAATCTCGGCCTAAGTGGCGTACGTCGGAAAAGGCTCAAAAGCCCGTCTCCGACCGCGAGTAGAAGAATTGCGAATATATACGCTAAGAAATGTTGATTAGTCGGTAGCATTTCCCCTCTGCCACGGTATAAGCACAATTGATCTTGTGCATTTACATTCAATTTTACACCTTATCACTAAACGAGACAGCCTATAATTGCGAAATATAATAGCCTATAATGCTGGTGCATGGACTTTAATCGTTAATCATTAATCAGATTAAGGCTTTGATTACTTGATTCAGTATTTATTTTTAGTCGAAATGAAAACGATTCAGTTTAGTTAATTTTTAACCAACTTATTCCATTAAAATTTTATTCGATAATTATTAATTTTCAAAACAAAATTAACTTTAGGCCCACACTGCTATGAGCGTGTAGTCGCAAGCCGCAGAAAAAGCGAGAGTTCCGTTATGCACTAACTACAAAAGATGGTGCTCGTTTTTACTCAAATTAACCGGTTAATTCTGCTCAACAAAATTGAAATTTGTAAAAAACCGGTTTGATAGATTAACCGGTTAAAATACCGGTAGCCGAAACCTAAACCGCAATCAATTCAGGTTTAGGGTCAATGACCTAAACCGGTTTCCAAAAATAACCGGTTTCCGATCCCTGCGCGTAACCAGTCCACATATAAATAGTCAAAGGCAAAAGGACATTAAGCACAATCATGTCGATCTTTCTCGTTTTCTCGGAAGTGGGTGATGATTATGATAGACTCAGAACAGAAGTGCTATTTTTGAATCTCACATATTCAAATTCGTATTCTTTTTGACATTTCCGTATACGAATTAGAACATGCGAGATTCAAAAATAGCACCGTTATTTTAGCACGGGTAGAGGAAAACATCTAGTTCGTGTCGGATTAGGGGCATATTTCATAAACATGACAATTGTAATTTACAATGACAATTCAGGGTGGATTGCTGGTTACTTTTGACGTTAAACAACATGTGTCCTAACATTCTCAGTAATGTATCTCAAATTATAATTGTAAATTACAATAGTCATGTATATGAAATAGGCCCTAGGAAGTCAAAACACAATATGCAGAAAGGAGGATTGGCGATTATTCCATCCTAAAACAACGTCACTATTTTTTGAGATGATGATAAAATGTTTCCATTTGAATGTGTAGAAGTGAACCAAAAACATCTAGAACACTATTATTCGAGCTACAGGGTCTTAATTTTCCGTTAAAGATTGTAATTATTAAATAAAACAATACAAATCCTGCGTAGGCAACTAGTATTTAGGGCAGGACATAACAACCATCATTGAGTTTACAATGAATTGAACCATAAGATCGAAGCAATTCGAAGTATATTTAAATAGAGAAGTTAATATAAGGGTGGAAGGAAAGATTACTAGTTCACCTTGAAGCAACATTCAAGCTCGATAATCGTCAAGATTTTAATGCATAAAATAAAACAATAAGTGTGTAAAATAGTTCGACCACTTTACCTCCTACGCTACGTCGTCAGTCGTCCTGTCTTTAAATAATAAGTAGAGACACTGTACCTACACATACATAAGCTCACCACTACCCAAGATTAGACCTAGCACAGTTTAAGAAACTATACCGAAGCCGACTGCCGACTGCCGACTGCCGACTGCAACTGCAGGCTGCAAGTGGAGTTTTCTTTATTTACTCTATTTGAAATATTTCTACAGTTATTTTACAGAAAACTGCACTTGCAGCCTGCAGTCGGCAGTTGGCAGTTGGCAGTTGGCAG
Organism: Agonopterix alstromeriana; assembly: GCA_963924505.1. NCBI lineage: Eukaryota > Metazoa > Arthropoda > Insecta > Lepidoptera > Depressariidae > Agonopterix > Agonopterix alstromeriana. The sequence goes on along the minus strand of OZ004677.1, from coordinate 5,536,785 downwards.
TTGGCAGTTGGCAGTTGGCAGTCGGCAGTCGACAGTCGACAGTGGGCTTCGGAATAGTAACTTTATTTTATAACACCTACAGGGGTGCGTTCAGAACCTACGCCCAGAGTGCACTCTGGGTGCAACTTTTCGCACTAACGCCGTTCCGAGCCTCGGTGAAAAAACGCTCTTTGCAACTCGGTTGTCACAACTCAACCGTTCCGAACCTTGGACGGGTTGCAACTTTTAACCATCAAATTCGACGATTCGATTTTGATTATCTGTGGTTACTTGACTTTTTGCTCATTTTGCATAAAAGTTCGTTTTTTCAGATAATTTTTATTAACTTTTTGATTCTCTAGCATGGAAGATGAGTTTTTATTGTATTTCGAAATGATGGAAGCCCTGGAAGCCCATATTAGTGTCAATGTCAAAATTTTAGGTTATAAAACAACCGTGATCGTTCCGTACCTTATTGCGAGTTGAAAAACAACTGTTCGTTCCGTACCTTAGATTGAAAAACAACCAAACAACCGCACCCGTAGGTTCTGAACGCAGCCCAGTGTGACTGACTGACCGTAGGTAGCTCATCTTCTACTTGCTCATCTTCGTTGTCAGTGTTCAGAAACGCGCGTATTCAGAGGGGTGGATAGGTGGATAGATTTTACCATCCTTGATGTCGTCGTCGTCGTCGTCCCCGAACCAAAAATCTGGATACGTGCTTGCTTTAGGTATAGGTAAAGAGTAAGTTGTAGCCTGATTCATTCAATCATGGTTGATGAAAGTTGTTCAGTATCGTAGATAGCCCACAATGTAAGTTAGGTATACCATTATAATTTAACTAGATTACAGTTACCTATTCAATTAATGACGGCACTCAAACATTTGTGTCAGTTTCACGAAATTTCACGAAAAATAGAGGCTGTATCTATACAATGAAGGCACTGACCGATGCCGATATGGGAATGGATTTGACCGGTTTTGCTTCCACCTGCAGGCCGGTGCATATGCCTTTGTCTAGTAGTTAAGTAGGTACTTGAATGAGTTTCCAATGAACAAAAATCAATCAACTTTACTCAATATAATTCGGCTACCTACCTCTATTAAGTACCAACAAATATGATATTATATATTTTTTTCGGACAACAATAGAAGACAGTTCCTTGTTAAATTTACTCCATTTTAAATAGCAACGAAATTTTAAGGATTTTTTGAATTACAGAAACAGAGATTTGAAACACTTACTCTCACTTATTCTTAGAACAGCTTTAGTAACGTCCAAGATATGTCGGACACCTAGTATATATTTCTGATAAATGAATTATATTTGCAAAGAATTGACCAGAACGCTATGTAGGAATCGGAAAATCTTTTCGTCCTTGTTTGAAATGAAGTATAGGTATATTATAAGTAGGTATTCTTTTTCATAAGTTTATAAATATTATAATAAATAAAATGCACTTTATTGACACACAAAATTACATCATCATCATCACCGTATCATCCACTGTTGAACACAGGCCCTATCTATACTCCATCCAAAATAGCCACGAAATTTTAAGACTTTTAATTTTGCATTACAGAAACAGAGATTTGAAACACTTCCTCTCAATTATTCTTAAAATAGCTTTAGTACCGTCCAAGATATGTCGCATAGTATATATATCCAATAAATTTATTACATTTGGTAATCAGAATTGGCCAGAAAGCTAAATAGGAATCGGAAAATCTCGTCGTCCTTATTTGGAATGAAGTATAGGAGCGCCACAAAACTATAGAGTTTATCCTCATCCAGACGCTCCCCGCTACCTTTTCTAGGGCTTCTGTCCAGCAGGCTACAGCCGCAGGGCGTCCTACACTACTATATTGTGTTTAAATCTAATATCTTTATACACGGTTCTTCAGTTTTGTATGGAACAGATGTTTTTTTTTCGCGATTCCGATGTTAGTGCCATAGAGAAAGTTGTTCTGTTTGACGGTATGATCATCTAATCCCCTTCAAGAAGTGTCAACATATCAAGAAGGACCCGTATGTGTAGGTAATTAAGCATCAAAAATTTTCATTTGGTAAGGATACCCAGGGCCCAGGGCCAAAACAATCAAATCAACAAACTAAGAATCTCTTGAATAGTAAAATGCATTCAACGTAACGATGCCGTTCTATAAAAGTTTTACATTTTACAATATTCTTTGTTTCACTACGAAAAGGTTTACCTGTAGGTTTTAGTGCTTTTAATCTTATTTTACAGACATTATATGCAGTGCATGCTACTAAGGGAGCATTTATTGCCGCGATGCTAGCTGTGATGGAATCAGGATCTGGAGTGCGATTTTTGAAACTCGTACTTTGAACTCAGCAGTTAAAAATGTCAATATTACTATGGAGATAAATGCATCGTTCTACTGCTGACTTTCAAAAATCATACTTCAGGAGTGCGAGTGTTTGTGTATACAAATTACTTTTATAGCTTCCATATTCCACTTAAAAATTACGATATAAAACTAAAAGAGGCCGTTTTTTTCTTTTTTCAAATTAGTATGTTCAGACTTCAAAAATCTACAAAAGTATTATATAAAAATAACTTGAAGGCTTATGTAGTTTATTGGAGTAGCACTTTTTTTATTTAGGCTTTCTTTATTGAGAAATCTTTATTATTGAGATGAGGGCGCCACTGAGCTTGTAACTCTTAATCGATTACTTATCTACCAAATACAACCACTTGAAAATGCGTAATGGGGAAAGCTTTTCTAGTTCATTATATAGGGTCCTTCTTAATATGCTAACACTTTTTTAAGGGGATGATCAAACCGTCAAACTGAACAACTTTCTCTATGGCACTAACATCGAAATCGCGGAAAAAAAAACAGCTGTCCCATACAAAAGTGCAAACCTACTCGTGCCAAATGTATGGGACAGCTGATTTTTTTTCGCTATTTCGATGTTGGTGCCATAGAGAAAGTTGTTCAGTTTGATGGTCTGAACATCCTCTTAAAAAACTGTCAGCATATTAAGTTGGACCCTGTATGGTATGGGTATGTCCGTTTGTCTGATTGTTTTTTATTTTTAAATAAATAAGAATTTGTCTTCGTTAAGGAAAGGAAGATTTCTTTTTAGATCCAAAGGAATTGACGTAAGTTTATATTTCTTTTGTTTTGGTATCACTATCGGCGCAAATGTCAAACTTTCTCTCTCGATACTAAGAAAAATGTTTAAACTTCGTCTTCTAAAGTTAAGGTAATCCAGTCTGTAAATGTTAACCTTTACCCAATTATAATAAAAACCAAAATCCTGTCGCCCTTCGTTCGCCGCCTCGATTTATTGCTTCACCCTCCACATTGCACTTCCGTGAAGGAAGTTCTTTTCATCAACATGTAGCTAATATTGCGAAGTAATTACCTTCCACATATGACCCAACATCAGGCTGTAGGCTGTAGCTATGGCACAGTAAACTTGTATTTACAGCATTCTCTATAGGAATACTTATTTCGGCACTTATATGACGAGCGGCTAAAACCCGCGGTTCGCTACTCGCTTCACTTAACAAATCCATTTTGTAAACACGCAAGTTCTCAATTCAAAAAATTAAAAAAACAACGTCTTTGTAGCATCGCTGTTGGTAAACTTTTGAAAGTGGCGCGATTGTTTTTTTTTTAATTGACGCGGTTTTTAATGGTGTTCGGGTGTTCGCGGGACGGGCATCACAGCGTCGAAGTGAGGCTACACTGGCAGCTTACCCACCACCACGGTTCAATTCAAGTTGCACACACTTTCTTTCGACATTTTAGTAGTATGCTCTGCGCAACGCTCGTTTAACTTGCAGACTGTATAGTGTTGTTATATTAAGACATTTCAAACCATTATTAATGTGGTACTGTGCCAAAAATTCCAGTATCTACATCGATGACGTTTTATACATTGATCTACCTATACAACATGATACGACGGCATTCGCCCCATATTGACACTATTATTATCTGCTAGATACCATACTGATATCTCGAAACTGATAATGCTACCAAATGTTAGGATAAGATAAAATTGTATTATTAGAAACAATGGACCATAAAAAGACAGGTTTCATAGATGGAGAAAATCATTATTATATAATTATTATGTATAATTAGAGTCCTTCTTGCAAACCTACACTACCTAATTGCATGGGACATGGATGTAATAAGCTTTTCTTCTCACGTTTTCTATGTTGGTTCCATAGAGAAAGTTGTTCAGTTTGATGGTCTGATAATCCCAAAAAAACTGTCAGCATATTACCCAGAACAGAGTTGATTGGATGATAAAAGGAGAGTCCTTTGATCAGCAATGGGATGATTTAAGAAGGACCTTGTGTAAAGAAAAACCAACACTCAGAAATAAACAGTGTGACACATTAGTTTTTTTAAGAATATCGATAGGTAAATATCGACAACAAACATCACTAAATGCAGCCGCTTCGTGGTACCCTCTGGTGTTACCATCAGACGTTAGGTAACAGCGACCCAGAGGGTTACCGACCGACTTTATGCTTTACTAACCATGCAGACTGATTTCATTCACGCGTTCTTGTATTTTTACCCGACTGCGCCAGAAGGAGAGTTATGTGTTATGTTTTTCCCCTCCCCATCGGCTTAAAAAAGTGTCAGCATATTAAGGACCCTGTATAGTAGCTGGTAAGATTAAAAAATGCGAACTTTGGGAAATCAGCAGTAGAAAGATGCATATCGCCACATTAATTTTGACATTTTCCACTGCTGATTTAAACGTTTGAGTTTCAAAAATCGCACTCCAGATAGGGACATGCATGAGAAACAGTATCTAGTACGCATGGGGTATTCAAGCACTCGTGCAAATAAATAATATTTATGTTATGGCTACTCGACCCTAATAATTACATATATATGAATAAGTTCTAATAAAATAACTCATCGGCAGATGGCGCTTTAAGTATTAATTTTATTTGTGACAGACAGCACATTGACAGCGCCACATAACGCTACTTGATACTAGATGGCGCTGCCCTTCCAAATTTTCTTTTAACACTCAACTGAATTGAATCAATGTTTTAACGCTATTATTACATACCGTCACCGTCACACACACGCTAACGGATTATATATTCTTATCTTTAACTCGAAGGTCAAAACAGAGGAAGCCGCGATCGAGCCCACTGTAGGTTATGTAAATTTATACCTAATCACATCAAAATTATCAGCAACATGCGGCAATATACTGAAACTATTAAGTTTTGGTTATTATTATTTTACACTTATCATCATAATAACGAATACCCAATTCTATGTATCACAACAATCCCGTGATTGTCATTTTTATTTTAAAAACTGATCTAGGTAGAATTTATTTTATCATTTGAATGCCCAGTAGGAAAATGAAAAAAAATTTGTTCATTTCAAATAAGGACGAAACGATTTTCCGATTCCTATCCTTCTTAATATGCTGACACTTTTTTAAGGACATGATCAGACCGTCAAACTGAACAACTTTCTCTATGGCACCAACATCAAAATCACGAAAAAAATCTGCTCTTCTATACAAAACTGCAAACTTACTCGAGCCAAATGTATGGGACAGTTGATTTTTGTTTCGCGTTTTCGATGTTGGTCCAATAGAGAAATTTGTTCGGTTTGATGGTCTGATCATATTATTTGCAAATATAATTTGTTTATCAGAAAGATATACCTACTATCCGACATATCCTGGACGTTACTGTACTGTTCTAAGAATAAGTGAGATCAAGTGTTTCAAATCTCTGTTTCTGTATTTCAAAATACTTCGTTGCTATTTGAAATGGAGTATAGGTACTTAAACAAACTATGTATAAGTATAATTAGGTATCGATATACTATAAATCATTGATAATAAGTATATAGTATTGAGGATAAGACTATAAACTTATATAACTCCGAAATTAACTATTCATACATTGTTTTGTATACAATATGTAAATATTGAATAGTTATTTTCGGAATTATATAAGTTTCTGTTCTTATCCTCAATCTCATGCAAAGCGTTAACGAATGAATGTAAAAACGTTTATACAACTCACACAAATTTTTAATATGTTTAGGAAATGTAGCAGATTTTTTGCAATGGTTTTCAGAATAATCGTTGTCCGTATTCACATTATGCAATAAGAAACAGTGTATCAAAATCCTACCAAAATATGAATACGAGTACCTTCTATCTAATAAAGTCAGTCTCAAACATTACACATACTTACTTATAAGCTCAAATAAACCGAAAATTAAACTGAAGCCGTTTACCTACTACCTTATAGTCATAAAATGTTAACGTAAATAAGATATGATTAAACGAACTTTATTTGTAAATAACACAATACAGTACCAGTTATAAAAAAATTGTATTTCAACAAAACGGTCGTACTATTTATGAGTCAACGACTCCATCCGGCAGGCAGCCATATTGTAATTACACCTGTAAACCCGCTATATAGGTACTTACAGAATAAAACATTTTGGGTCGGTCGTCAAAGTAAATGATCACAAAATGCCGTGCCATGCCTACAGTCGTTTCTTCAATAGATAAAACCTTGACCGTAAACTTCGAATAGGTAGAGACCGTACCGCTTTGTCGATTAGGTACTTTTATTTCTTGATCGTCAATTGATTTCTAGAAAATGTTCCATGCTAATGTATGCCGGCATATCGTACACGTTTTAATTTGAATGATGCAATATAAATATTGTTTAATTTAACTTTTTTCGTCATTAACCCTTTGACTGACTAAAATATATTCAAACTATACCTAACCACAGCGAATCTTAGCTTTATTTTTGTTTTGTATCCATACCTATCTAGTATTATTTGTCACAAGGTCGGATTATCAAAATATTGAACGTATTGAACCTATTTTGTTTTCCTTATTAAAGTTTCGAGTAATTTTCCGTAATGGGAGATAGGTATTATTTGGAACTGGTGTTGTGAGACTCATCCAGCGTGTTAAGAAATCATTGGCTGTACTGTACCTAGTACAAAAAAATGGCAAAAAACTGAGGGCAACGTCCGGCTTTGGTACTGTTTTGGTTCAACGAAACAGCCAAAACCCAGATCACTACATGCGATTCATCACAAACACATTGACTCATTGAGTATGAAATGGAAGATAGACACATATAATAATATGCCATTATTACTATGCTCATACGGTTGAATTTGTGCCGGATATAATTATCTGTTTTCGAACGTAGGTACACACGGCGACACATCAAGCTATACAAAACTATCATAAGCTGGCCGCGTGTAGGTAGAGAAATGTATAACGTCGCGCGGCCAGCTTATGTTGGTTTTGTATAGCTTAATGTGTCACCGTGTGTACATTTATGTTTTGTTGGTAGGTGTGACAAATACCTACGCATAGTCACGTTTCGATTCCGTTCGTCTGCTTACTGCCCCACCCTGTTGATATTAAAACGAGTAGATAGACATTATTTAATTTGCATTTCTTAATCCACGCAAACAATAAAAACGCTTTGCAAATGACTCTTTGTAAATGTCTCGTTTTGTAGTTATTAGACATTTTCATTTAGAAAGTTTATTGTAAATAATTTAAGTTAAAAATAATATGTATTTTCGTAACAACTTGCTTCAAATTTTTAAGTGATGAATACGATTATTTAGCTTTGTTAGTCATCCACAATGTAAATTCAATTATTCGCAAGTAGAAAATGTCTGTATTCGAAAGTAGATCACCTGCCCATCTACCGTTTACTTAAAATCTTTCCTCTGTGTACGTCAGTGGCACTTGCCCGTCCGCCGAATCAACTGGCAGATCCACTAACACAAAGATAACATAGTTCATACAAGCATGTAGGTAGTCTGTCGGTCCTGTGTTTATTTACGTCCATCGTATTGTTTGTATACAGGCCGGCACGACTGCGCATCTGTCTACGTCATCCCCTCCCCTCACCTGTACCCCCGCGGAGACCCGTCTTTCCTACGTTGGCTGGGGTCGAGTCGGCTCACTCGCTCATTCATTCGACATTCGCAAACGTTGTCGCGCGTTGTGCCGGTGAAATTCCTACTACCTCGCTGATTAAGACTGTTGTTCTAATCGTGTTATCCTTCACTATGCTGAAAGAGAACTCGAGATACGACAACCGCCATACAGCAGGAGAAGAGTCACGTCCACTGCCAAATAGTAGGCTAGCCCCAATCGAGGAGCTTACCCTTGGCCTGAAACAAAAGCTTCACCTGCAGGCTCGAGCTCGAGCTGCACCTTACTACATTAGAAAGCAAGAACCAGTTGATTTAGTTGAACGATTATTGGAAGAGCGTGCCCTTGTCGCGGAAGCTGTTCGGAGACTACAAGAAAAGAAACAACCATGTCACAAAATATCTGTGGATTCTTAATTTACATTAAAGTACCTAAACAAAACATTTTAGCTGTGAAAGTGTGGAACATGTTGTGAAATCGCTTGTGTGTAAGAAACGTGTCGGGTTACAATGGTGCTATATGCGGAGAGTGTGCAAGAGCGAGATGGCCAGCTATGACGTGTCAAGAGCGACACGAATCACGAGCACGAACCAAAATGGCCGACCATACTCTACAATCATAATATTTATTCTTCGTTTTATAGTGACCTTAACTGATCAAAGTACTGAATGACGTAACTAGCGTTTAGTATTGTTATACATTCTTATTATCTATTTCTGTATATTTACACGGAAAACTACAAGGGTTGACTCAGTAATACATGGTAATACATACATTTCCATCTATCAATTTAACTGAAATATGTAAAGTATTCACGAGCTTTAACTATTATTTACGCAACTATTTTTATTACAATGAAAGCTATTAAATAGTATATTTCTGTTTAAGCAAGTGTTTTCTGTATGTGGAAAACTTCTCAATCCTGAATGATCATTTTGCAATGTCAACTAAAACCGAAGCCCTGGTACCTACTGTGTAATTTATTTTATGTATTAGGAATTCATTCACTATCTAAAGATAAAAATATATATATAGTTACTTATTATATGTCTCCACTTTATAAAAGTAATAGTCATATAACAGTACATACTGCATAATAAATTGTAGCAAAAATCTGTTACTTCCTCGCATGTGTAAGTTAATTATTATTAGTAAATAGTTCTAAGGAAAACTAAAGCGTGTCGCACAATGTGACATACATAGTTAGGTAACTACTTTCGTTGTTAATTATCAACGCAAAGTATACCTGCTAAGTGTAACTAGCAAATGTTGTAGGCAATATTAATTAAGTACCCTTCTAATATTTTAGTACATCAGTGTCGTATGTACCAGAATTGGGTATTAAAAATCATTCTATGTGTGCATGTTTTAGTGCATTTTGTGATTTTTAGATAGTTTAATTTATCGTCGATCTTGTGATTTAGATAAGAGAAATACTAATAAATGGAATGAAAAACTTGGCACGTGTATTTCTTATTAATCTTCATAAATTTATGAACTCATTCCAAATAAGGACGAAGAGATATTCCGATTCCTATTTCGCTTTCTGGCCAATTCTGATTACCAAATGTAATTAATTTATTGGATACATATACTGTCCGACATATCTTGGACGTCACTAAAGCTGTTCTAAGAATAAGTGAGAGGAAGTGTTTCAAATCTCTGTTTCTGTAATTCAAAATAGCCTTAAAATTTCGTTGCTATTTTGAATGGAGTATAGGTAACTATTATTATTTAGTGAAAAATATAAAATAGGTCAAACAATATGAAAGAATATGAAATACTGAATGAGTAACGATAGACCAATAGCTATTCGTAACAAATCGTCATACCAATCAATTTTGCTTGATGAATCATTATGATCATAGTTCCTAACTTCTCGAAAACCTTTTCGAATTTCGTAGATACACAAATATCAAAAGAAGAAGTTGATTTTTTTTACGAAATCCAGCTTTTTCTTCAAGTTTATGTGGTTCCTGCACGTGTTTATTACAATATACCTACCTAAATACATGATTCATTCATAACCTATAAAACAAAATAGACAAACAAACAAAATAACTATGATTTTCTATACTTAGGTACCTACTGATAAAATTTAGATTTGAACGGTCGGTAAATAAATACCCTATTATATTTTTATTCATTTAATACTCTAAGGAAGCGTGTCATTTCTCTGTGATAAATACCCAACGGGTAAAAACCCATTTGGGAAAATAGTGAGTATCTACTTATCAGGATAACCCAAATGGAGAGTATTTCTGCGAGGTCATTAGGTATATTCTCGCAGAAATACAACCAAACTGTAGTAAAAAAACTAATATGTTCCCTAGATTATAATCACAGTTTTTGCCACCTTCCCACGAAGTTAGGGTAAAATATTAATGCCTAAACAATTTTTAGTTTTTTAACTTCATAATTACGTCACTGTCAAAAGCTGGCGATAGTCACACGTTTTCACTTTAAAAGACCACGGTTAGATTTCGATGATAAGTTAAAAATAAAGTATGCATAAAGTCACGACCGTAATCCCTTTTAGGGTGATCAGAAACATTGCTACAACTACCAACTTTCTGTTTAAGAATTTAGTAGTAGTAATGCTCACATTTAGCAATTTATGTTAAAGATTAGGATGAAACAATAATAACTTATTGACGTTCGGCCACAATAACGCAAATTAAGTACATGTAAATATTTAATTTAGGGCATTTTAATATTCGAAACAACCGCAATAATTTAAACACCTAAATATTTACCTAACCGGGAGTTTTCATGGGGATTTACCGGGACTGTATTTACCCGGGTAGAATACCATCCTTACTAGAGTCTGTTTCAAAACGTGTGATAAATCACACGTGGTATTTATTTATTAGGTGCAGTAACAGGCAACAGATTACAACAATAAAAATTTACAGTATAAATGAACAGACAGTACTTAATCTGAAGCCCAATTAAAACTGTACACAGCTTGCTTAATGCTTCATATATACACAGCTTACTTAATGTTTCATATGGATCAATATGAAAGAGAAAAAACCTAAGATTAATTAATACAAAGAAAAAACATACGAAGATTTATGTATGCTAAAGTGAAATAGATAGACTCCCAGAGTAATTTTACACGTTTTGAAACGGACCCCAAAAACCGAAATTAATAAAATTAGCACAAGAACATTTTTGATTGTCACATGACAATGACACTACTCATCATGACACCTTATTATTAAATTTGGATTTGCACCCTGCAGCCAAAGTGTTAAAATTGAAAAAAAAATAACATGGTTTAACTCTTGGTATGCCATCTTTTGTGCAGTAGTGGAACTTCGTAGGCTCGAAACTCTAGTGTCGAGTAGAAGTAAACTATAGCTGTCAAAAGATTTTTTTTTTTTTTGGTTCAATTCAAGGCAAAGGGTTATTTTTCCCATACAGCCGATGTCTTTAATAAAATTGTCTTATTTATAGCAATTAAAACGTTGGTGTTCGACGTTTTGACGCTTCTTTGGAGTTTTTGGAGACACCCGAAAGACGAAGGAAACGCAGAGAAGTCCACAGGAAAGAGGTGAACCGATCGCTTTGCCGCGCTACAAATGACGGAACACTTTTCCTGTTTACGACCCATACACCATCATATTTCACAGAACTGTAAATTGTTCACTTGCACGACACTTTGTTACGCAAAACAACACCAATTTTACGAACCAAAACTCACTATAAACAATAAAATTCTATGAAATATGAGGACTCCAAACGTATCTGACAAATTCCCGCCAAAAACTCCAGCTGTCAAAAGAAAATACATTCGATGTGTTTGTGTAGCTTTGTTTGAGACGTTCATCACTTTTCACGAGCAAAAAAGCCTCTGTTTCTCATACAAAGTTTAATTTTGTTTCGCTTTCTATTTTATTGTTCGCGTCGAAAAGCCACGGATAAAATTATATAAAATCTGTGACGAAAGTGATTTCGTGTTTTCAAAAAATAATAGCAAAAGGTTTAAATGCTAAACAATAGATTTATTACTCATATAAGCAGCTCCGTAAGTTTAAAGTGTCTCCGTGAATACATCAAGCATAGTTTTTCGCGTAGAACTATCACTCTTAATCATTATTTGTTATCACGACAAATATCGGTAGCAACAAGATATCGAATTATAAACCATAATATAGCAGCGAATTCATCGAAGGCGGCATTTATTTTATCACCGGCAGCGAGAATGGCAGCATCTTGGTCAATGGGCCCAGGCACGTTCGAAGTACCATTGAGCCTTTTTGAAAAAAACCGCAAACGATTGGCTAGCAAGTTGAAAAGTGGGCAAGTTGTTGTATTACAAGGAGGCGAGGATATAAACCATTATGATACTGATGTCCAGTACGTTTTTAGACAAGTAAGTACAGACTTTGTACCTATAGTAAGTATGTGACGTTTCCAAAGGAAATTGCGGTACACGGGACTTTAGGTAAAACTTTACTTACATATTTATTTCATTGCAATTGAGAATGACATGCTTAATTTTCTTTACAACACTGTAACTGATATTGGCAGTGGAATTATTTTGGCTTACAATTAAAAATGTGAACATTTAGCCCAGTCATTTTATGGTTTGAGTCGGGACTAATTCAGAATTGATTTTTTTTCTGTGTATCATTTAAGAGCCAATATGAGCCTAGAAATATACCAAAATTTTAAAAAATTATGTCTGCTACAGCCTAATTTAAAATTTAGCTTAATCTCAGTCTAAAAAACCAGATGGTAATTTTTTTTTCACATTTTTAAGGCTTTACCAATAATACACACCTCAAACATGGAGCAAATATTTTTGTTAGCAAATGTTTTAGCTTTGAAAAATACATTTGTATTTTCTAATGATTAACTCATTTTTTAAATTTCTATGACTATTTTATTGCTCAGGACAACCCAACCAAATGCATGATTAAATTTAGTTAAGTAAAGTGTAGAATAAGATAAATATTGTGTCGGTGAATAAAGGCTATTTATTTTATTTTATTCTATTGCTCAAAAGTCATTTAATCTTGTTGAATATAATTAAAATGAATGCATTTGTGTTATTATTAAGTTAAAGGCCTAATGGGAGACTGTTGTGTAGCGAATTTTTTTGTAGCAAGTTTTTAGATACTCTTTCTGTCTTGTATAATTACTTCCCACCCGTCCTAACAAAACTCCGTAAAATGACTGGGCTAATTAATATTTTGTATGAAAAATGTTGAGCTAATATAGCAGGTCTGAGAAAGACTAATCCGTTTCACATCGGAAGATGCTAGAAACAAGCAATTTTCGTCCTTGGTTTCTTGACATAAGAGTCCTGTCAGAATTCATCTTATCTGAAATGTGGTATTATTTTAGCCGCCATTGATTTTTAACTATTTACTTATTTCAATCAGGCAACAGTACAATATAACATCATCACGGGCCCATATTATAAATACCTTATCCTAAATTGCTAATATTATAAATGTCAAAGTTTGTGTTGGGTTGTTTGTAAGATTGTATGTTTGTGGCTTAATCAAGCATAAACAGCTGAATGGATTTGGATGACATTTGGCATACTGATAGAATATGTTCGGGATTCACACAGGATACTTTTTTAAATTCCACTTAGACGGAATCGCGGAGTCGCGGGCAACAGCTTTTTTTTTTTTTTATTTTATTCTTTATTAGGGACTTTTATACTCATGTATATATCAGTCCCATCATACCCTGAACTTTATTACATCAGAAGACAAATCACATCATTGATTCACTGATGAAATCACAAAGGTGAACAACTTTTTGGCTTCATCGGAACTAGGTCTAGCTAAAACGTTGTGAAAAGCACCTACATCAAATTTGTTCAACCTCAGATCCTTCATCAGTAAATCCCGCGCTTGATTGAACTTGACACACTCCACCAACAGATGATACACATCCTCTACCACATTACACTCCTCACAATTTGGGGAATCAGCCTTTCTCATGAGGAATGTGAACTTTCTCAGTGGCATGTGTCCTGCTCGAAGCCTGTGAGCGACTACTATCAACTTTCTTCCCATTTTAGTATTAGTAGACCATGGTATGAGAGGTGGCAGATTCTGTATAGACTTATACCATATTCCTTTACCTTTGCATATTTCATTAAAAGAATCCGTCCACATCTCATAGCATTTTTTTTTACATTTAGGTAATATCTCAGAGTGATTCGGCAGAAAGTCTACAGCTCTTCCGTCACTTACAGCTCGCTTTGCTAGTAAATCCGCTTTCTCATTTCCCAGTAGCCCAATATGAGATGGAACCCATTGCAATACTGGATTAAATCCATGTGTGATCAGATCATCCATTTCGGAGAGCACCTTGTGACCTGCTGCCGAACTGATCTTCCCAGAGGCGCATCCCACAATATGTTGAATTGCACTCTTGCTATCTGTACAGATAACAATATTTTTCGCATTTATTTTGTTTTTAACGTATAGTAATGCTTCCAATATTGCAATGAGCTCCACCGTCATAATGGGTAGGTTGCAGGTTAATTTAAACATATTGTCAGTGTACGAGACATTCATTGGATCGTAAAATGCTGCTCCTAGACCATTAGCACCCCGAGATCCGTCTGTGTACATTATATATGAGCCGTCATATTTCACCTTTAATTCTCTAATAATTTCAAATTTTATAGAATTGAGGTCAAGATCTTTCTTGGAACAATTAACAGGATTCAAGTTATGATTCAATCTATTCTCTAACCGTAAATTACCCATCCATGTTCTTAAGGTGAACATTTGAAGCATAGGTGACGATGCCACTTGTTCATTCATAACTTCATTATATGTTAAAGCAAGAAGAGGTTTTGTCTTATTCACCCAATACAGATTAGAACAAAGAGTGCCAAGTTCTTCCAGCAGTTGGTTTGTTATGTTACTTGACCATGACCTAGTTTTTAAACAGAATTTAAATGCCAAAAATTTCCTTCTAACACTCAATGGAACCACACAGAGCTCACTCTCCATCACATGAATGGGTGTGCTCCTAATGAATCCACCCATGACCCTTAATGCTTGATTTTGAACTTTGTCTATCTTATATAGAACAGATTTAGCTGCATTGTCATAAAGATAACATCCGTAATCTATTCTGCTTCGTATCAGGGCAATATACATCCTGCGGAGGTGTTTTGGATGTACTCCCCAGGTAGAACCACCTAGGACTTTTAGTAAATTGATTAGTCTTTGAGTCTTTTCCACTGCCTCATTAATATGTTTGCTCCATCGCAGTGATCTATCTAACCAGACACCTAAGTATTTATAGCACTGTACTTGCTCTAGAAAACAATCGTTGACTCTTAATTTCAAGGTTCTTTTGTTATGCCATCTGCTAAAAATACAGCATTGTGATTTTGTTTCCGATAGAGCCAAGCCTAATTCATCCAAAATGCTGACAATATTTATTAATGCTTCCTGGATTTGGTCTCTACTTTCCATCACATTTATATTAGTAGAATACACCACAAAGTCATCTGCATATTGGCACATAAAAACATTATTAATTTCTTTACATATTTTCCATGTAGCCAAATTAAATAAAAGAGGTGAAAGGGGATCCCCTTGCGCCAACCCTCTGCTAGTGCTTCTAACTAACAACCTGTCAGGCTCCGTATCCTCTATCACTTTAAGATGTCTTTCACTAAGAAAGTTCCAAAGATACTGACACACTTTTTTCCCAACATCAAGCCGATCTAGTATCCTGACCATTTCATCAATTAGGATGTTATTATAGGCATTATCAATGTCTAAGAAACACGCCACTGTGGAAAACTGTTTCGAAAACCCAATCTGAATATGTGTTACTACTCTGGCCAAGCAATCCTGGCTTGATTGACCCCTTCTAAAACCCATGGTAGAGGTTGATAATATTTTGTTTTTTTCCACATACCATTCAATCCTTTTGGCTAGCATGGAATGAAATAACTTGCAAAGACAGGACATTAGCGATATAGGCCTTAATTTATCATTATTACCAGCTTTAGGTATAGGTACAACCAATATATTACGCCATTGTATTGGAATCTCACCCGTTGAAAATATACGGTTATACAAATCGAGTAGATACAGCTTCCCCTCATAAGGCATATAATAAATCATGGAATACGTGACTTCATCGTCGCCCGGAGCTGAATCCTTTTTTTTCATAGAGATACACATCTCTCTCATTGATAACTCAGATTCTAAAATATTATTTGCTGAACTAAACTCAGGCGCCGAAGGAGTCACATAATCCGGCGTCAGACTGCATAAAAGATCGGATTTCTTCTCTAAAGGAATGTAAGATTTTCTTGTCCTATAACCTTTAACCCAACGCATTTTGCGCCACATATCGGAAGCCGATGTATCCTCATTTACAGTGCTACAATAGTTTTGCCAGTCTGTATTTCTTGCTTTTTTAATAGTGTCCCGAGCAATAGCGGTTTGCTCTTTCAGTATCTCTAAATTTTGAGGTGTAGGATTCCTTCTAAAATTTCTCAAAGCCAACCTTCGCTGAGCCAACACTTTCGAAATGGCTGGACTCCAATATGATTTTGGACAAAACTGGTTGGACGGCTTGGTGCATATTTTGTATGTTGGGATACTTTTATCTTTAGCTTGATTGATAATACAGAGAAGATTGTCATAGATCGCTTGAGTACCATCAACTTGCTGAGCCTCTGACAATCGAATTTTAATATAATTTGCATAGTTTTCCCAGTCGGCCAATTTGAAGTTGCGTTTTTTGATAAATGTAATAGATTCCTTATAATTGATATTAATTTTAATAACAAAATGATCACTACCTAAGTTTTCATTCAATATCAACCAGTTACAATCCACAACAATGTCATCTGAAGCAAATGATATGTCTGGAGACGTTTTTTGAATATTATTGGCCAC
Organism: Agonopterix alstromeriana; assembly: GCA_963924505.1. Taxonomy (NCBI): domain Eukaryota; kingdom Metazoa; phylum Arthropoda; class Insecta; order Lepidoptera; family Depressariidae; genus Agonopterix; species Agonopterix alstromeriana. The sequence goes on along the minus strand of OZ004677.1, from coordinate 5,519,931 downwards.
TAACCTTACTCTCGTGTGTCCTCCATCATTTAGAGATGTGTAACTATGTTCCAGTGCTGCTTCGTGTAAGGCTTTGCCTCTTGTATCATTTTTGGTAGACCAGTTTGTGTGGTGACCATTAAAGTCACCTAATATCAAACACTTTTTGGAGAAAGTCGAGAAAAGTCTGTCCCAATCCACTTGCGTAGTGTGAACTGAGTGTGGATCATCCTTCGGGCAATATAGTATGATAATGTTATCAATTTTACTGCAGTTAATAATTTGAAGGCTAAGTAATTCGATACCATTATTAAACTGTATGTTTCTACACTCCTGGACTTGAACTGACTTGTGAACTATAGCCGCCACACCACCATATGAGTCAACTCTGTCTTTTCGAAAAATATTATAATCTCTAATACGTAAGCCAGACTCGGGCATGAGCCATGTCTCCGACACTACCGCTATATGTGTTTTCTCACGGTTCAATACAAGTTCAAATTCTGTTAGTTTGGGTCGTAAGCTCTGTGCGTTCCACTGAATTATATTCAACGTTGAGTTGTGTTGAGTGCTATCCATTACATAATAAACCAATAATACTATTAAACCAATCAATATCCTTAAAAAAATTTTGTATGAAGCGAATTATTTCCTCACATATCACACTAAGTGCTAAAGAGAGTTTAACTGACAGATTATGATTACTTATACATATAGATTTAAGTATAGCAAGAATTTTCTTAAAGTCCATATTCAACTTTGGTGTAGGACCCTTGGCAGGATCCTGTGCAGGATCCAATTCAGGGCCCAACTCGGGACCAGTATTTTCCAGCTCTTCCACATTTTCTCCCGTTTCCTGTTCGTAACTCTTTTTCTTCCTTCTTTTATCTTTATTCTTTGGAATGCGCGATGAATGTGTATTGTTTTGTCTCTCACAATATTGTTGTTCATCTTCCGACTCCAGCGACGTGCTTGATTCTTCATGTATTATGGCATTGGTTGCCAGTACATCTCTGTAGGATCTTATTCTGTCGGTATTTAACTGTGAAGTTCTAGCATTTACCTTTGGGCTGCCAGAATATGTATTACAGTTGACGTCATTGTCGTTAATCTTGTCATCATTGGTTTTTTCTAAATAACTCTTGAGAGCTTTTCTGTAGGTACACTTTTCTTGACTCATTATTTTACGAACCTCTTTTTCTTTTAGGAATACTGGACACAATTTGTTAAGGGCCATGTGGTTGCCTTTACAATTAAGACACTCATAATTCTCAGTTTCACAGTTTGGGTGACCCTCTCCACATTTTGGGCATAAAATTTTCTTTGTTGGGCAAAATTTTATTGGGTGGCCAAATTTCCAGCATCCCGAACACTGCGTAACTGGAAATATGTATGGGTCCACCTTAAACCGAGACCCATATCCAAAAACATATGGGGGTAAGGTGGTACCTTTAAAACATAGTCGGACCGTTTCGCTGAATGTCCACTGTCCCGAAAAGGTTTGACGCTTTAATCTCCGAACAGATACAATCTCCGTCTCACACAAGAAGTTTTCCATAATCTCAGATTCCTCTGCATCCAGGTCTATTTGTCTGACTATTCCATAAGTTAAGTTTACTTCATCTATCTTTTGACAACGATATCCCGCAGATTGGATTTGCACACAGCTCATCAGTTTCTCAGCGTTTTCATTGTTATTGAATTCAATTAAGGCCCTAAATGAGCTTTTGTATTTAATGTTCAATATACCAACTATATTTTCTGATTTCATTAGCTTTGCCATTCCGAATTGTTTAGGTAACGCCTTTGTTCCTGTTATGCATACTACATATTTTTCTATGTTTGTGATTCTACCCTTCCTTCAGGGTCTTTTTCAACAGAATTTTCGGAGTTTTTAGAGTTGCTTCTTGCCACACGTTTTTTATTTCGCATAACAGTTACGAAACCTTCATCCTCCTTGCTTCCTTCACTCTCCTGACGGATTCTTTTCCCTGCTCTTGCTTCAAACATCTCACTCTGACTTGTATCACCCAAAATAATTTCATTCACTTGTTGCTCGCTCAGATTAAGTAGATCTTCCATTCCATCACTCCCGACACTCCCACTATCGTCATACGGATCCCGATTTCCTGAAACCTCACTCATTTCCAACTAACATTTGTTACGCGGGTAGATTGAGGGTAGATAAATATTCACGACACACTAGTTATAAACACCGGTTTGCTGCGTGCGCTCGGCTCGGCGTCTCGCGCGCGTGTCGGGCAACAGCTTGTTAATTATAATTATAAAATTGATACACTAAAAAAGGAATTATATTTCATAGGAAGCATACTTTACGTGGGCATGTGGAGTCAGAGAGCCAGGCTGTTACTTTGCACTGGATGTGACCACAGGCAAGTCACATCTCTTCGTCCCTCGTCTCCCCGTAGAGTACGAAGTCTGGATGGGCAAGCTGCTGTGCTGCGAGGAATTCAGGAAGTTGTACGGAGTTGATGAAGTACATTATGTTGATGAGGTTGGTTAATTACTTTTCTTCATTTAAATTCTAGTTACTCTATTGCACTTACTATTCAACAAGGGTGTTATTATTAGTATGGGTAAGAGTCTAAAAGTTTTGTAAAAATGTTGAATACATTTATTTGTATTTGTATTGTATTCCATTTGCTAAGAACAATTAAGGTAGATGCATATTTATCCGCGGCAAACGAGCTGAAGGAGGCTAAAGAATCGAATTTTAGAATTCTTCTATATGAAATTCTATGACACCTCGCACACTTATCCGCGGCGAAGCGGACGAATCGTCAGAAGAATTAAAAGTAAATTCTTTTCGTTCGCCTTCTTCGGCGCCTTCGCCGCGGATAAATATGCGTCAACCCTTATCAACCATCTTTTGACATTTTAAAGAAAATGTATGCATTGTAAAGCTGGTACTTGACATGGCCCATTCAACAAATACAACGCGTATTTGCTTAACTCCTGGCGTCAGGAGTGAAATAGGTATGAATGCAACCAAACTTTATTGTACACACGGAAATACAGATGAATACAGCATAATAGACAAGTACAAAAGGCGAGCTTATCTCTGAAGAGATTTCTTCCAGCAGACCCATGATAAAGAGAAAGTTTACAAAGTGAGGCAGGCTAGGTGTACACAAATCAAAGAAATAAACAAACTGAAACACACAATCTGAACAAAAACTTATTAATTGTTAAACTACAAAAGAAAATAAACTGTAAATAAATAAATTTTTTATTACAAATATTCCCATACATAGATACATACGTAAGTATAATAAATATATAATCCTAATTTATGGCAGAGAAAGATAGTGATCTTTAACTTTCTTTTTAAAAGAACTTATTGATGGACAGTCCCTTACACTTGCATTCAAAACATCATTAAACATCTAATGGATCCACGTTTTTACAGTTGTATTGACTATTTTTCATGTAGAAATACATATTTTTTGTCAAATAGGCCACATGATATACCAGCATTATATTATATGAGGAAACGCTCCTTAAAGTTAATCCTCCATTAAATCTCCTGCTGTCACTTTTTGTCTTGTTGACGTAGTAAACTAAGTAGTAAGAGTGTCTGGAAGAAATCGCTTCTTAGCGATAAGACCGACTAGTTTTGTACCGTCTGTATTTCCTGTTTATTTACTCTCTGTATACTATGTTTTTTGGTGTAAAATAAAGTATAATTGATTGATTGATTGATTAAACTAGCAAGAGATTTAATGGAGGATTAACATTGATGAGCGTTTCTGCAACTGAGTGACAGAGAGACAATAGAACAGGCTACATAAAAAACAATTAAACATACACATGTACATGCACTCAAGACTATAATCCCTTTTGGGGTGTACAGAAACCTTGCTACAACAACCAACTATGTTTTGAACCATGCATGCCAAGGCTCACTTTTAGCATATTGAAGGTTTCATGATTATATCAAAAAATTTAACACTGTAAGTTATACAGGTTCCTTCTTAATATGCTGACACTTTTTTATGGGGATGATCAGACCGTCAAACTGAACAACTTTCTCTATGGCACCAACTTCAAAATCGCGAAAATAAATTCAGTTCTTCCATACAAAACTGCAAACCTACTTGAGTCAAATGTATGGGACAGCAGATTTTTTTTTCGCGATTTCGATCTTGGTCCCATAGAGACTTGTTCAGTTTGGCTGATCATCCCCTTGAAAAAGTGTCAGCATATTAAGTTGGACCCTATATTAAGGGGAAATGTTAGTTAACCACCAAAGGCACTGAAATGGTAGGCTACCATGTTATTTCCCATGGGCCAACTAGTTGGACCACTGCCCCTTTGCCATAACTTTGTAACTTAGCATTTTAGTGCTGTAATATAACTATTTCAAAAGTGCATACATAAACCTGTGCTATTAAAATATTATTGAGGTAGTTACTATGTTTTTATCATCTCGTTTGCTGCACTTGCGGTATGTAGCTAGCTAGTGATATTATACACGAACTAACAATAACAGCATTAAACATGTTGACTAGTGATAATTTAGAACACATGTGCACATAAAATCGAATGTTTAGTGGAGATAATGTGAACCTTGAATCATTGTGATAGAGTGCAAAATAATATCAGAATCTATTTTGAAACAGATGGAGAGATACACAGACAAACAACATTTAAAAACTGAATTCACCGTAGTATTTTTTATTAAATTAGGAAAGTAAATAGTTAGGGTCAGGACACATTGATAGAGGGCAAACGACGGCGCGGCGGGCCCATGCAAAAAACCACGTTTAGTATGGGAACGCGTTCGACGGCAGACGACGGCTTCCCATACTAAACGTGCTTGTTGTATGGGTCCGCCGTCGGTCAATGTGTCTCAACTCTTGATGTCAATGAAAATATTAAAATCCACCACATGTTTACATCATCATAAAAGAGCAAGGTTCCAAATCAACAACATACTCCATCAATATATTTAAACAGTCAAAAATATGTACTAAGTAATTTCTCTTAATTTACAAAATATATTTTTTTGTTATAGCTTCGAGATGTTCTAAAAAGCTTTAATCCCGAGGCTCTTTTAACGCTAGTAAGTATAAACCGTAATATCTATAGTAAATCAATGTCTAAAATATGTATAATAATTCTAATATTGAACAATTTTACAGAGTGGTCCCAATACAGACAGTGGTCTGACAGCAAAGGAAGCTGTATTTGACGGAATCAATGAGTGAGTTAATTTTAAATTAGAAACATTTCCACGAAAACTTAATTTTTAACATTTTTATTTTATTAATTCTGTGATCTTTAATAAATATTGTAACATGTTCCTAAACTAATTTTTAAGAGAGTAATCTAGGCTACTAATGAACCAAGGCGGCCTGGCCATTTGCAGAAAAGGAATATATTATGTTTTTAAACTAGATTATTGGTAAGGTAATGATCCAGGCTGGGAATGAACCGAAGCGGCCTGGCAATCTGCACAAAGGAAACGTTTTTAAATTAAAATAGAAATAATTATTATAATAATTTAAAAACATTTCCACTCACACCAAGCTGCTTTTGTCTATTTACCCGTTAATTGTTTATCTTTGCAAACGATACAAGTATCATTTTGTAAGGTCGCATGTAACGTGTTTTACTGATACAGATTTTTGTTTCCAGTTTCAAAGTGGACAACGAAACATTATTCCCTATTATTGCGGATCTGTAAGTAACACAAATACCTTAATCAAGATTATTTAAAACACTATACTTATACTCGTTTATCAGTATCAAAGTTGCATTTAGTCATTATTACCGACTGTTATCAGAGTTTATCTGCTGATTGTTGGCTTGACAATACAGTATTAACTGAAAGATGGATGTTTGTTTCTGTATCTGCCATATCGTCGTTGCGACTTTAAGATCTCCGATGTGACATTTTTTTCGAAATTCACTTTTTTATGTTAATGCATAATTTATGATGTCCTCCATATAATGCAAAAACTCCCAAGTCAAAATAACAACAATTGTACGGCTATTCTACAGTTAGAAAAATACTCTTATGAAAAGATGGCAATTTAAAATCTCAATTTCCCATCACTTTTACATTTTGCACATAGGAGATCTTAAAGTCGCAACGACGATATCAAAATGTATTTTTGATTCGCATTGTATATGCATCCAAATAATATCGGGTTATAATCTCTTTTAGATATAATAATACTAAAACGTGCAGTTCTAGGAACTTTTTACTCTCAAATAACTAAAATCTGATTTGGCATAATAGTGCCCAGTTTCGATTAAACCACCCGATTTATTCCCGTGTCAACAACGAATAAGGAATACTATTTCTTTTGCAGTGTCTTTGTAGGCTAGTCACCTAAAAGGCCGTCCGCTGCGTTATAGCCGACGCACAGCACACCTGGCGAAGCGCAGAGCAGAGCATTATTCACTGCGAAACCAGCATAGACTTTGCTTACGTTGAAATAACATCGAAAATCAATCAACACAATCGTAGCCTCAAGTCGCTTCGATGCTCTCGGGGACTAGTAGTTATGTTAATTGATTTTCGATTTTATTTTAACGCATGCAAAGGCGATAATAGTTTGGCAGTGAAAAATGCTCAGCACTGCGCATCGCCAGACGTGCGCCGGTTCTTAGGCCGTCTTTGCCGGGAGCGTCCCAAGCTATAGCTGCTCGCGTGTAGTTCGGGCTTAGAATGGACCACCCTAATTCTTACCGTGGGTGTCGTACGAGGCGACTAAAGGATTAAAGGTTTCTTATGCAGTGTTTATGTGGGTGAAAGGCCAGCCTCTAACAACTGAGATTGCTATTATTGTGAGCATTGCTACAACTTTATTCTTAAACAGAAAGTTGGTAGTAGTAGTAGCAATTCAAAGTCAATATAATTTATTCAATATAGGAGCTTGCAGCACACTTATCAAACGTCAAATTTTTTTAAATGTTTCTGTCCACCCCGAAAGGGATTACGGTCATTCGTTTTTGTATGTAAGTATGCGGTAATTGCAGAAAAGTAGTTAATCCCATAAGGGATGTAACCACCCGGATTTCCCTTAAGTCCAACAATAGTCTCGTAAAGGAAAGTCGATTATTTAATATGCAGATTAAAGATTAGAGTATTATGATTACAGCCGCGTTATCAAGACGCCGGAGGAGATCGAAGTGCTGCGATATGTTTGTAAAGTATCTTCAGACGCACATAAACAGGTAATTTATTATTAAGAGCGTTAACACTAATCTTGAAATCAGATTCGGTTTGGAATACATTGCTTAGGAAAAACATGAGTTTGACTGAAGGTGGATACTTAATGAAGCAATTTACGTCTAACAGTAAATAATGAGGCATTTTTATTATAATAGCTTTGGTGGTCCTGTGGCGAATAACCTTGCCTGCCGCGCAGGAGGCGATGGTTCGATCCTCGTCCAGGCTGACTCGTACCAATGAGTTTTTCGGAATTTATGTACGATTTATAACACCACTGGCTTTTCCGTGAAGGAAAACATCCTGAGGAAACCGGCATGCTTCAATTTCGAGGCATGTATTGTACCCACTGTCCATAATCAGTGGCGACGGGCTCACTCCCCGTCGCACTGGACAGAGTTTCGGTACTACTAGTGAAACGATGTTCTGTGGTTTCAGAATATCTCTGACTAACCCCTCGGGGAATATAGTCGTGAGCATATGCTATGCTATGATTTATTATAACAAAAAAATTTTTTGTGACGTAATCAGTTTCGGTTCGGCAAAGTTTCACTGAAGATGGATACTAAACAAAGCAATGTACGTCGCGTAACATATAAACGTATTTGATACTTTGAATGAGGCATGTTCATCAAAAAGAAAATTGTTTAGTGACACTGGAAGAAGTGCTTTCAAATCTTTAAAATTTTGCCGTCAGATCGATAGTATTCCGTGTTTTGTGAGCAATTTGTTAATTTATTTCTAAGATTTTGATGGTTACATTGTGAAAAACGTATTTGATACAATGAATTGATCGACTTTTTATGCAGTTGAAGTTCGTTTATGCATAGCAGACTAAAATTTTCTATGTTTATTGCGTATTTATTGGTTATGATTAGTTTATCCAGCTGCCGGCTCACTGTACCTAGCTACGTCCATATCAAATGGTAAATTGCAGGTGATGCTGTGCACAAAGCCGGGTCTAATGGAGTACCAATGCGAGTCGGTGTTCCTGGACCATTGCTACCGTGTGGGCGGGTGCCGGCACGTGTCGTACACGTGCATCTGCGGCTCCGGCGACAACGCGGCCACGCTGCACTACGGGCACGCCGCCGCGCCAAACAGCAAGCTCATCTCCGACGGAGATATGTGGTCTGTTACAAGTCTACACTAGATTATTCTCTGTTCCAGACATTGACGTAGAATACTATGGACGCCGGGCCTAGTACAAAATACCCGAATAAAGTGTCCGAGACTAAAATGCACAAACCTAAGTACGTATAGTAATATAAAGCAACTAAAAACATTGAAAATGCTGAAATTCTTTTCCGTCCCACTCCCCCTTCGGGGCACGGCCCACGCGTGCGCGTAGTCGGCCGATCAAGCGAAGACTGTTGCGTAATTCGCTCTCTTTTTTACGTTTTCGTTCTCTTTTATTCGGACACTTTTGAGCGCGGACCCTCCGTCCAGTAGTGGTAAGTCAATGGTTCCAGATAACAATATTGGCTACGTGCGAAATCAAGCACGTATCCAGGGGGGTGGATAGGCAGTTGTGTAGCGTGGGTTTCTTTCGCCCGGGACATAGTGATTTTGCCGACCCCTTGTTTTTATAACAATACATGCACAAAAAAACACGGAGCGAGCTCGAAAATTTTTAGCACTACTATTTGGGATGTTGTCATACAAATTTTGGTTTAACCATGAAAATATAGAAACTTAGAGCGAGCGAAGCGAGTTCGACTTTTCTCGTCAATAGGAATCGGTTAGAGGTTTTTTTTATGTAAGTACATAACATGTGCAAAGTAAACCAAGTAAACGCTATGGATCGAGCGAAGCAAGCTCGACATTTTTAGCAGCTTAGCTGTGATCAGAGTTCTTAAGGATTATTTGTAGGAACATTACCTAACTTAACTACGGTGACTTTTTAAGGTGTTCACTTAAAAAGGTTTTTAGCAATTAAACCCCCAACGGTGTGAGAACGTGGTGAAAGGTTATATAGGAATTTCATTGTAAAGATCGGGGATTTCATCTGCTAGGTGCTACAGTAATATTTAGAATATCGATAATGTTGCTCAGTTCCATAAGTTCTTACTTTTAAGTAACAAACCTAAATCTAACGTCTAACGAATGACGCTAGATTGCGCTAATGTCGTGCACACAGCGAATAATAGTAAGGGGATATTGCGGCGAGCGTGCTCCATACCACATATCACATTTGTAAAGTATGATATTGTACCCTCGCAGCCTGTTCGACATGGGTGGTAACTACGCAGGCTACGCTGCGGACATCACCTGCACCTTTCCGGCCAACGGCAAGTTCACCGACGATCAGAAGCTGATCTACGAAGCCGTGCTCGCAGGCAGGGACGCTGTCATTAGGTAAGAAAACGTTCGATATTAGTAAAGAACGTATTCAGAGATATTCTGAAACCTCAGAACCCCAGCCCGTGCGGCTGCAGGATACCGTTCACGCCGTTCTGTTGGCCGAATTTATGTTTGAGGTTTATTGTATGTATGTATGTATGTATGTATATACTCACAACTATATTCCCCGAGGGGGTAGTCAGAGATGTTCTGAAACCTCAGAGGATCCACGTTTCACCAGTAGTACCGAAACTCTGTCCAGTGTGACGGGAGGTGAGCCCGTCGCCATTTATAATGGACAATGGGTACAATATATGCCTCTAAATTGAAGCATGCAGATTTCCTCACGATGACGTGAAAGAAGAAAAAGTTCTTCACCGAAAAGCCAGTGGTGTTACAAATCGTACATAAATTCCGAAAAACTCATTGGTACGAGTCAGCCTGGACGGCGATCGAACCATCGCCTCCTGCACCACCACGACTACGAAGCGTAAAGAATCTAATGTTTTTTAAATAGATTAAGGGGGTACCGAACCTCTAGTGCAGCACATTTCCAAAAAACGCAAATGTCACATTGTAGTCATTGCTGATTTACAATTTATCTAAACACTAGCTGTTGCCCGCGACTCCGTGTGCGTGGACCCTAAAACAATACTGTTTTAGGAGACCCATGTGTTAATCAAGAACATAATTATTCTATCTGCGTGCCAAATTTCATCGACGTTCAGGCGTTTATGCGTGATTGAGTGACAAAATCCAAACTTTCACATTTATAATATTACTAGAATTAACCCGCAGACTTTGTCCGCACAAATTATATACCCGATTTTAAGTCAGATCACAAGCTATCAAACAAAAAAAGTTTCATTAAAATCGGTTCATTAGTTTTCGCGTGATGCTTGCACAAACAAACGCACAAACAGACCGACAAAAATTCTAAAAAAGGTTAATTTGGAGTCAGGGACACCTAAAAACCTTATCATCAACTTTTTTTGTAAATATCTTCAATGTACAGACAAACTTCTGCTACAGTTTTATAATAGTTAAGATTGAGATTATTGTCACTTACAAACATTCAAACAAATAAATCCGGAAGTCTCAATAAATTGAAAATCTGCAATGACTACAATGTGACAAACTTGTTTTTGGAAATATGAATAAATAGCACTGAAGGCCCGGTACCAATTGTTTTAAAAATACAAGTTAGAAAGTATAAAAAGTGATGAATCATATACTATGAGTAAGCAGGCCGCTGCACTGAGTAACTATTTACTTAGTTGGTTTACTTATAATATTATTTGCTTACATACGCTTGTGTAACCTGAATACTACACTATTCTACACATGTGATTTGTTATCGTGTTTATTTACTAAATATTGGTCAATGTAACAAATTGTTGTTTTGTTTGGCACACTTATTACTTAAACATGAAATTAGAGAAACTACTCGCTTTGATTTTATATTAAGCTGAATTTCGATTTACAAACAAAGATTGATTTGGTTTAGTATCAGAAGCCGTCCGCCGTCGGCGTCGTCGCCGCGTTGACGGCGGACGGCTTCCCATGCTTAATGTCATTTTTGTATGGGCCCGTCGTCGGTCGCCAGTAAATGTGTCTCAACTAGAGTTGCCAGGTGTCCCGATTTTCAGGGTCTGGGGACGCGTCCCGATTTGCACCTGATCGGGACACTAAATGTCATCGGGACATTGGGAAATCAATAAATTTAGAAAAAATAAATAAATTAGATTAATATTTTTTTCGAGTGCGAAAATGCGCTCAACATCAATGATTCAATTCAATCATTCGTCATTTTTTAATTTCTACTAGTCCAGAAAGTCCTTGTTTTTTGTGTCCCGATCTACAACCCTAAATCCAGATTTTTTTCACCTTCTGCCCCGATTTAAAACATATCGGACCTGGCAACCCTAGTCTCAACCCTAAATAAATAAAAAATAATTACGCTTACAGGCACATACATTGTAATGATCAAACGAAAGCTAGTTAGGATTTTTATAATAGAAACCATACAAAAACTTTACAAACGTACAAAATCCATAAATCTGGTTTTGCAGTCTGGCATGGCATAAGGTAGCCCACTTTAGGATTTAATATGACAAGAAAGAATAAGGAACATCCAATATCCCATTAGACCCATATCACATAAGCTATTTTTATATAGCATTAGCACGGCGATATCGTCGCAATATCGCCGCCTTATCGCCGGGTTATTTCTGACACATTGGTCAACGGTGGACTGATTGCAGTCAGCCCAACGTTCAGTAAAAATCGCGACGATCCCGTTGCGACGTCGCGGCGGTGCAAGTGTGACGTCGCCCAAAAATAGCTCATATGATATTGCTCTAAGGAACATCAAATATTTCATTATAAAGTGGCGACGACCGGCTCACTTCCAGTCACACATTGGACATCGTTTCTCAACAATATGGAGAGTTTCTTTACTAATTTGAATATTCCTTGTATTTTGCTAATTAAGAGCTCTGTTCATTTTCAGGGAAGCAAAACCAGGAGTAATGTGGGAAGACATGCACTTGACTGCGAACCGGGCCATGCTTGAACATTTGAAGAAAGGAAACCTCCTCAAGGGAGACGTCGAAGAAATGATTAAGGTAATTTCAGGAGTAATATTTTACTATAAGCTAGATAGACTGTCGGATCAGGCTTAATTTTTATGTGTAACATTTAGATTGTTTAAAAATCCTACCACGCCACGCATGATTGGCAAATAAGTGACACATAATTTTTTATCTTACGAGAATGCATTTTTTGTGAATTTCCTAAGTTACAAACCTAATATGTAACGTATATGTGTATGAGTGAGCCCGTCGCCACATAATGGACAGTATGGAGTGTGCTACAGTGTAAACTCGTCGTAGGTCTACGGATCTAAGTCTTATACCTAGGCAGAGGGGAATGCTCTTGTAAGGCCAGTCCTTATCTAAATTGTCTAAGCTACGGATGAATGGAATAAACCTCAAACATAAATTCTCCTGACAGAACGGCGTGAACGGTATCCTGCAGCCGCACGGGCTGGGGCACCTGCTGGGGCTGGACGTGCACGACGTGGGCGGCTACCTGCCGCACTGCCCCCCGCGCCCCGCCGGGCCCCTCGCGCGCCTGCGCACCGCGCGCCGCCTCGCCGCCGCCATGACCCTCACCGTGGAGCCCGGCTGCTACTTCATACCGAGGGTAACTATAGGCTCCTTCTTAATATGGTTGTTCATTAAGGCGCTATGCCTTGGAACCTCTTTTATTTTTCGACTAGATTTATACAATTTACCGAAACCAAAGTCATACCTCAGTATTCTTGGATAGTTGATCTAGTGAAATCGTAAATTGAATACACGATTTTAATTACTTCACTCTATAGAAAATCGTCACAAATATGACGTATTTTCATGTATTTTTAAGCATTTTTCTCGTTTTAGTAGAACTTATAATAGTTTCCGATTTTTGATATTTATACTCACAAATTAACCATTAGTTTATCTGGTGAAATCATAAAAAAAATCTATAAAACGTACTTTTGTTAATTCTTTTTAATTCGGAGGGCTGGGCTATCGCATTTCTCCTAGTAAATATTCGTCTGAACCTATGGCCCCAGGCAGTTGTACCAACTGTTCATTAAGTGGCGAAGGGCCCACTACCGGTCACACTAGACAGAGTTTCAGTAGCTACTACTACTAGTGCGTTTTTACAATATCTCCTCTGACACGGATCAGGGAATATAGTCGTGAGCATATGCATATAGAACAGAGGACGATTACCTCATCAAACTGAACAACTTTCTCTATGGGATCAAGGTAGAAATAGCGAGAAAAAAATTAACTGTTACATACAAAACCGCAAACCTACTAGACCCAAATGTTTGGGACAGCTGATTTTTTTGTTGCTGTTTCAGTATTGATCCGATGGAGAAAATTATTTAGTTTGATTTTCTGAACATCCTCTTAAAAAATCGGTTCTAGCATAATGCACACGAATATTATTCGGGGGTCTCCGAGGAGATATTCTGAAAACTTAGTACTGAAACTTTTCCAGTGTGACGGGTAGTGAGCCCGTCGCCACTTATAATTAACAGTGGGTACAATACATGCAATTAAATTGAAGCATACAGGTTTCCCAACGATGTTTTCTTTCACCGAAAACCACTAATGTCACAAGTATTCATTGGTACGAGTCGGTTTGGACGGGGATCGAACCATTGCGTCTTGAACGGCATGCATACAACGAAAAGATTTTCCAATTCATGTTTAGCTTTCTGGCCAATTCTGATCAGTAAATATAGTTTAGTTATCAGAAAGATAGACTATCCAACATATTCTGGAAGGCCCTAAATTTTCGTTGCTATTTGGAATGGAGTATAGACCATCACGGCTTTTATACTGTTCTAATACTTAATAATTTGTGTACAGCTTCTAGCCAACGCGAAGGCAAACCCGGACCAGTCAAAGTTCTTCAACTGGGAGGCGGTGGAGAGGTTCCGCGGCTTCGGCGGCGTCCGCATCGAAGACGACGTGCTGATCACTGAGAACGGCGTCGAGAATTTAACCTTTGTGCCAAGGACGTAAGACATACTTTGCAACATTTTATATTCATACACTAGAGGTGAAGTAATTGGCATTTTGGGCCGCCAAATCCGCCGCGTAGTCCCAGCAACGCCCTCAGCCGAGGTCCGTATTCTTCCTGGGTGCTCCTAGATCGGTTGGTTAAATTCATTCACTTTCTCGGTAGACCCTTCGTGGCCATTCCAATAGTCCACAGTAATAAGCAATAGCTGCTTTCTGAGCAATGCTGTAATTGATATTCCGAAAAAATATAAAAATAAGTTTTGGGAAGTAAGCATTTCGGGAAGTGGAAGTTTTGGGATGTAGGCATCTTGGGAAGTGGACGTTCTGAACCGAGACGGTATTGGAGCGTACATGTCTCTTTGGACCATTTTAGTGGTATTTTGATTAACCTAGAGTACCTCCGTGCTTTGGAAGTAAACTATAATGCTGAGGCGGCTTGAAAATACTCGGGATACGACAGCAGGTTGACTATTAACCTGCCTCAACCAATCAACATCTATCAGTCACACACTTATTCTCGAGGATAACATCGGGGTGACCAGAAATTTAGCTATAACTAATAACTAGCAAGGTTTAAGGAAAACAAAACATGGCTTTATCTATTTTTATTTATTTCAGTGTGTTGAAAATACAATTTCAATCTTTATTTTGCAGCGTGGCGGAAATCGAAGATTTCATGGCGAATGGAGCGAATTTCAAAAAGATTTAAATCATTATCATTAATATCTACTGTGTCGTGAATAAGACGGTAAAGTCTTTGTATATTTGTACTGCTCATGTAAAAATGTAAGTATTATTTTATTTTTGTATTCTCTAAGATAAAATTATATCATGTAAGTTATATTTATTGCTTGTGCCGTCGAGCGAAACATATATACGCACCAAATTGCATAATTTGTACAATTTATTTACATAGCTCTTTTAAAAATTATACCTTGATTGTTACAAACATTATTTTATTTTTCTCATCTTATTGAGCCATGATTTTGTCGATGGAAACCCAATCCTCCAATCAGACTGGATTGCAAAGTGTCTTGGTCTGGTATGACACCACGTCGATTCAGTCCTTTACTTCTAAATGTCTAGCTAAGTCCTCATAATTATACCTCTCTCCTCCTCTACAGGGTGGAAAGTTAAATGCGTGACATACTTTAGGAGGTGCTTCAGACCATCCAACCGACAACTTTTACTATGGGACCAATATTGAAATGGTAAAAAAAAATTGTTGTTCCATAGAAAATGTCCTACTATCTAAACTCCATTTCAAATAGCAACGCAATTTTTTGGCTATTTGAATCACAGAAACAGAGATTTGAAACAGTTCCTCTCACATATTCTTAGAACAGCTTTTGTAACGTCCAAGATATGTCGGATAGTATATCTTTCTGATGAATAAATATATTTGAATAATCAGAAATGGCCAGAAATCTTTTCGTCCTTAATTGCAATGAAGTATAGTAATATACTTTCGCTATTTCAAAGTTGGTCCCGTTGATAATGAAAGTTGTTCAGTTTGATGGTCTGAAGCACCCCCTTTAACACATTTAAGTTTACACCCTGTATTTTTCCTCTTAAATTGAACTAAACATAAAAAATCAACAATAAATAACACTTAATAATTAAAAGCACAATAATCATAGATAACGTAAGTAATTTCTTATTAAAGGCGGCAGTGTTAATTGGTTAATAATATCTAGGAACTGTTTAGTAGTCTTCACTCCTCCAGCTCTGTTCCTCAATGTACTTCTTATCTTTAGCCTGGACAAATGCTTTAGTGACGGCACAAAGAATGGCAGTGTTTCCGCTGTGACACCTTCAAAATGATAATTGCTATCTATGACTGATAAAAGTTGATTCTGGACCTGTTAAGACAAAATAGTACATTATATTATAACTTCATATATCACTTGTGTGACATCAATTTAATCTATAAAAAATTATGTAACAATTTGGATACTGTCCCTTGTTCAATTTATGTTGTGAATACAGCGAGGTTCATAGACACATTGGTAACAAAAGTTATTACAATGGGGTAGGTATTTGCATACATAAAATAAATTTTATTTTGAACTTCACATTTAAAAAAATGATGAATTATATGACGTTGTACTACTGATTACAGTTTAGTAAACATTTTTATACAAATTGCGCGTTTCGATGTTCGATAAAGAGTTGCTGATTTGACTTGACTACATTGGCAAATATAGCTCAATGGGCCAATAGCCTTTTTAAGTGCAACCCAGATAATAAAGTAAAATTAATGGATAGGCACACAACTAGTGCAATTGGTCCATACAAACTATCACGATTATCTGTCATCTCAGTACAAATTTGAAGTATATCATCAAGGAATATACTACTCTCTACCGAGAGTATACCATTCACTGTTTTGCCTCATTTTTCTGGTATGAAATGTTCGCGTAAGGCCTATCCATTAATTTTACTTTGATCTAAGGTCCTACTGTCATCTTGTAAGGGATAGAGATCTGCAAATCCTGTACAAAATAAGTGACACTACACAATAAGAATTGTTTGCTCCCTTGTAGTCCAATTTAAGAACACATTCAATGTATGATCAAAATTATCATTGACAAACAAAAACTTACATGAGGAGGTATTCTTCCTAACACACCATTTTCGCAAGCAAACTTCAACAGGTATCCCGGTTCGCAGTGTAAACTGTATGGCAGCATGACAGGCGTAGTGGTGGGGTCGGCAGAGAGTGATGCAAGGAACGCATCCGGAATACAACAATCCTTGTTTAGACATAATAAGGCACTGCAGTGGTCAACATTACAGTCATGCTCTCTGAGTATGGTGAAAACCTGCAATTTCATTTTATTTTGTATTAGCACAAAGTCATATATCATGACTGCATCCATCTTATATGTGAAATGATATATTGTGAAGATTTGAAAGTTGAAAGAAAGCAAATCAGAAGCTCCCTAGGAATAACATTGCAACTCACTTTTTGCAATTTTGCAGGAGCATGCAAAGATTTTTCATGGTGTTACAAAAATACAAATAAACATTAAAGGGGGTGGTTTAGACCATCAAACTGAACAACTTTCACTATGGGACAAATATCAAAATCGCGACATAAACAATTTTTATACTAAACTACAAATCGACTCGAGCTAAATCTATGGGACAGCTGATTTTTTCTTCGCTATTTCGATGTTGTTCTCATAGTGAAAGTTGTTCAGTTTGATGGTCTTAACAACCCCCTTAAAAGTTTTAAATGTTTATTTTTACTTTTGTAACACCTGTATTATTTGACTTTTATGTAGACACTGCGACAGATCAACCTATCCATTGAACTCTATATTCATGGACATAGAGTTCAACTATGGGTGCCTCATTTGTAGCAAATAAATAAATACTTGTTTATTTTTTATTCTAATTATAACTCTATTTATCTTTGAAATCCATATACTTTGCTAACTAGAAAGTGAGTTACAATGTTATTTCTAGAGAGTGTTTTTTTAAAGGGATTTCAAAATAACATTCAAGGCTATGATTAGTGTGTTAGCCACGGTTTAAACAGAAGAGACATGTGGCGGTAGCGGATAATCTAAGTAACACAATATAAACCTTATAGTACGTAGCAAAGCGTCGTTTTTGTCGTAAAGGAGAATCGCGCCCGCACCTCTTGGTGACGTCGCCTGGAGGGGCGGGCGTACTTTTCTAAACGACGCTATGCTACCTACTTTAAGGTTTATAATTGTGTTACTTTGACTATCCGCCACCGCCACATGTCTCTTCTGTATAAAATGCGCCTTAGGAACTTACTTCTTCAAAACAAGCATTATGTGCACAATAATGTATGTAGACAAGTGGTGGACATTCATTTATATCCAAGGCATCAACCGCTACTCCTCTCATGAGAAACAAATAGAAGAAATCCCTGAACTTATCTGGTGAATGATTGTAAATATATTGGCATATATTTAAATATGAATTAAGTGGAGTACTAGTCAAATAAACTGGCCTGAGATCACCAATCTGCTCCAGAGTCACGTGGAATGTTTCAACAAAATCAAAGAATTCTGATCCCAAATCATAGTTCAATAAATCATTCAGTATTTCAAACTTAAAGTAGTGAGGCTTACAAGCGTAAAGAACAATATCTCTACATATTTTATCAGTGTCCATAGCGTTTAATAATATTCTAAATATTGAGTGATAGCCCATATTGAGGGCCAGATTCAAAGCTAAATCCCCGTAAACATTCCTAACGTGAGGATCAGCTCCGTTCTTTAACAAAAAATGTATAATATCATCATTATAGCCTTGTACTGCTAAAATTAATGGAGTATCTCCATTCAATCCCGGTTGATTAATATCAGTTACGAAAGGAAACAAATTCTGTATAGTTTCATAACAACCTTTATAGCACGCTAAATGAAATGGGGTATAACTCGTTTCATTTTTAATCTCGGGACCCGCCCCGGCATGTAATAACATAGCTACGGCTTCCCGCTGAGTAGCTAAAGCCGCGTCATGCAAAGGTGTGTCCCCATCGAAGTCTTGCACGTCTATAATTGCTCCGTAATCTATTAATATCTGTATTACATCTATTTTGCCCTGAGCACTAGCTACATGGAGAGGCGTAACACTTTCCGTGCTACCGTAATTTGCTATGTCTTCTACGCTGTCTAGTAAAGATTTTATAGTTTGCATAGAGCTGTTGTGACGGCAGGCTAGGTAGAGGGCGGTGTGGCCCTCGTGAGTTTCCGCCAGAGGCCGACAGTCCGGATGCCCTAATATCAACAGTAGGCTCTCATAGCTGTCGTTAGCGGCGGCCTCGTGAAGACTGGTCCATCCTCTATTGTCAATACAATTAGGATTCATCTTCTTTAGTAACCGTTTCACAGTTTCAACATCGTTCTGTCTTGCTGCGAGGTTTAAAGCGTTTGATGTGATTGGATTTAGAGAGCTGAAATCCATAACGCCTTTTATCTGTTGAGCGATTAATTTGATAATGCCACTAAAGTAATTCGGTATTTTGGACACAGAAATAATTAGAATTTCGCTTCACGATTTCCAAACCAACAAAGAAAACAACAAACACAAATGTCACTTGATGTCAAATGCACAGATTACTGATATGTAGCCATAGAGATAGGAAGTACTATGTAGCAAGCTAAAGATGCGACGGTGAAATTTGCACTTAGTTCCAAAATTTCCGTTTTGGCGCTGCTGTCGTCAAGCCAGTCTGTATAGAATTTGTAGTTATAGGAATGGATACAGTTATTCAAAATAGGGATATTTGACCAAGGAACAATGTAATCAATAATATTATTATGTCATACCACGGAGAAGAATTAGAGCTTCTCAAGGATTCTCAACTTAAATGAAAATATCAGGAAAAACACAAGAGATAAGCTTCTGACGCAACAACACGGCATAACGCTGCTGTTGCTGTAAGTTCAACATGGCATCCTATAATCGCCCAATGATAGCGTTTCATGTGGGAAAATGTTACTTCAGCGCCAAAACGGCTAGATCAGAACTACAGCTGTCATAGGCCTGGTCAAATGTCAATGCATTTTTTTTTATTTATTCTATGTCTTCTTTTCAAAAAGGCAGCCCATCTAGCCCTTACAGCCGATGCATTCAGTAGTTTTTCTGCTTATTGTTATAAACTCTGGATACAATACTTTTAAATGCATGTGATTATTTTCTCTTGAATTTTATCTCTATCGTCATAGTCGTTGAACATTTTAAGCTTCTCCAGAGTCCATCTCAAGTCGTAAGTCCAGTCAAGTCACATTTAAGTCGGAAGTCCACAGTAAAAAATAGAGGCTCTTTTTACTAGAAAGCGTTTGCATTTTAATCTTCCGGACACCGTGCACACTTTTGAAACATAACATAATATAAATAGTAGGTATCAATATTACTTGAATATTACAAAGTACCTACACTATTTTCATAATTTCCAAACACGAAGACATCACTAGGATTCTTCGTCTCAATCCACATCCGAGCTCACGCCAGGAACTAATGAGGGTCGGCGTAGACGGATAGGTAGGTATGTCTTGGATAGACAATACCAAAGCCAGCTTCCTGTCTTGGACATGGATGTAAACAATACCTATGCCAGCTTCCTGGTCTTGGAGGACATCATCATGTTTGTAGTCATTTGACTACAGACACTGGAGCAAAAGATTTGCTCCTATTGTAGCAAACGCAAACCGTCTGGTCTGGCCCATTAGTGTCTACCTGTATAGTATTATGGTCGTGAGTTTATGTATTTTAAGTAATATTTTATTTAGCATAAGTAGTAGCCAAAATACTTTCACCGTACAACAGAGTGATTAAACCTATACTTTGGCCGATATTGAGAGACGATTTTTTTAGTCTTAGTTCGAATTCGAACTTAGTAGGGCGAAAATGTATGGATTTCGACGTACGAGAGTTCGAACTATGACTTAAAGATCGTCTCTGAATCTCGGCAGATCTCGGCCTTAGTTAGTACCTATAGTTCAAAAGTTATGTTTTTTTCACATTACGACGGACCGGCACGAACGGAATGTGAATTAAGCTTGTAGCTCAGTATAATATCTAGAACTACAGAACTGAAGGTAGGTACTTTATACCCAATGAATCACATTTAAACACGGAATCCAATTTGTTTATACTTTATTGAAATTTAATTTAATACTAGTGGTTATACTAGATTACATTAGTACAATGCGTAAGTTATGTAAACTAAAATTACATAAATAAATAAGGACATCAAAAATAACGTTTAACGAAGGCCTTCTACTTTGGCTTTCTTCAAAAAGAAATTCAAAATAACAAATTGCTTTCGTAGTTAAACAGGGACGTATTCGGGGAACGAATTGACCATTATGGTGTCCCATGAAAAGAAATTAAAGTTATTAATTATTATTTTCTGGACATAACATAATCAAATATTCATCTACATCAATAGGTAAATTGTTAACAAAACATGTCAAAATAAATGGTTAAGTAATGATATAATAAAATCTCCAAGTATACGATAAAAGATGAACCTAAAACGTAGATTCGGTTGTAATTATACCTTACCTACTAAACTCGAATCATTATTTTTAGTATGATAAAACGTCAACATTGTATCATTGGTCGTTCGGTAAGTTAGATTATGGGGAACTTATTAGGACTGAGTGGTGTCCGTCTGGGTAGTGAGTTGGAACGTGGTGAACGTGGGGAACGCGGGGAACGTGGGGAATGTTGGTGACGAGCAGCTGGATATGGCCTCAGGCGTAATTCCTCTGCACTTCGGAATGTATTTCTGACAATACGTCGCCGATACAGGGATGTCACTGATGATTCTTGTAGCAGACATCTGGAACAACGAATCAAAATATTTTAAAGTACAAATGCATAAACCAAGGAAAGGGTATACAGGGTCACCCTAGTAATACTTAAGGGGGTGCTAGAGACCATACAAACTGAAAAAATCTGCTCTCCCCATACATTTGAGTTGAATCGATACTGCAGTTTTGTATGAAACATCTGATTTTTTTCGCGTTTTCGAAGTTGGCTCCATAGTAAAAGTAGTTCAGTTTGTTGGTCTAAAGTACCCTCTTAAGTATAACTAGTTTTGTTACACCCCGAATAAGATAAGGGTTACAGTATAGATAGGGCATGAGTTACATAGATTAATTCACCTTTATTGCCACATCATTAAGGTAAAAATATATCCTCTCCATTTCACACACCGTAAACTTTGCACTTGTAGCAAACGACACTCATCTTAGCGTTCACTGGTAGGCCTTTTAGCGAGTATAATGGCACAATGTAATAATTAACAGTTAACGTACTTTTCTAACTCTGAAAGCTGCTGTTTAGGTGTAGATGAGGCGACGGGTCTGGCTCGGCCAAGCTTAGCACGTGTCGATTGAAGCATTTGCTGCGTCACCAGTGGCTGTTGATTTTCTTTAGCTGGCAGCTTCGTACGTGGGTTATCCTGGAATTTTTGGAATGAACATTTAAGGCAACTCATGATATCAGTATGTAAGTCATAAATTCAGGAAAAATAATGTGCAAATTATACATACAAACTTAGAAACGGATTAACTTTTCGGGGTGGAGAGACTTTGTTTCAATAACCAAACATAATCAAATATTCATCTACATCAATAGGTAAATTGTTAAGACGACGAAAAGATTATTGAAAGGAAGAGACTTTGTTTCAATAATCTTTTCAAGCGCGTATAGGTACTTCTAGTAACTTTTTAGGCATTAAAATATTTTGCTTTTCAGAAACGATGTACCGACCTACTTATCAATTTGGTATATGAGACTAGAATTGCGCCCACAATAAAAACATTGTTGACCTTGATTTATTTACAAGACTTTAAATACAAGAGTTTCTTAAAAGTAAAATGCTACTTAAATGTTAAGCCAATAAGATGTTTCCCTTATTTTACTACCAATATACATATCTTGACGATCAGAGTGACATCAAAGATTGATAAAAAAAAATCGCCTCGTGCAATATTCACGGGAAAAAACGCTGAACGAAAGCTCGGAGATAGAAATAAAAAATTACCTTTGCCTTCCTCAGTTTTACATTGGCAATATCTTGGGGCGTTATCGCGAGCCTTGGGCCGACGATTCTTGGTGGTGCAGAGCCACACCTCGGTATGGTGTGAGAACGGGTCAGCTTCTGAGCCGGTGGAGGCGGCGGTGGAGGCGGAGGAGGTGGAGGCATCGGGGGTGGAGCCGGTGGACCTTTAATTGACACCGGTGTGCTTTCTTGAAGCCTAGAAATGGAAAATGTGTTTTATTTTTTATTTTATATTATGGCTATAACAATTTTTACACAGTTCACAGGTAGTTTCGGAAAAAAAAATCAAGAAAGTAAAAGTGAAAAATTCCTAAGCAGGTTATTAATTAATACCAATGACCAATTTTACCTGATCTTACCCTCGAGTTCGTCGATCTTTGTCATCATCTTTTTCATGTCACTGTGAAGTTTGTCGTTCTCTTGTTCCATCGTTTTCTGTTTCTTGAGTACTTCAACTAGACATTTTTTCATCTCCGTCACTTCATTAGCTAAAGGATTTTCGTCTTGATGGGTTATTGGTTCTCTGTGCATATCGGAGTACAGGCCTGTGATGGATTGGTAGCCCTGTTGAACATCATCGAGTTTAATCTGAACAAGAATTACGAAACGTCAGTTTTTTGTATCCGAGTGACCAGGCAGCCCACGACAATGTTTGTATTTGTCTCACATGCATTTTTTATAATAAATAAATTTAGGCCGAGATTCAGAGACATTTCGATTTTTTTAGTCTTAGCTCGAGCTAAGCAAGGCGAAAATAGGTATATGGATTTTTTGGGAGTTCGAACTATGACTTAAACATCGTCTCTGAATCTCGGCCTAAGACTTAAAAAACGTCTCTGAATCAGTCTTTGTGTTCAGTAGGTCAAGCAAGCCACCCCCGACAAAACGAGAAAAATCGAGATGTGCCTATGTCGTTGTTACTTTATGCATGCCAAAATTAGTGCGCATGACCGCTTTCTCATTTTGTTGCTTTGTCGTGCGTGTCATGGTAAGCCAACGTTTTGGTTAAATCAAAAGTCTTAAGTTCACGAAACATAAGAGGTAAGTAAGTAATATTCAATCAATCAATTTTTATTTAAAAAAAATATTTCATCCACATGACAATTGTAATTTACAATAGCATTCGGATACATTGCTGGTTACTTATGGTATTTCAACAATATGACATGTGTCCTAAAATTCTCAGTAATGTAATAAGTTTCTCAAATTGTCACTGTAAATGACATTCCTCATGTTTGTGAAATAGGCCCCTAGTGCCTATACAGATTATTTGAAAATTGTTGGCATCACATAATTAGCTAAGTAGTAACCTACCTACCTATTTGAGGAGATTTGGTTGCATTTGCTAACATTGTTATTCAGTCAGAAAAGGGGGCACTTAACAAGGTTGACACCTTAATAGGGCCCTGGACAAAGTATAAGTAAGAAATCGGTATTGTACCTTCCTGCCAATCCACGTACAAAGGTCCAGTATTCTCCACGACTTGGTCCTATTCGGCCGACGATGGCTCCTGTCCTTTCGCGGCGTTCCACCTGATAACATGAACCATTCCACATCACTTAGTAAAGCAGCGTCAAAACCACAATCTATTTCCACTTCTAATTTCACACTACTATCTTTTGGTATCGAACCCATTATTAAAACTTCAAGAATTGGGACCTATTTCATTTTTTCCGTTAAACATTCAAGTATGAACTTGATTTCGACCACGCTGCGGCTGTCCCCGCAGTGTGATGATGTCATTGCGTTATATTGACCGCTGACGATCATGTTTACAGAAAATAAATAAAGAAGTGGGATATCTTCAACCATTTACGTTGGTGCATAACCTATCACCTTACGCGATATCTATTTTATTACTTAATTATCATTATCAAGTATTAATAGAGCGAGCGTGTCGTTTTGCTGTTATCTAGGTTAAAAATAACGATTTAGGCAAATTAAGAGAAGTTTATTCCGAATGCGTAATTGCGCGCTGCATTCAAACGAAGTCTGGTGATAATTTCAATACTAATCAATTAAAGTCAATGATATTTTGCAGAAACAATCTAGAAACGAATCTCTATACAGTTTTAATGCTAGGATTAATTTAAGATGTGGATGGAAATTGTTGAGGCACTAATTTTAAAACTATACCTTTCTGACTTCATACAAGCATAGAGATTAGTTTGTAGATTTCTTCAGAAAAAATTCATTGACTTTAATTAGTTAATATTGAAAATATCACCAGACTTCGTTTGTATAGAGCACGCTCCGAATTATATTCCCTTAATCTTTGTAGTTTTGTAGCACCCTAAAACGGAATATGGTCGAAAGTAGTTTAAACCTACCTGACGTGTTATTTTCGGAACGATTGTGTTTGACGTAACTTATGCTCCTCTTAGATCTTTGAAGTGCGTCCCTGAATAAATCGGAATCTTTCTTCACCCGCCTTTTTCGTACTTTGAACGAATTATTGCTATTTATAGATTTAAATGAAGTTTCAGATGATGTGCTAGACAGTTGAGTCGATGTCCGGGAAGGCTTGCTGTACAGCTTGGGCTCAGGAGCTGTAGCCAAGTCAGAGGTGCTCGATGTACACGAATCTGTGCACTTGGTTTTCTTCCATGGTCGGAGTAGTCTGGTATCGTCTGTAGACTCACGTCTAAATCGTTTATTACCTAGACAGAGTTCGGAGTTCGAAGTGGAGTCTTGTAAATTGAAGTCTTTGGTGAACGATAGGCTCAAATCGACCATGCCACAGTTTACCATCGAAGCCTCCGTCTGGGTCGAACTGTTAGATTTCTCAGCATTTGAGATGTCAGTAACCATTATGCTAACGAATGGTGGTGTCTTATTTCCGTTAATTTTACTGCGTTCGTGGAATGAAACATAGTAACTATGTTCCCAGGATGTGTTAATTATGTCCTGTTTAGAGCATTTCCTTACAGCTTCTATAGAATTGATCAAATTATCTTTTTCTTGTGTACCAACAAATGTCTCGGTGACACGATCAATTTCTCTTTCGTTAGAAGTCATTTTGTCAAATAAATTATAGAATGTCTAATAAACTATACAAACTTTATAGTAGATAAGTATACAATAATAAAATAACACTGGCACTTAAATATCGCAACTTTGATAAAACTTTGTATCCTGTGTAGACTATCAAACCGTCTTAAATTATCTTCACTTTCTGTGAATTTATCGAAATACCTTCATTTTTCATTTGAATTTAGCGCTTTAGGTTTTCGTCCGGATGTTGCTTCGATGTTGTCGCAAAATCACGAAAGCTTATTAAGCAGGCACTTCATTCTCACCGAGAACATACGAGAAACACCGAGAACGAGAGTGTGGATGCCCTTCATTGTTCTCGTGGCGTCTCGTGAGGCCTAGTAAATTTTCTTGAAATTTCTCGCAGATCTCGCGAGAGAGTGTAGTGCCTGCTTTACAAGCGATACCGTTCACGTGCAAAAAAAACATCAAACATGTGTCCACGTCAATGTCAAACACAGCTGACTTCTGTTTACAAATCGATTTTTCAAATTGTCGCATGATGTTTTACATAAAAATTCGATATTCTTTAAAAAAGAAACTCCGCATTGGCTTAGGGATAATAGTTATATTTGTTCTTCTCCATCCATCCATGAACGGCAGAAGAAGCTACGAGTATATCGACAAGGAGGTGATTCTTGACAACTTGCATGAGGAATTGACTGTAAACTTTTCAAGCACTGCTATAGCGGATTGTGAATATTATGATGCTTTGTTTGATGAGACTACGTTGTCGTTGAGCTTGGTTGACGAGGACTTGGTGGAGGGGAACAGGATAAGGGAAGGGGGAGAGTTTTCTCCTGCCGATTGTAAACCGAAGTATAGCACAGCCGTAATCGTTCCGTACCGGTTCGTATTCATTTTATCCTACAATATTAGCACAAGGTCTTGTTATTCGATGTTCCTTAATAATATAACAATATTCCTTGATTAGATCTAGATTCATTTTGCGCCTGTTATTAATATGCGAGCAATAAGTCATTAGATAAAATCTGATTGGGAATCAGTGCCGGATTATCCATAGAGGCAATTTATTCAACTGCCTATTTGCTCCACGCCGCCGAGGGGCCCCGCGGCCCGTGAAAATAATAAGTCCAAACCTAGGTTTAGGCCCACTCCAGAATTAAATATAATTATTTTAAAATCTAGAGCTTGGTTCACGTCCTACTGTTTTTAATCCATGTTGCAGCGATCGAAATATCTTACTCGCATCAGATTATAGTGGATTATGTTATTTGGTGGTTTTTATTGTGACTATCCAGTATAGCCTGTACCTAGCACTGGAAAAAAACATTGCTACGCCCATGGGAATAGGGTCCCAAGACTTTTAATGTCTATAGTGTGTCCAAGATAGCTCCGTGATTTTGACAGGTGGTTTTAGAGATTTTATTTTACTTTTTAAAGCTGTTTGAGCAGTCAAAACTTTTACACTAAAAATATACAAGATTCAATTAACATTTAACATAAAATTAAAGGTTTTGTTTTATGGCTTTTCAAAAAGTAAAATAAACACTCTAAAACGATCTGTTAAAATCACGGAGCTATCTTGGACAAACTATTGGGGCCTCCTTATGGCTTAATCCGGCCCTGCTTGGGATATATTTAAGGTCTTTGAAAACTAGTCATTTATGTGATCTTATATTTAGAACTTGTTTAGGATCTATTTATAATATGGAAATTATGTTTATAATAGCTACTCAGGAGACTTTTTAAGCATGACCCTGAAATATCTTCTATCAAGAATACCGAATACTTTTCTATAGTATAAAATGAAGGATAATTTTAAGGACAGTCTGCCTTAAGTGGTCAATACTTACATTAAAAACATTTTGGTAACGCTCAGGTCAATACAACATCTTTCTCACTGTCACAACTCACACTTGCACATCATTCCAGAATCTTATTATTGACTTGAATAAAATTAAAAGTACAATGATTTGAAGTGCTTGTCTCTGATGATTGTTTCCAATACCAAAGTTCCATGAACCATTACAAACAATAAAATTTTATATTATCCTGTTTTGCTGCTGCTGGGTAAAGGCCTCCCCTTTGATCTTCCAACCATCTCTATCCTGGGCAAGCTCTCAAACTCGAAATGTTTTATTCAAAATAATATCACATGGATAACTTTCTGACCTCATTTTTGACTCTACCTTTAGACCTATGCCGACGACCATTTTCTGGCATCCACGGCGTAACTATTTGTGCCCACCTTTTCTGGTGCATTCGACAGACAGGACGGCTCATTCCCATTTTAGTAGTTCCTGACACGATCTGTTCTTTTAACACCTAATATACTGCACTCTATCGCTCTCTCGCATACCTTGAGTTTGGATTTTTGACTCTGTGAGAGACCGACACGTCTAGCATGATTTCTCTACTTGCGCGCGACTCGGCTTTTTCCCATACTACAAGTCGCGAGAAGCGCGGCTTTCGCTCTCAGAAAAGCGCGGGAACAGGTTATTTTCTATGCAGCAAAGGGCGCGTCGCGCGCGTGTAGAGAAATCATACTAGACGTACAGATTTGGGCAGCGTAGGTTAAGATAGGCAGGATACACATACCAATATGTGTTTAATAATTCTTACAGAGACAGAGCAGAACAACTCCGCAGTTTCCTAGTCTATATGCACACATTTCTCCGCCGTCAGCGCATCCACTACCGCATATACGTGATAGAACAGATAGACGCGCGGCCCTTCAACCGAGCGAAGCTGATGAACGTGGGCGCAGCGGTCGCTATGAAGGCCGGCTACCCCTGCCTTGTCCTCCACGATGTGGACTTGCTGCCGCTGCGGCCCGCTAACTTGTACGCTTGCACTAGATGCCCGAGGCATATGTCTTCTAGTATCAACAAGTTCAGGTGATATGATACTAACTTTCTATCTTTGTTGTGTTGACAGTAAAATAAAAAAAATCACTGTCTTCATACTATTATAGCTAATTACAATACATGAGCAACATTTAAATTTTTTCTTTACGTTTTGGAACGTTGTCCTTGGTGGACATAGGCCTTCTCCAGAATTCGCAATTTATGGCGGTGTTTGCACTGGTTTCGCTACGCCAACCATTATTTATGGCGTTCTTTGGACTCGTTTCGCCATACCAACCATTATTTATGGCGGCTTTTGCACTCGTTTCGTCACGCCAACCATTATATTTATGGCGATCTTTGCACTTGTTTCGCCATGCCAACCATTATTTACGGCGGTCTTTGCACTGGTTTCGCCACGCCAACCATTATTAATGGCGGTTTTTGCACTGATTTCGCCATGCCAACCATTATTAATGGCGGTTTTTGCACTGGTTTCGCCAACTATTTGGTAGATCCCATCCTTGCCTACCTCGTCTCCTATTTCTCACTTGAGTCGATAGTAGGTCTTTTTTTTTCTTAAGGCTTTTCTCACCCATAGTGACAATGCCAGCCACTCACAGACTCTTAAGCCAACAGGCGAGGCTGTGAGTGCTGTGGCTTGAGATTAGTTTATTAATACGGGTTTAGGTAAGCCACAAGCGACCTACAACTCAACAGTTGTCTATGGCCCTGTACATGTCTATATGTACATTACATTACAGTTTTAATATCACTTACAGATTCGTGCTACCATACCTAGAGCTATTCGGAGGTGCCATAGCGATTCTTTCCAAGCAGTACAAAGCTATAAACGGTATGAGTAACGAATACTTTGGCCGGGGAGGAGAGGATGACGACCTGTACTCCCGGATGAAGGCCCACGACCTGAAGATGTGCCGGTTTGAGATGGAGACCAGTCGCTATCACATGGTCACGCATACTTCTCAGCTGACAGGGTGAATACATAATTGTTATATCCTTTTAAACTAAGAGTCTACCCATCAAACTGAACAACTTTTACTATGGGAGCAAACCGATTGAAGAAAAAAAAACGGTGTTGCATACATTTGAGTCGAGTAGGCACAGCAGTTAAGTATGGAACAGTCGATTTTTTTTGCTACGATCGGTTTGCTCCCATAAATAGTTGTTCAGTTTGATGGGTGGACGCTTAGTTTAAAAGGATGCCAATAATATAAATTTCACCCTTTATAATTTTACAATGTCACAGGTACCACGTTTATTTGGCGTGACGTCAATCTTCGTTCGCGCAGACAGAGACAAACATTTCCCGATGACAATCTAAACCATATTGATAATATAATCAACCTTATGTTTGATAGTTTAATGTGCAAAGTTGCTTGCTGTGCAGTCAGTCGGCCGGCGGTCAATCGTGTATAAGGGTCGGTCATGCATTAAGCTGGAAATCAATCGACCAATAGAATCACTTAATTTTTGTCGAGCAATAGTAGAGTATTGGATAGCACATTTTCAAAAATAGTCAACTGTGTATTATAAGACTTATAAAACTCCATTCAAAATAGCAACGAAATTTTAAGGCTATTTTGCATTACAGAAACAGAGCTTTGTAACACTTTCCTTCGCTTATTCTTAGAACAGCTTCAGTAACGTCCAAGATATGTCCAATGAATTAATTACATTTGGTAATTAGAATTGGCCAGAAAGCTAAATAGGAATCGGAAAATCTCGTCGTCCTTATTCGGAATGAAGTATAGTTTAAAGTTCCAGAATCGAGTACCTATCTTGATAGGTATCTACAAGGTGAATTGTATTTCAAAGAATACAAGTCTAAATTTACTTAGTGAGTTTCTGCCTACTTAAGACAGAATGTTGTTGAATTGCAGTGAAAAATGTTTAGTTTCTCAATCAAACATTCAATATTGCCACTGGTCGAGCAAAATTAAGTTAGTGAAAGCGTAGGATATGACTTATAAAATATTAAACACGATATTGTTTTATTTCAGGAGAACGAGACAAAACCTATTAAAAATAGCAAAGGAGAGAATGGAAGCAGATGGTTTAAACTCTTTGCACTATTCCGAAGTAGCGACTGTTTTGCACCCTCTCTTCACCCATGTTATGGTTGAGTTGTAGCATATCTTGTTGAAACTAAGGTTTTGGATCAAATCGAATGTAGTTACAATACGGTAGGTAGCTGTATTTAAAAGTATTGAGCACCTTGGAAGGAAGATAACCGTAACAGACTAAGAGACTTTGAGTCATAATTTAAGGATAGTTCTTTATCTGCTGTTTCAGCTGCTTCTTACCGCGTTTATACACATTTCGGCCTTTTTGCTCGATATAATATCCTGTCATCATTTATACCAAAACTTTGCGAAGATAGTGATCAAAAGAAAAAGTCGAAAAGATAGAAATTGAAGCGATCCTGTTCCCATTGGAAATTTTTTTCATTTGATTCCTTTTTGATTCTGGTGGGCACGGTCCGGATCGCGCAGAATCTTAATCCCTTAGATAAACGGATCAAAAATCGGATCAGATATTGAAGCCTTAGTCGATTTTTGTAATCTAGTCATGTGGCATATCGAGCTGGACTTTAGAGTTATTTTAGAGTTGTGATATGCCTCAAATTTTAAACCGGCCAAATGAGAGGCCGATTATTTGCGCACCTAGAGTTGCTTACCACCACAATTCTATAGGGTTCTTAATATGCTGACACTTTTTAAGAGCATGATTAGACCGTTAAACTGAACAACTTTCTCTAGGGCATCAACATCGAAATCGCGAAAAAAAATCTGCTATTCCATCGTACAAACATACTCGAGCCAAATGTATGGGACAGCTGATTTTTTTAGCCATTTCAATTTTGGTCCCATGGAGAAAATTGTTCAGTGTGGTGGTCTGAACATCCTTTTAAAAAGCTGTCAGCATATTAAGTTAGACCCTGTCTGTATTTACCAAAAAAATATATTTCTTCAAGATCTCCAGCGTTTGGTATCTGTTTATTGTACCTGTAGATATATTAATTCTTCTTCTACCTGCTCTGATTATATACCTATACAGGGTGTAAGTCACAGCCTAGCAAATACTGAAATGGGGAACTCAGACCATCAAACTGAACAACTTTCAGGGAACGCGAAAAAAAATCAGCTGTCCCATACAAAACTGCTGTATCTACCCGACTCAAATGTATGGGAGAACTGATTTTTTTTCGTGTCTCCTGACGTAGGCTCCATAGTGAAAGTTGTTCAGTTTGATAGTTTGAGTTCATCGTTTCAGGATTTGCTAGGCTGTCACAGTTCTTGCTTTTTAAAAAAAAAACTGATTGATGTCTAATTTCGGGAACTGTGACTGTAAAGCACAGGTATCCCTACGGAACGAAAGATTTATAAAACCGGCCACTGCCGTGCTTTTTTTCGAATTGGCTTTATAGCATTGGTCAGGGAGCAGCTACTTCTTATTACAGCGGACTATTGGAGGGACCACGAAGGGTCTACCGAGCCAGTGAATGAACTTAAGCAACCGACCTAGGGCACCAAGAATGACATTGCTGGGGCTACGCGGCGTACTGTACTAGGTAGAGGGGATTGGTGAGAATGTCGGTGTACTCGCACATAGTGCGTGTTAGAGGTTCTAGACTTAGGATTAAATAACTGATCAAGTAATTCATAGTCATTATAATCAGCCTAATTATATTAGGAATATCGTAAACTAATTTATACCTATGTAGAATTAGATACTTTCTACCTAGCTCCTTAAAAAAATTTTTTGTTATTTATTTAGACGAATTTAATTACTGGCTTCAAATCAAATAATTTATTGTATTGATTACTTACATATTAAATAGAAAGCAGATGCTCAGGTTTACTATTTTCTCTGAAGATGAAAATGAAAATTAGTTAGGTATGTAGGTACACCTACTTAAACACGTATACAGACTTTTGGTTGGGGGGGGAAAACAATAGCATTTCATTGGGACAAGCAATAGTTAATAAGTTATAATTTTATGGACTTATTAAAAATACTTATGGTGGCTTGACCCAACAACGATTTATGATGCTGTCACTGTCATTAATATGAGCAGTGAGAGAGATAGAGCGGAGTCGCGTTGCAGTTCTGGCGGAGTACGGACGCTTGCGTATCGACGCGTCGGGATTGCACGTGGCTCCACCATTTTGTGAACTCTTTTGTGTTTTAACCTTAAAACAATCACTTGAGATTATAACCTACTTACATTGGCAAAACTGCCACTCTAGACTTAATAAATACCACTGATCATTTTCCTTCATATAATATCCACATAACGAGACATTGGCTGAATTGTGATAACGCATCGGATGCCACTAAACAAAAATTGAATTGAGAGATAGAGCGTTTACTAAATACGTTTAAGCCTAACTTGTTAACTTGTTGGTGCAAGCCACCCTTAAGTATAAGAAATTTAGTTAAACTTTTGTTGTATACGAAAAATATTTCTAGTTTTAAAAACTTATTAGTTATCTACCTAAATATGGGTCACCATTATAAATGGGCCACCCTGTATTTTAGCTTAAGAAACTAGTCATTTCGAGTTAAACATATCATAAAGCCTACTGTGATTTTACGAAATGCAATCCGTACAAAATCCATAGTAATCCTCATCTTTCAGTACGGAATCGCATTTTTTCACGGTCCGTCCTGTTGGAATTTCATTCGCTAGAACGAGAAAGATTCGAACGGGAGCGGAAATTCTATTGCGCGCGGCAGCATCGGCGATGCGCTCGGCAACACGGTCAAAATGCAATCACCGGCTGGGAGGCGATGGAGTGCTGACGCGTGCTACAGCGCGCGATAGCATGCTATCGCATGCTTTCGGCGATGATCGAACGGGATTACTATCGGATTTGACAGCACGCAAACGCGACAAGCATGCGGTCGCACGCGGCAGCACGCTATAGCACGCGGCAGCACGCTATAGCACGCGGCAGCACGCTATAGCACGCGGCAGCACACAGAGCATAAACGCAATTCCGTGCAGTCAGATGCGAGTCAACCCGGCGAAGCCTTTAATCCGTTTCCCTCTTCTGCGGGAAACCCAGAATACCTAGAAGTCTTTGTAATTTTTCTAAAATCTACAACCGAGATTAGGCAAAAGAGGAGTGGGTCGTCCAGCAGCCAGGTAGGCTGTAATATTGCAAAGGCAGGTAATAAGACTTGAATTAGACTGGCACAAGACAGGAAAGTTTTGCATAATGGAGAGTAGGGTTATACCCTGCAGCGAGTGGACAAAAGCTGATGATGATGAACGGAGAAGCTAGTAAACACAAGAATTACAGAAGCGATCTTACTTGCTTCTCTCTTTTTAAGTTTATATTTACTTATGCACATAATTGAAGTAAGTTAACTAAAATGTATTTTAAAATGCAATATCCACATTTGCTCAACACAGGGTTGTACAGATTTAGTTCCTGTTATTCATGATCTCATTTTGCTTCTAATAAACTGTAGAATAATAAATTGTTTTATTACAAATATGTTTTCTTTCTCCCTGAAAGTTTGTACCCTTTGTAATTTTTTTGTCAATGGGAAAAGTAAATAGGTAGTTCAGTATCATAATGAACACCCTGTAGGTACATACAATCACCCATTAACGCAATGCAACTGTCTACTCTAACACCCTGTTAAATCGTAGAGGCTTGCAAGTAATGTTTTCGTTTTACTATACTAGGATTATAAATGTTAACTTTGGAAATTAATTCTAACACGAGAATAATTACGTAGTGATTAGTTTAAAAATCTGTTACGAGAAAATTATGTTTTGTTTTATTGGATTTAGTTAAGCAAGACAAGCAAGGAAGTAAGGTTATCAATCTTTAAATAATCTTGGATTTATACAACGTGTTAATGAATTAACGCAAAACTAGAAAGTAGTTTGTTTAGAATCGATAGCAGAATCGAATCATCATGGTTTCAACATAATTTTGTAAAATTTAAAATTTTATGGACTTGATCTCAAACCACCGCTCTGGCACTCTCACCCTACTTACTACCAAAACAAGATTCTTAAAATGTATCCATGAGCACGTTGGCGCTTTCATTAATTGCTGAAATGATAACAAATCATTTTTGCCTCAAAACTTAAAATGCGAATAACTTTAAATTTTAACTATCAAAATAATGAAATTATTGTTACAATCTAATTATTTTGTTATTAATCAGTTGGGGTGTATGAGGTTTTGCACTTATTCATTAACACGTTGTATACGTGAAGTGAAGTGAATCTAAAAAAACATTAACTGACTACCTAATTCCTCGTAAAACCACGATTTAAACTTACAATATGAAATAATGAATCAATCAATATATCACAAAAAAACAATCCAAAAATACCACAACAATAATTTAATACAAAATCTTATAATTATTTACCCATATTAGTTTCATTTCATAGTATAAAGTAACATTAGATAAATCGCAGAACGGTTGCAAAGACCGGGTGAATATACAGGGTCCTTCTTAATATGCTGACACTTTTTTAAGGGGATGATCAGACCATCAAACTGAACAACTTTCTCTATGGGACCAACATTGATATCGCGAGAGAAAAAAATCAGCTGCTCCATACGAAACTGCAAACCTACTCTAGCCAAATGTATGGGACAGCAGATTTTTTTTTCGCGATTTCAATGTTGGTCCCATAGAGAAAGTGGTTCAGTTTGACGGTGTAATCATACCTTTGACTACTTAAATGTGGACTGGTTACGCGTGTAATTCTACTAACAAACATTTCTGCCACTTTTTGCGGGGGGCGAAGTAACATGAAATCCGCAACTTTGGATTTTATTCTCCATAACTTTAGATTCTAATTTTGAATGTTAAAAATCATGAAAAATAGTCTCGTGTGAACCCCAAACGTTCTAAGTTCGAAGTTATTATTTCGCAATTATAGGCTGTCTCGTTTAGTGATAAGGTGTAAAATTGAATGTAAATGCACAAGATCAATTGTGCTTATACCGTGGCAGAGGGGAAATGCTACCGCAAGGCTAGTCCTTATAATAATTAGTCAAAGGATCATACCCTTAAAAAAGTGTCAGCATATTAAGAAGGAACCTGAATAATTATAATCATAAGAAAATTATTCATGGCCAAAGAATTGTCAATAGACATAAAATACATTGTAATATTTTGTCTGACTTTGGTTTCCTTAGGTATATTATTTATTACCTACTTAAATTTATCTACAATATTTTCACTGTGAAGATACAGTCATCATCAGATATATCATAGCAAACAAAATGGTCTAATATTTCTAAGCAGTTCTAATTTTCAATAAATTCTTTACGTATAACCAATTAAAAATATCTGAACGCCTAGAACATCAAATTTATCTACGCAGCCAGGGTGATCATATCAGAGCAGTTTAGGAAAAAAGACCTTACTCCGTTGTTACTCATTTCAAATTTAAATAACGTAGTAAAGAAATAATTGAGAATAAGTTGTTCCGATATTTAAGACAGAACACACGTTTCGATATAATTGGTAACATTTATTGTATAGAATTTATTGAAAATTAGTACTGCTCAGAAATATTTGAATATCTTGTACGCTACGATATATCTGATGGCGACTGTACAATCCATTTAATTCCATACATAATTTATAAACCAAAATTATTAGAATGTTGTCATGTTAAGTGATACCAATAACCGTCCAGTAACAATTAATTACAAATTACACACGAAAAGTTAAGAGCTAACAATATAAAACCTATATTTATTGTCAGACAGAAAAATAAAAGCCAGGCGCCATGTTGCGACCAAAAACAGAACTAAGTTCACTCTTAATGTTGCTCATTTTGTAAATTCAAAGCATTGTCTTCAAACACATCAATACCTGTAAATAGCGGCGCGGAAAATTTTTAATTAGACCTGAATTTAAACTAACTAATGGACACCATGTCTGAAATAAATTATTTGAATTGAAGTGAAAGCCATCACTGACTTTTATTTTTCTGTACCGGCTATCATCTGTAATTTTTTTACACTCTAGCTTATTTACATTACACACCAAATAAACCAACCCTTAATATTGAAGCCAAGCCACACAGTGCGGTGCATTGATTTCGTTGCAGCACGGTAAGTATACCACGCACACGCACAACTAAGCGACACAACTAGAAAACCGTCACGCGCGCTCGTTTTCGCATGTGGAAAGTGAATAGGTGAAGGTTGGAAAGTGGTTCAAGCATTCGGTAAAGGAAATTAAATACACAGTAAGTACCTAAGTAAAGTTCATATTTCCATGGAACATATAGCGAATTCCGCAGAACGCGCGCGGAGGATGACTGTGTAGGTTCCATGGAAATATTAACTTTAATTACTGTATAGATACTTTAATCTCCTTTACCGATTGTAAAATGCGCTCCGCTACGCTTCGACGCGCTCCGTCTTGTGCTAATCTTATTAAAGACAGAGGCACGCTTCGATCTTTCTCCTTTTCTTAGCTAAACTGACTGTGGATGCCACACGGTGCGGTGCGGCGCCGCCGTATAACGCAGTTTTGCTAACAGCGGCGTGGTATGGCCAATGCCATAGGTCCCTTTCTAACACAAAAACAAGACGCAAAGGCAACGCATCTATTATCACCTCCAAATCCGGTGGGCTTCAGAGAAACCAGACTCCTCTATCTGGCAAAGGTGTTAGATTTCTCCGACATTGACTGTACGACCAGCGCGCCGCAATGCACCGTGTGGCATTCCACAGATTTTTCTATGTAGAAGGCCGCAGCGACACCGCAACGTGTGGCTTAACCCTTAATCACCACTCCATTGCCGAGTTACTTGGTGGGAGCTGTACACGTTTCGAACTCTTAAGGCCTCAGTACAAGCATGCTGACGAGTCCAAGAACAAAGGAGAAGACTAGTTTGAGGTTGGAACCGATGTGGAGCCATTCGGGCCACTGGGATTGGACTACTTGTTCTGGTTGGGTCGGGAGGAGCAAGGCGGCGATGCAGCATACGCTTACAGCTACAGCTACCACGTTTACGGGCTGTTGCTCTCTGGAAAATTAATAAAAGGACTAAATTAGTTTGTTTTAGTGGCTGTGTGGTTCATGTATTTTTGTGGGTGTCGTACGACGCGACTAAGAGATAAGATTTGATATGCAATGGGCTATGGTATGGGCGAAAGGTTAGGTTACCGATATCACCACTTTACACATAAATTCATTCTAAAATAAATATGCTACAACTGCATGCTTAGAATGATATTTGATAGCCATGGTAGTTGTAGCAAAGTTAATGACCACCCTGAAAGGGATTATGGTCGTAAGTTATTATGTACATGTTAAAAAAAGGTTGTGTACAGAGTCTAAAGATAAATGCGTTACATACATTATGATTACGTAGTGTTTCAGACCATAAATCCGAACACTTTTAATATAGGAAATTTTTTCATCACAATTATTGGTATGGGTATGGTATTATTGGTCCCATAGTGAAAGTTATTCAGTTTGATGGATGATCTGAAGTATTCTAAAGTATGTAACGCATTTATGTTTACACTTACTTTGTTAGTTAGTTCATGTAGACTTGGGAAAACTAAAATTAGTCATGTAGGATAAAAACATTTCTGAAGCAATAGGTAACTGTAATGTATGAACATTCTCTCTTAGGCCTCGTCACAGAATAGGTAATAGTATATAGCTCTATATACAGAACGGCCACTCTCCGCCCCCCTCTGACTTCAGATACCCCACCTCACCTCACACTTTCTGGGAAACTTGAGGGAAGCCGAGCAAGGGAATGCAGTTAGGCGCGCGCACCCGTTGGATTTGACTACATAAAATTGTGTCTATTCAGAGCATAAAAACGTTGAAAAATAATGCTAAATTCACATTTTCAATAATTCTCTAGCTCAAATACTATTTTTAATAATAGAACGAACAATTAAAAGTATTGAAATGTCGTTTCAACCCTACACGCAATGTCATGGACGGTTTGCACAAAGTGCGCATGTGCAGACGCCATTTCGAAATTCAAAAACGTTCTTTGGAGTGCCGGACCTGTGGCCTCGTTCAGGAAGACGCGGGGCGTTGCACGGCGCGTTGGGCGTCAAGTAGCGCAAGCAATAAATCTGTGACAATTTGACGCGTGTGACAACGCTTCTTCTTGAACGCTCTATACATCGCCGTATGTTTGTGTTTCCGAAAGCCCGCTCCGCGCACTGCGTCACCCGCGTCTACCTGAACGAGGCTTTAGAATTCATATTCAGATAACAGGAAACACTATTTTTATTGCAGATAAATACTACAATGTCACAAAGATACTAATGAACTAAAACAAAAGAATAACAAGTGTATTTTGTTTTTGATGAGCAACTATATACTCTACTATCACTAATGTTATTCATATCTAATTTTAATTGCTATTGTTGTATGGAGAGTGAATGATTGATGAGAAAGTCAACTTTAGTAAAAGTAACTTTGACAGTACTTTATAAAAGTGATAATGTGGAGTCAAAATTATAACCCACACAAAACAAGTATCTATGTCGTAGGGTACTAATATGTCATATTTGATTATTAAGGGGATACAATTCGGAGCGCGCTCCATACAAACGTACTATGGTGATATTTTCAATACTAACCAGAGATAGTCAATGAAATTTTGCTGAAACAATCTTGAAACAAATATCTATGCTTGTATGGAGTCAGATTTTCGTTAAAATATACAGTTTCAATGCTAGGATTAATTTAAGATTTGTATGGAAATCTTAGAGGCACTGTAACTTTAAAACTATACATTTTAACGAAAATCTGACTCTATAGAAGCATAGAGATTTGTTTCTAGATTGTTTCTGCAAAATTTCATTGAGTTTAATTGGTTAGTATTGAAAATATCACCATAGTACGTTTGTATGGAGCGCGCTCCGAATTATATCCTCTTAAACTTAGTCGTATTTGATATGTTTACAGACAGAGAGTTGGCACGGTACTGAGGCAAAAGAGGTACTTTCATTCGTTTAGTATTTGGACCGCTGGTCGTGTTTCTCGTTTTGTTACAAGCGGTCAATGACGAAAGCACAGACCCAGGCAGGATGCAGTTTACTTGGATTAAAATATTAACTAGTATGATTTCTATACCTATGATGTGAGTGATTGCAGGTAACTCGAGACTGTTGCTCATCAATTGTTCTTACGGGTGTCGTCCGAGCTGTGAGGGGATGGAAACTATCTCCCATACTGTCTGCGACCACATTCGGTGGTTCACCTTCTATTAGTTTCGTTGGGACATCTCTCTTACCCAGGGCCTTGAAATTAAAAAGGTTTTTTTATTTTTGCACTAGGTTTTGCCTGCGACTTCAGCTGCATGAAATTAGAATGTCGAAAAATCATTTCTAAGTGTATCTCTACATCTTCTGTAGAATCTATATTTCATGTTTCTATCTTCAGCAGTTTAGTCTGTGTTGTTTGTCAGTCACAGAACTGTTTTATAATTATAGATTGTTATATTTATTTGCTTAATTTATTTTTGACTACAGTTTCATAGGCTGACTGTAAATTTAGGAGTGTCTTAGACCACAACACTAGGTTTTTGCTATTTTATATTTAGCCTGTTGTCCCACTGCTGGGAAAAGCCTCCCCTCTTCTCTGTACGCAACACAAACTTGGGCCAACTATACAGGAAGGTATTTAATTCATCGCACCATCTTCTTTTGGGTCGTCCCTGAAATTTTTTATCTATTTTAATAAGAAAAAATTCGTAAATTTAGAACATTGACTTACAAAGTTATGGACACTGAGTCTAATTTGACGTTTGATAAGTGTACTGCAAGCTCCTATATTGAATAAATTGTATTGACTTTGACTATAATAAAAAATTCTCGAAAAATAGTGTCCCAGACTAACCTACATAAAGAAAAGTGTGTGTAAGTAATATAATCTAAACGGAAATTAATAAAATTCTTACAGCACACAGACGTGCGCATAGTCCATCAATCAAGTGAAGACTGGCACTAAATTGTTTCTCTTTAGGTGTTTTATTTCTCTTTTGGTTCGGACACTTTTGAGCGCGGACCCTACGTCCAGTACTTGGTAATTCAATGATTTAGGGAAAGTCCTTGGTAGTAGCTACTTATATTTTGAAATTGGTTCACAAATTCGCCCATCTGTAGTTTTTTACCTGTTTTCATACAAACCTGCTGAGTGTTCCTATCATACATGGTTATCCTAAAATTTTCTGTCGTATTGCAGTGAGATGCAGATGGTTGGGTGTATCGTACGATAATATCGATGCAGCTTTGTGGCGCTATCGTCCCCTCCGGATCTATCACCGTGAACTTGTTCGGAGACGTGCATAGTACTGAAATCGTCATCTAATTAAAATATAGGCCACGAAAATATCACGCAGTAACACCATTCACGAAATTACCTTTGAAATTTACAGAGAAATCGGTCGGGTTGTAAACGGTTAATAATTGTTTATGGGTGTGCCTGGCGTTTAGATAAAACTCCAGGGAAACTGGGAACACGAAAACTGGGAAATTCTTCATTTTTTACACCTTGATTTTACGAGAACAAAGCAAAAGAAAACAACAACAAATGCATACGTCAAACTCAAAATGACAAGTTGACAACATGCTCATCTGGCGTGACGTCACGCTCACTTTTTTAAGTTGTTTTTACATTTTTCCTTGCGGAAAGGCAAAGGGAACATATCCCATGCAGCCAAGTCTGATTTTGTAGGTATTTTCTTATAAATTCATTATAAAAGGCACTATGTGCCTGATCTGTGTTCAAATTTTTATTTTTCCAAGTCTTCATATTCCAAGTAAATTGTTGTTTTTCCGTAAAAATATCATTTCTGTTGTTTTTGTCATTTCCGTGATCAAGTTTCTATTTGCCGATGTCTTCAATAAGTTTTCAATATTGACAGGAATCCGTAGTCTTTAGCAGTATTTCGTTTATCGTAGCTTAAACCCTTAAACCTAACTCATTGATATGCGAGGGTGTTTCACACATTTCAATGTTCAAGGGTGTTTTACACGAGGATATCAAACCGAATCAAACGGTCGCGCCTTACTTTATTTCTCACTTTTATTATATTATTGTCCATTAAAGCACATGATAATACTAATTCCATCACATTATCACAATAATAGCCATGAAAAACTTATT
This sequence comes from Agonopterix alstromeriana, assembly GCA_963924505.1. Classification (NCBI taxonomy): domain Eukaryota; kingdom Metazoa; phylum Arthropoda; class Insecta; order Lepidoptera; family Depressariidae; genus Agonopterix; species Agonopterix alstromeriana. Next base: position 5,478,236 of record OZ004677.1, on the reverse strand, counting down.
TAGAAAAACTCCGTCGGTTTCGTCTTGTTTCCCGCGCAAAATCCTACAAATGTTTTTTTTATGTTGTTGTTTCATTTTTCCTTCCGGTAAGGCCAAGGTTACATAGCCCATGCAGCCAACTTTATTAGTTTCATTCTTTCGCAAAGGCAATAGGATCTAGCCCTTACAGCCGTTGTCTTCAGTAGTTTTTATTTTAATCTGTGGTCAATTTTGGAGCTCGCGTGTTGCTGCCAAAATAATAACTTTATGACCAAAATCACCATGTAGAACCCAAACTTATGTTCTGTTTTCTTATTTATTTGAGATTCCCGCATATAATAGAGATAGGAAGTATTAATTGATTCCCGTTATATTGGTCGATTTACGCAACTGTTCGTTTTGCTTTATATTAAGCCTTGACTCCCGCTCTATGTCTGCTGCTATGTTTTGTTTTCTTTGTAGCAGGAGACACGGCATTGTTTATCGACCCCACAGACATATTATCAGGTATATGTATAGGTACTTTATCTTTACCTAAACCAAAACCCCTCGTGACGAACGTCATTATCAGACTTTCATTTTTAGGGTTCCGTACCCAAAGGGAGCCAATCGGACCCTATTCATTCAAAATCTACATCACAGTATACAAGAAATAGTATCTAGTACTAAATACAGTACGGACACTCCTTGCCCCCCACAAATTTTAACCTCACCAACGCTTGGTAGGATGAAATGTAGGCAATGGCGTACTCCTGTCTCTCTCGCACTTGCTCAGTATCGCTCATGCTTACCTCTTGTCAATATTTCCATTTGTATGAAATGACAGCTAAGTTTCAGTGTGCCTACCAGGAAGCTGGAAATATGTATTGTCTACATAGTGCCTACGCTGCCTGTCCGTCTGTCACTACTGTGTGGCACTAATCTATAAAGGTGCAGTTCCGATGCCGGCGGCCGATGCGACTGACGCGTGGTTCTGTCATATGCCATATGTCTATCGCATCGCCCGCGCGCGTCTGACGCACGCGTCTGTCGCTGGCATCGGAAGCGGCACCATACGTTTTCATGGTATGTCGAAGATGCGATAAAACTAGTTATGATGTCATTTCATCATAACTAGTTTTATCGCATCGGCCGTCGGCCGCGAGCCGCGCGCGTCCGTCGCATCGGAAGTGCACCTAAGGGCAGTATCTTTTGAATTATAATAGCTAGATTGTTCTCCATTAATGACACATTTATGTTAGTTATTACTAGTATTATATAAACTAATAATGATTAATCTAGCTCTAGGATATAATTAAATTAAACGAATAATTGATTTATTTGTTTATTCCATTTATTGTTTAATAACAACTTTCAAACTGAATTTAGGCCCTGTAAACACTCGATATTATTAAAATAATTTATTAAAAGTATATCGATTATTATAAGCCGGACATCGCTTATGTTTTATTAGCAATACAATTTTATTTCAAAGTTTCTTATTAAAGACTTATATCACATTTCCCTTGAATGTTTTCTAAAATATTATGTGTAGGTACTATGACTGCAATCTTTTGTGGATTATTTTTTTCCTTGCGGCAAGAATGAATAAAAATAGCAAGAGTCCATTTGTGGGTGTCCACGCAAAAAGGGTCTAGTGGTCGGCATTTTAACCTAGCTTTTTCATCATTCCATATGATCCTGTGACTGATCCAAATGCCGAACCTAACCTTAACTCAAAAACCGACCACTAGACCCTTTTTGCGTAGACGCCCACATTTGATAACCTAATCACGTATGAAAGATGCTCAGTACAAAATTTTACATGTATAAATAATATATTAATTTTACATCACTTTTTGGCCATTACTTTCATTCTTATGAAGTGTAAATAATTAAATACTAACATCTAAAGTAAAGCTCATACTATCCATTGCGAGTTGATGCCAACAAATACATCCATCATCATCATCTCAGCCGATAAGACGTCCACTGCTGGACACAGGCCTCCCCCAAGGATCGCGACAACGACCGGTCTTGCGTTGCCCTCATCCACTTGCCGTAGCGTAGGTAGCTTCAGTTCGCTAAGAACATCACCTCGTCCTGCCTCGCCCCCGCGCCCCTTCACGTCGCGGGAGTGGTCTGACTTATCTGGTCAGTCTATAACAACCATATTTTCTTTTTTCAAATATTATTGGTTATTAACGCGTCCATGCTATCAAATAATACATTGAAACATTTAGGGCCTGTTTCACCACTTCTTACTAAGTTCTTGTTGGTTTATCTGACAGCTCAAATATGTCAAACGATCTGTCAAATAAGCTAACAGGAACTTACTAACAAGTGGTGAAACAGGTCCATAGTATCGGTCGGGATTCGAACCAGGAATCTGCTAATCCGGGGTTTTGCTTTCTTCCAATTAAGCTACCACAACATCCGATACGAAATTTTTCAATCTATTTTTTACCACTCTTTTGCCACTAAATATGAAGATAGCCCACATGCATTTTTAAATTAGACACTGTATATTGAAGAAACCGTAATTATTTCTAAAGGAGGATAAAGTAATAATAAATCTGTTCAATTATACTGTGTTCGCATCAACTCTCACATAAACATATTGTTTTCAGTTAGAAATATCACGAATTTGAAACAAATTAACCTCAAAACTTAAATGTGATCACAAAAAGATGTATACAGATAAGAGAAAATCAACTTATTTTAACGGCTTCACCTTCTCCAGCGTTGAATTCGTTTAGAACGTAAGTTTCCCGGATAAAAAGTACCCCATGTACTTTTACAATACCACAGATATAAATAGATATCGCAACCGCAAGTGTATCCACTTCGAGTGCCCGCAAGGCGCTTAATTCGACAATGAGACGGCCGCGCTCAACCGTTAAAACATAGTATGTAGAAAAATCTGGCACGCTTGGCTTTCATACAGATTGAGTCACACGCGTTATCTATTCATATCTTTATCTGTGGTATTTCATTACATCTCTGGCTTTCAATCGGTTTTTTTAGGTAACAATTTAATGGATGTGTAAACTATTTCCGAAAACAACAGTAATAACAACCAAAAGCTTAGATTATATACCTTTAGATGGAGCCATAGACCATGGTCGCACATGAAACAGTAAATAGTCAAGTTTTAGGTTATGTTATAAAAAATGGTTAAAATCACCTCAACCCACCATATCACTTACAATTCAACATAAGTACTGTATCAAAAACAACAAAAATCACCTCATCCAAAAGATCGATTTGTTTGTCAAATCTCTTGTAAAAAGTCTAATCTTGACAACACAAAGAGCCGGGGAACACCTGGTGAAACGCAGCGCAGATAATTTTTCACGGACAAACCATTATCGGCTTTGCTTGCGTTGAAATAACATCGAAAATCAATTAACACAACATTCACCTCAAGTCGCTTCGATGCTCTTGGGGAATAGTATTGTTAATTGATTTTCGACAATACTTCAACGCAAGCAAAGCCGATAATGGTTTGGCATTGAAAAACGCTCTGCATTGCGCTTCGCTAGTTGTTTGACGGCCCAAAAACCGGCTACGGTGACAGAGACAAAAAAATCAATTGTTTGTCCACATCACGTTTCTTAACTTGCTATCTCGCTCTCTCATTTCTTAGCTCCATCTATAGTCTATAGGTAAACCACGTACTCTACTCATCAACCTGAACAACTTTTACTACGAGATCAAATCATCCAGCGCAAAAAAAAATCTGCAAAATAAAACTAAACTGCAATGCCTACACGACTTAAACATATGAAACAGTTTGCTCCCATAGTAAAAGTTGTTCAGGTTGATGGGTAGAGTACGTGGTTTAAAAGTTTGCTTTTAGTTAGTTTACATATTGTATAATCTAAGCTTAAAAGTAAGATAAGGCGTGGACTACTGATAGGGGTATAGCATGGCGACGGCGGGGTCTTCAGTCTCGAAGGTGATCAGTATGTCCTTGAACTTGTCCAGGAGCTGCATAAGCTGGGACCGCGACACGTTCTCCATAAACATTATCTCTTCCAGGTGCTGCTCGCCGCGGAGGTATCCTGCCAGTTATACAACAAAGTAAGCAAGGTACAAGAAGCTAGGAACTGGTATAATTTTTTGGGATGAGGAATTGTGTAGAAACCGGTCTCAAAAAATAAACCAAGCAGGATCCTTTCATTCCTGAGTATGTACTGCAGATGTTAGACTTTTGAACTCATTTGATGTTATATACCTTTCTTATGGAGCTGTGCTAACAGCAGCAGATCGTCGGCGTTCTTAGCGGCCGGTATGGATGCCAGTGCGAGCCTCTCCTCGGCCGAGAAGGTGTCGAGGAGCGACTCCGTGCTCGGCGGCTCGAGGGGCGCTCGGCAGGCATCCACCACATCACAGCTCGCCGGCACACTCCACACTGTAGGCGGCTGGAAACTGCAATAAACAAGTTTCTTTTAACACGTTTATATTAGCTTCACCTGTATGTAACTAAGTATGTAAGAAAATCTAGGAAGTCGATTTTTTATTCATACATAATCTAAATGTTTAACAGTAGAGGCGTTTTTTCCTGTAGTAGCACCATACTAGGCGTCAACTTTTAATGGATTAATAAAATCGAAACAAAAACTGTCTACATCAGATTTGGCTGCATGGGCTTCCCTTTTGCAAGGAAAATAAATCGTGATCTTTGGTTTCGCAGGCGGATTCACTAAGCTAAGTTAGGCAGTCAAATAATAATTAAGTTCTACTCGACAAATTATTAAGTCTATAATCATTTCAGCTTCAACAGTTTTGAGAAAGTTGTAGCCTGTAGGATCCCACTGCTGGGCAAAGGCCTCTTCTCACGAATATGAAAAGTAGTGGCACAAACTCCACCACGCATGCCTAGTTCGGATTAGTAGAAGCAAGTAAGTGGTCAACTTGCTGTTTTAGCCACGGTTTATACAGAAGAGAGGTGTGGCGGTGGCGGATAATCTAAATAACACAATATAAACCTTATAGTACGGAGCATAGCGTCGTTGTTATCGTTAAGGAGAATCGCGCCCGCGCCTCCAGGTGACGTCGCCTGTAACCGCGGCCGTAATTCTCCAAACGACAGTATGCTACGTACTACATGGTTTATAATTATGTTACTTTGACTATCCGCCACCGCCACACGTCTCTTCTGTACAAACCGCGCCTTAATTAGCAAATAATAAAAACTAGGAAAGAATGTTTAGATACCTCATTTTACTTTAAGTAGTGAATAAGAACTGTTAAAAAACTAAGAAGACATACCTCATTTCACTCTGCAACCTCAAATTCAACGAGACACCATTTTTCTTCTCCGTTCCATTCGTCAGGCCATTCCCGTTCTTCAGTCTTGGTGAAATATCCACATCACTCTCATATTTATCGTCATCACTACTTGTATTGAGTCCATTGTCCGTTCCTTTCAATGACAAATCCGACAATCTTGACGGCAAAGTCTTTTTCACTTCTAAATCACTTTCTTTACCATTACAATTACCACTTTTAATATCTACAACGTTATTAGCACCATTAATGTTATTTGAGATACCACTATCGACTGAATTACCGTGTTTTTTCGGTCCGTTTTCACTTTTATCGTAATCACAACCGTTTACCTTTGTTTTGATAAGTCCGTCAACAACGTCGATTCCGTCATCGAATGAATGGTTAGCAGAGTCCGCTTCGTTGAATTTATCGTATTTAGGATGTTCAGATTCGATGACTATAGGTTTTGTGTGTGAGAAGTCTGTTTGATTCAAGTTGTTTTCTGTGGGGTAGTCTTCGTCCGAGTCTGGGAACGTGTTGACGCTTTCTCGTGGTTCCACGGGCTCGGGGACATTGAGTTGCATCTGATTGAGGGAGGAGAATGATATGCTGCACGATTGGTTGTAAATGTCGTGTTTTTCGCAGAAATATTCTTTTCCATCTGTGAATAAGATACGATAATAATGTTAGGGAAACCTTTACAAGTACGACAACGTGAAATAATAAAAGTAAGTAAATAAATCATAGACGAGTTTTCTACAGCTACAGACTATGATAGCCAACCGATGAGAGGTATATTATAAGCAATAAGGAGGCAGCAAGCGTGCTGACTCGTGCGTGTCCCCTCCCCGACTCGCAGCCCGCTCCCCTCTGTTACCTTTACACCACCGCGTGCTCCGCAGACCATGGGAGTGCCGTGCACGAACACGATAGCCTATAGTGTAGTATAGTGTATTGCAGGTACGTACCGGCGTCGCGGCCCCAGTGCGAGTTGAGCTGAACGTAGGTGTGAAGCTGCAGCAGGAGGCGGCGGCACAGTAGCCAGGCCACGACGCGCGCCAGCCGGGCCCCGTCCGCAGCGCCGGAGCCCCGAGCCACATACCACAGCGGCGCCGGTAGAGAAAACTCGCCCAGCATCTGACAGAAAATATTTTATTAAAAAACAATATTACGAAGTTCTTCGTAACACTGTTTTTACCTACAGTATTTAAATACTGCAGGGGATTTAATCAAATGGTTTACAATTATTTTGGCCTTTTAATAAATACATTTTGAGATTGAAGATGACCAAAATGTTCGCATTTATTTTCAATTAAGTTGTCAAATTAGGGGTAAACTTTAAGACAGATAATTTACATGATGTGTTGATAGCCGATGCTTCTAGGATTTCTATGAACATGAAACAATAAATAGAGTAGAAACGCTTAAGCTTCCTCAAATCACAAAACAGGGTTCGTATTATACAGGGTATGAATATAAAGTCACATGCCCATTGTCCCAACCTGTAGGAGGAACAACCCTGGGAACTCTTTGGCGAACTCGTCGACGAGCTGCGAGTGTATGTACACGTTGGCTCCGGGCGCTACTACGTACACGTTGCCCTCGCACAGTGGGTAGATCACCGTCGCACTGTACACTAGTTGATGTAATATAAAGTCACATGTCCAACCTGTAGGAGGCACAACCCTGGGAACTCCTTGGCGAACTCGTCGACGAGCGGCGAGTGTATGTGCACGTTGGCTCCGGGCGCTACTACGTACACGTTGCCCTCGCACAGCGGGTAGATCACCGTCGCCTTCGCCCAGTACACTAGGTGCCCTGTCAGTTGGAATACCTGCAAATAGTACCTTACATAAGCGTCAATCCTGATTGAAAAAGCAACGGTGCAGAAACAGTTTCGGTAACCAATTTTACCTATAGAATATTGAACTCTATCTACTGTGAAAGCCTATATGACAGTGTAGCTTGACGATATCAACCACCTTTGTTCGGCATCTGATTTCGACATTCGGGATTCGGTCCAAAAGTGTAGTTTACACTAAGGGTGTAGTTTTAGGGTTAAGTGTATATACTTTCGGACCGATTTTAAATATGATAGTAGCTTCAGTTTGAATTAACCCTAAGTATTAACTCACGACTAGATTATAAAACAGAGCCTTACTTACTACAATACTGCTATAGACATTATAAATCTTCTCCATAGGGATGAGATTGTAATAACTAAAAAAAAAATTCTAACCTGTGTTTGTGATAAATCAGCTTCAATTGCGAGTGTCTGGAGACTCTTCAATGGGCTGTAAAGCTTTATGAGCCGCAGTAACGCCGCGCTCCCGTCCAGCGGGATAGACGCTAGCAATTCGTTTGGATTCACCTGCAAAGATATTAACACATTTATAGGTTTAGAACAAAGAAGGTCTTCAACGCTTTTGATGTCACGGGCCGAGAATACTTTATTTTGGTTCGGCGGGCCTCATAACAAGGGAAACATACCTAATAATATTCCATTATAAACTTATGAGCAAAATTATTTTTAGCCAAGTTATTGCCGGACCGCCAAGGAAGCCAACGCAGGCTACCTGAACATTGCTTTAAAGCTTAAAGAACTTTGATTTAAAGGATTATAAACAAAAATAACTTTTTTATAAACTATCTTCAGAAGGTATGATAAGCAGTTTGAAAAGTTTGGCAATATGCTACTGAATAAACCATAGAACATTATAAATGAGAGGTTAGAAATGCAAAGTAGCGCTTTTGCTTCAGAGACGACTGTTGCCACTTGTCTTCCCACTCACGCTGCTACAACTACTTATGCCCTCTCGCTCGCACCACGCCGCGCGCCTTACGGTGTTATGCAAATTATTGCATAACCGTGTGGCACGCGTTCCACGCCTACTTTGCACGTTTTCTTACGTATAATTTTTTCAGCTTACGTACCATAAGTAGTATCCCGTGGTACGGTCTAAGTTTCTGCAGACATTTATCAATGGATTCCGGCTCTATGATCAGTCCTCTGTTGTTTATCTGATGTGCTTTGTGCGGCAGGCAGAACGAGAGCAACACCCACTTGTTAATGCGCACTTGCACTATACCTGTAACAGATATTTAATTGATTTTAATAAAACAACAAGAAAACCAAAACTAAAATCGAACTGTTCCGAACAAATTATGCAAGAAAATTAAATACCTATTTAGGCATGCATTGTACCCATTGTCCATTATAAGTGGCGACGGGCTCACTCCCTGTCACACTGGACAGATGCCAGCTCATCATGAACTGCCTCCGTGGTCTAATGGTAAAGAGCATTGGGCTCTTGACGGCCTCTGACGTGGGTTGTATGTAACGGCTACTACCACCAGTGATAGTATTTGGGGTCAACGGCTCAACGTGTCATCCGAAGCACGGAATCATCTTTCTTTTCAGACAATCAGGTGATTCAGCCTGCAATGTCCTAACCAACTGGGGAAAAATATCACTGGGGGTGAGATATCACTATGTGCCCCCCGTGGGAATCGAACCCACGACCTCCGTGTCAAGAGCCCAATGCTAACCATTAGACCACGGAGGCAGATAGGTAGAAAGTAAGAGAGAGAGAGAGAGAGAAACACTAACCAGTACTGCTAAGCTCTTCAAACACAGCCTTCATAGATCTCGCCAGAGAACTTCGCTGCAATATCAGATGGAATGCAGACTTTGGGCCAGTATCCATAACACTTTCCAAGTTAAATGTGGTTGAACTGACGGAATGTCGAGAGTTTTCTTCCTCGTCGTCATTCTCTCCAGCCATTTCACTATCTAGTGACGAGACTTCATCGTGAGCTGCCAACTGGAATGAACAAAAACTCAAAACTAAATTTGTAGGGTTCCGTAGTCAACAAGGAACCCTTATAGTTTCGCCATGTCCGCGGCTCAGAGACACTTAAGCCGAGATTAAGAGACGTTTTTTTAAGTCATAGTTCGAACTCCCGTATGTCAAAATCCATACATTTTCGAAAACCTCCATTTCCAAAAAAATCTCTGAATCTCGGACTTAGTACAAGAAAGCTGTATATCACGCCGACAAAGTGGTAAAATAAAATCTTGAATTTTTTTTTTTTTGGGTACCCTACACGAAAAGTGGTGAAGCAATTTTTTTTCTTGTCTATCCCATGGTGTGGGGTATCGTTGGATAGGTCTTTTAAAAACCAATTTTTCAATTTAGGGACCAGTTAGAGAAATATTATTTTAAAGTGCAAATTTTTGTTAGAGTTTGGGTCCTGCCAGCTATACAGTGGTTTCTGGATACCTACGCGAAAAAAAGTGTATAAAACGAATTTAAAAGGAAAACTATCACCGCTAAAGTGTTGCAGTTACAACCCAAAAAGACAGATTTAATAGCAAAATACATAGTAATATATTATATTGACCCATTAGACTAAGTTAGACAAGACCTTGTCAGTTTGAGAATAGAGATAATTTTAATTGCAATAGTAATTATAAGTTATAATTACTATTTACAATTTATCATGTTTCCAATATTCTAAATAGTCAAGGATAATGCATAGAAACAACCAAACAATGTTCATCAATGTCTTTCTTATCTGTTTATTATTAATTGTTTCATTTGCACTTGCACTCAATAAATCAATTTATCTGAAATCATATCAAACAAACATTTAATGAAATTTAGTTTAAACCTAGGTTCGAAAAATATAATTATGTTCAAAGTTTAAGATGGCATACATTTTAGGGTTCCCAAAAAGGAACCCTTATACGTTCGTTCATTCTGTCTGTCTGTCTGTCTGAATGCTCCACCTCAATGACTCACTAGCTTTTGCCAAATTTCGATTCAATAGAATCGAAATACGAAATAGATCATGAAGACAGATAACAGTAACCCAAAAACAGATATGTAGTAGTTATGAAGAAAACAATTTTTTCTCATAAAACGAAAGAGGGTTAAAAAAAATTTTTTTTTTAATGGAGTGGTGTGTCGTTGGATAGGTCTTATCCAATGGCTCTGCGCTCAAAGTCAAAGGGCGTGAGTGTGCGTTAAATATGGTTTAATCTACTAGTCGATAACGAGTCAAATCAGTAACTCTTTATCGGACGTGAAAACTCATGCTATGTATGAACAACAATTGTACTATACATATAATGCATGCATGCATAGCATATGCTCAGGACTATATTCCCCAAGGGGGTAGTCAGAGATATTCTGAAACCTCAGAATATCCACGTTTCACCAGTAGTACCGAAACTCGGTCCAGTGTGACGGGGGGTGAGCCCGTCGCTACTTATAATGGACAGTGGGTACAATACATGCCTCGAAATTGAAGCATGCAGGTTTCCTCACGATGTTTTCCTTCACCGAAAAGCCAGTGGTGTTACAAATCGTACATAAATTCCGAAAAACTCATTGGTACGAGTCGGCTTGGACGGGGATCGAACCATCGCCTCCTGCACGGCAGGCAAGGTTACTCGCCACTGGACTACCACGGCTTTAATGCACAGTGACGGAATCTATATCTACGTCATAACAGGATAAACTATGAAAAGTTATGAAATTTACTTTTTCAAGCTAAAAAAGAATTACTGAAAATTATTTATCCTGGTAAAAACAGTATTCAAGCTAAAAAAGAATTACTTACTGAAAACTATTATTCAACGTTTTTAGGGTTCCGTACCTCAACAGGAAAAAAACGGAACCCTTATAAGATCACTTTGTTGTACGTCTGTCAAGACCACAGAACATTATAAGAAGGGTTAGAAGTGCAAAGTAGTCGTGGAACGCGTGCCACACGGTTATGCAATAATTTGCATAACACAATAAGGCGTGCGGCGTGGTGCGGGCGAGGGCATGAGTATTTGTAGCAGCGTGAGCGGGAAGAAAAGTGGCGACAGCCATCTCTTTGCATTTCTAAACCCTCTTATAATGTTCTGTGGTCAGGACCCTTTTCTCAGGAATGGGTAAAGGTATCAAGTTGAAATTAATAACAAATACTAAGGTCTATGGTCCCTTTTATTCTGTGAAGATTAAATTAAAATATGTTTTCTGCAGTCTCTATTGCTGCTCACCACTTGTAAGTGGTTTTTTAAATTTCCATTTGATAAAAGCAAAAAATTTTACAAATATTTACCATTATTTTCATTTCCTCAGTCAGATATGAGCACCTTTTTTCTTCATGTCTCAGTGCTTTACCCAGTCTTTTGCTCAAATCGTAGTAACATTTAACTGTAAACAAACAAATCATTTACATTCATTAAATCATTAGATACTTATAGGTATATATACATGGGGCTAGCCTTTCACCCACAAAAGCTCTGCACTAGAAACCTTATCCCTTAGTCGCCTCAAGTGATACTCGCGGGATGAAATGGAGTGGTCCATTCTAAGACTCAGACACGGCAATCTAAGCCGAAAGTACACGGCATGCTTATCAGCTTAATCTAGTGAATACAGAAACTGCCTAATACAATTTTACGTGCAATCCTGGACGAGCTGGGATGGCAAGGGTAGTAATTCCCACCTCACGCAAAAGAGTCGAGTTGCCGAAAATGAGCGCGCTCAACCAATCAATTATTTTGAATATAGGCTCTTTTGTCACCATTTTAGCCGCCCCTACGTCGGAAGAGGCTAAAATGGTGTACCTTTTTATTTATAGTACTATTGTTTAGTTGTGTATTCGTTTGGATGTGTTAGGTTTTCATTTTATTGTTGTGTAGTCTCAAGGTTAAGGCACGATGGGGCTGGCATAACCTCTGGGTTAAAAGCCCCTATAAAAAAAATATATATATATATAGAATAAAAAAAAAAAAAAAAACCAATCAATACCAGTACCAATATGTGCAATCCTGACACTGAACCCCTATTATTGTTGCCTGGGCTATTGCAAGCAAGGGTCGTTATGTAACACTGCAACCATTGCTGGTCTATTGTATTGCCCCAAGCTCACCCTTTATTTTACACATACATCTGATCTATATTTTTTATTATTCTCGGATATGCAGGTTTCCTCACGATGTTTTCCTTCACCGCCGAGCTAGTGATAATGATAAATACAACCGTACATAAATTCCGTAGAACTTAGTGGTACAAGCCAGGAATTTTTTAATGACAGTTGTACGGAATAATGTTTTTTATTTTTTTTTTGTGATAATTTTAATTTTAAATCTTACTGAATGAATTGAATAGTTTTAATGTAAAATACTAATAATGTGAATGTTTTAAATTGTGTTATTGTTTCTACTTTTCTTTTTGTTATTGTATTATATAGGTATATTAAAAATGTTTTGAATTAAATAATTTTATTTTTCAATTTTTATAATATGAATGTATTAATTTTGAATTGAATAATTTTATTTTTACAATTTTTATAATGTGAATGTAAGTATTAATATTAATTTTGAATTGAATAATTTTATTTTACAATTTATAACGTGAATGTATTTGAATTTTGTTTGATTGTTTACATATTGGATGGAATGCCCGATTGAAAGTTTAGTTTGACATTTTAATTTAATTTAATTTAATTTAACTTAAGGTTGCTGTGCCCTAACAGGGTTCATGTTTGATACCTACTAGGTATACCTAGCATATAAGACCAGAATGTTACAACATGAGTGCAATAAATGATTTCTATTTCTATTTCTATTTCTAGAATCGAACCGACGGCTCGTGATTGAGTCGCTAGCTCTCTTCCGTATGGACTATCATCGCTCCGAATGTGGGGTGCATTGGGTATAAATATAGTGCTTCAAGGTATGCAGTGCCTTAATAAGACAAACTTACCAATAGAATGGCTAGCAGATGCCTGTAGTGCAAAAACAATATTAATAAGAATCATAGCAGCATTGTCATCCTTGTTTGTCCGGTACGGCAACAGGGTCGGGTGTCCAACGAACCTTACATCATTGACTTTAAGTTCAAATTTCCTGTTGCATAACTCAGCCTTCACAGCAAACAGAGTAGAGAGCATTTCATCTGTGAATCCACTTAGCTGACCTGTAGAAAAGATGTTTTTACTATTAAAAATATGTATGTACAGAAACTCACAACTGTGATCCCATTTGAGGTGGTCAGAAGTTTACAACTATCAATGCTGTATTAGGTGTGCAACTGCATTAACATACAAGGAACTTTTACGACTTTATAACTAATCTAGATTCACTAGACAAAAATGGTAGAATCAAACCAGCTCATAAGAGCTCTTTATTGTACTAGCTGATGGTAAACATGCCAAATACGACTAAGTTTATGAATCAAAAACAACATATTCATGCCACCCAACAGCATGTATACTTGATTTGTATGGGTTTTATGTCAGATTCAGACAAAAATTTGCTAAGATTTTGTATGAGACTTTGATTTATGTCAATGATAAGACGCCTGATTATAAATAGAAAACATTTACAATTGCATCATTTATTTTACATAGTAATGTAGAAACTACAATTGTCTATACCACTCAATAAAATTTTTACAATGTAGCATTATTTTATTGCACCCTTATCACCTCTGATAAGGCATTAACGTAAACAATCATCATCAATCGCTCTTCACAGGAAAAAACAAATTACCATGGATTTAAAAACAATTGGAAATTTTACTTGGTGGTCGGTAATAGTCCTTCTTTTGTACATGTCCGTCATTAATGTTTCTGAATTTGTTTGTCCCTTTTTATAAATTTTAGTCGTTGGATTAGAATGGGACAAAGTTGACATCGGAAACAACGATGGGAATTTACAAAAGAAGGACGAACATTACCGCCAAATAGTATTTTCATGTTTCACCGCTTGTAAGGCAGTCTGCTCTCCATAAACAGGGTGAAATTGATTTCATTAGCATCCTTTTAAACTCCAACCAAACTGATCACAGCAAAAATAAAATCTGCTGTTCCATACTAAACTGTAATGCCTACTCGACTCAAATGTATGCAATAGCAGATTTTTTTTGCTGTGATCAGTTTGCTCCCATAGTAAAAGTTGTTCAGTTTGATGGGTAGACTCTTAGTTTAAAGGATGCTGTACACAGGATGTTAGGGTAAACAGTTGCATTACTTGAATGGGTGATTGTAACCATTTCACAAAAAAATTGTTGGTCTTTCCATACTAAATGCAATCAGCTGATCGAACTTTTGTACGAAAAGTCGATTTTTTTTGCGAATTTCCTATATCTTTCTTAGGGAAAGTTGTTCAGTATTGTTAGAAAGAAGGTCTCACACATAACTCAGTCTCTATGCTATTTACGAGCTATGAAAAATAATATAGTTTGAACGTGGATATTCAATTATTTTCTTTGCTCTGTCAATGTCTTATTTTTACTGAAAGAGTTAAATAAATTTATAACTAAATTTATTAATAGTGTTTGATTGATTTAAAACACTATTATTTGATTGATTTAAAACACTATTAAGTATCATGGGTACAATCACCCTTTAAAGTAATGTAACTGTTTACGCTAATGCCCTGGACAATACCCATTCCAAATTACTGACCTTTACAAATATTCGACGTCTGCGACTGAGGATTCTGAAGCAAATCCTCCGTGGAACTAATTGCGTAGGGATTGTGACGGCCGCATTTCCTTTGCTTACTTTCATCTTTATTTTCAGTTGTATAAGGGTATCTGAACAGTAGTCTATCGCCCTTACTGTCCGACTTAACGAAAAATATGTTCAACGGATTAACTTCCATGTTATTATCGTGACGGAACGTGGGTAAAACACTGAATCACTGTTTCATTGTAAACAATGTGGATAGGAAAGGATTTAGTATCGTAGCTAAGGGATAAGAATAACTTTTGTTCATTTTCCAATTTTAGATATGGTTCAGACACTGACACTGTAATATAACGCCCACGTTTCTTACACTTTTAGTTCTACCATACTTTTTAATAGGGAATTTAAAGAAAAATTACACCTTACAACGCAGTGCAAATGATGGGATTTCTGAACAAATGTCAAAAATGAAATGTTATATTGCACTAATAGTTTCACGTAGAGTAAAGAAAAGAGAAAGAGCGATATGAAAATTTGTTACTTTTCTCTTTCTATTGTTTTGAAAATGCTTTAAATCATGGCACAAATGATTTTAACAACATATTATCAATATTGTACAATAGATGGCGCTGATTTTAATGGTGATGAAATTCAATTCCTCAGATGACATCTTTAGTTCCGATACAGCCGCTGTGGCGCTGAAGTCATATTTTCCCTCATGAACGTCATCATTGGACGATGATAGGACGCCATATTGAACTTACATCAACAGCAGCGTTATGCCGTGTTGTTGCGTCAGAAGCTTATATCTTATGTTTTTCCTTGTATTTTCGCTTGAGTTGAGAATCCTTGAAAAGCCCTAATTCTTCTTCGTTGTATGACATAATAATATCGTTGATTATTTTGTTCCTTGGTCTAATATCCCTATTTTTGCATTCCGGAATAACTGTATACATACTTATAACTATAAGTTCTATACTTTGACTATTTATTATAAGGACTAGTCTTGCGGTAGCATTTCCCCTCTGCCACGGTATAGGCACAATTGATCATGTGCTTTTACATTTGTCCGAGGAACGTGTGTTCGTAGACTCCAAGTTCGTGGTATCAGAAGGAGGGAATTCAATGAAGAGACGATATACAGTTCACGAAAGTCCGATTATATTGTCAGATCTAAAACAGTGAATTACATGATTTTTACGTTAGTGTTTTACATAGGTGTTGTTATAGGGACGCGCGGGGACCGACTGGCGATCGCTGCGCGCTATAAAACGGTGTGGCACAAAAGTGCTGACAAATGAATATATGTACATACCCGTACATCACACCCCTCCTAAAATTTGGTACGCGGAAGTTATACAATCCAAATTTTAAAATCAAATCTTATAAACAAATAAAATTAACTCAAGTTATACAATGCAAGGAATGTGATTGCGAAACAAAGTTGCAATACGATAACACGGTCGCTGATACATGATACTTGCTCGGTAGGTACCGGCTTGAATTGTTTACAATGTTGATGCTACAATGAATTATTAAATACGATAAATTATCACGACTAAGTCCTAATGGGTAGACAGAGTCCTGAGTCACTGTGGTATTACAATTTTTTCCTTTGCTTCGGATTAGTAAGTAACTTAATATAGATACATTTGTTGCCCAAATTAGTTATGGAAATTGCTAAGAACGTTACAAATCAATACAGTTGCAGTTGTACCTAAAGTTCGCTTATTGCGTTTAATTACATTCATTATCATTTTATAAGTAAATATTACTGATCAACGTGGTTATACAGGGTGATTATTTTTACATTAATTACAAGCTTTAATTACTATCTTGTAGGTACAGTATAAATTCGTCATTCAAACAATACGATGGTCATTTGTTTAGCAAAACAATCGTGAACTCGAAAACTAATTATAATATTAGTAGAGAAAATTAAAATTTCACGAAAAAATTACCTTCGTGGGTACTATTATATCGACATTTAGATGCTGCATACGATCACTGCTTTCAAAGCTCTCGTACTCTGAAATGGTGTGTCGACCTACTTTAGCACGTTGACATTTAACGCAGGTTTTTGTCCATTTGCTAATGTCAGAATTCATGCCTGGCCAAAAAAATCTTTCGGTGACCATTTTACGAGTCGTACGTATACCGGGATGGCTAATCTTGTGTACGCTATCGAAAGCTACACGTCTGAAATTATCAGGTAGGTACGGTCTTGCTTTGGACGTTGACATTTCGCAATAAATCATTTTGTCGCAAGTGGGCAAAACTATGCTTTTAATATCAACTTTGTTATTATCGACGTTGTTTGTCGTAACTTGTGTAATGAAGTCGTCCAAATTCTGCGATTCAGCAAGTTGCTCGAAGTCGATGCTCGTGGGACAGGAAATCGTAGCTATGCGCGATAGCGCGTCAGCCACAACATTGTCCACGCCACCTACGTGTCGAATGTCGGTCGTGAATTCGCTGATGAATAATAACTGCCGAGTTCTCCGAGGCGTTTCTGAGTTGGTACCTACTTTTGTAAACGCGTGTACCAATGGCCGATGATCGGTGAAAATCGTTAATGGCCTGCCTTCGAACAGTTTGCGAAAGTATTTAATAGACATGTAAATTGCGAGTAATTCGCGGTCGTAGGTACTGTAACGTTGTTGCGTTTCGGACAAGCGTTTAGAAAAATAGCCGAGAGGTTTCCACACACCTTTAACTAGTTGTTGTAGAACGGCTCCTGCGCATGTGTTCGAAGCGTCACACATGAGGGCTAATGTAGCGTCAGCGATCGGGTACGCCAACGTGACTGCTTGCTCCAATTGCAACTTACGTTCATGGAATGCTGATTCAGTATCCGGCGTCCATACGATGGGTGTTTTGTCGTTTCGTTTCGCGTTATGTAAATACCTAGATAAAATGGCTTGTGTACTTACGGCGTGTGGTATATGCCTGCGATAGAAATTTACCATGCCTAGGAATCTACGAAGCTCATTGATATCCTTTGGTTTGGGAAAATCAATGATGGCCTTGACCTTGTCGTCCATAGGTCGAATTCCGTTTTCGGACACGTGGAATCCTATAAAATCAAGCTCTGCCTCACCGAAAATACATTTAGATAAGTTTATCGTTAACCCAAATTGGTTCAGTCGTTCGAATAGTAACCGTAGGTGCTCTCGGTGTTCTTCCTCGTTTACGCTAGCTACTATGACGTCATCGATAAAACAATGTAGAAAATCCATACCTTCTAAAACCGTGTGATGCATGAACCGTTGAAAGGTTTGTGCTGCATTCCTCAGGCCGAATGTCATTCTGGTGAACTCGAATAACCCGAATGGAGTTATGATCGCCGTTTTATCAACGTCAGCCGGGTTGATAGGTACGAAATGGTAAGCTCTATTGACATCAATTCGAGAGAAAACCTTTTTACCTGGTAGAAGATATGTAAAATCATGCAAATGTGGAATAGGGTACCTGTCGGGTTTGGTGATGGCGTTAAGTCGTCGATAGTCGCCGCAGGGACGTATGTCTCCGTTTTTCTTCGGAACAACATGTAACGGGCTCGCCCAGGCGCTTTTAGAAGGCCTGCAGATGCCCATCTCCTGCATGAGACGGAACTCTTCCTTCACCTTTTTGAAACGTTCTGGCGGTAATGGTCTCGCCTTCGCGTAGACAGGTGGTCCACTCGTTTCGATATGATGACTGACAGTGTGCTGCGGAGGCTCTTTAAAAGAGACCGGTTTGGTTATATCTGGAAACGAATTTAACAAATCGCGATACGGGTGACCTTCGTTTATTGTTTTGATTGACGGATTGGTACAATCTTTGATACTGGCTATGACATTTAACTTAGTTTCGTTATCAATCAATTTTCGAGAACTTAAGTCTACTAACAGACCAAAATGGCTGAGAAAATCGGCGCCTAAGATTGGTTGTTTAACAGTAGCGACTATAAAGGTCCACGTGAATGCTCTCCTAAGTCTTAGGTTTAGAGTCATCGTGTGTGTACCATAGGTGTCAATTTTAGTACCGTTTGCGGCGTACAACGTGAAATCCACGTTTTTATCGCAACGTGAGCGATTTACTAAATTAATCGGTAAAACAGAAACGTTTGCTCCTGTATCGACAAGAAAACTAAGTTTAGAATTGACATCCATGATACATAAGCGACGGTTAATACTACCGTGACAGCCTCCCGTCGTAGACTGTACATCATCTAGTTTTCCGCTTGCTTTTTCGGTTTGTAGTTACAGGGATCGCGGCACTTTTCCGCTTTTTCCCCGAAACGATAGTGGTAGTAGCAGGGACGATCCTGGTTTCGCGTATTGGAGGGACCTCTACCTCGGCTCCCGCTGCGGTCGCGCTGTCGTGACGCTGACCTCTGCCGTGGTCGGGAATCATGTCTTGCTTTTCGTAGTTCAGCTACCTCCAACGTTAACTTCGCTATCACATCTGCTAGGTTACTTGAGCTCGTGCTCGCGACTGCCGCGACTTCTAACGGCTTGCTCGTTTCGATCACTTTGTCTGCTACCGCCGCTAATTTTTCAGGATCATCAAGTGTCGTCGCCGCTAACACTGTGCGAACCGCGGCTGGCAGGTGATTTTGCCATAAAACGATTAGAGTATCTGACGTCATCCGGCTTCCGGCTAGGCCCTGCATCCGTCGGAGTAGCTGTGACGGTTTTTGATCACCTAACTGCATATCTCCGATTAATTTCTGGATGCGTCTGTTTTCGGACTCCTCGTAGATGCTTAAGAGTCGATCTTTAAGTGCTTTGTACTTGTCAGCTTCTGGCGGCTTTGCTAAGAGGTCCGCGACTTGCTGTATGACCGCTTTGCCGAGTTTGGCTATAAGGAGCTGGTACTTAGCGTTGTCGCTAGCTTTCTGCGGTGCCACTGCCGCCTCGAACTGGATGAACCATAGTCCTGGCTGGTCCGTCCAGAACTCTGGTACCCTTGACGATACCGAGATTAACACGACGTCCGGCTTTTCATCTTCTTCCGCCATTTTTCTGCGGGTTGAGCTTGCGGTCCGTGGAGTGCAAGAGAAGAAACGATAGTAGTTAAGTACTACCGAGATGCGCGTCACCTATACAACTTGAAATTGAGCCGATCCCGAAACTAACGCACTGTAGGTATAGTCACTTCACTCAATGGGTGTCACCAATGTCCGAGGAACGTGTGTTCGTAGACTCCAAGTTCGTGGTATCAGAAGGAGGAAATTCAATGAAGAGACGATATACAGTTCACGAAAGTCCGATTATATTGTCAGATCTAAAACAGTGAATTACATGATTTTTACGTTAGTGTTTTACATAGGTGTTGTTATAGGGACGCGCGGGGACCGACTGGCGATCGCTGCGCGCTATAAAACGGTGTGGCACAAAAGTGCTGACAAATGAATATATGTACATACCCGTACACATTCAATTTTATACTGTCACGGATGCTACCAAACGTCGAACGTAAAAAGGCATTCAAAAATTCGGACGGTTTATTAACAGTCTCCGTGGCTCAGCGGATGGATTGTAGTTGACACCTAAGTCGAGAAGTCCTGGGTTCAAAACCCTCACCCCGGTGAAAATAGTTTTTAGATTTTAATGTTGTTTAGGAATGTTCTAGAAGAAAGAGGGAGAAGGAATATTTAGAAAGAAACAGAAAATAACGAAAAGACAGTCGTGTTCGGGAATGTTCGAGAAGGGAGTAGAAGCGTTTGGAAGGGAACAAAGAAATAACGAAAAGACGATCGAAATTCAAATTGTCTAGAACATTCTAAGGGGTATATAAACCGGCGAGTTTGCGGCCACAGGGCAGTATTGAGTTTAACAGTGAAAAGTGCTAAACAAAAGGAAGAAAAGTGAAAAAGTGAATAGTGAGAAGTGCAAAGTGAACAGTTAAGTGTCAGTGTAGTGCGTTTTACTAGTGACGTAGTGAACAGTGGTGTAAGAGGAATCCCTGCGCGGAAAACCGTGAGTAAGATAAACCCAAATAAACTCTGTAAATTTGGACTTGGCGTTTCACTCCAATCCCGGAACCCGTCGCTCGTAACAATACCTTATCACTAAACGAGACAGCCTATAATTGAGAAACAATAACTTCGAAATTAGAACGTTTGGGGTTCACACGAGTCTACTTTTCATGATTTTTAACATTCAAAATTAGAATCTAAAGTTATGGGAAATAAAATCCAAAGTTGCGGATTTCATGTTACCTCGCCCTCCGCAAAAAGTGGCAGAAATGTTTGTTAGAAGAATTACACGCGTAACTAGTCCACATATAAATAGTTAAAGGTATACAAATGAGCTTGACGACAGCAGCGCCACAACGGAGATATTGGAAGTAAGTGCAAATTTCACTGTTGCATCTGTTGCTTGCTACTTATCACGCTATCAGTATTCTGTGTCTACGCGACTGACGTCAAAAGTCAAAATCTTTTCAGTCAAATTTTCTGGAAAAATGGCTAATAAAATTACAAATACCAACAGAGTGAATCCAGAAAGAGTTCCTTTAGAAACGGACCAAGGTATACTAGAGAGTGAAGAGAGAAAATGGGGAATGCCGTTAAGGGAAGTCTACAAACATGGGCTATCATTTTACAAAGGTACATAGTTTTATGTTTTTGCTTATTATTTAGAGCAATAAAATTATACTATTGATTGGAAAACAATAGCAGAACTGTATGGCTATTAATGAATTTCGTTAAATCGTAGTTTTTAGGGTTCCGGACCCAAAGGGTCAAAACCCTTACCCTACCACCTACCCTACCCTACCCCAGGTTCTTATTACTAAGCCTACGTTGTCCGTCCGTCCGTCCGTCTGTCCGTCTGTCTGTCTGTCTGTCCCATTTATTTAGGGCAGTAACTTTTGAACCGTAATAGCTAACCAGTTGAAATTTTCACAGAATGTGTTATTATGGCACATTTGTTAACAAATAAAAAGACAAAAAGTTAAAAATTAAGGGTGGTCTTCATACAGGAAGCTAGTTTTTATCAAAATGTTTTCCTCTCGTAAAACCGGTAATACATACAAGTGTCAAACTTGGTGTGATTATAGAGCAAACTCTACAGTATAACAACTAATAACAAAAACCGGCAAAGTGTGAGTCGGTCTCGCGCTAAAGGTCCCGGAGAAAACAAAACCGTTTTGTAAGTTAATAATTATATTATGTGGTGGAACCCTCAATGCTCATTGAGGAATGAAATTTGGAATACAGGGTGTATGGAAAAGTATCATTAACCTATAAACCACATACTGCACCCATCAAACTGAACAACTTTTACAATGGGAGCAAACATGGCGGACAAAAAAAAATTTGAATCGAGTAGGTAAAATTGCAGTTTAGTTTGGACAGCTGATATTTTTTTGTTCTGACCGGTTTGTTCCCTTAGCAAAAGTTATTCAGTTTGATGGTATTTGGTTTAAAGGTTAATACTTTTTCTTACACCCTGTATAAATTAGTGGTGCACTAAGAAAGGATTTTTCTATATTCTAATTCCATGGGGACAAAGTCATGGGCTTCCACGCTAGTTAAAGCGGGCAAGCTAGTTACTAAGATGACTAACCAAGTGCACACTGGTGCCCCTTTGTGTGATTCAACTAAATAAACAAATAATTTAAAAACAATAATAATGCTCGAAAGTATAAATGTTTAAAAACTAACCATAATTTTTTTTGAAATAAGACTTTTTTAAAATAATGGAATGAAAAGGCTGCTTAGTTCAGATAAGGGCATCCGCTGCATGAAGCGGGACCCGCGCGCGGGTCGTCATCATTGCGGCTTACCCATGCATTGCAAGATGCTTGCTGCACGTCTAGCATGATTTCTCTACTTGCGTGCGACTCAGCTTTTCCCCATACTACAAGTCGCGGCAAGCGCGGCTTTCGCTCTCTGAAAAGCGCGGGAACAGGTTATTTTCTATGGAGTGTAGGCGCGTCGCGCGCGTGTAGAGAAATCATACTAGACGTGCGTTGCCCTAATAGGCATTGAGATAGTTTATAACCTTGCTAATCAAGAATTAGTACATCCAATTTATAAGTAAAACCAATTAATAAGTAAGAGAAATTGCATTAGTAAGAGAATTGGCAATTTATTAATCATCTACTTCATACACAGAAAAAGAAGGTAAAGCTATACATCTAAGCTACGAAGACAGGTTGAAACTGGTAGCGTACACTCAGCAAACTGCCCACGGGCCCCTGGACCCAGCATCAGCATCTCCACTGGGTGTTCTGGACATGATTGGACGCGACAGAAGGGCTGCGTGGCAGGCTTTAGGACAGATGTCACAGATACAAGCTATGGCTGGATTTGTCCATACTTTAGACAGGTAGGATCTCTTAAGGTGTCAACAACAAAAGTCGCCGAATCGCCGACAATGTCACCGACAGGGTTCGGTGTGGGTGGATGGTCTTGTCGGTGACATGCACGCAGCGACTATGTCGGCGGGTTGGCGACTTTGGTGTGTAGATGTTACTGGCAATCTGTATAATTCAGGTATTCTATACAATACCTAGGTAATGTATAGAATACCTGGGGCGTCCAGGCGAAGTATGAAATATTGTTAATAATTGTCCATTACACACTTTACCTAGGTAATGTATACAATCTCGTCTCCTCTCCTTTCCTCTCCTCGGCAAAACTGCAGACTGACTCGAGCCAAATAGAAAGAGCCAGAATAAGAAATAGTAGCTGCTACCAACAGGATACAGGCATTATCAGTTGCATCAACTGCCTGCCTGATAAATAATAATAATAATAATAAATGTATGGGACATCTGATTTTAATTTCGCGATTTCGACGTTGGTCCCGTAGAGAAAGTTGTTCAGTTTAATGGTTTGATCATTCCCTTAAAAAAGTGTCAGCATATTAAGAAGGACCCTATAGATAGCTATTGTGTCATAGTCGTGAGATTTTGTATGCAATCTATGTATGTATGTAAACTCATTTGTCTCGCTTCAATTTTCTCTGAACTACTGAGCTCATTACTTGTCTCGACATTTTCTTGCTCAGTCGTTCAGAAAATGCACATAAATTTTGAATAAGATTTGAATTGCAAATGTATATGTAAATTATTTGCTTACAGACAGTGCCCCATGTTTAAGCCGTACTTGGAAGCTATTCAGAAGGACTTTGAAGATAAGAAACAGCAAGAGTAAGTTTTAAATATTGTTAAATATTACATGTATAATAATTCCAAACATATGTTATATGGAAATGTTCCTTAAAGACCTGCACAGAGCGACTAGAGTTTTGTGTTGTGCCTTGTTAGAGGCCTATGCTCAGCAGTGGACAGTGACAGGCTGATGATGATGTCTCTTAAATAAAGACTTAGATTGCGAAATTGAGTGGTTCATGCTTAAATGTCATTTGCATCTACTGATACAAACCATTCTACAAACACTTCTTTTGATTAAATACTTAACTTTTTTTTAACTATAAAGACTAGCGATGGTCCCAGTCACAGGCGCAAGCCTGTCAAGACTCCCAATAATAGCATGAATATAAAAAAAAACTGTTTTCAGTATGTAGTATATCTTTAAAAATTTACAAAGTTTTATATTATTATACATTCAATAATTATTAGGCTTCTAAAGGCAGTATTTGATTTAATACTGTTTCTTCCTATCTACTTTTACTGTTAACCATACCATACTGTGGTTAATATTGAGATAGAATAAAACAAGTGAAGTAAATACATTTTGTTTTTAATGTAACAGGGTAAAGAAGGAAGAGGAGGAAAGAGCTCATGTGGAGTTACAAAACAGGGTATTGTTGGAGAAACAGAAACAGCAAAGTACCAGATTATCTGAGGAACAGCAAGTGTGAGTATGAAAAATAATTATTACTGTGTGTGCTTGAGACCCATTTCCGCCCCACGGCGTCTACTTCAACTCCTTTATTGATGTTGATAATCTTTCATGGAACTAGACTAGCATAGTCAAAGTTCTTTGCAAAGATCCTTGCGTTTGAGCACACCATTTTCATAGTGGTACTGTAGCTTGGGTGGTCTGGCTTTCAATCCATTGCGCCTGGTTTTAACTGGCAGTCGCTTTCATGTTACTATACTAGAGTAATAGAAAAGGTCCCCTTTTAACTTGATAGAATTTTGATAGAAATAGCAAGGATAGAAAATCACTTCAAATGTTGTTTTGTTATCTAGGTACTTAAAATGTAGAAATGACTTAATTTTATTATCTTCAACAGGCAGTAATGACTACTTGAGCAGAGATAATGATTATAAAAATGTCTTAGACGTTGTTGCACAATCTTCAGTAAATAATTCCCCTAATTCCATTTTGGCTACACTTATTTTGTATGGATGGGACTAATGAAAATATCTTAACATTAAAAAGCCACCCAACCCAATACTTAATACAACGTGTTAATGAATTAACGAAAAACTAGAAAGTAGTTTGTTTAGAATCGAGAGTAGAATCGAATTATCATGGTTTCAACATAGGATTTCTTTTTTCAAAATATCATATAATTTGTTTGTAAAATTTAAAATTTACTGAATTCGATCTCAAACCACCGCTCGGGCACTCTCACCCTACTTACTACCAAAACAAGATTCTTAAAATGTATCCATGAGCACGTTAGCGCTTTCATTCATTGATAACAAATCATATTTGCCTCAAAACTTAAAAGTGTAAATAATTTTAAAATTTAACTATCAAATTAATGCAATAATTATTTCAATCTAATTATTTTGTTATAAATCAGTTGGGGTGTATGAGGTTTAGCGCTTATTCAATAACACGTATTTACTACAGGTTTTCTCAAATACAATGTCTTAGAAGATTGTATCAATAAATATTTGTAATAATATTTCAGTCAGCGAATAAAAGACGCTCTCAACGCACAAACCTACGAGCAATTCCTACAATACGCTCAACAGCAGTTCCCTGGCAACTTTGACCAACAAGCCATACTCATCCGCCAGCTACAGGACCAACATTACCAACAATACATACAGCAGTTAGCCGTTGACCAACGTTTGGCCAACTCGAACATAAAAGACAAAACATGCGAAGAAAATGATAATGTTATAGAGGAGATGGTCAAGGATTGCAATTTGAACGAAACTGACGTTGCTGTGGTTGATAATAATAAGTAAGTTATTTTATATGCCAACTAGCAGCCCGTCCCGGCTTCGCACGGGGTAGACAATTGTCTATTTTACCAAGGATCCCTAATTTTTTTCAAAATGAAATGTAGCCTATGTCAAATTGGAAGAATGTAGCATTCTATTGGTGAAAGAATTTTTTAAATCGGCCCAGTACTTTTTGAGCCTATTCATTACAAACATACAAACATACAAAAATAGGTACAAATCTTTCCTCTTTATAATATTAGTGTAGATGAAATAAAGATGAAATTCCATAAACTACTGTTGTGTTTTGTCGAGTCAATGGCATGTCTCAAATCTAGGGCTATCGGTAGAGGCTCTCTGATTGTCCAGGGTAGAGCAGTCTGATAAAGATTACAGTTGTAGGACCAAAACCGTTAATGAAAAAATATAATTGTTTCAGAATGGGGGACTTTCTGAAAGCCAGTCAAAACTGCCTTACTGCCAGTTGCATGTACGTTCATTAAAGTTAATCTCTTGCTGTCACTTTTTGTCTTGTTGACGTAGTAAAAGCTAGCAAGAGATTTAATGGAGGATTAACAGTAATGAACGTACGTGCAACTGACCGTGAAACTGTTAAAGTGTTTAATTCTATACTCCATTTAGAATAGCAACGAAATTTTAAGGCTATTTTGCATTCTCACTTATTCTTAAAACAGTTTTAGTAACGTCCAAGATATGTCGGATGGTATATGTATCCAATATTAATTACAATTGCTAATCAGAACAGCTGCTGATGCTAGCGTGACGCTAAAAAGGTTGGGAAAAGGTGTTTAGGAGGATAAGGAAGAAAGTTCAATTTAATGATATTTTGATAAACATTTGCAGATCCATGCAGACTTCAGACAAAGTAGATACGACTGAATATGCCGAAGAATCGAGGGGCGATGAAGAATCAGACGGTGACGGTAATAAACTACATATTATAATGAAATTTAATAAATTTGTAGTTCGGAAACGTTATCGCGAAACAATTGCGGAACGGAAATAGAACCAGAAGTAATCTTTATAAAAGTTAAAATTTTCTTATAATTATAAATCGAAAGTCACAGTATATCGATAAATAGTAGAGAAAAATAAATATGCAACACTACTCCATTATTTTTTGTTTTTTCTCCATTTTGCGATACCCTTTCCGGACTCTTGTAATAAATGAAGTAATGAAATTACGTTTAATGTAACGTCCTATAAATTAAAAAAAAAAAAACTTGTATTAAGGACAACAAAGATCCGTGTTAGGAATTACCGTGTTAATCCACAAAGGAATTATGAAACTTTAGTTAGTAAAAAAATTACAAAAACGGAACTCGTAATTTGGGACATGTGCCGTAGCAGTGGTTACTTTCAAAAATGGCTTTCAGGATGCTATTGTCACTACCCCGGACCCGTCGTAACAGAAATGCTGCTTTTTTGCGAATTATGGCCTGCGAGTAGTCCACTTGTGCCTTAGCAAACATCTCTGAGGCTCCACAAAATCGGGGCAGTCCCATCAGCATCCTGAATCCATTTTTGTATTGAACTCGCAGAGCACTGTACGATAGTACAGTATAGTGGCCTCATTTCTCAATCTTTTTACGCATAAAAGACTCGCGTTTGGCCTCTGTCTCAAAACTTAAGGGTATATTACTGTTGGCGCGCTCCATACAAACGAAGTCTGGTGATATTTTCAAT
Organism: Agonopterix alstromeriana; assembly: GCA_963924505.1. Lineage (NCBI taxonomy): Eukaryota > Metazoa > Arthropoda > Insecta > Lepidoptera > Depressariidae > Agonopterix > Agonopterix alstromeriana. The sequence goes on along the minus strand of OZ004677.1, from coordinate 5,450,726 downwards.
ACTAACCAATTAAACTCAATGTAATTTTGCAGAAACAATCTAGAAACAAATCTCTATGCTTGTATCGTGTCAGATTTTCCTTAAAATGTACAGTTTTAAAGTTATAGTGCCTCAAAGATTTTCATACAAATCTTAAATTAATCCTAGGATTGAAACTGTATATTTTAACGAAAATCTGACACGATACAAGCATAGATATTTATTTCTAGATTGTTTCTGCAAAATGTTATTGAGTTTAATCGGTTAGTGTTGAAAATATCACCAGACTTCGTTTGTATGGAGCGCGCCAATAGTAATATACCCTTAACTTAATGCCTAAAGTCATAAATTTTGCATTACTTCTAGGCATGCCATCAGAAATCAATAAACTAGATTTTCCAATTTGAATAATTAATGACTGTGTCAGACTGACAGTGGATTCATTGTTCATGTTTGACAATCGATTTTACCAATGTAGAATAATTATCATTCATAAATAGAGCAACCACCAACCCGGACCCTTTCCTATCAGTGCTTTGACTAATTATTATAAGGACTATCTTATCTTATCTTATCTTGTTGTGGGGGCTGGCAAGCCAGCAACACTTCGACCCAGTGGGATCTTTTGTGTTAGCCCCAACTTTCTTCACCCTTCAAATACATGGTCAATGAAGGAGGCAACACCATTGAGGGGAAGAAACCTAAGGTCTCCCGGTTTTGGGTATCCATCTCCGAGGAGGCACATGCGTTTTGCCGCCAAGACATCACAGTCACAAAGGATATGTTCCATAGTCTCTTCATCCTCTCCGCATGCTCGGCAGCTTGGATCTAGGGTTAGTTTCATTTTGTGCATCATCGTGCCTGTAGCGTAGTGCCCAGTGAGGGCTCCGGTGATGGCACGAGCCTTGCTCCTGCTGTTGTTCTGTATGAACTTTGAGACACAAGTTGTCACATTGCTGATAAATTTCTTAGAGTGTTGTAGCCCTGCAAGGCCGGACCACTCCAGCCTGTGTGTTTTATCAGCCCAATCCCTAATGGCCATTCTTATGCTGCATGCCGGGATTCCCACACTTGGCTCTGGGCCAACCATCTTCCGTTCTGACCCAGCCCTCGCCAGCTCGTCAGCATTCTCATTACCCTGCACACCGGTATGTCCCGGGACCCAAACTAATCTCACGGTATTGTGAAGACCAAGCCTGTTAAGGGTCTTCACTCCGTTTAGGATTAGCTTGGAATTTACATAATAGGAGTTCAAGGCTTTGAGAGCTGCTTGGCTGTCACTTAGGATATATATAGTCTTGTTGGCTACCTTCCTATATATATTCTCCTGCGCACAGGCTATGATAGCATACGTCTCTGTTTGGAAGACAGTTGCAAATTCTCCTAGACTGACACTTTCGTTGTAGTCTATGGAGTGTATGCCTGCACCCGTACCTGACTCGGTTTTTGAACCATCGGTGTACCAAACAAGAGTGTTTGCGTCCGGGGTACGCAATCCACGCTTCCATTCATCCCTTGTTGGGACATATATTTTGTAGTTTCTCTTGAAGATCCGTGTGCTCGGCATTGTGTCACCGATCATGTTGAACCCTCTTTCAAGCTCACTGTCCAGTCTCAATGCAGTGTGCCTTAACTTAGGCATATCACTGTGCCAGGTTTGGGTCACTTTCATTCTGTAAAGAGCCTTAGCCGCTTCAGCTTGTATGAATATATGAAGCGGTTTAAGGTTCAGTATTATGTCTAGCGCCGCGGTGGGTGTCGACCTGAATGCCCCAGTCATGGCCATACAGGCCATGCGTTGTAGTTTCCCAAGTTCTTTCTCACATGTTTGCATTTTAGTTCTCGTCCACCAAACTATGCTGCCGTAAGAAAGTATTGGTCTAACCATAGTTGTGTAGATCCAGTATATAACCTTGGGGTTTAGGCCCCATGTTTTACCGTAGGCTGATCTACACATATTGAAAGCCATTGCGGCTTTCCTTGTAGCCATCTCAGCATGTGATTTCCACGTTAGTTCTTTATCTAGGATCATCCCCAGATATTTAACCTCTGTAGACCAGGTTAACTCCTTATTATAGAGGAATGGATTCCTAAGTCTTGTCAGGTTTCTCATCCTCGTGAACGGCACAATTGTCGTTTTCCCCGGATTTATAGACAAATGCTGCTCATCGCACCATTCCTCCACATCATCCAAGGCTTTCTGCAGAAATCCAGACACTGTATCTGGAAATTTGCCGTTGATTAAAATGACAATGTCATCTGCATATCCTACTGTGTACAGTGACTTTTTGTTCTGCTTTTCCAGGAGCGAGTCAACCACTAGACACCAGAGTGTCGGTGATAGCACCCCTCCCTGTGGACAGCCTTTCCTTGTTGTGGCTTGCACCTCGTCTCCTAGGAGAGTGCACGCAATTTTTCTGCCCTTCAGCATGCAGTCGATCCACCTGCACAGAGTCCGGTCAATGCCGTGCTCGGCTGCGGCTTTCCCAATTGACTCAAACGTAGTGCGATCGAATGCTCCCTCAATGTCTAGAAATGCACCTACACATATTTCTTTATTTTCAATCGCAGATTCTGCCTTCGAGACTACGTGGTGCAGCGCAGTTTCAGTGGATTTTCCCACTTGATACGCGCACTGTAGCTTATGAAAGGGTGTCCTTTTCAGTGGTCCTTCCCTTAAGTATCTGTCTACCATTTTTTCCAGTGTCTTCAGCAGGAATGAGGAGAGGCTTATTGGTCGAAAGGATCTAGCCTCTTCATAGCTGCCTTTGCCAGGTTTCGGTATATACGTTACCCTTACCTGGCTCCATACCTTCGGGACGTAGCCGAATGCTATGCAGGCCTTATAGAGCCTTGTTAGATGTGGGCTCAGAATATTCTTACTCTTTTGTAGTAGAATGGGGTAAATTCCATCTGGACCGGGTGCCTTGAACGGTTGGAAACTGTCCAGTGCCCAGTCCAGCTTCCACTCGTTAACTACCTTCTTAGCAACCTCCCAGTCTGCCTTTGTGGTGCGAACACTTTGTTCAGTCTGACTGATGGTTTCGTCGTTACCTGCGTCGTCTAATATTTTGCAGTCTGGAAAGTGGGTCTCCATCATTATCTGAAGAGTTTCCTTGCCAGATTCCGTAAACTTACCGTTATCTTTCCTCAGAGTGGTAAGCATATTGGTTTTTGTCACAGACATAGCCCTGACGAGTCTCATGCCTTCCGGCGCGCTTTCAATCGATTGGCAGTGTGATCGCCAAGATTTCCTTCGTGCTTTGCGCACCTCTAGGTTGTATTTAGTGAGGGCGTGCGAGTACTCTTTGAAGTTGTTCGCACGTTTTGCCTTGTTAAATATCCTTCTAGTTTCTTGACGTAATTTTACTAACTCTGGTGTCCACCAGGGTTCCTTCTTCCCTTTTGTTACCTTCTCTGGACAATTGGGCAACCATGCGGTCTTGATTGCGTGGTCAATCCTGTCAGCCTCAAACTCTATGTCTATAATTGAGTTCAGCTTACCTTTGGTAGGTCCCAGATCAACTCTTATGTCCTTAATGTATTGTTCCCAGTTCGTGTTCCTGGGATTCCTCCTTCGTACACTAGGTCTTGTCGTTTCCATCGTGTACCTAAAGCATACATACCTGTGATCCGATCCACTGATCTCATCAGATACGTGCCAGTCCGTTACATGTTTAACGGCCCCTTTCGTAGCTAATGTTATGTCGAGAACTTCCGACCGTCTTGCTTCAACGAATGTTGGTGCATTACCTCTATTTAATAAGTGTAAAGAAGAGCTTACCACATACTCGTAGAGCTTCTCTCCCTTCTTGTTGACATCCGAACTTCCCCAGACCACGTGGTGTGCATTTGAGTCGCCGCCCACGATGAGATCTAGATTGTTTCGGCTGCAGTATTGCACGAGACCTCTCACCAGCTTTGTTGGCGGGTCGTCGTCTTCGCAGGGCATGTAGACTGAGGCAATGATGATAGCCCCCTTGTCCTGCCCTCCCAGGTAGACCTTCACTGTTGTAAGATCCCTAGAACAGAAGTCATGTAAAGGCATTGCCTCTATGCCATTCCTGACATATAGGCAAGTCCTCATATTATTAATAGCAGAGCACTGGAAAAGAGATCCTGATCCGCTAATACCTGTCACATGGCCCTTATATACATAAGGGTCTTGTATTAATGCTATGTCAAAAACGTGCCCTTTCAGCTGACGGTTTAATAGAGCCATCGCTGTTTTACAATGATGTAAGTTAATTTGTACACACCTTAGTCCCGCCATCTTATCGTTTGCAATGACGTCCTCCTCTTTTTGGACAATCCGTTATGGATCGCCCCCTCCTGGACCTAGGTCCATTTCTGTTTCATCACGCTCCGGGGGAGATGACAGGTTAAGCCCATCAATATCTCCCAGGAAATCGGACGTGGCCGGCGAGAGCAAGCTTCCTGCACCCATGAGACTGTCTGCGTCTATTTCCGCTGCGCCTTCTGCATCAGTCTCAGGTGCGTCAGGTTTGCTCCCCTCCCTCTCTTTGCCCTCCTCTGCCTTTTCCGGCTCGACCTGGGTTGCTTCCTTCTCTTCGCCGTCATCGAAGACCTTGAAGAAGGCCTTGTCCACGCCAGCATAGAGGCAGTAGCCCTTGGATTTGATGAACTCAGCCGACTCTTTGTCCATGGGGATGATCCGTCTTATATGGCTTGGACCAGCCTCTGTGTCTATCACCTTCCACTCCTTCGTGTGCAGTTCTGGGTTGAGCCTCTGCAGTATGGAGAGAACAAAGCCTGTTTCCCTGATCCAGATGTTCTTGGATTTCCAAGCCATCTTGACCGGTTTTGGCAGATCCTTTGCTCTCACCACTTTTAGCTTCGCACCCTCAATGGTTTGCCCATTAAGGTTGCGAAGCCACTCTGCAGAGCTTTCCCCATCACAAAACACATGAAGGGCCCCCGTTATGACACTGCCGATGCTGAATTTCGGCAGGGGGTCCTGCTGGCAAGCAAACCTTGAAAATAGGTCCCTGACAATGGGACCTACATGCTCTTCCCGGATATTCGTGGCAGGGTAGTTATCCGTGATGATCGCCATCCTGACGCCTGACACGGCCTCCTTAAATGTAGCATTAAGGTTTGGCCGTTTGGCGTTGGAGGACCCTGCATCACTCGCCCTCGCCCGCTTCATCGCCGCAGGTGTGTGATTCGTGGCAGCCTCCTCCCTCGGTGCCGCCTTGCCCTCCACTGCCTTCGACCCTCCACTGAGAGGTATCGCGGCGCACATTATAAGGACTAGCCTTGCGGTAGCATTTCCCCTCTGCCACGGTATAAGCACAATTGATCTTGTGCATTTACATTAAATTTTACACCTTATCACTAAACGAGACAGCCTATAATTGCGAAATAATAACTTCGAACTTAGAACGTTTGGGGTTCACACGAGACTACTTTTCATGATTTTTAACATTTAAAATTAGAATCTAAAGTTAAGGGGAATAAAATCCAAAGTTGCGAATTTCATGTTACCTCGCCCCCCGCAAAAAGTGGCAGAAATGTTTGTTAGTAGAATTACACGCGTAACCAGTCCACATATAAATAGTCAAAGTATCAGTGTCATCACATCCTTGATACCACAGAGCTTGCCCCCACATAACTAAGGCACAGGCTTACCCTCACAGGGTGAATGGGCGTTAGTCCACCACGCGTGTCCAATGCAAACTGGTAGATTTCATATACTTATCTGAATTTCTTCTATCGTATTTCCTCACGATGTGTTCCTTCCCCATTTCAGAGACTTTCTATTAATCATTGGTAATGGAATGTCGTGCTTGTGGATTTGTACTTAAACCCTAACACTGGAAAATTCACGTCTCTTCGTAACACGCCTCCGACGGCGCGCTTTATTCCTCATCATCATCAGTCCGTATTCACCCACTGCAGGGCATAAGCCTCCTCCATATTTTGACATCCCTCTCGATCCTGTGCCAATAGCAACCATGTCTTACTGACGCTTTTCCTTGTAAACCCACCCACGCAACTAAATTACTTCCTTCACCCTAAATCTATCATATCTAGGTAGGTATATAGGGTCCAACTTAATATGCTGACACTTTTTTAAGGGGATGATCAGACCGTCAAACTGAACAATTTTCTCTATGGGACCAACATCGAAATCGCGAAAATAAAATCTGCTGTCCCATACATTTGGCTCAAGTAGGTTTGCAGTTTTGTATGGAAGAGTTGATTTTTTTTCGCGATTTCGATGTTTTTGCCATAGAGAAAGTTGTTCAGTTCGATGGTCTGATCATCCCCTTAAAACGTGTCAGCATATTAATAAGGACCATGTATAATTCAAAAAAAGTTCCGTGACAACGCACATCCTAAACCGCTAAAGATGAAAAATTCTACGAAGGATGTACTATGAAAGGATTTTTCTTCTTTCTAATTTCACGCGTACGAAATCGCGTACAAAAGCTAGTGATATGGTTATTGATTGCAGACGTGTTCCCGCCGGTAGAGGAAGCTCGCATGTGGACGAGCAGCGGCATAGTGCAGTTCAAGGAGACCGCGGACGCGGGCGGCGGCCGACTGACCGTCGCGCACGGCGAGACCCTCACCGTGCGCGTGCCAACCCACCATCGCGCCAGGTGCCTCTGCTGGGAGTTCGCTACGGATAACTACGACATAGGTATGTGTAGATAACTGATCAGAAACGATATCGTACGAGATCCGACCATTAAATTATGCACCTAGTTGTTTGGTGAACGAAATGTGATTTAAATGAATGTTTATACAGAGGTTCATATAACGCCGCCGGGTTGCCTAGCAAAATCTTGCCGCAAGTACCTTTACCATGATGATTTATGGTACCATTTTTGCCACCGATCTGTTTGGGAAGTAAATGAGGTGCCATCTGAAGGAGATAAATCTAAAGAACTGGAAAAACTAGGGTTGCCACCTCTCAGTCTGCCACAACTTCGCAACTCTAAGGATTCAAAATGAATTATTTGAACCTGGCAACCCTAGAGTTGCGGCAGACTGAGAGGTGGCAACCCTAGTTTTACCAGTTCTTTGCATCGATCTTCTTCAGATGGCACCTCAATTACTTCCCAAAAAGATTGGTGGAAAAAATGGTACCATAAATCATCATGGTAAAGGTACTTGATGCAAGATTTTGCTCGGCAACCCGGCGGCGTTGTATGAACCTCTGTATAAACATTCACTTAAATCACATTTCGTTCACCAAACAAATACGTGCATAATTTTACGGTCGGATCTTGGTATAATGCCGTTACTCGTACGAGTAGCGGTATCGTTCATTTCAAATAGAAGGCGGCCTGATGACCTTCCAATCCAACCGTCCAAAGTAGCACTTCGCTCTTCGCTACAGACAACTACAATATCAGCATTGGCTATGTGCGAAGTGGGTATCGGGGACTGTCAAATTAATCGCAGTGCATGCTGTGGCAGAAATGTGAACCTTTTCTGGAAAAACTATGGCAAATTTGCTTGACAATCTATGTAAATCAAACTACAACTACACGTAATCTCCAAAACTACAAAGACTATCAACTTACTTGGCATGGATATTTCTATTGGCATCTAGGTTTGCGGTAATAAAATATTAAATAATCTGTGTCTAGGTGCTCACAAAAAAAGGATTTTTCGGAATTTCAATTCTGAAGGATGGATAAGAGAGGAGAAATCCTGAAAAACATAAAAACTCGGAAACTTCAGTACCTCATTCACATTAAGAGAAGTGTAAAATACCTACTTCTCCAGATTATACTGCATGGGAAAATTTTGGGAAGACGAATTCCTGTTAGAAGAAGGGTTTCCTGGCTTAAGAACCCATGTGAATGGTTCGAGATGAACTCTACCTCACTATTTAGGGCAGCAGTCTCCGGTGTCCGAGTAAGCCCTAATGATAGCCAACCTCCGATAGGAGATGGCACTACAAGAAGAAGAAGATATTATAATAATTTGTTTATCATAATTATGTTTTAACTGGTAACATTGTTTCAGGGTTCGGACTGTACTTCGAATGGAGTAAGTCGCCGACTAGCGAAGTCACCATACACGTGTCAGACAGCGACGAGGAAGACGACGGTGAAGACGATGCATATGGCGAAGAAGGTATTGAAGGTATTATCACACCTTAGACACTTCATACAAACCGGCTCGCACTAAAATGTAGAGGTTAGCATGTAGGCAGATTACGAGTGAGAGAGGAATACACCACTGCTTAACCGTTTTCCACCTCCCGTATTGGTACTGGCATATAGGAAAAGACAAAAAGAGTGCTATACTCCATACTAAATGGCGTATGTCGGAAAAAACTCAAAATCTCGTATCTGCATCGATGCAACGATGCAATGGCAAGGAGTCAGCGCCATCTAGGCCATCAGGATTGTTTTTGTACAAAAACCTTGAGCCACCGTAAAATGGTGGAGCCACGTGGCCACCTAAACCGTGTATTCTCTAGCCACGCGACTCCCGAGTTTAGTGGCCTATTAGTTTTGTCGAAGAAGAACAGTGTTAGTTTAGTTACTCTTTTCATTGTTCTCAGAATATACAATCCACGGTACGATTGCGCGCACTGACCCCGAGCTGGGAAGCGACCGTCGAGCACTAAACAGCCCCAGACCCATGGTCAGCCTCGTCGTGCCCATATACCGCCGGGATTGTCATACTGAGGTATGTATCTGACATTACCGACACATTCAGCGCAACAAATCGCATCTATAAATAGATAGGAAGTGACCACCGAGCACTATACCGATGATCAGCCTCGTCGTGCCCATATCACAGAATAAATACTAGTACTACCCGTACAGAAGAATCACTACGAAAACAGATTTAAATAAATAGCGACTCTCTGTGCACGGAAATAAGGTGCAAAGTTATTCGCATCCGTCCTATCGTACAATTCGAGAATAACCTACCAACCGTCACAAACGGCGCGCGTGCAAACAATAATGATCCGAGTCATTAGACATGAAAGCTTCCTTAACATAGTTTCCCTCTTTCATTCTTTCACGTGCTGGCAGCGTGGCATCGCTAGGGTTTTCAAGTCTCGCATTGACTACTCATAAATCTACTGAGATTTGACCAAGAAGTTTACACGGTATATCTAACCAATACCACCACCCCTCGGTGTGGATCGGCCGTCAAGCGTACCTGAGCTGTAGAGTGAGACAGGCCTGCCCATATACCGCCGGGATTGTCGCACTGTCGTGTATCTGACATTACCGACATGTTCGGCGCAACAAATCGCATCTATCCGTCTATAAACAGATAGGAAGTGACCGTCGAGCACTAAACAGTCGCATCTATGATCAGCCTTGTCATCCCATTGCACCGGGATTGTCATACTGAGTGTGTATCTGAGATAACTGAGTTCAACTCAGCAGAAGCATAAGTATAAATAGCATAGGTCAGGACCTGTGCGTTCCAGCTCAGAAGCTTTGGCAGTAAACATTAGATTTTACAAAGTTGGTGTGCTTTCTGGAACTGAGTTGACGACAAAAGTGCTGAAAATAAACAAAACTCTATTTCGAGTTTGGAAGTGGCTGGATTTCTCGAGAATGCTCGGGATTCACGAAGACGGCGCACCCGTTTTGGTTTTATATCTAATAAGTACGTTAAACAATAGAAATAAAGTTCAAAATGCAATTGTACCAATAAAATTCGCTTCGGTTCCTTTCTCTTTCGCGGCAATGTAAATTGACCCTTGGAAGAAATTCGATTCATTTATTCAAAACAACATACACTACAAGTACAGCACTGCACACGTGAACATGTATGGAAAATATCTTCAATTAGTACCCCGTGGTGATCGGATATCTCTAATGTATTGAAGCTGTGAGTAAAATTAGTAGAATATTATCAAGATTTTTCACCAATGTTTAAAATTTCAGGTATACGCGGGTTCGCACACATATCCGGGTGAAGGCGTTTATTTACTTAAATTCGACAATACATATAGTCTATGGCGATCTAAGACTTTATACTATAAAGTATATTACACGCAATAATATTATTTAATTAATATTTATTTTCACAAATATAGTTTTTATGTAGAACCATGACAACGTTTAACAAATTAATGGCGACCTAGAGTTTGCACTATAAAACAATAACAAAATATGTGGACTGTTAATAAATACGCATTTTAAAAGATTGGTTCAATCTACAATGAACTTTATTGCAAGGCAATACGGTTTACTGTGGTGGTACCTTTCAGCCCGATTTTCGTATAAAAACACGTTCAACAAGAGCTTATAATATTATGTAGCATAACTTATCAATTTTATTCAAGTTTATGTCGCAAATAGCTTTCTTGCTGCCAAATTAATGGTCTTAGTAAGTTTTAGTAATCATTTGCACAATCAATCACTTAAAACATTCGTGTTTTACGTAAGTATTACGAACATTTTAGTTTTAATTCAAAACTATGCTATAATGCATTGTAGGAAGGTGCATGAAACAAACATGTATGTCTTGCACGGGTCGACTTTCGATCCCGATTTAATGTTATCGTATTTATTTGAGATTCCTGTTACGTCGGTCGCTTTACGCAACTGTTTGGTACACAATCCGCACGAAATTATGTCACAAATATCACTAAAACCAACTTTTTACGAATTTCAAATAACACGAAAAACAACAAGAGCGATGGCGCCAAGCCCGTCAATGTCCTACCGCTGACCAGAAAAATAAAACAACCTTGCCATGTTGTGGCAAATAATTACAAATTTTTGTACTGGCAACATTGACATTAAAGGCCACAGTCGATTGAAGCACCCCTAAAGCAGGGTTTTTTCTGTCAGGCTTGAGGCATTGAAAAATAAAGCGAATTACATAGTTTTTTCACTATCAAGCGACGATATGATAAATGGACTAACACTATAAAACTAATCATTTGAATTCATACACCCTTAATACTAACGCAGCTCAAGACTAAAATAACTGCTGCATTTATTAGGTACTTAATTTACCTCGGTGACAATTAGGGTTACCATTATATGCTATACTAGTTGGTAGTTGGCACATGGTTGGTATCCTGAGTTGCCCTCATTCAAATACATTGTTAAATGTCATAAATTTTTAATTATTATTTATTAAGTCGATGATTTTTCAATAGTACTTAACTTCGCTACATTAAAGAGATCTTGAGGTCTAAGATATTTAATGTTTCTGTAAAAAAAGACAGCAACCAGAAGCATTTATTCTATTCAAAGGCGTTTTCAAGTCGTCTATTCAAAAACAGTGTCGTCGTCAAGTAATACATAGCTCAAAACTAATATTCACATATCAAACACTTGAAACTTCGATCACTAAACTTGAAATTAAGAAATGAAAATGACGTTCCATATTGGAAAAATAACTATTTTGACGTTGTGTTTTTAAGACCATTGGTATAGAATAGAATTTACATTGTCACCGAGTGCCCACTTTAAATCGATCGCAATTTGCCCATAAATGGGATGGACACGTATATGCGGCATCATTATAAAGTCCTTAAAAGCGCATCTGTGTCAGAGGGCACAAATCTGCTAAACCAAGGTAGTAGAGACACTCCTAAGAATATTTACCCCATCTTACTTAATACCATACGTATTGAGGTAAAATGACACTTTGATCAGAAACCGCTTCACCCTGACTCGTACCGCAAGACCGCTGAGACTGACACATGATTCATAAACTGTATCTAAGATACCTATGAGTTTTCTTTTGTGTAGTTCAAAGAAAACGGCAAGCTTGCGAGTTAACGTCTCGTACTATTGGATTTTCACCGACTATTTCGTGTTAGTAAATTGATAGCATTTAATAAGTAGCGATGTTAGTTGAAACCTGTTTATGTCGTCAGTGTATTGTGTTATAATGGTATTTTGTAGTCTGATGGATGATTCATAGGAAGGAATAATTACTTTTAACAAATCACATTGATTATGTGAGACGGGGGTAGAATGGCTCTGCGATTGGTCGATTGAGCCTAGTTATGCCAAAAAGAGCCAATCAACATTATAGAGATTTTGAGTTTGATGGTTTAAAAATATTACCTACTGTACGTGTGAGTTGGTAGAGTTATCAATTTGAGTCTTTGACTCATGAAAATAGGGTATATTTATTATGTTTGGCATTGAACAAACATTATTTGCCATGGTGTGGGTTGGCTCTTTTTGGCACATCTACATCCAATTTACAGGGCCATCGTATATCGAGTCAAGTTGATTTGTTAATTTTAACCTAGCCCTCGGTTAATGTTGGATTAGGTTCAGTACAGAGAACTGCTCGAGACGTATATTTAGATTTTGTCCTTATCCAATTCAAATAGAATTGTAAATAGTGTAACAATGACAATATCGAATATCTAATGTTCTAGTGGACCTCTACTATTGTTCGCGCACGCTGTTTACAGCTCTTATTTTAATTGAATAGAGAGTAGTTAGATATTCGAGCAGTTTTCCGAACCGATCTTCGTTGAACCTTGCGGGACTGTTTAGTTTGTGATTTTATTTTTAGCCTATATTTTTAAAGTTGTCTAGGAAAAGACGTTCGAGAATTTCTTTTTTAATTTTTCAAACGATGCTATGTTATGCATGATTTTGAGATGTTTTATTTGCATGTTTGCTTTGTAAAACCCTGGCCATGATGTTGAGCTTATTTCAACACTATCAATTTTGTTTGTGTTTATAACATTGTTTCTGCCAAATAGAATTTAACAAATTGAGAAAAGAAAATAATTAGGTATTCTAAGGTAATATTTTGTAATACATGTTGGATGTATTTAAAAGATGTCATAAATGATAGGTATGTCTACAAAATGTAGTAAATGTTAACTTCATTGTTTGTTACAAAGTGTCACTGTTGACCAGTGATCTAAAGATGGCTGCAAATGTTTGCCATTAAGCGCTACTACTGTATGTGCCTACAACCTTAGATCAAAGTAAAATTAATGGATAGGCCTATAGCGCGTTAAGTTGAAGCACACAACTATACAAACTAGCACAATTTTAGGTACAAATTTGAAGTATACCATTCATTTGTTCTGCCTCATTTTTCTGGTTTGAGATGTTCGCGTAAGGCCTATCCGTTAATTTTACTTTGATACCTACCACAAATTAATAAAAATCTTTTAGAAAACGCATAATCGTAGCACTGCACTTCTGTCAATGTCGTGTTATTTTGGGACTATCGGAATCTCAAGGATTGTTTTTTGTATAAAAACACATGTGAGCTAATTCACAATGGTTGAGCCGCGTGGCAAGCCAGATAGTAGAGTACCCGATACGCGACCGCGCAATTACAAACTTGCAAAGAGACTCTTCTTGAAGCTTGTTACTCTGACCGCCAGTGGTGGCTGGCAAACATTTGCAACTTTCATCATTAATATAAGTAACTTTTATTTATTTATTTGTATAATATAGTAATAATTCCTAATATTTTAGGTGCCACTGCACTATTATATTTCACACGCTTTATTTTTCATTATAGCTATTAAATTACTCAGTCAAATGTTATTTTATTTATTTATGAATTTATGACCAATCTTGATTATGAAAAATTCTATCTGTGTTATATTATAATAGTTAATATTCATTTATTGTAAGTGTATTGTTTAGGAGAGATTCCGTAAGATACAGGATTAATAAATACGTATTATAAAATTATTATCTACTTTTCATTCTAATAATGACTATCGTAGGGTGCGTCCACATCTGGCGAACGCGCGGCGAATGCGCAGGTCGCGAGCAGCTCGCGATCGGCGCGGATTCATTTTATGCTCGTGCGTTTCTACAGCGCAGCACGAGCGACTCGCGAACGGCTCGCGAGCTTCGTATTCGTCAGATGTGGACGCACCGTTATAGCGGTATAAATTAATTTTATTCCCGCTAAGCTTACTGGCCTGATTTGGGATTGAAAGAAAAACTTATGAGCTGATTATCGTGCTGTGCAAGTCGTAAAATTCGTTTTGAGTCCTAGAATTTGTTAATTGTCTCTTAATGTCATTCGAGAGCAAGAGCTGTAAGGTATAATATACAGGGTGTTAGAGTGTACTTATGATATTGACCAACATTCCCAAAGGGAGAAAGAGAAATTCACAAAAAAAATAACTTTTCATACAAATGTTCAAACAGCTGATTGCATTTAGTATGGAAAGTCCAAGTCTGTTTGCTAATTTCCTATAGGTTTCTTAGGGAAAGAAGTAACGCAACTTTACCCTAACAGCTAACACCCTGGTATTGAAAGACTGCCTCTGCAACGCGCCACCGACGACGACGTGAAGGATCCTATCCTAGGATGCATGTTGCTTTTTATAAGTCGAGTCCTTTATAGACTCATGAAATTGGAGCTAGTTGGAGTAATAAATTCATCTACGTAGCAAAAAAAGCATGTAGGGCTGTATGGGTTTTGTTTCCTTTGCCTTTTTGTCTGCAACCAATACTCAATCACCGTCAGCAGTGTAATTTTGTTATAAATAGAGTTTTGCACGGGAACCGTGAAGAAAAGGACGGGCTTTGTTTCTTAATTTTCTAAATTAGTTTTTCGAGGCTATTATTGTGTTAATTTGGTGGAATTCGTTTAATAATGTGCCATTAATGGAGAACAATATAGTAAAAGTGAGAAATTAAGATAGGCGCTCCCGTTTGATTCTGATTGATCCCCACGTCAAACTCTCTTGAACATTGGATGGAAAGTGGGAATGGGAACCACCCTCGCATTTCAAGAGATAGGTTTAAGTAAGGTTAAGTTCAAAGAAAAATAAAACTAAATACAACGGCTTTAAGGGCTCCCATTGCTTTTCCGCAGGCACAAAGGCACATATTGTACACACGGCAACACATCAAGCTATACAAAACCAAAATAAGCTGGCCTCGCGTAGATAGAATAACATATAGTGTCGTGGCCCTGCTTATGTTTGTTTTGTGTAGCTTGATGTGTCGTCTTGTTTACAATGGGTTTGTAAGAAAAGACAAAAACAGACTTGGCTGCATGGGCTATGTACCCTTTGCCTTTGAGTAATGAAAAATTAAACAACAACAATAAATTTGACATATGTGACATTATTTATTTGACTACGGTGTGTTCCGATTCATAAAAACAGTGCTGTGATCGATTACAGCGCTAAAACCCGTTTCATTTGCGTTAGCGCGCCGACAGCGCTGATAGCGTTCTACCAACGGTGCGTCCCGAATTACGCCGACAGCGCTGTGAGCGCGATAAATGTCGTTCCGATTTGACGTGAGCGCGTCCACAATCGAAAACGTGACGTCATTCATGACGTCACTACCGACGCCATCTTGCAATAACAGTGCTCACGGTTCGTGGCGTTAGCACTGTGAGCGAATTGTCAAAAGTGACGTTTGATAGTTTTGTTCTAGTACATTTTTGAGCGAATTTTCAAAAGTGACGCTTGACAGTTTTGCTGTCGTATATTTTTGGTTTGTTTAGGTCTCGATTTAGGTTTCTTTAGTAGTACTGGGTTTGATTATGTTCTAAAAAAGACGAATAAAAGTTTCATAACGATTAGTGATGAAGAAAATAATGTGAATATTTGAATGTTGTGGTGTGAACGGTGTGAGCGCGATATCTAGCGTTCCGAATTGGTAGAACGCTATCAGCGCTGTCGGCGCGCTAACGCAAATGAAACGGGTGTTAGCGCTGTAATCGCTCACATCACTGTTTTTATGAATCGGAACACACCGCAATTCGGAACGCTAGATATCGCGCTCACACCGTTCACACCACAACATTCAAATATTCACATTATTTTCTTCATCACTAATCGTTATTAAACTTTTATTCGTCTTTTTTAGAACATAATCAAACCCAGTACTACTAAAGAAACCTAAATCTAGACCTAAACAAACCAAAAATATAGGACAGCAAAACTGTCAAGCGTCACTTTTGAAAATTCGCTCAAAAATTTACTAGAACAAAACTATCAAACGTCACTTTTGACAACTCGCTCACAGTGCTAACGCCACGAACCGTGAGCACTGTTATTGCAAGATGGCGTCGGTAGTGACGTCATGAATGACGTCACGTTTTCGATTGTGGACGCGCTCAAGTGGATATCTAGGGGTCTCAAAAAATGCTATAAAGTAAAAAGACATCTTCGTTTTGAATATTATAAAATAAATCTAGTGTCAATAAAGATAGATATCAGAATTATTATAAAATATTGAAAAAATGTACATTCCATGCTCAAAAAAATTATTATAATAACTATATACAAACAAATAAAAATGCGTGTAAAGCATCTTGGAAAGTTATAAAAGAGGATACAGAGACAGCAATGCCTAGTCAAAGCTGTGATCAAATAATTTTAAATAATATTTTAATAACTGATCAGACGAAAATTGCTTCTACATTTAATAGCTACTATATTAATTTAACACATAAACTTAACAATAATTACAACTCTTTTGATAGTCAAACATCTTTCAAGTCGATCCCGAATACAATTTTCCTAAAGCCATTTCAAAACAGTGAGATTGAGAATGTTGTACAGTCTTTAAAAAATTCAAACGCAGTTGGATTCGATGAAATCCCTACTAAGATTGTAAAAAAGTTTAAAAATGAATTAGCCCCAATCTTAACGTACTTAATAAACCTATCATTTGAAAAGGGTCAATTCCCAAGCGTCTTAAAGTTTTCAATTGTAAAGCCTCTATTTAAAAAAGGAGATAGATCAGATTTGACTAATTACCGTCCTATTACTCTAATTCCTATCCTATCAAAAATTTTTGAAAAATGTATGCTCATTCGACTAACTGACTTCTGTTCAAAATACAATATTATAAAGCAAGAACAGTATGGATTTCAAAAAGGTAAATCAACCGCTCTCGCTGGTTTTAATCTTCTAAATTCAGTTTTACTTGATCTAAATGCAAGAATGTATATATCTGTACTATTGCTAGACATGACAAAGGCTTTCGATTTTGTATCCCATACAATTCTTCTCAATAAGCTTGATAAATATGGCATTAGGGGACCCGCATTATCATGGATACAATCATATTTAGAAGGCAGACAGCAATGTGTTGAAATAAATAGACTCAATATAGATAATATCATGACTAAATATCCATCCACATACATGAATAATAACTCCGGTGTACCCCAAGGTAGTGTGTTAGGACCCCTACTGTTTATTCTTTACATAAATGATCTACCTGATACCATAAAACACAAATGTACCATGTTTGCAGATGATATTTCAATAGTAGTACCAACCAAGGAAGATAATTTAAGTAAGTTTGAACATGATATTAATAATACTTTGGAAACTGTAATTAACTGGCTCGAAAATAACAATCTTTGTGTAAATCTGACTAAAACTAATTACATACAATTTGTCACAATGGGACGTAAGAAAATAAATTTGAATATTAAATATAAAGGGGAAATTCTTAAGGAGATTGACACTGTTACGTTCTTGGGAACGGTTTTAGATAAAAATGTGAGTCACACGTATCACATTGAGAAGGTGTGCTCTAAATTAAATAAATTTGTTTATGTTCTTCACAGGTTAAGCAAAATTTCATGTAAAAAAGTAGCTTTGACTGCATATCATGGGTACGTAGGATCTGTTCTTAGATATAATATCATAATTTGGGGTAATGGCACATACGTCCAAAAGGCATTTATAGCACAAAAAAAATGTATCAGAGCAATATGTAATATTAGCCCACTTGAATCATGTAAACCTTTTTTCAAACAACTCGGTATCTTAACGTTGCCTTGTATTTATATTTTTGAAATCTGTAAATTTGTTAAGCAACACTCACATCTTTTTAAAACTGTATCTGATGTCTGCCCTAAGCGCACTCGGTATCCCAATAGACTTGCTATAGATTATTATCCCAGACTAACTTTAACCCAGAAGAATTGTTACTATATGAGTATCAAAATATATAATAAAATTCCCGAAAGCTTTAAACAACAAAACACTAAATTAATGTTAAATAATTTATACAGATGGCTAGTGCAACATAGTTTTTATAGCGTTGAAGAGTTTTTAAATTTTAAATAGTAGATGTTAAATAATTACAGAATATATGTAGTATTATAGGTTTTAGTTTTTTAAGTTGTTACACATTTGCATGCTGTTGCTACAGCTGAACAGAAGAAGCTTATTTTATTATATTTTACCATCTTTTGTATACCTGTTTCAAGGCAAATAAATGATATTTCTATTTCTATTTCTATTTCTTTCTCACGTCAAATCGGAACGACATTTATCGCGCTCACAGCGCTGTCGGCGTAATTCGGGACGCAGCGTTTGACACTTGACAGTTTACGATAAAAGTCAGATGACAGTGTTTTATTTTCATTTCAGGAAAGTTGTAAAATTATACGAAAATGTTACAACGATTGCTTCAAATTAGGTTTGATGTAAAACTTTGTGTTAGGAATAGAAATTTACTGTTTAAAATACCTAGCCAGATCAAGTCATGTCAATGTGGAATCAGGTTATATTCTACACGGCAAATCTTATCTGTGAAGAGTCCTGGAAAAAACCACTTTAGAAGCGGGATATCCTGTCTGAAACAAAGGTACTACGCTACCCAGGTGGACGCTCAAAAAAAGAACGAAGTCGAAACAGTTACAGAAAAGGAAAAACCCATACAAACCTCGAAGAAAATCAACGTGAAATTAAAGTCTTCAGAGTTGAAGCGTTTAATTAGCTTAGCGGAGCCTGAAAAATGGACCCTTACAGGTAAACAATTGTAAAATTCAATGGAAATCCTAAATTTTATTTGCCGTGTTTTAATAATAATTTGGTGAATATCAGTTAAGCTATTTAGGTATTTGGCCCTGGCTTTGTCATAGGATGCTTATTTGTTATCATTTATTAAACATTCAACTTATTATTTTGTAGTTCAACTCATCATGTTTCTTTTCAATATGTGTCCTCCACTGAATTGGCTACTTGGAAGACAGTCAAAGCTATCTGTAAACAACAACGTATTGGTCTATAAAACAGTACTAAAACCAGTCTGAACCTACGGCATCCAACTTTGGGGTTCCGCAAAGAACTCAAACATAGAAATTCTGCAGCGATATCAAAACAGTGTCTTGAAGTCAATAGCATGCGTTCCATGGTTTACGAAAATGGAAGAAATTCATGAGTGTCTAAGTATCCCCATTGTGAAAGACGAAGTGAACTGCTATACCAAGACCTACAGAAATAGGATCACTCACCATGTAAATAGGCTGGCTTTGCCGCTAAGTGAACCTCTCAGCATAAGACGGCTAAAATGATGACACATTTGGGATAACTTATGACCTGTAATAACTAAATGAAGGCGGCCTGACAATGGGAAGGCATGCCTACAACCATCGATACATGCAAAATAACTGCTCATGATCCTCAGACCGATAGCATGTTACAACAAAAAAAAAAAAACATTCAACTTGTTTAACTTTTCAACTTGTCGTATCATTCGGGACCCTACACTATTACATGGTGTCAGGTGTGGGGTCCCGAATGATACGAAATCTTGAAAGCAACTGATTTTATTGACAGCTAACCATCACGTGCTATATAAAACCTTCATACTACAATTTTCACACTGGACAGAGTTTCAGTACTACTGGTGAAACGTGGATGTTCTGTGGTTTCAGAATATCTCTGACTACCCCCTCGGGGAATCTGGTCTTGAGCATATGCTTATGCTTATGCCACTACAATTGAAATTCAAAAGAAAAACTATAAGAGTTAATCAAGTTGAATGTTTAATAAAAGATAACAAATAGGCATCATATGACATCGTCATCGGCCTTATACAGGGTGAAATTGATATCATTAGCATCCTTTTAAACTAAGAGTTTACCTATCAAACTGAACAACTTTCGCTATAGGAGCAAACCGATCAAAAAAAAAAATCTGCTGTGGTATAAATTTGAGTCGAGTATTGCAGTTTAGTACGGAACAGCTGATTTTATTTTTGCTCTGATTGGTTTGCTGCCATAGTAAAAGCTGTTGAGTTTGATGGGTAGACTCTTAGTTTAAAAGAATGATAATGATATCAATTTCATCCTGTATGTCCCACTACAGGGCACAGGCCTATCTTCTGGAAGGGTGGTTGGGTGTTAGTCCACCATGCGTTCCCATTGCACAATGCGGATTGGTAGACTTCACATATGCATTAGAATTACTTCTTTAGTGTATGCAGCTTTCCTCACAATGTTTTCCTTCACTGTTTTAAGAGCAGTCGGTATTACGTACATAAGTTACAAAAACTGAGTGGTACCTGGCATGTCATCAATGCGTATTTGGAGGGTTGGATGAGGAATGTAAACTCAATCTTTGAATCTCAATGAGTAGCATAAATCTTTACAATGTTCTTAGTTCATCTAGTGCTGAATACTACCATTAATTTATTAATAAGGAGCGATGATAGTCCATACGGAAGAGAGCTAGCGACTAAGTTATATGGAATTTATGTAGGGTTGTATTTATCATTATCACTAGCTTGGCGGTGAAGGAAAACATCGTGAGAAAACCTGCATACACAAGGATAAAAAAAAATAGTTCAAATGTATGTGTAAAACATGGGTGAGCTTGGGGCAAACACAATAGACCAGCAATGGTTGCAGTGTTACATTACGATCCTTGCTTGCAATAGCCCAGCCAATAATAATACTACCATACTAAATGACAATAACTCGTCCTTATGCTCTTTTGAAACTCACAGGTGCTATAGGTCTGCTAATAATATCATCGAGCGTAACGATGGCAGTTCCGTTCTCCCTCGGCAAGGTCCTGGACATCATCTACAGCAGCACGGGTGACCTGGCAGCGGCGAGGGAGAAGCTAGACGCAGTCTGCCTCATGCTCTGTGGAGTCTTCCTTCTTGGTGGACTATGCAACTTTGGAAGAGTTTACTTGATGTCTATTTCTGGTAAATATTATTTAATTGTAATGCTTTAATCTTTGTCACAGAATAGGTAATAAAAAACAGGGTGTTTGGAAGCTGGGTGCAAATATTTAAGGGGATGATATTTGACACCATTTAGAACATTTTAAGCCATACATGTCTGATTGCTGATTTTTAATTGCTATTTTTATTTAATTTTTATAAAAATCCAATTCCTGACAGTTAATTGCCAACAGTGCCCCAATTTAAGTTGGTATGTTAATTCTTTTATTTTTTTGTCCGATTTATAAAAAAACTATTTTTTTTCAACCCCTCTTTCGGTGTATGGGGTGGGAGTCGAAAATATTGTTTCTTTATAACTATAACATTTCTTTTTTTGGGTTACTGTTATCTGTCTTCAAGCCAAATGTCGGTCCAATAGGTGCAAAAATGAGCGAGTTATTGAGGCGGGGCCTACATACAGACGGACAGACAGACAGACAGAATGGACGAAAGTATAAGGGTTCCTTGTTTGACTACGGAAACCTAAAAACTGATTGGACTCCGCAACGCGTCGTACACTGAGTTGCATTGAGTAAAATAATATTAAGTGATTGTTTATGAAAGATTGTAATCGCCTTTTAATATCTTTTAGGGTCTTTAGGTTAAGTCGGTATCATGTATTATTTTGTTAATATAGATAGTAAGAAGCACGAGCCATGTAGAATGTTGTAAGTGATATGTCTTATCTATTTGAATGCATATCAACATTTTTATGTAACTAATTGGATGACTGTTTATTCATATTGATTTAATTCACACTTCCTGTCACACTGGACAGAGTTTGGGTATTGCTAGTGAAATGTGGATAGTCTGAATATGCTATACCTGTTTAGAATATCTCTGACTATCCCCTGGGCAAATATAGTCGTGAGCATATATACAGGGTGTAAGGAAAAGTATCATTAATTTTTGAATCACATACTCTACCCATCAAACTGAACAACTTTTAATATGGGAGCAAATGTGTCAGCGCAAAAAAAAATCTGCTGTTCCATACTAAACTGCAATGCCTAGTCGACTAAAATCTATAAGACAATATAATTTTTGTTCTGACAGGTTTGCTCCCATAGTGAAAGTTGTTCAGTTTGATGGGAAGAGTATGTGGTTTAAAGGTTAATGATACTTTTCCTTACACCCTGTATAAGACACAGATGTATTCGTGTTTTACATACCCATGATTGCATTATGTTAATATTGATAATTTTATTTATATCCCATAGTTGCAGTGTTCTCCTTTGTCATTATCATCATCAGCCACTACTCTTTACAATGTATACAGACGCCTGCCTATTAATGTAATTGTTCCCAGACCTGGGCCAAGACTTTTCAGCAATCTTCGTTATGTCGTCAGCCACCGATCCATTGTAAGCCAATATTCCCCTCTTGATTGCAGGCCAGCGAATGACCCAAGACATTCGTAAGCAAGTATACCGCGCTATAATGAGGCAGGAAGCTGCCTGGTTCGGTAAGACTTCCACGGGCGAGCTAGTGAACAGGTTGTCGGCTGACACTCAGCTGGTGGGACGAAACCTGAGTCAGAACGTCAGCGATGGTCTGAGGTCGCTGTTCATGGTCGGCGCTGGTACTGGCATGATGGTAATACACTTTCGCGGAACATACGGCTTTGTCTTTGCAGCCTAATAATAGACCAACATTTTTCTTCACGTGACCGTTTTTTCCACTGGTCATTACTTGGCATGCTAACATGAAATCCCAATTATATTAAAAGTGAGTGTACATAGAAATCTGAACTATTTAATTAATTACCTATGTCAGGTGATAGACTATCTACGCCCGCGGCATGGTGCCTCGATAAACGTTTTATCGCGCCTGTTAACTCGTTCGTTCGCGCGCAAAAAGAAAGGGAGCTAGTGCGTGATAGCGCTTTATCACGCCATCATGCCGCGGGCGCTGGTGACACAATTAATTAAATAGTTCTTATGTTCTACCACACAGGGCATACAATTTACACTCACTTTTAATAAATAAGTAAGTACTTAAATGTAGTTTATAGTTGTGGGCAATGCTTCCGAGTAAGGTGCAAGGTGATTAATTTATTCAACCTCAAATTCCCAATTAGAACGTATATGTCTTGGCAAATTTCTAAATCAGGGATCGGAAACCGGTTAATTTTGGAAACCGGTTTTGGTCATTGACCCCAAACCTGAATTGATTGCGGTTTAGTTTTCGGTTACCGGTATTTTAACCGGTTAATCTATCAAACCGGTTTTTTACAAATTTCAATTTTGTTGAGCAGAATTAACCGGTTAATTTGAGTAAAAAACGAGCGCCATCTCTTGTAGTTACTGCATAACGGAACTCTCGCTTTTTCTGCGGCTTGCCACTACAAGGTCATAGCAGTGTGGGCCCAAAGTTAATTTTGTTTTGATTAATCAAGTAATCAAAGCCTTAATCTGATTAATGATTAACGATTAAAGTCCACGCACCAGCATGGAGTCGTGATGACTGGTTGGGTCAAATCTTGACTGTGTAGTGGATGGATGGATGGATGGATGGCTGTTGGTAAGTGGTTAGTGGGTGTTTTGGTTTGGTGGTTATTTGGTGAGTGTTTGATAAGTGGCGGTGGATGGTGGTGGATATTGGGTGGCTGGTGATGGGTGGCGGGTTTTGGTGGTGGGTTGTGGAGTGGGTGGCGGGTGCTGCTAGGTTTGTAGGTATTTGGTCGGGACCGCCATAATTAACTTTTAGTTTCCCAACCGATTGCTTCCAAAATCGATATTTGAAGGTCCACATGAACTTTAAACAAGAAACCGATGAGGGAATTAAGAAACGTAGACGCCATCTTGCACTTGTTTGTTTTTCTACCGATTCCGTCCAAAATCGATATCTGAGGGTTTCTGCGATCTCCTACGACGAATGACAGATTCGTTCAGATTTCGGAAAAATGGCCGCCATTTTGAACTTTTTTGTTTTTCAACCGATTGCGTCCAAAATCGATATCTGGGGGTTTCTGTGATCTCCTACGACGAATCTGACGTCCGATTTTGGAAAAGTGGCCGCCATTTTGAACTTTTTTGTTTTTCACCCGATTGCGTCCAAAATCGATATCTGAGGGTCCGCGTGGATTTCAAACACGGATCCGATGTCAGATTTGAGAAAAGTGACCGCCATCTTGAACTTTTTTGTTTCTCAACCGATTGCTTCCAAAATCGATATCTGAGGATCCGTGTGGACTCCAAATACGGATCCGATATCAGATTTGAGAAAAGTAGCCGTCATCTTGAACTTTTTTGTTTTTCAACGGATTGCTTTCAAAATCTATGTCTGAGAGTCCGCGTGGACTCCAAACACGGATCCGATGTCAGATTTGAGTAAAGTGGCCGCCATCTTGAACTGTTTTGTTTTTCAACCGATTGCGTCCAATATCGATATCTGGGCGCTTCTGCGATCTCTTACGACGAATCTGACGTCAGATTTTGGAAAAGTGGCCGCCATTTTGAACTTTTTTGTTTTTCACCCGATTGCGTCCAAAATCGATATCTGAGGGTCCGCGTGGATTTCAAACACGGATCCGATGTCAGATTTGAGAAAAGTGGCCGCCATCTTGAACTTTTTTGTTTCTCAACCGATTGCTTCCAAAATCGATATCTGGGAGTTTCTGTGATCTCTTACGACGAATCTGACGTCAGATTTCGGAAAAGTGGCCGCCATCTTGAACTGTTTTGTTTTTCAACCGATTGCGTCCAAAATCGATATCTGGGCGCTTCTGCGATCTCTTACGACGAATCTGACGTCAGATTTCGGAAAAGTGGCTGCCATCTTGATTTTTTTTGTTTTCCACCCGATTGCATCCAAAATCGATATCTGGGCGCTTCTGCGATCTCTTACGACGAATCTAACGTAAGATTTCCGAAAAGTGGCTGCCATCTTGAACTTTTTTGTTTCTCAACCGATTGCTTCCAAAATCGATATCTGGGAGTTTCTGTGATCTCTTACGACGAATCTAACGTCAGATTTCGGAAAAGTGGCCGCCATCTTGAACTGTTTTGTTTTTCAAGATATCGATTTTGGAAGCAATCGGTTGAGAAACAAAAAAGTTCAAGATGGCGGCCACTTTACTCAAATCTGACATCGGATCCGTGTTTGGAGTCCACGCGGATCCTCAGATATCGATTTTGGAAGCAATCCGTTGAAAAACAAAAAAGTTCAAGATGGCGGCTACTTTTCTCAAATCTGACATCGGATCCGTATTTGGAGTCCACACGGATCCTCAGATATCGATTTTGGAAGCAATCGGTTGAGAAACAAAAAAGTTCAAGATGGCGGTCACTTTTCTCAAATCTGACATCGGATCCGTGTTTGGAGTCCACGCGGACTCTCAGATGTCGATTTTGGAAGCAATCGGTTGAGAAACAAAAAAGTTCAAGATGGCGGCCACTTTTCTCAAATCTGACATCAGATCCGTGTTTGGAGTCCACGCGGACTCTCAGACATAGATTTTGAAAGCAATCCGTTGAAAAACCAAAAAGTTCAAGATGGCGGCCACTTTTTTCAAATCTGACATCGGATCCGTATTTGGAGTCCACGCGAACTCTCAGATGTCGATTTTGGAAGCAATCGGTTGAGAAACAAAAAAGTTCAAGATGGCGGCCACTTTTCTCAAATCTGACATCGGATCCGTGTTTGAAATCCACGCGGATCCTCAGATATCGATTTTGGAAGCAATCAGTTGAGAAACAAAAAAGTTCAAGATGGCGGCCACTTTTCTCAAATCTGACATCGGATCCGTGTTTGGAGTCGACGCGGATTTTCAGATATCGATTTTCGAAGCAATCGGTTGAGAAACAAAAAAGTTCAAGATGGCGGCCACTTTTCTCAAATCTGACATCGGATCCATGTTAGGAGTCCACGCGGACCCTCATATATCAATTTTCGAAGCAATCAATTCAAAAACAAAAAAGTTCAAGATGGCAGCCACTTTTCGGAAATCTGACGTTAGATTCGTCGTAAGAGATCGCAGAAACCCCCAGATATCGATTTTGGACGCAATCGGGTGGAAAACAAAAAAAAATCAAGATGGCAGCCACTTTTCCGAAATCTGACGTCAGATTCGTCGTAAGAGATCGCAGAAACTCCCAGATATCGATTTTGGAAGCAATCGGTTGAGAAACAAAAAGTTCAACATGGCGGCCACTTTTCTCAAATCTGACATCGGATCCGTGTTTGGAGTCTACGCGGATCCTCAGATATCGATTTTGGAAGCAATCGGTTGAGAAACAAAAAAGTTCAAGATGGCGGCCACTTTTCTCAAATCTGACATCGGATCCGTGTTTGGAGTCCACGCGGATCCTCAGACATAGATTTTGAAAGCAATCCGTTGAAAAACCAAAAAGTTCAAGATGGCGGCCACTTTTCTCAAATCTGACATCGGATCCGTATTTGGAGTCCACGCGAACTCTCAGATGTCGATTTTGGAAGCAATCGGTTGAGAAACAAAAAAGTTCAAGATGGCGGCCACTTTTCTCAAATCTGACTTCGGATCCGTGGTTGGAGCCCACGCGGACCCTCAGATATCGATTTTGAAAGCAATCGGTTGAGAAACAAAAAGTTCAAGATGGCGGTCATTTTTCTCAAATCTGACATCGGATTCGTCGCAAGAGATCGCAGAAACCCCCAGATGTCGATTTTGGACCCATTCGGTTAAAAAAACAAAAAAGTTTAAAATTAAATTAATATTAAATGAGTTATTCATAAAAAAATAAAAATGTATTTTTTAAAGGTTTCTAAGTATACAATAAAATTTACTCCGTGTTTGAAGGCTGTAAAGGTAAAGGATTAAAAAAGTGAAATAAAAAAATTTTACCGTAAGATATTTTTTTGAAGAGATAAATGCATAATTTTAAATTTGGGGTGGGGTGGGCTGATGTGAGTGTTTTAAAATTTTGATATATTTCTAGGCCCAATTTGGTTCTCAAATGATACACCAAAAAAAAAACAATTCTTAATTCATCCCGACTCAAACCGTAATTAATGACTGGGCTACATATCACCGAAACGAATGCACAGCGCGCGCAGCGTTGCCAGATTGGCGGCAATCTGGCAACAGCGCAGCGACCGGCGGTGCGACGCGGCACGGGTGGCGTGAGTTTAACCGGTTAATTCTGATCATAATATCGGTTAGCACGAGTTCAATAATTTCGTTCTCTGAATTAACCGGTAACCAAAATTATTTCGTTTTTTTAAAAACCGGTTACTGGATTAACCGGTTAATGAATGAACACAATTATAACGGTTTTATGAACTATATTAACCGGTATTTCAAAACCGGTTAAGATCCCTGTTCTAAATCATAAATGTTTTGCTTTCAGTTCTACATGTCACCATCTCTGGCTATGATCGGTCTATGTGTGGTGCCGCCAGTGTCTATGCTCGCCGTCATATACGGACGTTTTGTGCGGGCAATCACGCGCCAGCTGCAGGACTCTTTGGCGCATACTAGCGAGGTATGTGACGAACAGGATTGGGCCAGTTTCAAAGATCTTCGTGTATTGTATTAAAAGAGAGAAAAATCAAAGAAAAGCTAATAAATTGCTGCGGTAACCCCTTACAGGGTTCCATGTTACGAAATTATTCAAAACTTTAGTACCACATGATAGGAATATAAGAAAATAGTGATTGCTCAAATGACGGCTAACGAGAGATGAATGGAAGAATTGGAAGAAGACATTATGCGTCGATCCCAAATAAGGGTCAATTTAGATTTGGTGGGAAAATGCTCGAACATATTCGAGCATGTT
The DNA here is from genome assembly GCA_963924505.1 of Agonopterix alstromeriana. Lineage (NCBI taxonomy): Eukaryota > Metazoa > Arthropoda > Insecta > Lepidoptera > Depressariidae > Agonopterix > Agonopterix alstromeriana. The sequence continues at coordinate 5,423,068 of OZ004677.1, read as the reverse complement.
CTTTGCCGCCCTTTTCACTTAGTGTAAAACGAAGCTGCTGTCCACTAGATTCGATTTTACTATTGCATTTGTGTTGCATACTATTTTCAGCTCTGTTTGAATTGAATAAGGTTGATATTTATCTATCACCTTTATCTTCTAATCTGAATTGACATTAAAGGCTACCATGTCAGTGATATAATAAATAATCGAATATAATAATTCGAATACAGACAGTATTCGAAAATGTTATTGACACAAATACATAAATATTACTTTTTTTTTTCATTTTTAAATTATTTAATAATAAGTTTGGAAATACAATTTTTAATCATAGTCCTACACACCTGGCTGTAGGAAACAGAAAACCACAGTCTCGCATTACATAGGCGCAATTATATAGTCCTTTAGTACTTTAGTACTTTTCACAACATGCCATAGTCTTTCAAATCTGGTCAGACACACTTTGTAATTGATGTTTGCTAAGTAAATCCTGTTTTCAAATAACTTTGTTTGATGAATGAAAACATATTTTAACATTGCAATAACTTGTTCGCGAATGGTTTAATTGGTCTTTTCCGAGTGTTTTATGTCTGGGTTTAAGGCAAGGCTATTTTAATTTAGAAATCGCCTGTTGCATTTCCTGTGTTCTTGGCTTATAACACAGCTCATGTTTAGTTTATTTAATTATGAGAATGTCTTGCAATTATTATTGACATCTTTTCATACTAAGTTTTGATTTGATATTCGATAAAGAGTGATTTGATTTGACTAATTGTCAAATGGCCTATTAAGATTTAAAAAATACCAGGATTTGCCCACCCTCATTTTAAATACAAAGGAAAGCTACGCGTAGCGATGTTTTTAAATTGTTTGACAAAATTATAATGTATTATCTTTCAAATGGGGTTATATTAATGCGGTGTTGGTCCCATATTATATCCTACCTTTCGTGCCGGGACTTTTACACGCGAATGGAGTTTATGAAGGCTGCCGTTAGTGATACTCGTGAAGCAAAAATATCCGTCTCACCGATTCCAGCTACCCAATCCCCCGCGTAGCCCCAGCAACGTCTTATGCCGAAGTCCGTACCCCTCTGGGTGTCCCTAGGTCGGTTGCTTAAGATCATTCATTTGGCTCGGTAGACCCTTCGTGGTCCCTCCAATAGTCCGCAGTAAAAAGCAGTAAATGCTCCCTGAGCAACGCTGTATTAGTTATTTAAAAAAAAACATATATATATATATCCGGCTGGAAAAATATAGAACGACATGCCATCGATTCGACTGAACAAGAACATAATAATTAAACCAGTTGTCTTTATTTCGGACTTATTTGACCCATGTTTTGTTTTTACAGCTTGCCGAAGAGAAAATATCTAACATAAAGACTGTGAAAGCATTTAGCAAGGAAGAGATGGAATGTCAATCTTATGCGAGCAGAATAGAGGACATTTTGAAACTCGCCTACAAAGAGTCTTTGGCTATTGGAAGCTTTTATGGATTAGTAAGTTTCTATTCAAAACAGTAATATGTTTGCCAGATGTGATTATGGAGAACTTGCACAGTTTTATATTTTTAGTATATAATAAAGATTTAAGGCTTACATAAAAAAACCAAAAACAATAATGGTAAAATGTGCACAAATCATTTCTTTATTGCAAATCAAAAGTTTAAATTTCAAATTCCGCGCCACAACGCGCTTCAGGCCATCAAACTGAACAACTTCCACTATGGAGCCAACATCGAAATCTCGAAAAAAAAATCACCAGATTCATACAACACTGCAGTACCAACTCGACTCAAATGTATGGAAAAACTGATTTTTTTCGCGATTTCTAAGTTGGGTCCATAGTGAAAGCTATTCTGTTTTAATGATCTGAAGCCTACTCCCCTACACCCCCTAAAGGCTCCAACAGGGTTTTTTTACACCCTGTATTGTTTTAATGGAATAAATAAATGAAATGAAACTGCTACGCTCTTGTTACAGACGGGGCTCTCAGGAAACGTTATAATAATCCTAGTCCTGTACTACGGGGGCGGTATGGTAGCTACGGAACAACTTACTGTAGGAAACCTAACCTCGTTCCTTCTGTACGCGGCGTACGTCGGGATCAGCATTGGCGGGCTTAGTAGCTTCTACACTGAGCTGAACAAGGGAGTCGGAGCTGCGACCAGGTTGTGGGAAATTATCGATAGGGAGCCTACGATTCGACCTACTGGTAAGTTCTTTGTACTTGTCTATTATGCTGTATTCATCTGTATTTCCGTGTATACAATAAAAAGTTAATAATAAAGAATTATTTCTCCGCAATGTGGCGACCCTATTTGTCTTCTGGCCTTTGTTATAATGCAAAATACCAAACTAATGAACCATTTGTAAGGGGCCAAATAAATTCAATTCGTTGGTGCTGCTCTGTTGCGGAATCACGAGAGTTAGCGGGAGTGAGTGAGCGGTGGTGCCGCTGTAAAATCACATACATAATAAAGCACTAAGGATCTTTCAAAGGACGAACTTTACGTATGAAACCTTTTTGGTCCAAAAACTAATGCTATATTTATTAGAACTTGTCCGTCTAAGCATTTATTATTACGGCATGAAAGCTGTAGCTGTAAGTTCTATTACATACAAAATTTATTGAATTGCAGATTTTTAAAAGTTAAAATAAATCTAAGGACAATGACGCTACAGCTATAGGGTTTTGCAGCTGGCAGACAACTTCTAACAGAATACGCATAATTTAGTTTTGTCCGGCACTTTCACATTTTGGACCAAAATGGATGATGTCTTTTTACGATATCTTTTTTTCAGGCGGTCTAAGACCAATTCAGAGGCCAAAAGGAGAGATAGTATTGGAAAACATATTATACACCTACCAAGGAGCTCCTTTAATTAAGAATGTGAACCTGCACCTTCATCCGGGGAAGTCCCTGGCCCTCGTGGGACGCTCCGGTTGCGGCAAGAGTACCGTAGCGTCTCTTATCTTGAGGATATATGATCCCATCCAAGGAAGGATCTTATTGGATGGAGTTGATATTAAGGAGTTGGATCCTGTCTGGTTGAGAAGCCATATTGGTTATGTTAGTCAGGTTAGTTGGGGTTTTTAACTGTATGATGTCGTAACATTACCTCTGGAGTTGGCTATTGCTGTCTCCCGTTTGCAACGGAGAGTAGCTGGATATTTATACTACCTACTCCTATCTTCTTTAATTCAATTCATTGCTGGTTCCAAGATAAGGGTAGCGGAGAGCGATGATAGTCCATACGGAAGAGAGCTAGCGACTCAATCACAAGGCGGCGGTTCGATTCCTGGCCTGTACCATTAAGTTCTACGGAATTTATGTACGGTTGCATTTATCATTATCACTAGCTCGGCGGTGAAGGAAAACATCGTGAGGAAAACTGCATACCCGAGAATAATAAATAAATAGTTATGATGTATGTGTCAAATATGGGTGGGCTTGGGGCGAACACAATAGACCAGAAATGGTCGCAGTGTTACAAGTCGTTATGTAACACTGCGACCATTTCTGGTCTTGCTTGCTTGCAATAGCCCAGCCAACAATAATAATCATAAAAGACAAGGGTATTATTGTGTAACTACCCGATTCAATCGGTATCAAATTGAAATGGTGTTTTTGGCAGTTCTTAGCGATTCTGCTTCTCATGAGATTTATTAGTTAATCAATTTCAGACAATGGATATTTTTATGATGACCACAGATACACAATATTACTTAAAAATTGCCTAGTACAGCCATAATACGTTACCAATCTTGTAAATAGTATTAATCAGAAACTTACACATCTCTACAAGGTGTTACAAAAATATAAATTAACATTTCAGGTGGTGGTTTAGACCATCAAACTGAACCACTTTCACTATGGGACCAATATCGAAATCACGAAAAAAATATCTGATGTTGCATATTAAACTACAAATCTACTCAGGCTAAATGTATGGGACAGCAGATTTTTTTTTCGCGATTTCGTTGTAGGTCCCATAGTAACAGATGTTCAGTTTGAAACCCCTTTAAAAGTTTTAAATGTTTATTTTTACTTTTGTAACACCTTGTATAGATTAGTCATCCCCCGAGGCTCGCTGGACTTCATTGTCTGGTGTTATGAGTGGTTGCCACTTATGATCTCGGTTTACAGGAGTTACAGCAAAGGGAATTTGACGTGTATGGTGTTAAAGATTGTATGTAGTATGGGTTAATAGATGACTGTTACATTCGGTTACACACAGGTTTTACAATATTGTGGTTGTTTTTAGGAACCAGTGCTGTTCAGTGGATCAATTAAAGATAATATTTTGTACGGTGCTTTAGATGACTACGACGAAGATGAAGATAATAAAAAGGTAAGCATTCTGTAGCACACTTAAGTCTCATAGCTATAGCAAAGTTTTACCACTCAGAAATAATTCAATCTTAATTTTAATTATTTAATGCAAACCAATTGTAACGGATTCTTACTTCCGATATGGTTTTTAGGTATCCCAGACTCCAAATCAACCTTTTTTAGAATGGTTGTCTGTTTATTTGTTTGTATTTTCGTAACAGCATCACGCAAAACTACCTATTTTGTTTGATAGCTTATCTGACTTAAAATCTGGTATATTATTTGTGCGGAGGAAGTCGCGGGTAAACTCTAGTTATTAATAATTTCGGTGAACGACAATCATCGCAAGGAAACCTATAATATGCTTTAATTTCGCATATATTGTGTTCACCACTAGTCGATGCCGCCCTACGCGGTCACACTGAACAGAGATTGGACATGCTAGTGACATGGAATATTAAGAATATCTCTGGCGACCATGCATGCACTTAATCTTGGATAAGTTATACGTCAAGATTGACAGTCGAAGCTAAGAAAGCGTCGAAAGAAATTGCAACCAGTACTGACCTGTAAACCCCATCCATATACACGCACACATACATAATTTGTATGACGCCTCACGCACAGCAACCTAAGAAAGTTGGCCCGTTTTGTTTTATACTGTTTCTACCGTTCCTGCGTTAGGCTCATTTTAGACATATACTTTTTCTAAGCATAGCATAACCATATGCTTAGAAAAGGGTATTCATAGATATTCTGAAACCTCAGAACATCCACGATTCACCAGTAGTACCGAAACTCTGTCCAGTGTGACGAGGGGTGAGCCCGTCGCCACATAATGGACAGTGGGTACAATACATGCCTCGAAACTTTTTTTAAGCATTTCATATTATATTTTGTAGACGGAGCCATCATGGGTATCAGCGGCCCGCACGGCGCACCTGAACGAGCTGGTGATGTCCAGCTCGGCCGGCTGGGAGCGGCAGGTGGGCGCGCGCGGCGGACAGCTCAGCGGTGGACAGAAGCAACGCGTCGCTATAGCCAGGGCCATCGTCAAGGTAAGAGCTGCTTTGTCCTATTACCACAGAATACGTGATAGTATATAGTTCTACATACAGAACGGCCACTCTCCGATCCCATCTGACTTCAGATACCCACCTCACCTCGCACTTTCTGGGGAAACTTGAGGGGGAGAAGGGAATGTAGTCAGGCGCACAAACCAGTTGGATTGAACTTCATAAAATATATTTTATTTTTATCCTCTCAGTAAAAATAAACGTTGGAAAATAACGCTAAATTCACATTTTCAGTTATTCCTTAGTTTATATACTATTTTAATAACAGAATGAGGTATAAAAAGTAACGAAATGTATAATGATGTTCATTCGATGCGTGGTAAGTCAACCCTACACATGTCATGCACAATTTGCGCAAAGTGCGCATGTGCGAACGTCATCATGTCAAATCTAAAACGTTGTTTGAAGTGCCGGACCTGTGCTATTACTGTATTCTCTTTTGATGGCATTTAAAGTAAAGTTCGGAAGATTGCCCTTAAAACTGTATTACCGTGACAATCTGACTCGAGAAAGATGAATATTTTACAAGGAGCATTGATGCTTCCTAGGTCCATAACCTGATAGAACGGAAAAAAAAAACAATAGAGAGTCGGAGCTCTGGATTGGTTGCGTGAAAAAATTATAATCATAACTAAGCAGAGACGAAAATTGTTCTTCTTAAGACAATTTGATCATTTGGCCTATCCAAGCTCTAGGCTCGTGGGCTAGAAATACCGTAGGACCTTGTTAAGTATTCAGATAAGGCGAATTTTTTTATGATTGGATGATGCGTCTGTGGGCACTGAGACCACTCATGAAATGGAGAAGAAGATTATGTTCACCGATTTAATAGGCTTTTCTTACTTATTTACGTAATACCAACTGCTCTCAAACGGTGAAGGAAAACATAGTGAGGAAAACTGCATGAAGAAGAAATACAAATCCACACTGGGCATGCGTGGTGGACTTATGTTCTGACACCCCCCTGCTGTGGGACGTATAAAGGCTGATGATGAATGAATTCATTTTTATTGTTACAGAACCCAAAAATCCTCATCCTAGACGAAGCTACCTCAGCGCTCGACGCATACTCTGAATTTCTAGTCGATAAAGCTCTCAAAGAGATAAGCAGAGATCGGACAGTTCTCACAATAGCTCACAGACTGAGCACTATACAGTCAGCCGACGAAGTGGCAGTGCTAGAGAACGGAGTTATAGTAGAACAGGGACCATATAAAGAGTTGATGGCGAAACCGGATGGATTCTTCAGGGAATTAATTACACATCAGACGTTCAACGCGAAGGCCAGAGAAAACAGGGAAACTTAATGCTAAGTATGCGGTAGAGGGAACTTGTAGGTTTTAACTAGGGTTTGAAGCAAGTTCCCTATTGGTTCGAAATTTGGATTGTGTAAGTACAAGACATAAGACGATTATGTTGATTGTTTTTTTTTGTTACAGTAATGATGAATGAGGAGATATTCTTTATTAGGAGGAGTGCTTCATAATGATATCTCTTTCTGGCACTTTTATAGACTAAACTGCTAGAAAGGGACGCAGTCCTGAAACGAAAAAAATACGGTCCGGTTTTGTAAAACCTCCTTTAAAGTAACACACTGCCTACACTATTGACTAAGATGTTTTTGCGACGAACGAATTAGATTCAATTTATTTCTGAGCTCAAAACTGCAATTAGACATTGACATACAAAATAATGGACGCCGGGTCTAGTACAAAATACTAGAAAAAAGTGTCCGAGACTAACCTACACAAACCTAAGCACGTGGATGGTAATATAAACATTGAAAATGCTGAAATTCTTTTTGATTTTGCTTGCGTAGTTTTTACCCCATCGCGGCACGGCGCGCGGGCGCGTTGTCGGCTGGTCAAACGAAGACTGTCGTGTAATCGGTCTCTTTATACGTGTTGGTGCTCTTTTGGTTCGGACACTTTGGAGCGCGGACCCTACGTCCAGTAGTTGGTAGATCAATGCAATTAGATCATAAATTCGTGAAATATATTGCTTTCGAGCTAATAATTATGTGATAGTTTTTAGATTTTAAGTAGGACAATGTCTTAATACTTGCCGCACCTTATTAACTTTAAACTCACGACCCTTGACCTATTCCAGGGTGGTTAGAGACCATAATAACTTGGCAAGATGATTTTCCTTTAGAAAAATAACTAATTGCAATAAAGGTAGATTTCCTAATATCATTATTTAAAGTTACAAAACGTTTGAATTTAAGTTGGAATAAGATTACGGAGTGTAAATTTAAAAGCCTTACCTACATATACAAGGAAAGGAAAATCCAGACCATCAAATAACTTTTAACTACCGAGAAAATATCGAAATCGCGAAAAAAGCTGTTCCTTAGAAAACGTTAATGGCTACTCGACCTAAATGTATGGAAATGGAACAACATATTTTTTAAATTTAAGTATTAGCTCCATATTAAAAGTTGTTCAGATTGATGGTCGGATAACTCTCTTTAATACAGGGTGTAAAATTAAATGCGTTAAACATGTTAAACAGGGTACTTTAGACCATCAAACTGAATAACTTTCACTATGGGACAAACACTGAGAATCGTGAAAAGAAATCAGCTGTCGCATACATTTGGATCGAACGGACGTTTTCTATGGAACAGCTGTTTTTTTTGCGATTTCTATGTTGGTCCCATAGTGAAAGTTGTTCAGTTTCATAGTCTGAAGCCCCCCCTTAAGTATGTAATGCATATTACTCCAGGTATACAACGTATTTAAATTTACACTCTGTATTCGAACACAGTTATCACTTGTCTCTGCCTACCCCAACGAGAAACGGGCTGGGTATGTAAAAATTACTAAACATTAAACATATCAACAAGCTTCGTCAAGTGAAATACAATAGCTGCATCTTTAAAATAAATATCGTTTTTCGTGTCATTTGATGCCAAATTAGTTTCCACAAAGGTGTGAGGATTTACTAACCCACGTCTCATATGACATGCAAGCTAGCAATAGTGCAGCTCTAATAATCTAAGTAACACAATATAAACCTTATAGTACGTAGCATAGCGCCGTTTTTGTCGTAAAGGAGAATCGCGCCCGCGTCTCCAGGTGACGATGCCTGGAGGCGCGGGCGTAATTCTCCAAACGACGCTATGCTACGTAATTGTGTTATTTTGACTATCAGCCGCCGCCACACGTCTCTTCTGTATAAACCGTGGCTTATGTTATCTTTTCTTAATGAATAGATAATTGATACTGTCATTTTTCATTTACAAAAGATTAGCCTCGCCGCACACTTGCCACCGGCGCGGCGACAGCTACACGCGTCTGGAGTGCTATTTTTGAAACTCACCATCATCATCATTATCTCAGCCGATGGACGTCCACTGTTGGACATAGGCTTCCCCCAAGGATCGCCACAATGACCGGTCCTGTGCTGCCCTCATCCAACGGGTTCCCACCGCCTTCAACCAGGTCGTCGGTCCACCTTGTTCGGACTTACTTTTGCTGCGCTTTCCGGTTTGCAGTCGTCATTCGAGAACTCTTCGGCCCTATCGGTCATGTGTCCCGCCCATTACCATGCTATGTCAGCTACTCTGATTCTCCTGCGGTTCTCTTTATTACTCACATATCCTAGTTCGTATAAGAAAGTGACGCCAGACTCTATGGAATTTATGCGTTATTCGAATACAAATTAATAATATGAATGATATTAGAAATATAGCTTTCCTGGTCACCTGAAGCTAAACGCAGCTGCAGCATTGACGGTGGCTGCCACTGGTGGTCAGTCGACTTTTTGAACCAAAGTATTGTGTAGCAGCCACAGGCAAAAAAGTAACATTATTCATACGTACAAATAAAGTGCGCGTTTCGAGGTTCGATTAAGAGTTGCTAATTTGACTTCGCTTATCTGCCCCCTCCTATTTTGACAGTAAGCAGTGGTTTAGTACTCCCTCACTTGCACTCATGTTGGCTAACCGCTGGACAGTGCGAGCCCGTTGTATGAAGTGTCGAGGATGGGGTTGTAGCGTAGCTGCTACCGAAATCACTTGTGCGGAGTTTTTATACTAAATGTAAGGAAACTCGCGTGTAGCGGTGGCCAGTGTGCGGCGAGCCTCATTGCTGTACAATCTTATAGATTGCATAGAATAGACAAGTTAATGAGGTGTGCCCCGTATTGTGTAGTGTACAAAAGTGTTGTTATGTATTTGTATATAATGTGTTTTAGATATCCGAGAGCATTATTTATTTTAGTAAACTCTAAAGTTTACTTGACAATAGATTTAAATTAATAACGGGTAGGTAAAGGAATATTTTTTTGACATTATGAAACAAATAAAAATGGTTGTTATTTTTATCTCGTATTTATTTTAATCTATTAACTATAATTAGTGATAAGTGTCATAAAATATTGTTACAATTTATAACTAACCTAACCTTGTAGGATTCTATTTTTTATTTCTTTATCAAAAAACTGACATTGTAATAGATTGGGATTTATAAGAGTAAAGTGGACCTTGCCCTTCGGTAGTTGGAGTGCGGGCGCGAGCCAAAACTCGCGGCAGTGAATAAACTATAGCACTTGCGCGCGAACGGTTCGCGGGAAAACACTGAAACATGTCTCATTTGAAAGTTTTGCGCGGTAACTTCGCGCGGCAACTCTTTAATTCTTCCGTTAAAAATGGCAAAGGGTCCAAAACAAACAGCCTCTTTCAAGCTCGCGTTTTGAGCAGGAATCTAGCCACTCAGACAGCGCCTAGTGTGGATAATAAGTTTTTGTCGTCCCCATGGGGTGAGATTCAAGTCGGAAATGAAACTTTGACTGAACATGTGTTTAAGGATGTTGAGATGTGGGCTGATGAACCTTCCGTGGTAAGTGCTTACCCTACTTATTTTTATTTATAGATTTTTTTTGTCCTATCGAATTTATGAAGCGAAAACAATTTAAAAATGTAAACAAACTTTTTGGCACTAAAAAGTATTTTGAACGTAACAGATTTATTGGCGCAGCGTTGCAAATTTTTAAATATACTTCGTACAGTCAGCATCAAAAGTTAATAATTGTAAAACCTATAGGTACGGTTAACTACGGTGGATCTATGTTCACAAGTCGAACTTTATCTTAATGACTAAAGTTAAGTGTTTTAATGTATTGTGAACAATATAGGTTAATACCTATTGGTATTAAACATTTTCAAACTTCAAAAGGCAAAACACCAAGGGCTGTTGTTCATACATGAATTATGAATGAGTGTGTATCTTAATACACTTATCCCTATACAACTATTTACTAAAGTAATCTACAGATAAGTAGGTAAGTAAACATATATTAAAAACACGTGCTAGTTGTTCCAGTAAAGGAGAACAAGGTGGTTAATAAAATAGTGCAATCGCGGTGCATTACAACAAACGTATCTAATTTGTTCCGAGTCCAAAGTTCGACGTGTATAACTAGAACTGAATATGTTAGATATAGGTACGGATAGAGATAGAAAATTATAAATAGTTACCTACTATTCGAAGGTTGAGGCTATGACAGTGTTTGGCAACAAACGCGTGTATTGCGGAAAAAAGAATTAGGATTTATTGAATGGGATGTCGTGAATTAGGATTTTGATAGTACAGTAACGGAAAGGTCGAATTAATTACTAAGGGCCCTTTTAATGATTTATGGAATTAACGCAATCTTTGTTGTTGAAATAGGCTAGAAGGACTATATTCAATTCAATTGTTTATTTAATGTTTTGTGTATGGATTAGAAGTCTTTAGAAAGTGCTTATTGTTTATTATCTTGTATACCTACTTTATTGATTAGGTGCTTACATAAATTATAACTACCTATGTATTATGACCGCACAAAACCAATTAGTTATTGGATAAGGTTAGGGTCGGTTAGAGTAGTATTTAATATCAGCTGTTATTATTTGTCATTATAGATTGATTTATGATTTCTAGCTCTCTCGAAACTGAATGCAGTCTGTCGTTAGTTTTTGTATACATGCGATAATATCAATCAATCAATCAATCAATCAATCAAAAATTCTTTATTTTACACAAAAAATAAACAGTAAAATACAGAGAAAAAAATACGAGAGGCACAAAATTTGGCGGCGATATACAACGTGTTAATGAATAAGCGCAAAACCTCATTGATTTATAACAAAATTAGATTGAAACAATAATTTCATTATTTTGATAGTTAAAATTTAAAGTTATTCACATTTTAAGTTTTGAAGCAAAATGGATTGTTATCATTTCAGCAATGAATGAAAGCGCTAACGTGCTCACGGATAAGTTTTAAGAATCTTCTTTTGGTTGTAAGTAGGGTGAGATTGCCCGGGCGGTGGGTTGAGATCAAGTTCAGTAAACGTAAAATTTTACCAACAAATTATTTAATATTTTGAAAAAAAATCACCTATGTCGAAACCATGATAATTCCATTCTGTTCTCGATTCTAAACAAACTACTTTCTAGTTTTACGTTAAATTATGAACACGTTGTAATAGTACAGGGTGAAATTGGTATCATTAGCATTCTTAAGAGTCTACCCATCAAACTGAACAACTTTTACTATGTGAGCACACCGATCGGGGCAAAAAACAATCTGCCGTTGCATACATTTCAGTCGAGTAAGCATTGCAGTTTAGTATGGAACAGCAGATTTTTTTTTTTGCTTTGATCGGTACTCTTCGTTTAAAAGGATGCTAATGATATCAATTTCACCCTGTATAAAATAATGCCTATAGATATGTACCCTACTTACTATTACTTATATTATATTGCAATTTGATTATTGATAATGACTCTATTTGTAATTGCAATGGCGTAGACAGCGTGGGTGTCACCCGGTGCAGATATCGATTGTGTTACCCTGTATTATTTAAATTAAATTATACTTGACGTTTATCGCATTTTTATAGATTTTTACAGTATTAATTCTTTATATTCTGTGGTTGGCACCATCGAATTGCTAGATATCCACACCGGGTCACAGAAGTTATAAAAAAGAGTATCTAGTACTACATTACAGTACGGACACTCCCTGTCCCCCACCAATATTGTACCTCATCCCCCTCTTGGTAAACGGTGGCAAACGTGGCAAACAACAGTAGAGTATATTTTTCTTTGGCAGGTCCTCTCTCATTCGCACTCTCTCAGTACCGCGCAAGCTTGCCTATTCTTGTCAGTTTTTCCAATTTGTATGAAATGACAGCTAAGTGTCCACGGTGTGACCGGGTGACACCCATACTAACTACCCTAACTACGCTACTGCTTTCAGAACATTTACTTCAACAAAATTAAGACTTAAGTCCGATGACACATCTGCCGAATTTACGCGACGTAATTTACGCGTCTACTAGGAAATAGCGCGTAAATAGTGTGTCATAGGACGCGGAAAATCAAGCCACGCATACGTAGAGGGAGTTAGTCTTTACGTACGCGGATTTTCGGCCGCGTAAATTCGGCAGGTGTGTCATCACCACTAAATGTCAAAATGTTATAACTATTGTTTGTCTGTTGGAGTCTTTAGAATCTGATAAGAAATACAAACAAGTTGATGATGGAATGCGTTACTTTAACCAAACGGTTCGTACTATTCGATATTTTATGGGTGTTATGAAATGCAAATGTTATGAAAATTAATGCAACCTTATGATTTGATCCGTAAATATAAAAATATGATCGCATAAGGTGCTCAAGAACCAGTGTATTTAGAACTATTTGAAGTGCAAAAGTGCTCAAAAGATTATCACATATCTATAAGTATTATATCTATATCAACAAATTTCAAAATAATGAGTCAGATAATGAAACTATTGCCTGTTAATATTTAAACAGTAACCAAAAAACGATCTTATTGTATCACGTTACAGACATAGGTATACTTTCAATATAGGTAACACATGGATTTCGTGCATATTCGTGAGAGGTGGCGTTTGGCCTGCAGTGGGATCCTGTCTTCCACCTGATAAATTTGAAATTAGATTTTATAAAATATGGTCTAGGTCCACCTTTTTTTTGACGGAAGGCCACTTTTCCTCAGATATAAATATTATCTATGTTAGTTATAGCCTGTTGGATCCCATATTCTCAAGCTAATTATCACGAATCTGAGTACGTACCTAAGTGTACACCGAAGCCTTTAACAAAATTGACACTGGCTAGAAATTCATGAATGCTTTTTTTTTCGTGATGATCCCAAAACTTCCCATTAATTAAATTCTGATTGTACTTACAATAACTAAAATACGATAACGTTTGACCTTTAAACGGCTAGTGAACTTATCCAGACATTCTAGATTACATTATCTTAAGGAAGCAAAACCAATTAGATATACGGATGGAGACTCGGTTGTTGTAGAGGTCTACGTAAATCAGGATCACGTCAATTTTACCCGAGGTCACAAATATTAGCCAGCTATACATTGTAAATTTAACTTGTGTTTGCTCTTTTTTTGCCCTGTTACTACATAAATAATAACTATCTAACTTGGACATTGTCACACAGATTATCTATACTCCATTCAAAATAGCAACGAAATTTTAGGGCTATTTTGAATTACAGAAACAGAGATTTGAAACACTTCCTCTCACTTATTCTTAGAACAGCTTTAGTAACGTCCAAGATATGTCGGATAGTATATGTATCCAATAAATTAATTACATTTGGTAACCAGAATTGGCCAGAAAGCGAAATAGGAATCGGAAAATCTCGTCCTCCTTGTTTGGAATGAAGTATAGTGTCATTTAAAGTACCGGAATGGAGCCTGGGCTGCAATCGCGGTAAATATTTGGTGATTGAACCGTGACTGGACTACGTGTGAACCATAACTTTTAACACATTTGGTATTTCGCTATTCGCGGTACAGCTCACGACAGCCGTTAGAGCCGTTTTGACAGTTCTTGGCTGTCAGTTACATAGAGTTTAGCGCGATGCGGAATTCAGCACAGTTGAAAAGTAATTGGATTGCAATGCGATTAGAACTGAAATTGGATAAGAATAGAACTTCGATGTTTTAAATTAGCGCAATCGGTCTCCTGGACTTGTATTATGATGACTGGACAACGATCTAGAATACATTTAGATATTCTATATCGTTGTCTAGATTCAAGTACATAAAAACATCCATGACCGGGTACAAATATTTGTCCCTTGCGGATTCAAACCCGCAATCCTCGGATCAGCAAGTTAACAACCAACTGAGCTATCGGGCCGTTATCTATTATGTGTCGAAACACCGTGTTAGACAAGATATCGATTGTCCGTCAGGTCAGATCTAATCACGAGACGTTTATAAGCCTAAATAATAAACCTGATAAAATCTAATTCAATTTTCTTCTCTCAATTGGATTATAATGCACTGAGGGCAAAATGAAATTTCGCAGCAAAGTACAAAGTCCAGCATCTTTATTATAGTAACGGACCGCAGATAATTTGGTGATGTATAAATTATTTGGCACGGGATTCTTTCGAGCGTTGACGCCGTGTCTTGGCATGTATATTGAGGCAAGCTATGATGTTATATTAGATAGGACTCTCGATCTCGGTTAGAGTAGTTATAATCACGTATAGTTTACAGGTCAGCGTCTAGAAGGGAGCTGAAGTGGTCCAAACATAATAAGAATAAAAACGATTTTCCATCTTCAAATAATTACATTTTAATTGGATTGCGATTTTATTACCCATGGACTTTCTGGAACGATTACTCGTAATTTAATAGGTCACCTAATAGTGTCGGAATAAGTACTAAACAATATTAGCCGATGTCGAAAGGGACTAAGGACTTAAGAGTAAAGGGTGTTTATAATGAGCTTATTACTTAGATTGATTTATCATCTAAACCTATTATTTTATTAGTTTTTTCGGGTTTTATGGACTGTATATTAGGGTGTATGTAATCTTGCCTCTTATTGTCTTTCTTTTTAAAACACAAAGAAACAAAAATAGATACCTATAGATAAATAGATACTTATACTTCATTCCATATAAGGGCGAAAAGATTATCCGATACCTATTAGCTTTCTGGCTAATTCTGATCATCCAATACATTCTATTTATCAGAAAGATGTACTATCGGACATATCTTGAACGTTACTAAAGCTGATCTAAGAATAAGTGAGAGTAAGTGTTTCAAATCTCTGTTTCTGTAATTCAAAATAGCCTTAAAATTTCGTTGCTATTTTGGAATGGAGTATAAGCACCAAGAGCTTATCTACTTCTGATGAAAGGTCGTCGTAGTGTAGTGGAGTTTCTGCCCATCCCAATAATTTGCGAAACACGCTTCACTAAGAGCAAACACAAGTTAAAGTTACAATGTATAGCTTGCTGATATTTGTGTCCTCGGGTAAAATTGTCGTGATCCTGATTTACATAGACGTCTACAACAACCGAGTCTCCGTCCGTACCTATATCTAATTGGTTTTGCATCCTAAAGATAATGTAATCCAGAATGTCTGGATAAGTTTACTAGCCGTTTAAAGGTCAAACGTTATCGTATTTGTAAGTACAATCAGTATTAATTAATGAGGAGTTTGGGATCATCGCGAAAAAAGAGCTACCTTACCTAGCTAATTAAAGAGAATGAAATTAAGTCTAAACAAAATTCAAAATACTTTGATATACCTACTTATAATAAATTCAACCAAGAATCTATCTAAAGATGTACTAACGCTTTTTTTGGAACAAATAGGAATCTACACTAGGTATTATTTAGAGATACAGGTAAGGTAGTACCGTAGATCAAATACATTAGGCGTGCTACACACAAATACTCGAGTCGGCACATTCGGTTTGGCTTATCTCTTGCAAAACGTGTTGACCCGAATACTGCCGTGATATGGGAAAAGGCGAATAAGTGTTTTGAAATATCATACAATTTACCGTATCACAGCTGAATATGTGTGTAGCACGCCATAGATTTAAGAGAAGTTTATTCCGAATGCGTAAATGCACGCTGTATACAAACGAAGTATGGTGATATTTTCAATACTGACCAATTAAGTCAAATTTTTCAGAAACAATATAGAAACTAATCTCTATGCTTTTATGAAGTCAGATTTTCGTTAAAATACACAGTTTTAATGCTAGAATTAATTTATGTATTGTATGGAAATCTTTGAGGAACTGTAACTTTAAAACTATACATTTTAACGAAAATCTGACTTCATACAAGCATAGAGATCAGAGTTTCTAGATTGTTTCTGAAAAATGTCATTGACTTTAATTGGTTAGTATTGAAAATATCACCAGATTTCGTTTCTATGGAGCACGCTCTGAATTAGGTAACTTTATCTAAAGCTAATACTAGTAACTTATTATTAATCTGTGCTAATATAATAGTGTTAATCTCCCTCAGACAGACGGCACATCGGGTCGTTCCTACGACTATGGGATGATGCGTCTAATGATAGAGCGTTGTGCGACGGCCCTGGCGGGGCAGATGCGGCTCGCGCCCGGCGAGCGGCTCGGCCTCATCCTGCCGAACATTCCCGAGTTCGTGGTGTTAATCCACGGAGCCATGCGCGCTGGACTGGTCGTCACATTTGCCAACCCACTGTATACAGCTGGTAAGTTCTACATACAGAACGGCCACTTCCCGCCCCCTCTGACTTCAGATACCCCACCTCACCTCACTTGAGGGGAGCCGAAGAAGGGGATGCAGTCAGGGTCGCGCACCCGTTGGATTTAAATAGATAAAATATACAACGTGTTAATGAATAAGCGCAAAACCTCATCCACCCCAACTGATTTATAACAAAATAATTCGATTGAAACAATAATTTCATTATTTTGATAGTTAAAATTTTGTCAATTTAATTATTCAAATTTTTAAGTTTTGAGGCAAAAATGATTTGTTATCATTTCAGCAATGAATGAAAGCTCTAACGTGCTCGTGGATACATTTTAAGAATCTTGTTTTGGTAGTGAGTAGGGTGAGAGTGCCCGAGCGGTGGGTTGAGATCGAATTCAGTAAATTTTACAAACAAATTATATAATATTTTGAAAAAAAAATACCTATGTTCAAACCATGATAATTAGATTCTGCTCTCGATTCTAAACAAACTACTTTCTAGTTTTCCGTTAATTCATTAACACGTTGTATATAATTTTTATCCTCTCGGTAAAAATAAACGTTGGAAAAGAACGCTAAAATCTCATTTTCAAATAACAAGATGTACTATTAAAAGTAACGAAATGAATATCTGATTATGTTCATACGATGCGTGGTAAGTCAACCCTACACAAATAGTTAGGAAATTAGGAAAAAAAAAAGTATTTTTCATACTAAATGCAATCAGCTGATCGAACATTTACGTGTGAAAAGCAGATTTTTTTCTTGCGAATTTCCCCTTGTTCTTTTGGGAAATTTGTTCAGTATCATGAGAACCCTAACACCCTGTATAGCAATATATTTTCTTCGACGATCTCTTTTTTTTTCGTCAAATTGAGACCATACCTACATCTGATTTAGTTATTATTTCCTTAGATTTTTAATTGTTATCTATTATAAGTATGTCGTGAGCGGCTAGAAACAACGTTTTTTTTTAAAGCAAAATGGAATTTTAAATAAAAACGAACAATAAACAACACGCACTTAGATATAAATACAGAGATAATATAAACACGTATAATATAATACCTACTATTAGAGCAATCAGAGTTGTGCGTTGTCTATAGGTACTATATTATTTATATTAAAGAAGACTCGGGAACCACACAAGACTGATCGCCACAAGGAAACGTGGAATTTGGATAGCTTACTTTATTTTCTAACGTCGTTGTAGGTATAACACCTATAGGTATATACAACGTGTTAATGAATAAACGCAAAACCTCATACACCCCAACTGATTTATAACAAAATAATTAGATTGAATCAATAATTTCATTATTTTGATAGTTAAAATTTAAAGTTATTCGCATTTTAAGTTTTCAGGCAAAAATGATTTGTAACCATTTTAAAAATGAATGAAAGCGCTAGCGTGCTCCTGTATACATTTAAGAAACTTGTTTTAGTAGTCAGTAGGGTGAGTGTGCCCGTGCGGTGGGTGGTGATCGAGTTCAGTAAATTTTAAATTTTACAAACACATTATTTCATATTTTGAAAAAAAAATTACCTATGTTGAAAACATGATAATTCGTTTCTGCTCTCGATTCTAAACAAACTACTTTCTAGTTTTGCGTTAATTCATTAACACGTTGTATAGGTAGTACTTATAGTAAATAGTTCCTGTTCTTTCTTAGTATGTAAGAAAATTATTATAAACACGGAGTGGCGATATAACTATACAACGTTTTAATGAATAAGCGCAAAACCTCATACACCCCAACTGATTTATAATAAAATAATTAGATTGAAACAATAATTTCATTATTTTGATAGTTAAAATTTAAAGTTATTTGCAATTTAAGTTTTTAATATGAGGTTTTGCGCTTATTCATTAACACGCTGTATAGGGTTCTTCTTAATATGCTGACACTTTTAAGGGGATGATCAGACCGCCAAACTGAACAACTTTCTCTATGGGACCAACATCGAAATCGCGAAAAAAAAAAACAGCAGTTCCATACAAAACTGCAAACCTTTACTCGAGCCAGACAGCTGATTTGTTTTTCGCGATTTCGATGTTGGTCCCATACAGAAAGTTGTTCAGATAGATAGCCTGATCATCCTCTTAAAAAACTGTCAGCATATTAAGAAGGACGTATACAAAAGGTTGCATGAAACATTTTTCATATAATAAGGTGCAATTGCAGCAATCACGCGCAAAACAAAGTTCAAGCAAGTGGGTGTGTTTTCATTAATATACCAATTGTTACTGCCACTAATTAGAGTGGGCAAAGTCTAGTCAACGAGACAACCTTTTTATTTTTAACAATAGGTTATCGTGGGCAGTTGTTTGCGTGTTATGATTCCAGTTTTTTTTTAATTGTTACGTCTGGCGAAGTTGGAGATTAGTTTGGGGTTTATCGGTAAAGTACGAGAGTCAATGGCACGTTATTAGTAAAATTAGTCGGTAACATAAATAAATTTCACAAAAATTTAAAAATTAAAGTATAAGATGATCGAAAGGACGGACATACATAAACTCACGACCGGAAATCCTTACAGTGCCTCAAAGATTTCCATATAAATCTTAATTAAATCATAGCATTGAAACTGTATATTTTAACGAAAATCGGACAACATACAATAGAGATTTGTTTCTAGATTGTTTCTGCAAAATTTCATGGACTTTAATTGGTTAGTATTGAAAATATAACCAGTTTTCGTTTATATGCGTTAGCGCGTTCGGAATAAACGTCTCATAAAATCGTTAATTCCGCGTCATCTACCTATCTTACCTATCAAGTACCTATCTTAGAGAAAGGGCTAGGTAGGTATCTATAGTCCCTAGAAGTAGGACGAGGCTAAGCTGTATAAAAGTTGTATTAGAAGCGGTTTTTCTAGCGATATTGAGGTAGCTACTGCAATATCGAAAGTTGAATCAAAGTACGTAAAAAGTACGGCACGTATGGAATTCAAAAGAGAAACAGTTAATTTCAAATGCGGAAAGCGCTTCATGTTTGTGTCTTGTCTTTAAATTATAACATCAATAAAATACTTATACAGGGTGTGCTTCAGACCATCAAACTGAACAACTTTCATTATGGAGCCAACTTCGGAATAGTGAAAAAAAAAACTTCTCTGTTCCATACAAAACTGCAAACCTTTAACGAAAATCTGACTTCATACAAATATAGAGATTAATTTCTAGATTGTTTCTTAAGAATGTCATTGACTTTAATTGGTTAGTATTGAAAATTTCACCAGACTTCGTTTGTATGGAGCGCGCTTCGAATTATATTCCTTTAACGAAAACTGCTCGAGCATTGTCCCACCTAATGTGAACTGATCCTTATTCGTGGGAGGTCGTCTATGCCCTGCTGTGGGTGGGACGTATGACGATGGCGTTCAATTGACTCATTAGTTTTCTGTCCACAGATGAAGTAAAACGACAGTTTTCTGACTGCAACGTGAAGGCGATAGCAACCATAGAGCTGTTCATGCCTGTAGCGACCGAAGTCAGCAAGGCGCTCAAAGACTACAAGGGAACTATATGGGTTGGAGGAGAACACGACAAGGCTCGGGGTAATTGCTGTAACTCGTTTATTATAACTGTGTTGTTGTTGCCTGCCAAGAAATCAGATACCTTAACTGCCAGTTGCACGTACCTCCTCCAATAAATCTCTTGCTAGCTTTTACTACGTCAACAAGACAAAAAGTGACAGCAAGAGATATAATGGAAGATTAACTTTAATGAACGTATGTTTGTCGTTTATTGGTCATAGAATAAGGACGATTTTCGCTTGCAATCAAACTGTGACATCTATGACTGTTTTGATATAGCTAAATTCCAATTTCGTTTCGATGTTAAGTCCATACTGATACATTTCTTTCTTGACCGACTGCACATTAAGGGTAGAACCTCATCTAGCAGCACCGGGCGTGAAAGGTATCTATCGGCGCTATCTTTCGCGCTCTAGCAAATGAGATTCCTGAGCGACAGAAAAGGATGGAGCGTTAAAAAATTCGATCCCGTGCTGCCAGGAGGCTCAACCCTAAGGCTTCGTTCAGGGAGACGCGGGGCGTCGCGCGGCTCGTCGCGTAGCTCGGGCAATAAATCTATGATTACAACGATTCTCCTTGAACGCTCTGATACATCGCCGTATGTTTGTGTTTCCGGCAGCCCGCTCCGCGCATCGCTGCGCCTGACGCCCCGCGTCTTCCTGAACGAGGCCCTAAGCCTTCTCAGAGTTGTTACCCCATTGATCAGACTTTTATAACTCGTAAACGAAGACCTCGACCTGGGGTATACGCACTGTTTTTACCCCTTTTAGTGACAGTTTCAAGTATTTGATGAGGTCTCGATGAGGTAATATCACCGATGATGGCCTCACGGTCCAAAATTTATTCTCCGTTCAATGGTTACTCTTTTCTCTATTCCTGACGTCGTCTTCGTAGACATGTTCTGTTTCATATAGGAAGATAAGTTAAACAATTTTCGTTCTTAGTGTCTTGACATATGAGTCTTGTCAGAACAGAACTCATCTTATGTGAAATGCGGAATAGTACCTACTCGATACATTATTTATATAGGTTGTAACAAAACATTCTAGTAATACTTAAGGGGGTGCTTCAGACCATCAAACTGAACAACTTTCACTATGGAGCCAACATCGAAAACCCGAAGAACCCGAAACATCGAAGCACCCCCTTAATTATTACTAGGGTGTTTTGTTACACCCTGCAGATTCATCTAATATTATTTGTATGTCTTACCAGGTATTTACGGCCTAAAATCGTTACTAATGGAAGACCACAAAGCTGGCCTACCGAAGCTGAACTGCGACGATGTCTGCCTGATTCCTTACTCCAGCGGTACCACTGGAATGCCTAAAGGGGTCATGTTAACTCACAAAAATCTCGTCTGCAATCTCAAGCAGATACAGGCGCCTAAGATGATGAAGTATGAAGGAGAGAAAGGTTTGTTGAATTTATTATGACCAGGCCTGTCTCACTCAACAGCTCAGGTACGCTTATAATCCCCACCGAGCGGTGAATGCTAATAGGTTAGGTATACAGTGTAAACTTCTTGGACAAATATCATTATGCCGCCATTTTGTGAGTAGTCAATGCGAGACTTGAAAACACTAGCGATGTCACGCTACCAGTACGTGAAAGAATGAAAGAGGGAGACAGTGTAAAGGAAGCTTTCATGTCTAATGACTCTATTCATTTTATTTTGCACCCGCGCCGTTCTGACGGTTGGTAGGTTATTCGCGAATTGTACGGTTAGGACGTACGTCCCGTTCCCGTATTCGTTATTCTTTATCTAGTACTACTTAACCATGGACACTATTGTGAAATTACCCGATTCTATCAGTATCTAATCAACATGATTTTTGACAGTAGTTGGCGATTTTTAATTCAAATTCTGACAATGAATATGACGGTCAGACAAACACAAATATTACTTTAAAAATTTCCAGCACGGTCATAAACACACTATCGATCTTGTTATCAATATAATCGGAAACTTACACAATACAAATAACTAGCCTTACAGTTTAAATATACGAATAATGCCTAGAGATTTGCCGACCAGCGTTATAGTTCAATCATTTATTCAAGTAACAGGACTCTTAATGTTTAATGTAGCTTAATTAACGTAAGGTTAGTAAAGTCAGCAGAATACATTAATAGTAGAACAATTAAACACTACAATTAAATAATTTACTCTCGCCATTGCAGCATGACTAGTGTCGTACTATGCCACATCAGTGCCGTAAATAGGGCGGTGCCAGCGGTGCCCAGGCACAGGGCGCAGTCCCTGGAGGGGCGCAGAAATGATACCAGGACAGGACCAAATTTTGGTCACTGCATGCCGTGGAGCGACGCCCTACATTTAAAATTACCATCTTTGCCAAACTCCTCATTATATTGTATAGGTACTATGGCAAAATGATACTATGACAAGACCTTCTTCTTTTTTTAGTGTCTGAATGAGTTCATTCTTAAATTGACATTGTTGTAGTCGCAATCACGTCGCAGATACCACACGCTATCGTTTTGAGTCTGGGTTTGAGAAATTTCTAACTCTCTCCAACCTTTGAATTTTGGGTTTAGGCATGCATAGGCTAATGGAACTCATTCCACCCACTACCATTTTTAGTCTTGGTGTGTGCAATTTCGGGCTCTCTTCGCTCGCACCAGCCTTTGAATAATTAGTGTTTTAGGCATACCTACACAGCCTGTGTAATATGACACTCTAAAAAAGAGAGAATTCTATGTGTGTTTGATCCCATAGTCTTCAACTGACAAGAGCGCTGCTGATGTTAAATGTTTTGTATGCTTAATGATAGATCGAATAACGAATATGTCCTACGTCACAACCATGCCCACATAAAACCGGCGCGGTGAGCCCTCCGATTGAAAATATCTCAGAACAACTAGTAGCTATAAATACTCGACGTTTTGTTGAAGACCTAGTACGAATATTTAGGTACAGGCCAGACAATCGGACTTTGTAGGATGGGTCAGTGCCAGCTTTTGTCAGGGTACTTGACCTATAATGTTAGATATTTACGTACTTGGCGAAAATTAATGTAACAACAGCGCGCGTTAAATAGGAACGTTGATTGCAATCATTTTAAAATAGATTTATAATATGTTTTCCTATAAAATTGCAAGCTGAAGGACAATACACAATGGCGTTATTAATGTAGGTAGATAGGTAGGTATGGCATTACAAAATAATTACCTATTGATGGATATAATAACTAGTTGTTAGGTATTTTTCTACTACCCATGTCAACTATAGAATTTCTTCCGGATATAAAACTGCTTTAAACGTTCCTAAAGTAAACATTTATAAGTTTAAAAAATATTTTAATTACGTACTTTGCTGGATCGTAATTAGAGATTTAATTATTTCTAAAATGTATACCTATATCAAGCAATGATAATATAGGTATTTACTTTTTAAAGTGGTTTGCTGATGTTATTATAAGGACCGATATCATCATCATCATGGATCTAGAAAACATGTCCCGGCCGTACACCTTTCAAGTCCCTTGATACTGTCATTAGGTAGATGTCGGTATTCGAAGCTAAGTGAGAACTCTTGACTATATGTTGACTACTAACTTGCCGCCAACCGATCTGACCAATATGCCATACATTGCTAGACTATATAATATTTTCTATCCAAAGTCGTACGGTACGAGTAATTACAGTACGGTCGATCCATCGATCTCTTTTGGATTTTGTCACATTAAACTCGTAACTGTCGATTGGTAATGCTGTCTTTACAAAAACCTATATCACAGAATATGTAAATGTGTATAGTATGACAATATGACTGGGTTCTAAATACGTTTAAGGTTTTAATAAGCTGACTGCACATTATGAACGATGTACAGATGTACAAGACAAAACTTATTTTATTTCAGGCAAAGGCGACATTGTGCTGACAGTCCCTCCATTCTTCCACATCTACGGGTTCAACGGAATCCTCAATTACAACCTCATCCTCGGCTACCATTTGGTCACCATACCTAAGTAAGCATTTGGTTATTTGATCTGTTCTAATTAAAGAAACAAATGTCAACGTCTTCCCTCGCAGCTTATCTCCTTATTTTCGGGGTAGTCAGAAAGTCCATTGTAACTCCATTAAAATCCATATCAATTACCATTCAAAACAATGAAACCCATGCGTTTATTTAATCAGTTACCTATATTTGAAGGTTTACATGACAAATAAGTCTTCATTTAGTGCATCATATACTCTGTGTTCACGTAGAGTTTAAGTTATTCGTCATGATAAAATGCTACAATCTTACAAGTTAGTGCAGGACCGTCTCGCGGGGCACAGACATTGAGGCTTGAGGGAAGCGAGGTACTCTAGTCTAGATGTTAGCGGGGGGAGGGTGATGAAGCGGGGAAGAGAAGCGCGTGCCGCTCAAAGGCAATCGCTCGTGTAATTGTCTGCATTGGTATCCGATTATCCCTAAAATGCACACTTCTATTATTTGTACAGATTCACACCGGAAGACTACATAAAATGCCTCGTCGAGTTCGAACCAACTACCCTTTTCGTTGTACCGTCTTTGTTGGCTTTCCTCGCCACCCACCCGCTGGTGAAGAAAGAACATCTTCAATCGGTCGAGACGATCATGGTCGGAGCGGCCCCTACTACCGACAGCATGCTCGAGAAGTTTCTACTTAAATGCGAGAAGACTAAGGATCAAATTAAGTTGTTACAAGGTTCGTTTCAACTTTACCATCGAATAGCTAAGCAACTGGTGAATAAAGAATATCTTGAATCAGTAGAGAACACAACAATCATAAATGCCATTATTGGCTGAAAGTTAATATACAACATGTTAATGAATAAGCGCAAAACCTCATACACCCCAACTGATTTATAACAAAATAATTACATCGAAACAATAATTTAATTATTTTGATAATTAAAATTTAAAGTTATTTGCTTTTTAAGTTTTCAATCAAAAATGATTTGTTATCATTTTAGCAATACATGAAAGCGCTAGCGTGCTCATGGATAAATTTTAAGAATCTTGTTTTGATAGTAAGTAGGGTGACTTTGCCCGAGCTGTGGGTTGAGATCGAGTTCAGCAGTAAATTTTAAATTTTACGTACAATTTAATTAATATTTTGAAAAATATTACCTATGTTGAAAACTCGATAATTCGATTCTGCTCTCGATTCTAAACAAACTACTTTCTAGTTTTGCGTTAATTCATTAACACGTTGTATAGGCACCCGATATATATATATTTTTGCGCCTGTTAATATTTTAACAAGTCAACATGTTATAGTCATGTTCACATCATAATAATTATTGATTGAAAAACCGTCCGAAACTTAGTTTAATTTGATTAATTAAAAATTACTTATACTTCATTCCATATCCTTATAATATGGAATGAAGTATAAATAATAGTATAGTTTTAAAGATTTTTCGATTCCTAATAAGCTTTCTGGACAATTTTGATTAGCAAATACAGGGTCCTTCTAAATATGCTGACACTTTTTTAAGGGGATGATTAGACCATCAAAATAAAAAACGGGACCAACATCGAAATCGCAAAAAAAAAAAAACAGCTGTCCCATACAAAACTGCGAACCTACTCGAGCTAAATGTATGGGACAGTCGATTTTTTTTTCGCGATTTCGATGTTGGTCCCATAGAGAAAGTTGTTCAGTTTGATGGTCTGATCGTCCCCTTAAAAAACTATCAGCATATTAAGAAGGACCCTCTATATATTTTATTTATCAGACGTTATAGCAGTTTTAAGAATAAGTGAGAGCAATTGTTTTTAATCACACTTTCTGTTATTCAAAATGTGATTAAAATTTCATTGCTATTTGGAATGGAGTATAGGTAATATTGGAACGCATTTTTTCTGATCGTTGGAGATTTTATTTTGTACTCTAAATTAAATATCGGTTCCGTTGTTTTTTTCTTATTAAATGGTTGAATAATTCGATTTCAAGGAAAAGGCGCTAAAAATATATGTAGTTAAATTATAGGAAAAAATTCATCTCAAATCCAATCCCAAACGCAATTGATAATTAATTAACATAACCAATCCTTATCTATTCCCCAGGTTACGGCATGACGGAAAGTTCACCAGTGACCCTCATGACCCCATACGAGTATCCTTACAACAAGGTGGGGTCAGTGGGCCAGCTGGTGCCCAGCACGCAGGCGCGTATCGTCTCCATCACCACGGGAGAAATGCTAGGACCTCACAAGTCCGGCGAGCTTTGGTTGAAGGGACCCCAGGTCTGTTACCATCTATAGTATACCATAGTAGTGTAATAGGGTATTTTACACCATGTAAGAAAAAATATAAAATGCATGTTTATGACAGATTTCGAAAAAAGTAAATCAGAATACGACGATATTAATTCTATAAATTGCAGTATAAATTTTAAATTCAATTTAAAAATCGTAATTTTTTAAATTTGTTTTTCATATGTCTAAAATGACATTCGCCAATTTCGCCATATTGGATTCCGACGTGACGTCACTCCAATAGTACACAATCTAGATTATTGTAGTGCTCAGTGTTATTTCGATCTTATTATTTTCACAAATTTTATTACTTGGTCTTTCGTAGTCGTATTGTTTACTAACGGAATGATGTCACGAGCAGGAACAAGAAACAGTATGGCGGCAATCGTTTCCGCGCGAAAACCATAAATTAAAAATAGTTTTTAAGGCATTTTTCGGCTTCATAAAATTAAAATCCTACTGGTTCATTAACTGAAATGTCATGCGCACAGGTAAATGGGTACTCAGACACGCTCCGCCCGGCCCCCGCGAGCCGCACACGATAGACCTGTCGCTGTTGGTTCTACTGTTCAAACTGAAAAACCTTTTCTATAAGATATACTTATAAAACACTGATTTAGGAAAATACATTGCAGTTCAATAGAGAAAGTTATCTGCTGATCAGCGTGATTTGTGTGCAGGATCAAATCCTATGTATCATGTAGAAGTAGAACTATATGTCAAATTAGTAAGGTCTCACTTTGGGCGGCAATTAAGAACGCTAAAATAGTTGGTTTCCACTTTGGGCGTTCCATTCTGAACAGTGACAAAATAGTGGGCTGTGATTGAATGAAATCGTTTTGAATGACATGCTATCGACTCGGTAGAAAATAAGTTAGTCCCATTGTGGGCGCCAATTAAGAAAAATAACATTTAACTAGTTTTATACCATTTAGGACAAGATTTTTTCTCGATATCGATGTTAGTCCATTAGAGAAAGTTGTTCAATTTGACGGTCTGATCTGATCATCCCCTTAAAAAAGTGTCAGCATATTAAGCAGGACCCTGTATGCCACCCGGATGGAGTTACATGAGTTTATGTGTATATTATAATTGTGGGCATTGTTGGAACAGGTGATGAAAGGTTACTGGAACAACGAGGCGGCGACCAAGGAGACAGTGGACAGCGAGGGCTGGTTGCACACTGGCGACGTGGCCTACTACGACGATGAGCACTATTTCTACGTGGTTGACCGCACCAAGGAACTCATCAAGGTTAAGGGTAACCAGGTAAGAGTTGCTTTACCCTGTGTTATGTTTTTGTCGTAATTCCAAAATAATAAAGTACAATGTCGCGGCGGGGCCTCTTTGAACTGGTCGCGCGCCTGTTCCTTGCTTCAAACCAATTTGAAGTTTATTATCTAGCAATAAGATTCAAAATGGTAGGTAACATTATTATCATCACATCCTATCACGTACCACTGCAGGGCACAGTCCTACCCTCAGGGAGGGCGTATAGGCGTTAGTACACCATGCGAGCCCAATGCGGATTGGTAGACTTCACATACGCATCTAAACTTCACCGTTTAAGAGCAGTCGGTATTACGTACTTAAGTTAGAAAAACTCATTGGTACATGGCATGTCATCCGTGCGGATTCGAACCTGGACCTCAAGATTAAGTTTCCATAGCGCTCCGCAACGCGCCTCCAACGCTCTTGCTATCGCTAGGTAACATATTGCTCCAAAAATGCTCTTCCTCTGCGGCTCTTTCACTGTGTACACATAGACAAATTGTTACAAACAGTACAGAAGACGAACAAAAGACGAGCTTATCTCTGAAGAGATTTCTTACAGCATACTTGCAATAGTTAAAATTATTAAATGAGAGAAAACATAATTAGGAAATCCTTGTAATTTTCTTCCGTCCAATATAAATTGGTAGACATTGTTGATGAATAAATTAAAATTTTTAGCAGTAGCAACAAACTGGCAAAAAGTTTTTCTCAAAACGTATTCACAAAAAACAAGGCATGAACGGAAATTGTACTAGAATGTTGATAAAGTATTTAGAACACTACCTTTTTTGCCAGTTAAAGCACAGAATATCTACCTCGTTAAAGCCGGTTAAGTTTCGTCAGTCTATAAAATGCAGTTTCATATAAGTGAGGGCCAGATGCAAAAAAAACGTAATGTCTTTTTTTTTCGAAGATCATTAGGTATCTAAAAACCAATATTTTCACAGGTATCGCCGACTGAACTCGAGAGTGTGATAATGGAATTACCAGAAGTAGCAGATGTCGCCGTAGTAGGAGTCCCTGATCCCTTGGCAGGAGAAGTACCAAAGGCCTTCGTTGTTCTCAAAGTAGATCGCAAATTGACTGAAAAAGATATATACGATTTTGTAGCTAAAAAATTGACGAGATACAAGCATTTGGAGGGAGGCGTTGCATTCCTAGATGCCATTCCGCGCAATGTGGCTGGAAAAATTATGAGAAATGAACTGAAAGTGCTTGGTGTTAAGTCTAAGAAATATTGATTTGTTACAAGTATTTTATAGTTATGTCATGTAGATAGGTTAGGTACTTAGTAAGAGTTAAGTTTTGTACATAGTAAAATGTAAGAGTTACTTAGATATATAATAAGTTGTAATAAAATACGCAAGTAGTGAATATTGCTATTATCAGACATGTGACTTATTATTAATAGCAAAAATAAAGATTTCCGGCAAAATTGTTTTGTGATGGATAAAAATAAACTTTAGAATAAAAATAAACAAGACATTTTATTTTCTCTATCAAGCTAAGGTCCTTTCATAGACCAAAGTAAAGAAAAACGAAAAGATACAAATTCATCATTTTTATTTTCAATAGAAATTAGGCACCTACTTACAATAGGTATTTAATTTAGTTCATTGTCATAATATTTATTGCTGGTCTAGCTAAAGCTACATCAGCAAAAAGTGAGGGTTGCTAAAGTTACAGTGGTGTTAATTAGATGTATGTTTATCGGATGATTTCGCAAAGCTAAATCTAATTGTATCAGGCAAAACTTATAAACACACCAGATAAATGGACAAATGACACCCATTCTATAACATCAATATTGTTATAGCTCGATCTGTTCCAATGCTTCATGCTGACATAGCGTTTTCCTAGCAGCTTTACAATAATTTGAAACATCTAACTGGGAAATGGTTCAGAATTCTGGAATAATGAATCAGTCTGGATAATACAAAAGATTATGTTTAAACCTAACTAAAGATCTTGGTTGTTTGGACCTTAACAATTTTATAATAAAATGCTCTAAAACAATAATGGACCATGTGAGACTGTCAGGTGGAATGCTTTGTATTTTACATATTTAAAAAAGTTATGACCACACCCCAGAAGGGATAATGATCGTGAATTTACAGCTTGGCCATAAAAAGTAAAAAGTTTAGGTGGCTTTCTTTGCAAGAACATCAAAATCATACATTGCCTGGGAAGACAGTTCAATATTCTGTTCTAAAGTTCCTGCTGTCACAGTTTTCTACTCTTTATGGCCTAACAAGATGTTTATTTCCTTGGCAACTTGGCAGTGTAGAGCAATAGATTTACACTCCAGTACATTGTTAGGTACACATCATCCATCAAATAACAAAGTGACACAACTAAAAAAAGAATTGGCTTTAGTATTATATGTGGATAGTTTCTGATAGCCCTGAAAGTATTTTCAGTTTATGTTTATGAAGAAAATGCTCGATTAATGAATGACCTTCTGTAAAGGTCCAAAAACAACCTTTAACTAAATACTACTTATATCTAGTCATGCAAGTTCATGCATGACCATCCCGCAGGGCACAGACACTGGGCGAGGCAAGGTACTCAAGATGTCAGCTTGGTGTAGGTGTAGTGGAATAGAAAGCGCCACACACCAGCAACAAATGACAGCCGCACATGCTACATTGCCTCCGCCAACGTCGATGCCCCATGGGATGGTCCTGCCTGCACGAACTTGCAGAATTATATTTTAAAAATATAAAAATTAAGCATCTTGATTTTCAATGTTTGTCTCAGTACTTTCAACCTTTTCAACTATAGGTTCCTCTTTCTTTTCTTCTATTATTGACTCTTTCTCTTCTGCGGTCTTTTGTTCCTCAACTGGTTCAGATGGGGGTTGTGGAAGCTCTGATTTTACATCTGAAATAGAATAGCCATCTGATTGTAGTTGAGTGTTTTCTTTAACATCAGTTGGTTCCGTTGTCGTCTCAGATTCTTTAGGGTCTGGTTGTTTGGTCTCTTCTAAATTAGAGTCAGAGGGATTTGATTCTTCCTGTAAATCTATATTAGTCTCATTGTCTGTTTTCGGAGAATTGCTGTTGCCATCTGTGTTATCGCTTGAAGATGAGCTTTCTTCGCTCGACGTGGAGACTTCAGATATGATTTTAGGTTCTGTTTCCTCTTTCATATTTGAATCAGAGCTGCTTTCGTCTATAACATTTTGCTGTATTATATCCTCAGACACTTTCTCTTCAGGACTGATTGTTTCTTTTTCCTCCGTTTCTGTAATCTCTTCAGACTTTTCAACTTTATTTGATTCTTCGCTCAATCTTTGTTCGGTCATGTCAGCATCATCTACTTTTATTTCGGGAATGACTAGAGATTCCTTCGGTGTTATGTCAGGTTTCATTTCTTCATCAACTTTAGGTTCGATCGGTGTATCGGTTGTGATTTCAGTTTTTTCATGTTCTTCAGAAGGTGGAGTATCAGAAGATTCACTAGGTTTAACTTCCGGTTCATCAGTGGTTACGTTCAGTTCAGGTGGAGTGACAGATTCATATTGAGTGGTAGTTTTTTCTTGAATGTCCATATGTGCGTTCTGTTTGGCTTGCAGTCTAGCCTCGATGTCATCTACAGATATGCGAGTGTCTGAAGAACTTGGTTGAGGTTCAGAGTTTTGCTGCTGCTCAGCCTTCTCCTTCCAAGACATATCTTCCATTTCCACATCAACATTATATTCAGAATTGTTATCAGAGCCGTTGACAATAGGCTCTGCTGGGTCTCCGTTCTCAGGCTCAGGTTGTCGCTGTATGCCAGGTTCTCTTGTACTTACCACTAAGATATTTTTCTCTATCGCTCTCATAAACTTGTCCACTCTATTGTACTGCTTCCTAGGGTACGTGAGAAGTTCACAAAGTCGTTGAACTGTGAATGGTGCCGATGCGAATGAGTCTAGTCGTTCCGTCAAACTATTCTTCATTATGTCGTAATTGAAGGGATCCACGTTAGGATAAGGAGGTATTTCGATGCTGGGCGTTGTCTCGTAGAACTCCGTGATGACATTTAGGAGCTTTTCTTTGAATAAACTTTTTACGAGGGACCATTGGTACACGGGGTCGCCGGTGCGAGCGACGTACGCCAAGTAGTCGTTTAGCTCTTGAGGGATTATTTTCGGCTTACGCTTTGAAAAATCTTCTAGGAAATGGAATATTTCTTCGGCATTTTCCATGTTGAATATTAATGTAAAAGATTACTCAAGGAAATTTTGAGAAATGTAACAAAATCCACTGCTAGCTTGCTCACAGAAGGTTCAGGGGGGCCACCTCAAAAATTCGATTGGGCGCTAAAACAGTGAAAAAAAACGCCAGATTCCAAAATTTTCCGCGGTTCAAAAAAGCGCTAGATTCGGCGCTAAATTCTTATCACACAAATTGGCCTTTAAAGTTATCTAAATAGGCTTATCAGCCTTTCCGAAACCCATTCTTAAGTCAATTTAAGGCAGTCAATTCATAGGTCCCTTATAAAATTTAGATAACACTTCAGATAAGCATTCTTATTTGAATCTCCCGAACACTGCACACTCTACGGATATGTTTTCACCACAATATGCTATCATTATTTATCATTTTTCAATCAAAAAACACAGAATTTATTGCATTTAAAAATACAAATAATGTTGCTTTATTAAAAGTTTAAAAACCGCTAGTAGATTCTCCGCTAGACGCTAAATTCTGAGATACGGCGCTAAGCATGCCATAACAGCGCTAGATTTAGCGCTAGAACTAGCGCCAAAAGTGGTAAGGTGGCAGCACTGAAAAGGTCGTATCCAGTCCATAGACTAAAAAAAAATCAATGTGTCACTGTCAGTCATAAATTAATTTTTTTTGTTAACTTCAAGGCAAAGCAAAGGGATCTAGCCCATACAGCCGATGTCTTCAGTTTTTTTTATTAAATATTGACAGTGACAATATTGAATCACGCACGTTACACCGCCAAAATCAACATGTGCACTTGAACCAAAGCTTTTGTTTTGTTTTCGTAACATTTTGCGATTCCCGGCACGACGCATCCGCAACAAATATCACTAAAAGCATTTTTTTTCACGAATTTAAAATAATACGAAACACGTCCAGCAATAATAATAATTAAGTCAATAATACTGTATTGCAATTCAATTGTATTGTATTGTATTGACATTTAATAATTGTAATTCGGATATTAAGTACCTACTAACATAGTTTACGTAAGTATTTTACTAACAAAATGAATCATGGTTATTTGAATAAATAAATTTATTATTATTAATAGCACCAAGCAAACTCTCATAAAGTCATTATTGAACCGTGACTCCCGGTCCTGCTTTTTTGCAAACATTACAAAAAAACATGAAACAAAATGGCGTCGCCCCATATAATTTTGTCTTAAATCGTATAATTATGTTTTGTTTTCTTTGTAGAAGGATACACGGCCTTAAACGAAACGTAGTGAGGTGTCTTGTAAAGTTATTTTCTTATCGATATAATATCGAAAACAGTAAAAGGAAAGTGAAATAGTTTATATTGTAATAGTTATTAAGTCGTGTTATGTTGTAGAGTTTCTGGCCGCATCTTCTCTACAGCGACAACACGTTCCGACCCGGTGGTAGCTTTAAAAAAGATTTAACGTTTGATAAGTTTGCTTCAAGCTCCTATATTGAATAAATTATATTGACTTTGACTTTGAAAGTCACATGCAAACAGACCATAAGGGTTGAGACACGTTTACCGACGGCGACCGAGGCGGACCCATACAAAAATGAAATTTTTGCCATCGACACGGCGAGACGGCGGTGGACGGCATCCCATACTAAATTACAATTTTGTATGGGCCAACCGTCGGTCGCCGTCGGTAAATGTGTCTCAAGTAGTCTCAACCCTAAACATACCTAAAGTCAATGCTATTGTGCTTTACAAAATGTTTTCCGGATTCTGTCAAAACGAAAAACTATTGAAGACGACAGCCGTCAGAACTAGATCCCATTGCCTTTCCGAAAGGAAGAACTGACTTGTCAGAGTTTTGCGCGGGAACCGAGAAGAAAAGGACGGACTTTGTTTCTTAATTTTCTAAATTCGTTTTTCGTGGCTATTATTGGTAGAATTCATTTAATAATGTGCCATTAATGGAGAACAATATATGTAGTAAAAGTGTAAAATAAAGAAAGGCGCTCCCGTTTGATTCGGATTGATCCTCACGTAACTCCCTAGAAAAAAAGAACGAATGTCATCGGTTGTAAGGGCTAGTTCCCATTGCCTTTCCGCAAGGGTAAACATATTTAAAAACAAATGTGGTAGGAAAAATTAAACAACAACAACTACAAAGAATCGGAGGTTTGCGCGGGAAATAAAACGAAACGGACTTTGTTTCTTAATTTTCTAAATTAGTTTTTCGTTGCTATTATTGTGATAATGTGGTGGAATTCGAATAATAATGTGCCTTTAGAGGAGAACAACATAGTAAAAGTGAGAAATAAAGTAAGGCGCGACCGTTTGATATCCCCGCGAAAAACGTTCTTGAACATTGAAATTTGTGAACCTCCCTCGCATTTCAATGGGTTAGGTTTAGGTTAAGCTAGAGTATAAGTGGGTTTAAGTTACGATACAAAGAAAAACTGCTGAAGACCACGGATTCCTGTCAATATGGTAAAAAACTTATTGAAAACATCGGCCACTAGAAACACGATCTCGGATATACTAACACATGGAAATGACAAAAACCACAATTTACTTGGATTATGAAGACTTGGAAAAATGTTAATAAATATAACACAGAACAGGCACACAGTGCCTATTATAATAGATTTATAGAAAAGAAAAAAACAAACTTGGATGCATGGGCTATGCACCTTTTGCCTTTCCGTAAGGAAAAATGAAACATCAACAACAACTAAAACTCTGACTTGTTTGTCAAGTTGACACTTGACATGTGAGTTACGAAAATTTCTCTATTTTGTGGATATTTTCGACGAGCCGGATCATCTTTGTCACGGTGATTTTTAGATAAATAAAACATTTATACCAATAATTTGTCATCAAAATGAATAATTTGGTCAGGAGAACTCTTCTACCTATCTACAACAACGCTGTAAGGATATCTTGCCGCTCGTTCGCGGACGCTGCAACGAAAGAGAAAATCGACACAATCGTGAAGAAAAACAAAGTGGTGGTGTTTATGAAAGGTGTACCGGACGCGCCAAGGTGTGGATTCAGCAACGCCGTGGTTCAGATAATGAGAATGCACGCGGTTCCTTATGAAAGTCATGATGTTCTTAGTGATGAAAATATTAGACAAGGTTAGATTCAGCTAGGTATTCAGTTTCAGATTACTTGATATAAGGTTTTGTTTACCAAAAGGTCTACTCCTTAGATAAAGTATATGTTTAGATGATCAGTCGAAGCTGCGAATGTGTCGAAAAAAATACCAGCCAACAGTTGGCTGATAAATCCTTTCCCGCGTTTAGGCAGAGATTCAGAGACGATTTTTAAGTCATTGTTCGAACTCCCGTATGTCAAAATCCATACGTTTTCGCCCTGCTTAGCTTGAGCTAAGACTAAAAAAATCATCTCTGAATCTTGGCTTTAGAGTCGGAGATAAGTTGTATGGCGCTGTGACGCATACCAATATAAGAAAGTTAGCCTGTTTATTTTAGTACGGTAGAAGCATTAGGCTCAATGTAGACATATACTTTATCTAAGGTGTACTCAAGTCCTTGGTTAACTAGAGGGCTAGCGGTAGGGTTGCCAACCGTGCCGCGAGACAGAACATCCTGTTTCTAGAGCCTTAAATAATGCATCCCTTGGAAGATGTGAGCTGGACGTCAATTGTGCCATTTTATGGTATGTGCGGCTTAACTTTCTAGCAGAGAAATTATTGTAATAAGTAATTATTACAATTATTGCCTTTGCCATATTATTATTGTTTCTACTTTTTTAAGTACCTATGTTGATTTGTAAGCCAAAGTAAAATATATTATTTAAAACTTCTTAAAATCTGAAAGCTAAATATATCATTTCTAATTGTCTTTCTCACTTTAACAGATGGTCCCGCTTTTTAGGCCGTGTCCTGCATTTTGATTGCAAATTTCTAGACTATGGTTGGCAACCCTAGCTTGCTAGTTACATTATCTCATTCTGCGCCCGCGGCATGATGACGCGATAAAGTGCTATCGCGCCCTAGCTCCCTTTCTTTTTGCGCGCGAACGAACGAGTTAGCAGACGCGATAAAACGTTTATCGAGGCAACGTGCCGCGGGCGCTGATAGGTATAAAGATGTTACAACACATACCTATTCCAAATCATTGTCTTGGAGAGACAATTGTTCTGTGTGATGGTCTGTAGCATGATTTAGGCTGCCTGACCACTGAAGCGTAGCGAGGCTGCGGAGCGGAGAAACGAGGGAATTTCTCCTTTTCTCTGCTCTCCTTGTTTCTCCGCTCTGAGATTATATGCAATCCCACTGACCAAAAATCTCTTGTTTCTCCGCCTCACCACCTCTTGTTTTAAATTGGTGGTTTCTAACCTTTTTTTGACCCAGGACCACTTTGATTGTTTTGTTGTTAGCAGGGACCAGAAGGTTCAAGAATCGCTATGTACAATATAGGTACAATGTGTTAATGAATTAACACAAAACTAGAAAATAGTTTGTTTAGAATCGTGAGCAGAATCAAATTCGAAATTGAATATCGTCGTTGCGACTTTAAGATCTCCTATGTGCAAAATGTAAAAGTATTGGGAAATTGAGAGTTTAAATTGCCATCTTTTCATGACTACGCACATAAGAGTATTTTTCTAACTGTAGAATAGCCGTGAAATTGTTGTTATTTTGACTTGGGAGTTTTTGCATTCTATGGAGGACATCATAAACTATGCATTAACATAAAAAAGTGAATTTCGAAAAAAGTGTCACATAGGAGATCTTAAAGTCACAACGGCGATATGATGGTTTCAAAATAGGTTTTTTTTTCAAAATATATTTTAATAATTAGTTTGTAAAATTTAAAATTTACTTAACTCAACCCACTCACCCATGGGCACACTCACCTTAGTTACTACCAAAACAAGATTCTTAAAACGTATCTATCTATGAGCATGTTAGCGCTTTCATTCATTGCTGAAAGGATAACAAATCATTTTTGCCTCAAAAGTTAAATGTGAATAACTTTAAATTTTAAGTATGAAAATAATGAAATTATTGTTTCAATCTAATTGTTTTGTTGTTAATCAGTTGGGTTGTGTGAAGTTTTGCGCTTATTCATTAACACGTTGTATAAACAAGAGTCTGGCATCTGTCAGTTCCTCAATTATCGCAATATCTTCGTTCCCATGACCTCCATTACTGGCATTTCGGGAAGCGATAAGTAATCTTAATCTAAACAAGAGTTGTAAAGATTATTTTATAATTATCTATCTATCTATCTATAACGTCACGCCTCTTTCCCAGTGGGGTAGGCAGAGACCAGAGCGCGCCATATACTACGATCCTTACATACCTCTTTTGCCTCATTCACATCCATACATCTCTTCATACATGCCCGTCGGTTTCGAGTACTCCGCACCTCCCCTTTTTTTAGGACGCAACCGATTTGATCAGAATACGTCTAATTATTACATAAAATAATTCTCACGACTTGATTAACATATATTGCTTTCAAATCGTTATTTATTGGCAACTCTTATAGGGAGGGTCCTTTCTGCAGACCACTCCCGAGGCTTTTATGGACCACCTATAGTCCTCGGACTATCAGTTGGGAACCACTGCTTTAAATGCATAACTAAGGTTTTCATTCTCAAGCTGTTGAAATGATACTTTACATTGTCTGTCTTGGCAGCCAGCCAAATCATGCTTATACTACATTTTGAGTCTTATTCCACAGGTATCAAAGATTACTCCAATTGGCCGACCATCCCTCAAGTTTTCATTAATGGCGAATTCGTCGGTGGCTGTGACATAATGCTGCAAATGCATCAGTCCGGAGAACTAGTTGAAGAACTAAAGAAAGTCGGCATTAAATCCGCTCTCCTGACGGCAGAGGAAGCCAAGACTGAAGCAAAGAAAGAAGAGAAGTAGCAGTCAATCGTTGGTTAGTATAGTTTTAATAATATATAAATTTTCTGGAGGGTTAGGAATACGCAACGTAAATGCTTAATTTATTTGACATTAAAATAGGAAAAAATTTAGACTATAACAGCAAAAAGTGTTAGTTAATTCATATAAATTTTGTTCTAAAACATGATGAGAACCGGATAGTAATAATTAGTTTTTATCCTCATTAACAGTCTATTTTTCTCAAAATTATGACTGAATAATTAACACACAATGTAGGTCCACAATAATGTGGCTGGGTTTGATTAAAACATTGAGTTTCATATTTTGAAACTGGCAGCGAAAGTGTTAAAAGCAGGATTTTGAGCAAATTATGTAGGCAATTTACATTCAAATACAATCTATAATAAAAATCGGTACCAACCCTGAAAATCTGTTTTTAATTATTAATAGAATAACAATTTATTCATTTTGGTTAAATTTGAAAAGTTTTGTCATGATCAAGAAGTAATTGGTTTAGGACAATTCGTTTTCAGGTTTTGTACTAGTTATTATTGCACAATTAAATCCTTTTGATGCAGTTACCAAGTTTATAAAATTGATGGCTTTTGAACAAAAAATAATCATTGTTAATTATAATAATTGTATGAATTTTAATGTTGATTAATCTTAATAATGAACTTTGTGATTTCCATTCTGTTTTACTGGAATAGGTGCTTATTTGCGTATTTTGAGATGTTCTCAAATTCCTTTCTCAATATTTTGTTGATTAGTTTTACACATCATGGACAATACTGATAGTTTACTTAGATACCTAGCTAAGTATGTGTATATCATTGTGTTTATGATTCAAATAAAATGTAGACAAGTGTTTAAGAGCTCTTTATTAAATTAGCTGTACATTCGAGTTAGTATACTTTTGGGCACATAATTTATTCTTAGTCTACGTCCCACTGTTTCTTCATCATCATATTATAATTGGTTGGATTATCAACACAGTCATTAAAAGACGAAATATGGCAGATCATTTATTTAGAGTACTCATTCTAAAATACTCTCACAAACGAAAATTCATATAAAAATGATAAATAAATAGATGCAGGCAAGTTATGGCAATCTATGATATAAATAAATGTGTGTTACACTTCCCTGCAACATTCATCGAAACTAAAGTATCTGCTCCTACCGTCCAAGTTGCTATAATTACTAATGGCAGTAATTAAAAATTTAAACTTTTATAAATAATGTTTGCTTATAAATAAAAAAATATAACAAAAACATTCTCACAATGTGAATGAGTCTCATTTTGGTGTCACACATTAGTCAAGCCTAACATTAGCACCATTCTTTTATCTTACAAATAAACATTTTGTGACTTCCCTGAGAATTTCATATAAAAGTTAAAAATACCTATCACTAATGTATAAATAGATTGTTGTAAACATATAGATGATTCTCTGATTTGAGCCAAAAAGTTACAGTTAAAGTTTAAACATTAGGGAGAAGAGTTTACGGTATGAAAGTTAATGGCATTTTTGGTTTGAACATTGCACATATTTAATATATAGAACTGCTTTAGACTAAATTATCACAAAAATTGTTTGTGTCACACTGACCTAGTTAGGGCGACAGTTGTCAATGCAAGAGAAATAATTTTTGTGTGTCGTAACGCGCACCGCTGTGTCTGCGCCCGTGTTAGTGCCGAGCGGCGACGGCGTCGCGAGATCTTTGTTCTCCTATGATGCTCCGCTAGCTTCCCCGAGAGAGATGACGTCGTGGTGACCGCTGATATGACTGCCGACCTGTGTCCTACATACAATTTATTTCAAACTTTAGTATTTACACTACATTTTAGTTACGCAGTGTGTAATATGAATAAAGGGTTAAAGATAGCAGAAAGAACTCGCGCTAGGCACACATCCAAGTTGGTAAATTGGCAAATTGCCAGATTTTTCAAATACCTTAGCGACAGGGTTTAGAGATGTCTCCCTAATGACATACACCATTTGCATTTTCATATTTCAATATTCTATTTCTATTTTGATGGGGCACTACTATTATAAGTTTTATTAATTGTCGCTTCCAGATCGTGAGGTGGATGTTGCAGACAAATTAAATACCATCCATACCATAAATACCATCTTCTTTTTAGATTTCTATTGAAATAAAAATAAATAGGTGTATGCATTTTCAGGCCATAAGCATAGTATAAGATAGATTATCTACAGTACGGACATTTTAATTTGAAATTGGTAGGAACTGTGGCGGAAAATGTTGGCAATGATGTATTCAGAGCTCGCACTCACTCAGTATTGCACATCACTTCAATACGTCAATTTTTCACATATGTAAGAAATGACAGCTAAATGTACTAGGTGTGGCATAAGGTAGAGACTATGTTTGGCTTGGGTGTATCTTAGTAGCAATAGTTAGATACCTAAAGGTCGGTCTCGCCGTAGAGCGCGGTGGAGAAGGCCATGTAGTCGAGGGCGCCGGGCGGCGCGTTGCCGCCGCGGTAGGGGGGCATGCGCGCCACGCAGTACTCCGCCTGGTCGGGCGGCAGCTCGCGTCTGAGCTCGTCCGCTGTTATGTACGGCTGTGAGGAAATATGACGTTCGTTAGCATTATGTGAGAATAACCACCATCTATCACAAATACAGGAGAAAACTCCTGAAAACTTAAAAATGTTAAAGTAGATTATGTTACACTTTACACAACTAACAAGGACTGGAAAGGGAATAAAATATTGATCACTCTTAAAAAGGTTCAGGAAAATATATCCTGATAAGTCTGAACTAGATTTAAGTACTTCGATTGGGACTATGATAGTCTGTATGACAATTATTTATTTCTATGGAGAGAACCTGAACATAGCAGATTTGCCAATGTAAACCATAAACCTCGTCTGAACGATGATAACAACCAATACAGTAAAAGAGCATACTTCAGAGTAGGTATTCAAAATGTTGGAAAACCTAATTCAATCAAGTCTATACACATACATATACTCACGCCATTATCCCACAGGGGTAGGCAGAGACTCAAGTCTATGAATCAATATTAATGATAAGGTTACCTTGTCACCAGCCAGGATCCTAAAGCTGTCGATGACCTGCTCGGCGGTGTCTGTGTCGGTGGATTCCCTGGTCATGAAGTCCAGGAACGCGTCGAATGACACGTAGCCTGCCAAATTCAATGTTTCTTGTTTAGTTAAAGTTCTTGGAAAATAAACAGGATTCCATTTCCCAAACCCTAAACCTTCCCACATAGGGAAGGTGAACCTTGCATTCTAGATGTGTTTAGTTAGTTGTAGTATAATTGGTTGTACGGAGAGAGCCTTTTAGAGTATTGTATTGAACATCGGATACGTCCGGCGCACCCTGATCTATCAGCAAGCCTCTGTCCTGGTATCCACTAAACCGGACATGGGTGGAGCGGAGATCTTAGCGGTTAGAGTTTATCCATTGAAGCTGAGCGAAGATGGGCGGAGCGGTGTCGTACAGGGACGGGTGCAGGTGGAGATGTGAGCTGGCTTGTTGACAAGCGACAAGCGGCCCACTTTCCGTCCGCCGCACACCGTTCACATCTCCGCTCGGCTCCGCTTGTCTCCACTCCGCTTTGATTGCGGCATACAAATAAAAGAAATATCTTCTCTGCTTCGCTTAAACAGTATCCAGTGAAGCTGATCGCAGAGGAGATGGGTAAATAACGAAATCCTATTGGTTATTCACGACACAGCTCTGCTCTTCGTGGTGGATTCCGGGCCAAACGCTGGTTGCCGAATCTCTTCACGATGGCAAGTCAAACTCAATGCCATGCCATAGACTCGACATAAAGAAGAAGTATGTATGATCACCCCATAAGCGAGTCAGTAAAAGTGAATGAAGCTTACCGGTGTTGTTGGGGTCGACGACGGCCAATATGCGCTGGAAGTCGAGTTCTCCTTGCCTGTCCTTGCCGATGCTGTAGCCGACGGACACTAGGCACGACTTGAGCTCCTCGGGCGCCAAGCGGCCTGCAAATAACAGGCAGTACTTTAAAGTTTGCACTATAATCACACCAAGGCCGACGACGCTTGTATGTATTGTATGTAAAACATTTTATGTAAAAGACATGTTTCTTGTATGTATATACCACAGGTACCCTTAATTTTTTACTTTTTCAATTAAATATTTGTTAGGAACATACAAACACATAGGTATTTTGTGAAAATTTCTTTCTTTCTTTCGGTTACCTATCATGGTTCAAAAGACACAGTCTTGTAAAGGTAAGACAAAGAGACACACGGACGGCGCGCGGCGCGCCGGCTTAGTAATATTGCCTCCTTGGCACCCTTTGAGAGTACGGGTTTTTAGGGTTTTGTTTTTACGCGAATAGAAACCATAAGATAACTTCGAAGCCTAGACTACTCTAGAACTTAATCCGATTAAAACCCAAAAGAATGTAAAGCATGATCTCACCGGTGCGGTTCTTGTCGAAGTGGTTGAATGAGGAGCGGAATTCTGTGAGTTGTTCCTGTGTGATGCCCTTTGAGTCGCGTGTGAGGATCTGGTTCTCGACCTCGTTGATGGTGCGGTTGATGGAGGTCAGCAGCTGCTCCCAGCCCACGCGGAGAGTTTCCATTGTGTATTGCGAGTATCTGAAGATAGAAAAAACACACATTTCACTAAAGATCTAGGATATTTGTGTACTAATGTGCAAAAATTTGGTCCTGTGCGACAGGTAGTAAAAGTCCATCGTCGACTTTTTGATGTGAAACATCCATTGGCGCGCCTTGGCAGTAAAACCGACTCGTATGCCGTGACGAAAAATTATGGCACTACGCCGTCACGCCACGTTTGATAGCTGCGATTAGTTCGCCGTACCAGAAGCGCAGTACGAAAATTTCGAAAAAAGCGCGCGTAATCGGGAAAGTGCGGTATTTCGATGTTTCACGTCCCGCGACGGCCACTTCTTATACACCACTAGTTTTTATTCAACATTACTAACAACATTTTAAGGGTGAGACAATGAAACTAAACAATTTTCCCTAAGGAACATGAGTCGAAGTCAAGGTCTCGTGCTACACGAGACAATATTTTGGACCTCTCATCCAAAAGTGCGGATCGGTCGATCGATTTTCTATGAGGTCCATAATTTTTTTACGTTTTTCGACTTTATGTTTAGTTTAATTGTCTGAATACACCCTTAAAATCGTGTTAGTCATAAAAACTAGGGGTGTATGAGGGATGATGACTATGTTGGTCCCATAGACAATATTTTGTTAATTTTCATGGTCTGATCATCACTTTGAAAAACCGTGATATATGACTCGTATACTGATGTATTCGAGTCATAAAGATATGGTATGAAGGTTGGTATGTGGGTTAACGAATTCGATTTGTTGATTGATTGGTCGTCAAACTGGTTTTATATTGATGGGGATATAATTTATGACAACGCGAACATCGATTTTTATCATAAAACGGGACCTGTAAGTCGGTCAGTAGGTTATCTTTGTCCATAAATAATAGCTGGGAACACCTTTACCCAACCAAAACAAAAAAGAAATCGTTATTCTTGCATATTGTCAATGTTTCCTTCGATACGAAAGTCAACATTGGATCTACTAGCGTTTTATCTAATTCTTGCATC
This sequence comes from Agonopterix alstromeriana, assembly GCA_963924505.1. Lineage (NCBI taxonomy): Eukaryota > Metazoa > Arthropoda > Insecta > Lepidoptera > Depressariidae > Agonopterix > Agonopterix alstromeriana. The sequence goes on along the minus strand of OZ004677.1, from coordinate 5,379,382 downwards.
AGAAATACAGCATTAAGAGATTAAGCTATTTAGTACGAAGTACTACGTACTAGAGGTACCGTGAGACGCGACAAATGTCATGCGCCACTTGCCTGCTGTGCCGAGGGTCGCGGGTTCGAATCCCGTAAGGGGTAAATATAAGTAGGTATGATGATTATAAATACTGGTACCCGAGTCATATATGTTTGTGTCTATAATTATGAGTTGTATATCGTTGTCTAGTCATCATAATACAAGTCCAGGCTAGATTCTGATACTTTAAATGTGGCTAGATAATTTGTGTGACAATGTCCAAGATATTTATTACATGTAATTAGGTATTTATTGCTTTTGCATCCTGTCTGTCTGTATAGGCTAATCTCATAAATATATTTTTCAGATAGACAGATTCACTTGGAAGGTTTGTGTACCCCGGACTGGTCGCTAGTTTATGATACGAATGATTAAGTGATATGTACCTGTTCTCGAAGATCATGCCCTCCTGGACAGCCTGGTGGATGCGCTCCAGCTCCTCGATGTGTGGCTTGTACGCGTACACGCCCGCCTCGTACTCCTTGAGTCTGTTCAGCTGGTCCTCCAATGAGCCCTGCCAACAGACAGTTTATGTGTGAGAAATTTAGATGAAGCAAGACATTCACAAAACTTCCACTGAGCGCGTAAAGACCCGCCTAATTAGCTTCAGTTTGGGATCAGAACAATATATGTTACATGTGAGCGTTATTTATCTTTGTCTTCGAGAAAAATACGGTTTTGAGACAACCCAAATATTTACCTATTTACATTATTTGTTCTTCGCCTCAGGAAAAATGAAATATTCATTTTCGTAATGTTCATTTATTACTTTGGCCTCTTTCAATTCTGCTCTGTTGTTTGTCTCATTCACGGCTCCACAAATGGGAAAAGCGTGACTTCATAAGATAGTAGCCAAATACTTTTAAAGTCAATGTTTTTTTTCTCGTTTTTATAAGTTTTTTCGTTAAGTTCTTACTTTAACTGAATATATTTAAATGTGTTTCAAAATAACAAAATAAAGACAATCTAACAACTCACTTGTAGACCCATGCCAATGGCTGTGACGGCGTCCATCTGCCTCTCGATCCAGGGTCCGACGGCGTTGGCCTTCTCGGCGAACTGCCGGCGCAGGTTCTCGTTGTTCTGCTGCTTGCGGAGTTCCGCCGCCAGGGTCGCGTCGCGCTGCGGCACCAGCTGCCTCACGTCCGACCACTTGCGGTTCAACTCCTGATTAACAAAGCGCACAGGATTAGATATTGATAAAAGACTAGCGAACTCTCTCTCGAACCCATCTTTGGGGAAGATATCACGATCCAACACAACACCTTTAAGAGCAAGGGCAGGACTGAAAAATAATGCTTACTGTCAGAACTGACGGTAGGCAGCTTATCTGAGTCCTTTCGTATATTTTTTCATTCAGTTTTAGTACGTGGACAGATTTTAGGCAAGAACGTTCATTAACACATTTTGCGACTTGTTTTGGTTGAAGGTCTAAAGTCTGAGCAGAAAAATAAAATTCGCCATGTTCCGGAAAATTAACTTTTGTACAAAATATAATGTTTGTACTGGCAACATTGACGTCAAAGATTATGGGCGATTTAGAGGCCCCAAAGCAGAGGTTCCATTTTTCTGGTCCAGGTTGATTTACCTGAATTTTGTCAAGATTTAGATTAGAGTGTATGTTAATTTATTGGTAGTTTTTACTTACGTGGGCAGTAAGTGTGGTGTAGGGGTTCTCCAAACCACCAGGGATCTGGTGCTGCTTGACGATGGCTTCCACTTGGTGGACCAGGTTGACAATCGCCTGCAAAATTACACAAATGAATTAAAAACCGGATTACAGATTTCAAGATACCGTGGCTCAAAGCCAAGGAATATACTACTCTCAACCGAGAGCTCAAAGCGTACTCTTGTAACGCACACAAGTTGCTAATAGCTTCGTCAATTTGCGCTGATTGAAATATTACGCAAAAAATAAAAACTAGTATAAATCTTTCAGTAATGTTCTATTCACTTATTACAATTATTGAGATAATTTCTCATTATAATTTTGGTGCAAGTTCCCCATTATATGTTAAATGATGGCCACATGACGGCTACTGTGAAGGGTTTCTTTAGAAAGTTTTCTGCCATACCTAACCGTATATAGATATATAGATATAGATATACGTTGGCACTGACAAATAGGGTTTAAATTAACCTGGTATTCCTTGTCAGCTTCGCCGAGGGTGGCCTTGAAGCGCGCGTGGGCGTCCATAAGGCCGGAGATTTCTTCGATGGTGTGCACAATGAACATGTCGACCAAGTCCTCGCGGGTTCCGTCCAACCTGCAAAACAAAATTACGTTTAAACCAACTGGTCAAGCAAAATTGGAGCCGTCGCGCAATCGACATCTACTGAAAACCCATGGAAAACCCTCATTATACGACTTGATTCTGACAATGTCTTACTCGTTTATTGAAGTGGCACCATCGGGGATTCTGATTTGAATGTTTGCTTCTGTATAACGTTGAATATCGAAATTAAGGATTACTACAAAAGCCATTCGAATCGTCATTAGAATAACCGCTATAATCATATAAATCCATTAAAGAAGTTACTGTATTTTAACTTTGAGTACCTATTAAGTAGTATGCTCAAGTCAACTCATGATAGGCGTACACGTGCAGGGCATTTAAGGGGCCGAAGACCGAGGTACGCGTAGGCGCGTTGCCGAAGTGTCCGCCCTTACCATGCACAGGGAGTCAGTGATGTATAATAATCAAGTGTTACTAACCAGTTGTTGAAGGGTGCAGCGCGCTTGGCGAACTCTAGATGCAGCAGGTCGATCTGCTCGAGCACGCGCTCCGCGTCGTCGAGTGCGTGGCGGCGGCGCTGGGTGAGCGCGCCGAGGCGGTCCCACTGCGAGCAGATGCGCTGGCAGCGCGCGTTTACGCTCGCCACCTCGTGGTATTCCAGGGTGCTGCAATATTAACCATTTATTAAACACGTGTTGAGCTTTCGTGTACTGTAGCTAGCTGTGCCTACGTGTGTACACTGAATTGCGCACTGGTAATTTTGCTCCCAATTTAATGTAGTACACTGAAAAATCGCTCCATAATTCTCCGAGCTTGCTGGACTTAATTGTCTAGTGTTTGTGAATGCTAACTACATGTGACCACATACAAATAGATACACAGAGGTGACTTTGAGCCAGAGCAGAGTAAAAATACTGTCGCAAATTCTGCTGCAGAAACATGTAACGTAATGAAGAAAATGGCTCTTGGAGATTTGTGATTAACAGAAGTCATAATTGTAATACTATTTCGATTGCCTTTCTTTGTAATAAGATTAGATTCTGGAACTGAGATTGGATCTAAATAATTTAAAGACAAATAGAGAAGAGGAACAATATGAGTCTTCTCTAAAAGTATCATGTTATCATTCTACTTATAGTGATATCATCATTGGGTGAGGTAGTACTCAACCCTTCTAGTGGACTCTGGGCAATAAGGAACCCTTTATTACTAGATCGCAAATCTCTTCATCGTGATGGCAAATCATAATTCAATGACATGCCATCGATTCGACAAAAGAAGATTATACCTACTCCTAAGGAATAGAAGAATAACAAGGACATACTTGAGTTCCTGGGCGATGGCGGCGATCTGTTCGACGCGGTCCTGGTGGGCGGCGAGGTCCGACTCGAAGGCCTCGTGCTTCTTCTTCAGCGCCTTGATGTCGTTCAACTTGCACTGACGGAAGTCCTGCGATTGCAGCATCTCTTCCTTGCCTGAGGATTGAGTTGTTATTACGGATGTTAATATAGTGGCCTTAAGACAATGAGTGAATCTTCGATAGGTGAGAAGTGGGTTAGTAACTGCTTTGCCTATCGGATGCGCGACATGGCAAAGGCCTCCACCATAGGCAAAACTCGAAGCGTGCCCAGTGCGCATTGGTGAAGGCAAAGCTTAACGTGTCTTCAGATGGCGGTAATTTAACTGTATTAAATGTATTTAGAGGAAATCATTATCATGATCTCAGCCGATAGACGCCCACAGCTGGACATAGGCCATGCCCAAGGATCACCACAACTAGCGATCCTGCGCTTTCCTCATCCAACGGGTTCCCCGCCTCCTTCGTAAGGTTGACGGTCCACCTTGTGGTTACATTGCTAATTGTGAAATACTAAAGTGGCATTGGGTTGGGCACATTGGTAGCACAACAGAAGGCCGAAAAGTTCTCAAGCAGCGACCGCATTTCGGAAAGCGCAGCGTGGGGCAGTATTCACAACAAAATGTCTCTAGGATTTGTATATGATCCATTATGTAATGTAGTGGATAAAATTGTTGGCAGATACACTATTAAATTAAAAATACTAACCTCTGGTCCAGTCTTCGTGGATGTCGGCTTTGTGCTTGAACTTCTGGGCGAGGTACTCGAGACGCTCAAGGCGCATCATCTCGCTCAGAAGCCATTCTTCGAACGCCTTCTCGGCGATCTCTAGACCCTTCCACGCTCCAGCGATGTCCTGGAATCAACAGCATGAACATCCTAGTAAATTTCCATCATGAAATACGTAGACTCCTTGATGTCAACGGTGTTCAATTACAGTTTCACACAAATCCACATTTCACTAAGTGCCCAAACCTGGTATAATACGGCTACAAAATATTATTAAAAGTAGCCTGGTATACCAGACATGATTTACCAAATAGAAGACGAATTATAGATTTACTTACAGAGACCATCTTGCCTTCGGTGGGCATGTATGCGGGGCGGTTGCTGAGGCGCAGCTTGGTCTGCAGGGTGTTGAAGTTGGTCTCGAGCTTGGCCTTCTGCTCCACGCGTGGGGGCTTGTGTTTACGCCTAGAAATATAAAAGCACTGCTATCAGCACTGATCTCTATTGTTGTATGGTAAAATAATACAGGTCAGTGTGTTACAAACTTATGCATCGTAACCTGATACCTACTCTGATAGTTTTAATCTGTCAAATATGTTATTTGAGCCACGATATGCTTTAGTGTCTAACACCAGATGACAAAGAAATTCGATTGGAGAGAATTCAGAGAGCTACGGGCGTGTTAGTTCAGGGTTTTAGAGCATGCTCTACAAGGTAGATTGCAGGTTAAAATCTCGCTTAGTCCGCTCGCCACATGAATTTTTAAATCTTGGTTTGTGGAAAACAATACATGGCTAAAATATCAACTACAATTGAACGATTAGGGAAATCCTGTAAAAATTCGTTCATAAACCGCTGTGTAAATGAGTAGCTAACCTGTAAGTACGGTAGTCCTCCAGTTTCTTCTGGCAACCGGCAAGAGAGTTGTCGGTCTGGCGGCTGTTCAGCCACGGCATCGTGCGCCGGATCCAGTCAAGAAGCTATAACATTATACACAATTATTAGATCTCATTACCTAGACAATAAAGTCCATAGTTGACTGATTAGACTACTTACATCGCTGGCAAGACGCTCGTACTCTTCCATCAGGCGTTCGTTCTCCTGGTTGACCTTGAGAACTTTGCAGATGCGGTTCGCGGCCGTCTCAGCCTAGAAACATACACAAAAAATATGTCAGCAATCATGTAGGTTACATATTTATCATTCCAATATCTGGATCTTGGAAGAACCATTGCAATTCAGCTTTAATAATCTTAAATATCTTCTGTTCTTGGATCTTATTGGAATTAAACCATTGAATAAGTAATTTGATTTCAAGCTAAATTCAACACTAAATCATTCTAATTAGCAGTCAATTTGATCTGTAGCAGTAGTCACAAACCTTTTGCGCTCCAGAGAAGCAATGATAGTACGAGGAGACGTAGGTCATGACGGCCCGTTCATCCGGCATCGCAGTGTTCTGCAGATCTGACAAGCGGCACGCAAGCAACACAGTGTTAGTTTTCATGCTATGGTTGTCATTGTTGTAGAATGCTTGTGTTTTTTGTAAAGGCAGTCTTTTGATGATGGGCTTTGATCTGGACAGCGCAATGTCAACATTTGTTGTGTGAATTTTGCAAGAAATTGGGCTTCGTTGCTGAATCGGGTCAGACTTTTGGAAGGTTAGGTTAGGTTATACATAAAAAGCATTCGGTAAACACAAACATTCTTAGAATACGTAAAATAATGGCATTTGTTAATAAAATAAAGCTAACAAATTATTAGATAGGTTTAACATCGAAAATGTCTTGATTTATCTGTTCATTGTTCACGTCTCGTGGGAATTTTTGGAGATAACAATATTGCTCTGTCAGTAAAAATGTAACAAAGTATTTCTCTATTAACTGATGCTTTAAAGGAGTCAGGGTATGATGCATAAAACTTCGCAAGTCTTGTACAAAACATGCCTCAGTGACTGTCTTTTTAATGGGTCTTTCAATGACTAAACTACTTGTAACATTGCCCTAGATTAAAGAGCAGCATAGAAAATACAATGTCAATTCTTGAGAGCAAAAAGCACGTTGAATCATGCTATAAGTGACACACAAAGGCCTGGTGTTATGGGTTTGGATATCAAACTGGGAAAGCGGGAGCTTTCGGCGGCCATTGATTCTATACCTGTTGCGCGCCTTGGAAGGCGTGGTAGTAACATGACACATAGGTCATAATGGCGCGCTCGTCCGGCTTTGGTGTGTTTATAAGGTCTGCAATATCCAGGATTCAGTTTATTTCACATCAGTGCTGTCAAGTTAGGCGATTTAGGCTACATATCAGGGGGTCTATCGGAGACCAAAAAATTCGATTGGCGACCGGTCGCCGTTTAGGCTATATCCAAAATTAAAATAGGCGATTTTAGGCTATATTAAGAAAAATCTGTAATATTTACTTATTGTAAGTAAAATGATGTTTTTTATCACAGACTGTTTAAACTGTACACTATAACACACCATGTACTACATACTGTACGTGTATGCTATGTGGTAGAGCTATTTTGGTGTTGTGAGTAGAGATTGCAGTTGTAAAAAAATATATATTTTTCTGTCACGAGCAGCCAATATAGCATTTATTTTAACCAATTTGCGGTATTTTAGGCTACTTTAGGCTACATTACACAGGAATAAATTGTTTGACAATATGTACTGTTTCACATTGAGTTTTGATTGGCACAGTAAAATTTTTGTCCAGCAATATATTACCAGGTTAATTGTTTTTAAATGCTTCGTTACAATTTTTCTTCCTAGTTATGATGAGCTCATTGACTTATGATGTTCTTTGATCAACAAAATGTAAAGTTACTTCAATATTAATCTAAATAACAAAGTTTAATCATCTCTTACCATCGGGGTCCAACATTCTTGGGATGTCAAGGTATTTCTCAGCCACATCGAAGGCTGTGTTCAAGTTCTCCAGAGGATTGTCCTTGGAGAGTTTGCTGTAGTCGATGAGGTCGGGCCTATGCCTGTGGATGAGGGCACAGAAGGCCAGACCGTCCTTGAAGGACAGGTGGAAGTTCTGGACGTTGACGTTCTTGTATGGCGCTGTCTTGCGCTGGCACCAGAGGAGCAGACCTTCCTGTAATGTTTAAAATAGTTGCTGTAGTTGTAGTAGTATATTATCTACCTATACTCCATTCAAAATAGCAACGAAATTTTAAGGCTATTTTGCATTACAGAAACAGAGATTTGAAACACTTCCTCTCACATATTCTTAAAACAGCTTTAGTATCGTCGTAGATATGTCGGATAGAATATGTATCCAATAAATTAATTACATTTGGTAATCAGAATTGGCCAGAAAGCTAAATATGAATTGGAAAATCTTGTCGTCCTTATTTGGAATGAAGTATAAGTAGTTTGTTTATATTGGTAAAACTATAATTTCAAGAGAGAAAAAGCCTTGGGAAGTATTTTCTAATGGATTTTAAAGTTACACGTGGAAATAAGTTTGAAAATAACATTTTAATTAAGGTGAAAAATGAGAATATTAGTTATGGTTACCTTAGCGGTCATTTCTTCAACTGAGATGTCTTGGATGGCGAATCGCAGGATGATGGTCCAGATCATACCCAAGGTCATCTTTAGGTTGCCGTCAACGATTTCTTCGGCACCGATGGATACCAACTTTACGCCTGGAAAAAAGATACCAAAACTATAAATACAGGACTACCTAGGTAATTCTAGGTCTATAAATAAGGTGTGTATAACGAATCAGACAGCGTGAAATTCGTTTAAAGGCCCCTTTTTCATCAAACAGGGGTTGCTGTTGGGGAAACTCTTTAGCAAGGTAAGTATCTGTAGGCTTAACGAATCTACGATAACGGGTGTCACCAAAGTAAGTAGGTAGTAGTCATCTTGAAAGGTGAACTTTGAAACGATTCGTTAGGTACGTTTCTATTTTCGACCATTTGTAATTTGAATTGGGGCAATTTATTACAGTAGTTTTGTTATAATTGTAGTAATAATTTGAATTTTATCCTTATTTACCTACCTACCTATAATAGGTACTTAGTCACCAGATGGTGGTATATATACAGGAAAATATAAATTATTTTATATTTAAACAATGCTTATTAGATAACGATAGTTTGCTTTTGTGGAATAGGTAGCATTCCCGAAGATTAGGTACTTTAGAAGTAATAATAACCATAGCTTTGTTGGCTTTGGTGATCTTGTGGAATTATCAGCATCTTGTCGTGGTTGAGTTTCGCCTTCAGGAGAAAGTCCTTCAAAAGATAATATTAACCTTTTCGTCTGGGAGCAGTTACTACTTTTTACTGCGGACTATTGGAGGGACCACGAAGGATCTAACGAGCCTAATGAATGAACTTAAGGAACTGACCAAGGGGCACCCAGAGGGGTACGGACCTCGGCATAGGAAGTTGCTGAAGCTACGCGGCGGATTGGGTAGTGGGGATCTATGAGAAAGGTTTCGCTAGGGGGCCTCCTCTAGGAGGACCAAGTCCTTCAAACGATATTAAACGTACCTTTGGAAGCAATAAAGTCCAGAGCCTTGTTGACGTTGGCGATCTTGTGGAATCGCATCTTGCCGCGGTCAGGCTTAGGCAGGGTCTCGCCGGAGATGACTTCCAGCAGAAGCATGAGCTTCAAGCCATTGCGGAAGTCCTCGTCGATGTTCTCGATGCCGGTGCCGGCTTTCCTGAGGTGGCTGTTGCACCATGCCGTGAAGGTCTGGAAGGTGATAGAGGGAATGTTAAATCAATCGAGACGATTATGGTAATGAAATATACTGCTCAAGAGATATTCATGAATAATTGAACAGCTTTTGGGATTAGACCGGATGGGCACTTTTGTAAAGCGTCCTTTTGTGAAAACTTTTGCGGTACGATTAGGAAATAATTTCATATTTTCAAGACATTTATGTAATCATTGTAATTAGATAAATGTCTTGAAATCATTAACATTTTTTAAGATATCAAGAAGCCCAATTCAAAGCAAATTAATATCGATTATTATTATCCGTATCCGAAAAATCAATAATTTTGTACCGTAATCGTTCAAATCTCCTAAAATCTTTAGTTTTATCAATAGTTAACACAAAGTTCAGCATCATATTAAATATAAAACCATCCCGATACAATCATCAATCATAATCATTGCCTAATAGTTTATGCAGATTTAAAAAGCGCATGTTAACAATATTCCAAACGAAGTGTCGGGTAAATGCATTCGGAAATACAATTTGGTCGCACTCCCGCCGTTAATCAATACTGCAGTTGCACAGGTATTGCCCGATCCATATAAGACGTCATTGGGAGCAAGCTGAAATCGACTTTATTTCGTCATAATATGAGTTTTGGCTGAGGGCTTCATACGTAGAACAGACATGAGGGGAGAGCAAGAGGGGTCGGACCCTTCCAATTCGCATTAGCTATTAGCACTTGCAGATTGTACGAATGTTTGGTACATAGTTGAGACTTTAGCGATGGAAAAGGCAGGAGTTATTGGTTCGGATTTGAACAAGACGAAAAACCAATACTTATATTTATAGGTACCGATTTTAACAGACTGATGCTAAAATAATAACACCGCTTTTTCTAGTGCTGTAGTGATTGTTGATAATTTTTTTTAAGATTGTTCATAGCAAATGTCTGTTGTAGAAAAATAAACAAAACAGGAGTGATACCTACAGGCAATACATTCTCCCGGAAATCAGAAAAGAGAAAAATCCATTATAAAGAAAAAACGTAAAATTAAGTCAACGTTTCGATTCATAATGCTCAACCATTAAGAGAAATAGAAAGTTTACATTAATGTTCCAAAACCAGCGGAGAAGCCTGACCTCAGCCATTCATTCGTGATGTTTCAATAAACAACAAGAACACTATCTATTTTAGAAATTCATCTAATGTTTGTAAAAAATTACTTCATAACGCGGGGCAATGACGTAAATATCTTATCCTCGTCAAATGTTTACAAACCATTACAAAAGGACCAATGATTACAATTGTATCACGCATTGCACGCAGTCCTCATCAATTTTATTGTATCATTGAGTACAATAGATCAGTCGTCATGTATTGTGAAAGACCTACTCTACTCTACTTCTAATATAAACACTAGAACTGCGCCAGTACTAGATAGGTACTTCGTTAGTCTAGGTACGAGTACCATTACCTCGCTACCATTCTACTTTACAAACGGCGCTCCCATGTATTTGCAAGCGATTGGTTCCGGAGGTTTCAAGGTTGCCGATAAATAGAATTTATCCATTCAACTCGTTTTAAATCGTGTCGTGTTCGAAGTTGACAATTGAAAGAATAGTTTACAATTGATTTCGCGTCACTAATTCGTTACTAACGTTTTTTGTCCGCACTATTATGTATATCTATTAGAACTAATCATTACAAAGACTGTGTAATGAAATCTTATTATTGTAGATAATATCGGTATTGACGTTTTTGTTCACGATTTCACAGGGAATCGTTATAAACAAAGGCACGTGAGACATTAACAAAAAATGTTACCTGCAAGCACATTCGATCTCGAAAGGTATTGCCATGGAATTCCGATTCTACTAACGATAGTATTAAAAGCGATATTGCTATGAAGCGAACTAAGATGAATCAAGCAGAAATAAATTGATAGAAAGATATGTGCGGATAGCAAAAATGCCATGGTAGATCATTAAGAGTGACCGAACTGCATTCTGCGATCATAATGTGTGAATCATAGTTGGAACGCGCCTTTTGGCACAGGACAAATATTAATAATACTTATAAAATATGACCTAGCATGCAGGTGAAGGAAGAAATAAACTGCATGAGTTTAGTACTCATTTGTCATCAGTTTAAACCGCATTTAACTGCCTACGGATGCCAAGTCACGACCATAATTTCGAAATTGGAAAGAAAGTTGAATAAAGGTCGTGCGTGATGATTTACTGTATATGGTAATAAACGTTATTACCAAACTTGTTGACGTCCAAAAGAAGTTCTTACTACATTGTAATTAAACAGATACCACAAAAGATTAACACAACTTCGAGAATAATAGTAATAGAGTTGCATTCTAGTTAAAAACTAAAATTAGCTAAATAGATGTGAAAGATCGACCTCGTGGGGAGTAAAATGTCCCTCAGACAAAACATACGTAGTGACCTAGAATGTGAAAATAATCCAACATCACCTTGCGACGGCCACTGCCGACGGAGCGAATCTAAAATAAGTAACGCAGGTGTAGACGCTGCGAGCTGTGCTCTGTGCCATTTAGAATGAGATACAGCCAGTAGGGCTGCAAGTTTTGGAAAATGCATGGAAACATTAACACTCGAACCTCAAAAAAGAGCCTAAATTATAATTAGTATCGCGAAAAAAAGGCTACTATAAACTCGATGATTATATGAATGACCAAAATGTCTGGTCTTGACAATGTTACACTATGTAATTCGATATTGTATATGTAAATGTACATTGCACACTTTTTTTTTTAAAAGATGTGTGTTGTAGAGTTTCTGGACGCATCTTCGCTACAACGGAACACCTTCCGACGCGGTGGTAGAGTCAAAAATGACGTCAGAAAGCTATCCATGTGATATTATTATGAATAAAACATTTTGAGTGTCAGTTTGATTTATTTTCGACAGTTTATGTACGACGACAGCATGTAAAATAAATGCGTTTAATTTTTAACAGGGTGCTTCAGACCATCAAACTGAACAACTTTCACTACGGGACCAACACTGAAATCGCGAAAAAAATATACTGTTGGAGATTTCAACATTGGTCCTATAGTTAAAGTTGTTCAGTTTGATGGTCAGAACCACCTAACGTATGTAACGCATTTAAGTTTACATTCTGTATATCTATCTTTTTTTTATAAAGTAGTTACCATACCAGTTGTTAATGGGGTGCGAGATATTTTGTATGCAGAAACCTCAGAATTACTGGTAGCCCTAGAAACGTGAGCTGGGAATTGGACAAACCGTCAACGCCAGCCTCTGAAGTGCGAAGAATGAAAGGTTGCTAAATTTCAAGGCAGCAATAACAAGGTGACGTCACATCTATTCTGGGTCGACTTATATTTAACAAATAGACGAGAGAATCTTTTACTTTCTTTTGACATGTGACTATTAACCGTGTCTTGATATCGAATGATTTGTGGCCGAGATAAACTAGAATTAGGAAGCGAGAAAACAATTTTCTTCATAATTTATACACCGTGTTAATGAATAAGCGCAAAACCTTATACCCCAACTGATTTATAAGAAAATAATTAGATTGAAACAATTATTTCGTTATTTTGATCGTTGACATTTAAAAATATTCGCATTTTAAGTTGAGGCAAAAATTATTTGTTATCATTTCAGCGATGAATGAAAGCGCTAACGTGCTCATGGATACATATTAAGAATCTTGTTTTGGTAGTAATTAGGGTGAGATTGCCCGAGCGGTGCGTCGAGATCGAGTTCAGTAAATTTTAAATTTTATAAACAAATTATTTAATATTTTGATAAAAATTACCTATGTTGAAACCATAATAATTCGATTCTGATCTCGATTCTAAACAAACTACTTTCTAGTTTTGCGTTAATTCATTAACACGTTGTATAAGATAGTTCCAAGACTGCCTATTGCATTTATCTATATGCAATAGGCACACATTTTGTAGTTACATTACCACATGTAGTTTTCTAATATAAGGCTATTATATGACTATAAAGAAATATGATCTCTTATTAGAATCGTTATTTATATAACGGTATTCATAATGATGTATTCCGTCCAAGAAGGAAGTTATTGAGCTCATTGAGATCAGTTGGGCTGGGACAATCATCGCTCATCGTTCAAATCGTTTACTGTTAAGGACTGTCTAAATTGCGACGGTTATTTCGGTCTACTTTAATAAAAATGCGGTTGTATCTGTTAAAAAATAACATCATACGAAGGTCGAAGGTAATAAATTTCATAATGTCTTCGTTTCAGCTTCATCACATACGTTTTTCCGGAATGCTCAAGGTTTTTTAGCCTGGTTACTGCCAAGAAACGTTAACAAATAGTTTAGAATGATACTGATCTATCTTTTAAACAGTTAATGGCACAGCGTGTAAACTTATACAAGGTGTTACAAAAGTATAAATAAACATTTTAACACTTTTAGGGCGGTTGCTTAGATCATCAAACTGGACAACTTTCACTATGGGACCAACATCGAAATCGCGAAAAAAAAATCTGCTGTCCCATACATTTAGCTCGAATAGATTTGAAGTTTAGTATGGAACATCCGATTTTTTTTTCGCGGTTTTGTTATTGGTACTATAGTGACAGTTGTTCAGTTTGATCGTCTTAACCATCACTTTAAATGTTTATTTGTATTTTTGTAACACCTTGTATCCGTTACATACTTAAGGGAAGGTTGTTCACACTGAACTACTTTCTATGAGAATTTTCTTCTTCTTTTGTGTCAGCATGAGCTATGACAATCATACACGCTGTTGTGTTATGATGAGCCAGTCAGCATTGATCGTATCGAGGCTGATTGCCCAGGGTGCGACATACGCACTCAGGTTTCGTCACTCTATGGGAATGGGACCAACATTGGAAAAAAAATCTGCTCTTCCATACATTTGAGACGCGAAGTCATTGACGTTGTCTAAGGAAACAAACATTTTTTTCGTTATTTCGATGTTGGCTCCATAGTGAAAGTTGTTCAGTTTGATGGTCTGAAGCACCCTGTGTAAACTGTAACGCATTTAATTTTACACCCTGTATTTTTACTGGTACAATTTGTATTTCCATTTACGTAATACTAGCCCCTTTGTGCCATAGGAATGTGAATTGGCTTTGAAGATGATAATAAACTCAATTTTATTTGTATTGTGTAATAAATAATAACGTGTCTCAGTTATGATTTATGCACGTTTCATATAGATTCTATTGCCAAGGGCCTAATTTGAGATATTAGCTGTCAGGTAATAATTTTGGCAAGATTTAAGATCGACATAAAACTGATCATTCATCTAAAATGCCTTTTATAAATATAGCCCGAAGGTACATAAATATTACGAAATACTCGTAAATATTATTAGATAATCGATTAGATGCAAGAAAGTGAAATTTTTAAGAATTATTTTAGAAAGTTGTAAAATGAAATAAATTGGTCGTTATGAATATTCAAAACTAAACTGGATAGAACCCGGAAAGGACGAACACGTTTGATAAATAATTTATTTATTTAACAGAGATTTGTAAACAAATTATGTTTTTATAGGTGTTACGAGTTTTTGTCAAGCAAACTGGTCAGTTCGGTTTACGAATTTGTTGTTTTTATTTTTTTTAAACTCAAAGTTGTTTGACCGCTACGGATAATAGAAAATAAAAGTGAAAATGTACCACTACTTATTTGCCAAATGATTATTGACTGGCATTTTGTTTAACAAAAATAGTTGCATTGCGACACTTTGCCAAATGTTAGTGCTAATGACAATTTTAATTAACAACAATTAGTGAAAATAATTACTTCTACTTAGTTGCTGATAGGTTATGAACATATTTTATCCATTAAAAAATAGGTATGTGAAATGTTTGGGTACCTAATACACTCAAAATTTCCCGAGAAATTGATGATTACTTCCGTTGGTACACACGGCGACACATCAAGCTGCGCAAAACCAAAATAAGCTGGCCGCGCGTAGACAGGGTAACGTATAACGTCGCGCGGCCAGCTTATTTTGGTTTTGTGTAACTTGATGTGCCGCCGTGTGTGCATTTGCCTCACCTGACCACATATTTCTACGTAAAAATAACAACAGACAACAAAACAAACAAAAACAAAGAGAAAGAGACAACAGTATTTATTCCTAGAACCTAATTGAACAATGTCTTTTCAATTAGATTCTGGTTTTAAAAAGTTTACGATAAAAAATATTACCTAACCTCTTGACAGTGAGCAGCCATCCATCCACCTTAACCCTATCTGTGAAACCGGCTCCTGGTATAGCCACAGTCATGAGATTTTGCCTCTGTGACATATTTCGAACAAAAGCACACAGAACAAATGGTTGAATTAGCTAGCCTGTTTCTTCTTATACATTTTGTGATAATTCCGATAGAGAGAGAATATAAAATAATGGTAGTTTAAAAAAAACATCTACACCGGCTGCCGGTGTGACCACAGACAAGGAACAAATGTCATATACCGGGAGCCGGTTAGGTCACAGTCAAGAGGCTAAGATACCTATACTATATCAATATCGATCAATACTAAATCAATAGACCCATGCGACGATTACAGTTATTATAAAATTAAATAGAGATTTTGACAAAACAATCGGTGATTATACTGATGAAAGATGAAAGCCGTTGAAAGCTACCGGCGCCTACGCAGGCTAACGGTGTAGTGTAAGAATGTGATTAGCACGAGTTGTGTATCTCTAAGGTGTTACAAAAATAAAAATAAACATTTAAGGGGGTGGTTTAGTCCATCAAATTGAACAACTTTCACTTTGTGACCAATATCGAAATCGCGAAAAAAAAATGTGTGGGACGGCTGATTTTTTTTCGCGATTTCGACGTTGGTCCCATAGTGAAAGTTGTTCAGTTTGATGGTCTAACCAACCCCCTTAAAAGTTTTACGTTTATTTTTACTTTTGTAACCCCCAGTATAATTTCATTCATAATTATTATTAGGTACCTACTTGGTCTTGAATGTCTGTGAAATGACTATTAAATGATAATTAGGAATAAGCATATGCATATTCTCACGACTATATTCCCTAAGGGGGTAGTCAGAGATATTCTGAAACCTCAGAACATCCACGTTTCACCAGTAGTACCGAAACTCTGTCCAGTGTGACGGGGGGTGAGCCCGTTTATTTAACTAATTAGGAATATGTACCAATGTAAATGAGAGTGAATGACCTATTATATTTCTACATTGACTACATGTGTCAAGAGGGTCAAACTCTCGAAATTCCAAAACTGTCAAATACCTAGGCCTGATAGTCCAGTAGCTAAAATCTAAACCTTTTATAATTTAAATATTTTTTTTTAGATTGGATAGATAACATTCATTCTGTGCTAATTTCAAAACGTTAGAAAAATTTAACTTGTGCATTAAGTGCAGCATATAGGTGCCTAAAAATTCGCGTTATTGGAATAATACAATTTTAAAGTTTTAGTAACAGTTAATAATATGAAAAAATAGACAAAAACTCAAAAATTTTATTGAAGTAAATATGGAAGATTTTTTTAAATCTTTTATTTCTAATCTCTCGGCAACATCAAAGCAACAGTCCTAATTCAGAAACTATTAATAAGTACATTAAAATCGAAAATGGTATCCTCGAATAACAAGAATTATTAGGAAATACCAAAGCTGTACTTTAATGCACATGTTCAATTATTCTAACGTTTTGAAATTAGCAATTTTGAATGTTTAATAACATTCATTATGTGCAAATTTCACCAAATTGAGATCAATCAAATCCACCCTGTAAAAAAAAAACGTTAAAATTATCAACAACTTTTCTGCAAATTGATTGCGCCCCTGAAATCACTTTATCGACAACTCCATTCATTATTTCATGTAAAAGTCTACACCCATAAAAGTATCAAAATTATGTCCGTGACTACCAAATCAAAGGCTACGATGTGCTAAGAAACTATATTCAAATAAAACAGAAGTTACCTTTAGATGCAATAAGCACCACTTGCGTTGCGTCAACCTAGGTTAGCTATTAACTCTGGGTAAAATAGCTCTGTGTTATTCTTCTGTACAAAAAATTACTTTACCTACTTAACCGACGGAGTCTTAGACGATTTATATACGGACCCGCCTCGCCTTAGAATTTCCCCTCTGCCAACGTGCAAGATCAAAAAATCTTACGCATTTACATTAAATTTTATACCGTATCACTAAACGCGACAGCCTATAATTGCGGAACAATAATTTCGAACTTATGGCGTTTGGGGTTCACACGACACTGTTTTTCATGATTTTTAACATTCAAAATTAGAATCTAAACTAATGGAATAAAATTCAAAGTTGCGTATCTCGTGCTACCTCTCCCCCCGCAAAAAGTGGCAGAAAATTTTATTAGTAGAATTACACGCGTAACTAGTCCTCATATAAGTAGTCTAAGCCTGGAGTTTATTGCTAACCCAGGTTGACGCAAGTGTAGACGACTTTTGCCTAAAAGACTCAAAAGTTGCAATTATTTTCGTTGATAACGATAAAGTAACGATAGGGACAATGAAAAACAGGACAACTGAATTCAATTTCAAAAGATTTTTCGCTCGACAGTTCTCTTTTTCTCAACCATGGCTAATCGAGCTATATCACAATTGGCACTTAAGACGTCGTTGAACAAATAAACGGACAATATTTGATCAATTGAGAAACAGTAATGAGTTGATTAATCATTGAAATGTTTCGATAGATGTATAGGAACGGTATAGTAGAAATTACAAAGTACAAAATGACACACCTGCAAAGGTGGTCCGATTGGGATCTTTGCCAAGATGCTCGCTGTCATTTCAATAAACAATAACTAATGTAAAACTACACAGTAAACGCTACCACAAGTCACTTGACATTTTCTGAATGAAGTTTATTTTTGATACTGATACATATTCGCGTAGGTATTTGATAGAGTGATAAGTTGATAAGAACGAATAGATCAACAACCGAAGATATACTCGTAAAGTGTTTTGGTAAAATGGAACGTTTTCTGCGATGTCGTAAGAATGACCAATAAATTTGCGGATCAGTGTTAATTCAATATCTCAGAATTCACTTACGTGTTTTCAATGCGTCAGATTTGCTTTGAAAATAACTGTTGTCCATATTTTAATACCTGAGGAAGAAAAATATGAGAGTTAGTACAAAGACTAAGATTAAAATAAAAACAAAATAGGAAATTTGAGTCGACATGACGTTTTTCTACAGATTAAGTTTAACGATGTTACAGATACTTATGAGCAATAAAGCTATGACGACGAACGTTGAAATATCTTGTGAACCGTCTTAGAAACAGATGTTAGAGTTATTTAGAGAAATAGAGAAAATCGTAGGTATTTATTGGTCTATTTAAGAAGCTAGCGCCGCGACCGTGGGTGTTTCAATCTAGACTAGATACGAAATATTCTTAGTTACCGGACGTTATAAATCAGAAATGTATCCTTAATTTTAGCCAAAGAAAGTTTTAGCTGTGAATGAGAAAAATGTCACCAATTTAGAAACATGATGGATGTACAGTCGATTGGAGTCAGTTGGTATTGGATTTTCGTTTTCGTTTTTAAAAATTTTTGATGTTTCGTAGATATAGGTTCCTACAGTAAATCTAATTTTCTTATAACACGTATTTCTCCGTTTTCAAAACAGGTCTTTAATATACAAGTATTCTTATTGTATTTTCAAAAAATAATGTCGTTCCAACTGTAACGACTAAGTATATAAAAACTTTTGAAATATAACATGTAGAAAGAAGAGACTACCTACCTACACCTAAATCCTAACATTCACAGGTCAACAATGTTATCATTTATTTTAGGGCTCCGCTGCAATCTCGTTAAAACAAAAGTCATCACAAATGAACTCTGCTCTTAGACTCTGCTAATCCATAGAACATTTTAAAAATATCCTGCCGTAAACCTACTTACTCACGTTTGCTATAAATATTGTGCATGCAAGATCGACTCTTTCGCAAGATTACGGAATCGGAATCCGACTAAATACTTCCTTGTGTAAATAATGATGTAATGTACAGGGCAACGTACAAGCTAAACATAGAAGTTAGTGTTCAACTTTAATTCAGCACAAATCGGTGTTTTAGTAAACATCCATATTGGATTTACGAACTAGCATTCAATATTTAGCCTTACTACGGGCATAGATGTTATGTTTTCGTTTCAATTATATCTAATTTGAATATCGACATCATTAAACAGAAACTAGAAGCAATAAAATATAATAAAACTTGTTGTTTTCTTTCTAAAGTTTTCACTTTTTAAAGCGTCTATTTAGACTGCATCGAAGTTTTGACTCTATCAACCTTATGCAATTCGGTATGTCATGTTTTTTTTTGAGGGCTGAATCGAAAACCATTTCGAGATGAACCATTTAAAATGAAAGGATTACAGATATTTTTAATAAAATTACGTCGTTTTTCGGTTCGTCCAGAGACGACACTGGAAAACCTGTGAACTCCTTGGTAAACTTAAAATCAACATAAAATAACTGGCCATTATGAAAAAAAATACATTCACAATGTCCGAATTTGACATTTGATGTTGCCGTTTCTGTTTCTCGCATAGAGTTAGAAAGAGAAGGCAGGATTTTTTTTAAAGCAGTAAGTAGTTTTTCTCCAAATTTAAAAATTAAATTTATATTGATAAACTCAATGAAACGCAATTCGAATTGCTCCAAAAAAACTTGACATACCGAACTAAGTATTATAAGGCAAAGCAAATAAGATTTGAGACTAGTGAACATTCACTAAATACATAAGAATGGTAACAGCCATAAACTGTGTTTAAACAATGTTAAAATGGCACGAGCCGAGCAACAAATAACGTCGGATATACCTATCGAACTAACCCGGTTCCTTCAAGCTACGAAGATTTAGATAAATATAGAACAGTAGTGACAGCTATACTTGCTTCCTCATCTTTCTTAATAGTATAAATATGTAGGTACAATACTGTTTGAGTGTCATTGTAATGTATCATCTTGTATGTACTGTTGATTTATACCGTTTTAATGATTATTATTTCAACAATTTATTCTATAAGGTTAGGTTAGGTTAGCTTCATGCTTGGTTCTGCTCGTGTCGAATTTGATTGTAGTTACAGCAGTTTTCCTACTACTCCTACTACTATTTTCCCAATTAAATTATCTGAATATGCTATTCTTCAACAAAAAATATCTAGTATTTCGAATTAGCGGCCAGGAGTTTAGCGGCCGGTATCATCGTCCGAAGCCCTTACACAAACAGTTCGGAGGATTCGGCCTCATTACTTTCTTTTTCCTTTACGTCCCTAAAAGTACCTGGCCAAACCGACCAAAGGTCTCTGACTACAAAAGTAAAGGAAAATAGGTACTATTACTATTAACCAGACTGTCTTTCTCTTCATTAAATAACCTCATACTCCAGTTCAACATTATTTAATCTTACAAAATAAGTTACATTATAAAGTTATAAGTTTATAACAATTTCATTCGTTTTTATTGTAATTAAACCTCACTATCCCCTATTGTGTTTTCGCTTTTGCAGCGAGTCAGTCGTGAGAAGTAGTCGTGGAAAGCCAGCTGGCTTACATTACATTGCGTTAGTAATAAGCCGTTTCACTTTTAATAGGCACCTCTCTAAAGTTATGCAGCTTTTATAATATTATTTCTATACAATTATAGATAGATAATTCTAGCGTGGAATGTTTTATGTCTGTCAAATGCACTGTGAACTCCTGTCGAATAGATGTCGACATCTAAGGTCGTCGGTGTCTAAGTTAAAACATTGAAGTTCTATTCTTACCCAATTTTAGTTCTAATCACATTGCAATCCAATTACTATTCAACTGTGCTGAATTCCGCATCTCGCTAAATTCTATGTAACTGACAGCTCTTAACGTCTGAGCGATCTGTCAAAACGGCTCTAACGGCTGTCAAGAGCAGTACCGCGATTAGCGCAATACCAAATGTGTCAATAGTTATGGTTTGTTCGTAGTCCAATCACGGTTCAATCACCGAATATTTACCGCGATTGCAGCCCAGGTCGGTTTACGAAGAGGTCGCCATAGCGGAATGACCTGGATGCTTTTAATTATTTTATATCTCCAGAACTTTCTCAGAACAGAGATGGTTGAAAATTTAATGGCGGATGCCTTTGCTCAGGAGTGAAATGGTTTAGGCTGAAACCTGAATCATTGGAACAACACCTATGTGAATAATTTTTTACCGTCTGTCGTTTGTTTTCCCTTCCAGCTGGCCTGGCACCAATTTCGTATTTAATTTGGTACAGCGCTCCTAGTGCTTACGTTGAGAATTAATATCTGCCATACGAAATTTGCGACGTAACTATAGGTACAGTAGTAAAGTACAGTGAAAACTCATGGAAGGCCTACTGTAGACAAATTCGAATTCAATATATAGCCTGTTTCCGATATCAAGATATATACCTACTGAACTTGTAAGACACAAAAAAGGAGGTATTAGTTCCTGGAACAAATAATTAACTTTAATTGAAGATAATAAGCTTTGTCCGATAGAAAATGCAACCAATGTATTTAT
Source organism: Agonopterix alstromeriana (assembly GCA_963924505.1). NCBI lineage: Eukaryota > Metazoa > Arthropoda > Insecta > Lepidoptera > Depressariidae > Agonopterix > Agonopterix alstromeriana. The sequence goes on along the minus strand of OZ004677.1, from coordinate 5,357,705 downwards.
AGCTGCGATGTGAGCCTAACAACAAAATGTAAGAGAGCAATAACACGTTCCGCTCGAAATGCAACAATGATGAATCTACATCCAAGTGTATTTATGTTCCGTGTCACTAATCAAATGTTGCCAAAATAGAACGTTTTAAAACGTAACTAGCGTTTCAAAAAAGGCACCATAGGGATTGCGCAGGGTGATATTGGGTGATCGAAAAGAACAAAACCGGCCAAGTGCGAGTCGGACTCGCGCTAGGAGGGTTCCGTACCACCATACAATATTACCAATAAATTGTGTTTTCTCAGGGATCTTTAGCGCAAGCCAGACACACACTTGTCCAGTTTTTATGATTTGTTGTTATACTGTAGAGTTTGCACTACAATCATACCAAATTTGACGCTTGTATGTATTGTAGTTTTTACGATAGAGCGAGAAGAAAAAACATTGATAAAAACTAGTTTCTTGTATTATCCCGATATTTTTTTTAATTCTTGTTAGCAAATCCAATACAATGATACGTTATTTGTGAAATCTGTGTTTCAACTGGCTACCTATTACAATTCAGAAGAGAGCCTTCTCAAGCTTGGATGGACGGACGGACGGATAGCGTAGGCTTATTAATAGGGTCCCGTTTTCACCCTTTGGGTACGGAACCCTAAAAAGAGCATTATTAATTTTCAATCATGAAAATATTACACAGACGTAAAAAAGGTTCTAAGCAATCAAATCATCAAGCTAAACAACTTTCATATACTTAACATTGAAATACCTAACATATTTTGCTGTTATCAATATCAAGATCAACTTATTTGTGTGATTTCTATGAAGCTTATTACGTTTGTGTAGAAGGGCGTGTCAGTGTGTATGTACGTAAATGGAAATCTCTTTAAAACTTAAGCTATGAGGTCAGAGTTTCATTGGGTACTCGACATAGAGGTGAGGATGTTGTCATAATAACTTATCTACTGCAAAAGACGATACCTACGTCGTGTTTAGGCCGTAATTACCAATAGTTGCATGGAAAAAAGAAATAACTATGATTCACGTCAAGAACTGATTTCAAACAAGTACCTATTGAAACATAATAATAATCAACCCTCATTGATTTCAAATTATAAATAAAGAATAGTTTGTGATACAAAAAGCTTAAAGGAATTTTCTAGTTATACAACGTGTTAATGAATAAGCGCAAAACCTCGTACACCCCAACTGATTCACACCAAAATAATTAGATTGAAACAATAATTTCATTATTTTGATAGTTAAAATTTAAAGTTATTCGCATTTTAAGTTTTGAGGCAAAAATTATTTGTTATCATTTCAGCAATAAAAGAAAGCGCTAACGTGCTCATGGATACATTTTAAGAATCTTGTTTTGGTAGTAGGGCGAGAGTGCCCGATCGGTGGGTTGAGATAGAGTTCAGAAAATTTTAAATTTTACAAACAAATTATTTAATATTTTGAAAAAAACAATACCTATATAATTTGATTCTGCTCTCGATTCTAAACAAATTACTTTCTAATTTTGCGTTAATTCATAACACGTTGTATATGTTATTATTTCTAAAAGAGAATGCATAAACTAACTTGGACATAAAGTTGTCAGCGTAATCTCTGTCCTTGTTTTGATGCCGATGCCCCCGCGCACGTTAATTCAATGCGATTTGCGCCCATTGTTTGCATTTTTTCTTTTATACCTTTCATCGTTAAGTGGGTATTAAATTTGCATATTAACAGCAATATCTGTCAAGGTAAACTTATTACTCTTGCTTGCATCGGAATTTCTTGCAACTAAAATTGTACGTGGGTTCCCAATCCATAATATTGTGATACTTGGCTTTTATATAAGTATTAATATCGTCTTATAAGTTATAACTGGACAAGCTACGAGGTTTTTCCTTTGAGTTTCCTTTTGTGGATTGAATTGCGGAAGTTCTTTATAAGTTCATTTAATGTCGCATATGGGACTTGATCTGTCAAAATGGCTCTAACGGCTGTCAAGAGCAATACCAAATGTGTCAAAAGTTATGGTTCGTATGTAGTCCAATAACGGTTCAATCACCTAATATTTACCACGATTGCAGCCCTTTATTTCTCTGCTGGGTGAAGAACAAAGGCCTTCACTGAATATCTTTTATTCACCAACTTTTTTAGCTTTTGAGTAAAATTATCACGCATTGTGTCGTACAAGAAAAGAAAGTAACGTAACGTAATTGTAACAGAAATTGAGTTGACTTAGCACGTTTTGTAAACAATGTGATATTTTAGTTGAACCAAACAAAAGAGTGCGGTCAGCTATTCACTTCAGACTACAATGGGTTTGGCTCTTGTGCCTGTTACATGTTACGACTATGAACACGCGGTCGGTCATTCCGTGGAATACAATAACAGGCTAGGTTTAGTTCACCCGTAGACAGAGCAAACAATATACATACAATACACAATAATTACATCTAGATGTCTTCTTTCGCATTTGCAGAAAAGGACATAAACGACCTAAGAGGAAGGATCTCTCTTTAAGAGTAGAGTGAGCCATACCAATTGTAAAGTGTCCACTTTTTTGACGTTTAGGTTTGAGTGTGTGGTGTCAAGTAGTATGGACAAAAGGCACCCAGTGACATATGACCTTATGTTTACGGTAACTTTTCACACACACTAGCTCAAAAAAAAGTGGAGAGCCGCATAAACAAATATCTATATATGCGGATACTATAGAGATCCTTCCTCTTAGTAAACGACACAATCAAAATAAATACTTTTAGTTATTTTCAATCAAAGTTCCAGAAACAGTGAAGGAAACATCTTGTAACGTCTTTAAACCCATGGTTGCAATAAATGATTTGTATTTGAAAAAGGGAATAGAGAACATTACCTCATCTCGACCGTGTCGAGCCATTTGGTAGGCCAGCAAAGTGCAAAACAACGGTAGCTGATATGTTATCTAACCTTACATGATATATCATTGGCATGAATAGGTAAGATGACAAGAAAAGTTATAGACCAGTTGTATGAATGAACAAAAATGTATATCTCGTTGAAGGTACCAAGGTCAAGTTAAGACACTTGCGGAGATGAGTGTTGGCTGTTCCACCGAGAGAGGAAGACTCTGGAATTAAGACGACGATGCAGAGGCTTGGAGTGGTGTGTTACAAATAAAATATACTAGGTACAAGCAAATATTGAAATATTTTATTATCAGGCTATGTTAATCTCGTAATACAGGATATTATAGCATCAGATTTTATATTAATATAATATAATATCTTGGTCATTGTCACACAAATTATCTAGTCACATTTAAAGTATCAGAATCTAGCCTGGACTTGTATTATGATGAATACATATTATAGATACAAACATGGATGCCTCGGGTACAAATATTCATATTCATCATACAAATATTTGTCTATTACGGGATTCGAACCCGCGACCCTCGGCACAGCAGGCAGGTTCACTACCGACTGCTACCGGCCGCCAAATATACGTCGAGTTTAAACGAAATAATTTAAATTTGAAAATTTTAGTTTATTTTAAAGCATGTACAGTTCAAAGTCCACTATGTGATTAGTAACTTATATCACGTGTCAAAGGACTAAAAGAATTTTAAAATATCTTTTTGTATAATGTATTCGAACTATCCTCATAGAAAAATACCGACGAGGATCAAAGCGGACTTTAGGGGGATGTGTTCTGAATTTTAAATGCAGTCTTTGTAGCATTTCTTTGGATGTTGTTTTCAAATGCCAGTGTCGCCACATCAACACTTACAATTATAGTTGACTTTGGCCTAAAATAAAATGCAGAAAACGTGAAAATTGCATCGTTATTTAACTAAAATAATGCTGTTTAGCTAAGTAAACAACCGACTCATTAGCCAAACAGTCCACACCTACTCGTGACACTCAGGTTTTTGGACGTTAGCCACAACATTCAAGAACTGTTATTGTATTTTCTCGCTGAAGAGTTCTCCGCGACTGTCGGACAAAAAAACTTTGCGTGTAGGCAACTTTTGTGAAGGCAGAACGAATATGAATCGACGATAAAACACTCGACAGACGTTGATTAGCTACCTACTTCTTAGTATTAAAAAATATGTGTACAAGACGCAAGTAGAGACATTAAATTTTTTTAAACAAATCAACCAAAATGTCAAGTAGGTAAGTTTATTAATAAATTGTCATAAGGGTATAGCCGTGGTGGTCCAGTGGCGAGTAACCTTGCCTGCCGTGCAGGAGGCGATGGTTCGATCCCCATCCAGACCGACTCGTACCAATGAGTTTTTCGGAATTTATGTACGATTGATTTATACACCACTGGCTTTTTGGTGAAGGAAAATATCGTGAGGAAACCTGCATGCTTCAATTTCGAGGCATGTATTGTACCCACTGGCATTAGTTGGCGACAGGCTTACCCCCCGTCACACTGGACAGAGTTTCGGTACTACTGGTGAAACGTGGATGTTCTGAGGTTTCAGAATATCTCTGACTACCCCCTCGGGGAATATAGTCGTGAGCATATGCTTATGCTTATGCTTTTTAAGGGCTCGCATTCAAGATCTGGAAAATCCATACTACTTACAAGCTGTTTAGTAGGTTTTGTATGAATCATTGGGACACAACGTAAGGTCAATGCAACTATGAAGTAATTGCGATAATTGCAAAATCCGGATTCGTAAGCACTCTTTAGATGCACCTGCCATCTAGTTGTGTTTTATAGATGTATATGTTTAATTTCTGTCTGGGTGTTAAGAGCAAAATAACCAGAATTTCCAATTAGTTGCGGTTGATATGGGTGACTATCTATGGATTTAATTATACTTAACATTTTATTCTTCAGTGATAGTTACAGTTAAGAAGCTGAGCGATAGGTAGAAAAAGAAAAAAAAAAACTTAAAATAAAAAACTTCTAGACTAGACACTGCATAATTTAATAACACGACATGCATTCTTGAATGACTAGATATAAAATAGATTAGAGATAAAACGTTAATGTCAGACATTGTTATTATTTGAGATAATAGATAAGCCACGTTAGAATATCAAGGTTACATTCAAATAACTAAATAATATTCTTAAAAAATGTATAATAGAAGATTCTGCGAAAAATATTGCAACAATAACAAAATTCTGATTAAGTTATTTCGTTTTTTAGGGTTCTGTAGTCAAACAAGGAACCCTTGTACTTTCGTCCATTCTGCACGTATTGAATCGAAATTTGGCATGATGTCAGATAACAGTAACCCAAAAACAGAAATGTAGTAGTTATGAAGAAAACAATTTGTTCCTATACAACGAAGGAGGGGTTGGAAAACAATACTTTATTCTAAATCGAGTGAGGTGTCGTTGGATAGGTCTTGTCTAATGCAACAAAACTCCCATAGAAACTAAATCGATATAATGCTTTTGTCTCAAAGTCAAAAATAGGTCGTCAGAACATCAAACAAAAAATTTTGATTAGAGAGCAACTCCAAAATCTCAATTAAAAATCTGTCAGTTGTTCCATACATTTAGGTTAAAGAGATTTAAGTAACTGTTGACATTGGTTTTACGGTCAAAAAACAATATTTACAAAATCGTTGTTCCATTGTACTAAATCCAGTGATAATCAATGAAACAAGGAATTAGAGAATATATTTATAGCGCATGAATCCGATACAGGCATCCTGTTATTCTCGTCAGTGGCCGATAAAAACTGGTCAAGTGCGAAACAGGTGCAGGGCATTTAGGGTCCAGTAACACAGTCATCAGGTTCACTTTATCAGAATCAATATGTTTTACTTGGCTAATGGTTTCCAGGTGCTAAATTGCAACAATAATATAGGTTTTTAAGAGTTCAGGTAAAATTCAACTAGCCAAAAACTGCACGCTCAAAAAGGTAGTTGGTAGTTGTAACAGCAAAGTTGTTGACCTTCCCGAAAGGGAATACGGTCTTGATCTTATCTTTCTATGTATGTAAAGCAGGCCTATGACAGCTTTAGTTCCGATAGGTCCGTTGTGGCGCTGATGTCACATTTTCCCAAGAGGGAAAAATATCTCAAGAAAACGCCTCCTAGACGCCATATAGAACATACACCACCAGCACGTCTTGCCGTGTTGTTTGTCAGAAGTTTTTCGCTTGTGTTGAGAATCCTTGAGAAGCCCTAATTCTTCTCCGTTGCATAATAATATCGTCGATTGGTTTGTTCCTTGGTATTCATACCTAATAAGTTCTATATAAATTTGCTTCCCGACAGCAGCTCCACAATGGATCTGTTGGAACAAAGTGAAAATTTCACCGTCGCGTCTGTAGCTTGCTACATATCAGTTATCTGTGATGTAAAGTCTTTAAACGACACCGAGGACGTAAGTCGGGGCCCGGGCAAGGCAAGCCCAGAACTGAGAGTATATTTACGACGTTTATCTAACGATGATACGTAGATTTAAAAGAATTGAAATACGAAAAGTGGAGCGCATAGGTGCTCCAGTCGGACCCTTCATATATGGAACCCTAATATGATTCGCATAACGTATATGGCATCCGCAACACAATGAGCAGTTTGAAGACATCTATCAACTCCGGTTTAGGAGACGTAATCTGAGCTTACCGTAAGAAAAGTTTCTTAGAAATAAACGTTAAGTAGGTGTGCAAATGTTTCTTTAGAATTTGTCTTGCGAATTGCCATTTAGGACTAAAATAGGACAGATTTCAAATGTCTGTTGTTTTTAACGTGTTGTAAGAATGTTTTCTAAAAGATGCATTTGTGAGTCTTAACTTTTTTCCTTTAAAACCTTCTAGTGTTGACATGTTTTGCAAGCTACAAAGGTTCAATATTTTCGAATTAATGACGATCGTTCTGTACCCTTAGGTACTAGAGATTAGTCATAATATCCATATTGTATATTAGATGTAGGTAGGTATTATATTTATCGTATGACACTGACTGTGACTGTGACTACCGTAATTCTATTAAACCCACGCACTAAACAACGGATAGAAGAGACCTTGGGATCGTATCGTTTCTCTGTGGAATAGACCAACTACTTGTCAATCAATGAGTGGTTTAGGGTTTGAAAACATTTTGTTGCATTGGGTACCTATTGATAAGTATCAATAATATAACGAATAATATGAAATCTTCCAAAATGTTAATTAGACTTGCGTTGGAATTGGAACTAACAATTAGATCAGAGTTTTGAACTACTGTCCTACATTGTTCCCGGTCTCAATTTTTAATTCTCTTCCCTCTGTGATCTCTGAACAAAATCACTCCCAAAATATACTCCAAGAATTTTAAGTGTTAAGCTATTAGCACAGAATAGGTAATGATTCTATATCCAGAACGGCCACTCCCCGCCCCCTCTGACTTCCGATCCCCCACCTCACCTCACACTTTCTGGAAAACTTTAGGAAAATCGAGCAGGGGAATGCAGTTAGGCGCGCGCACCATTAGTATTTGACTACATAAAATTGATTCTTTTCAGTGCATAAAAAACGTTGAAAAATAACGCTAAATTCACATTTTCAGTAATTCATTAGCTCGAATACTATTTTTAATAACAGAACGAACGATGAAAAGTAACGAAATTTAGATGATGTGCATACGATGCGTGGTAAGTCAACCCTAGACATGTGTCAAAGACAATTTGCACCAAGTGCGCATGTGCGAACGCCATCATGTCAAATCCAAAACGTTGTTTGAAGTGCCGGACCTGTATTATTAGGTCGAAATTAGCTCATCCCATTATCGTATCTAACTTTTGCCCACGCCTCCACAAAGATTATCCCTACGACAGGTGGACAACGCTAATGTTCATCAATGTATTATCGCTTGACGCAACTATACATTTAGTTCTATAGATACCTATATCTATTACGTAGGTACTTGTTGGCAAATGAATGTTGTACCATCGAGGAATGGTAAGCGGAAGCGTCCTACGCGTACCAATGTTTATTGACAATCTGACACCACAAGGAATCTGACACCAACTGACATTTAGTATGCAGATATGCAGTGACAATTTACACCGTGCCAATAAACTTTAACATTAGTCATCGGTTTTAATTAACACAATACATTCAACTTTCGAAATTATGCCCTACTTTTAACAGCTGCTCACTTTAAAACCTATTCACAACAAAATTTGCACTAAATTGTTCGTATTTCCAGCTGGTATTTTATTCGTTAATAGATACAATAGTGTATAGGGGCTAATATTAATAATACGTGGTCACAGAAGGGTCACAAAGTCCCCTTCGACTGACGGCTGCTGCAGGATTTATCTAAACAGATAATCTGACGATAGCGATATCACGCGACACGTGGGTACGATAAGGACAGCTGTATTTATTCTTACAATAATAAAAATCGACATTTGTGGGTTTCTCCGAGGAGTACTTGACAAAACCAGTTATTAAAAAGTATTTGAAACGGGCTGGTTTCCTAAATAATGTTTTTTTGTTATCTGATAATATATATATTGGCTCTATACCTACTAAAGAAATTAGCTAATATAAAACTGGAGTTTTACTATATGAATCTTTTATAATGTGCACAGCCAAGGAGTGGAATGCCCTGCCTGCGACAGTATTTCCGAGCGCTTACAACCAGAATTCCTTTAAAGTACGAGTGTATAGGCTTCTTCTGGGTAAGCTCGCTACATCTTCAACCCTATCTTTGTCCTAAGGACTAGATTGAGGTCAAGAGCAAACACCTATTTTTGTGCCTATGTCGTCTAATTTATGTTAACGACATACCTATAATACGGTCGTAACATTACTATCATTGCCTATAATTATCAGGTCTACGTTTTTACTTTTTAGTTACTAACCAGTTTTATATGTAACCGATATTAAACTAGGGCAACTGACTTAACGAAGAAAATAAAAATTTGTAACGAAAAAGTTAGTAAGGAACGTGGGTATCTTCAGCCAAAAGTCATAGCGTCTAAAATAAATTTAGTATTACGATTTTCTAATTATAATAGCAAGTGAGTGTAAGCTTTTCGCGTGGGATGTGGGCAGGGTCGGAAATAGATGTTTGGCGTCTGTGTGCCTGCAGTCTGTCCACTGGTGTGATCGCCTGTCTGACTAGATGTCAATTTAAAAAATTTTTAGAACTAGAATGCAGAGGTAAACGGTCTCTCTACTGCGCACTGGCATGGTCGCTGTCCACTTTGATGAGGATGTTGGGTATTTAAATAAAAATAACGTTAGAAAATTAGGTTACTAAGACATTTTTATGAACAATTCTTTAGTTTTCTTTGATGAAATGACTGATTACTGTCGTTAAAATGTTATCGCAATTTAAACTACTAGGATATCTATCTTTTTTATTATTACGTCTGGGGGGGGTTCTGTATCGGGCCTTTCGTTCATAAAAATATTACAAAAAAGAATATTATCCTTTAGTAAATTTTCGTACGTATCCTATACAGGGTCCAACTTAATATGCTGACAGTTTTTTAAGAGGATGATCAGACCTTCAAACTGAACAACTTTCTCTATGGGACCAATGTCGAAATCGCGAAAAAAAAATCTGCTGTCCCATACAATTGGGTCGAGTAAGATTTCAGTTTATTTATTTTTTGGAACAGCAGTTTTTTCCTACCTACCTTCCGTTAGACATGGGGTGATCAGTCCAAACCGCAAAGAGCTTTAGCAACATTATAAAAAAGGGAAAGGCCATATTACCACGTGTTGTGATGATGATGATGATCGTTAAAACATGAAAATGACGGTGTCAGCTACGTGGTGAACAAAATAACATCCTGTCGTGTTATGTCTTACAGAGCTAACAAATATTTGCATATTACAGTACCATTTTATATGTTTATCGAACAAAATCTTAAAATAATAATACCCCTATATAGGGTCCTTCTTAATATGCTGACACTTTAAGGGGATGATCAGACCGTCAAACTGTACACCTTTCCCTATGACACCAACATCAAAATCGCGAAAAAATATCAGCTGTTCTGTACAAAACTGCAAACCTACTTGAGCCAAATGTATGGGACAGGAGATTTTTTTTTCGCGATTTTGATGTTGGTCCCATAGAGAAAATTGTTCAGTTTGATGGTCTAAACATGCCCCTTAAAAGTTGTAAATGTTTATTTCTAACTTTGTAACACCTTTTATACTTATTTTGATCGTATTTACTTCTTTTCCAAAGAACCTATTTTAATTATACAGTCAATAATTCGCAATATGCTCCTTCCCCCTACTTTGTTCCTTTTATTCCTTTTTCACAACTAGTCACAAAAGGCTAGTTTTTTTTAACACTTAGTAGGTTGATAGAGAAGTCGGCGCGGGCGCACCTGGGTGCAGCGAGTGGGCGGGCCAACGCCTATCTACTCCATGTTTTGAAATACTCAGCTACAGATCTAAGGAATAATGAGACACGACGAGGCTAGTTTTGTTTCATTAAGTCTCCTTAATGGAAATATCGTGTTAGCCTTCATAGGATTGGAATAGTATAGTTTGGTAGAGAACTAGAGACTTTAAAAAAGATATCCCGAAAAGTGTATAGAGTCCTTCTTAATATGCTGACACTTTTTCAGACCGTCAAACTGAACAATTTCCTCTATGGTATAAAAACATCGAAATCGCGAAAAAAATATCAGCTGTTCCATACAAAACTGCAAACCTACTTGAGTCAAATGCGACAGCTAGATTTTTTTCGCGATTTCGATGTTCGTCCTTTAGAGAAAGTTGTTCAGTTTGATGGTCTGATCATCCCCTTAAAAAAGTGCTAGCATATTAAGAAAGACCCTGTATACAGGGTCCAACTTAATATGCTAACACTTTTTAAGGGGGTGATCAGACCATCAAACTGAACAACAGAAAGTTAGACTATTAAAGACTACGGGACCGATCGCGAAAAAAAAATCAGCTGCCCTTACATTTAGATCGAGTAGGTTTGCAGTTTTTGTATGGAACCGTTTTTTTTTCGCAATTGTGATGTTGGTGCCGTAGATAAAGTTGTTCAATTTGACGGTCTGGTCATCCCCTTAAAAACGTGTCAGTATATTGAGGACCCTATATACCACACTAATATTTTATTTTGCTGTATCGACGATTCTGCTGGTATGGTAGGGTTTCGTGATGATATAAAAACCGTTTTAAAAGGTTCATCAGTGCACAAATATTTGATTTCGTGATAACATCTCAATGTACAGGGCCATACCATTACTACTGCGGGAGTTGTACAGAGTTTGGGAGTGTCATGTCGGGGAAACCAAAAGATTACCCGTGTTACGCATTCACGTAAGGAACCCACCAAAGAATGGGTAACAGCATTAACTTGTTCTACATACACCTAACAGTTAGATTCTAACTACTACCACCAATCCGCCAGTAAAGCAATGCATCAAGCCCAACTGTGAACTTCTTACTCGAATGCATCAAAAGCTACAAGCTTACTTGTGCGTAGAAATCGTTTGTAATACACAATTTATTATTGACTCTCAACTTGATCTTGTCTGTAGTAAACAAACAATCAACTTTATTAAATAAACAATAAAATGTGGTTTTACCTAATAAGTATTGAACGTAACAATACCAGATTCTTTATAACAAGTCCCAGTTAATGAAGCGGGCTGGGTCTATAATTTGTTACGTCTACGCTCATGGGACTGTCCGCATGAGAACCGGTTCACTTAAAATGATATTATTGACGTGGGCTAGAAGTACAGTGTGCTACACAGTTTAGTATCCTACACCTATTGTAACTACTAGTGATGGGCTGAGTATCCGAAAGGAAGCATGATTCGGATCGTGATACAATTATTCCTTGATTGAAAACCGATCAAGGGTTGGGTTTTGGTTTTAGCAGAGTTCTTAAATTACGGTTCTTTCTTCTCTTTTATCGATCGATGGCATGCCATTTTTTATATCAGCATTTTATTTTGTGATTTTGAATCGATCTTGTTTAATCTATTATCCAGGTATACTACGGTGCTAGTGAGATTTTTAAATGTATTTAAAGTTGTTCTATAATCTACTATAAATTAAGCGTCTACGTCTGTCAAGATAATTATTATAATATGATGTTTAACATTGAACTCTGAACGTTTTCATTTCATCAGCACAAAGGTATTAACATAAAACAATAACAGACACCTTTGCACACTATTAGAGTCTTTTGTAAGCTAAAATGCGTTAAATACCTTTGTTAATTTTTACAATCATCCCATTCTGATAGAAATGCCTTAAAACTAACCTCCGATTCAAAAACATTTTGAGATATCATAGATTATCTTGCATTTGGTTTTTTTTAGTTTTGTATATTTATTATTGTCTGTGGAATTTTGTTTCCATCCAGGGTATAAACGGATTCCCGTTTTTTTGCGGCGCTCGCATCACTAAATAAAACAAATGACACGCACTGTGCTCTGCAGTGTTGTCTTGCGTTATGTTGCTTAGTGTACCAGTTATCGGTTCAATGTTGTTTCATACGGTGTCCTGTGGTTTTTACAAGGAAACCAATGACTAATGATATTTTTTGGTTTGGTTACTTAATGCTTGTATTGGGAACTCCCTTAACTTTCACTTGTGAATCAAGTTTTAGAATCAGAAATTGATTTTATTCAACCAATGATTAAGCAGTTGATTAAATTCCTATTTTCAAAGTTTTCGTAATTGTTGCAATGCAGATGGTCCCATATTTTCTTGACAGTTTAACAGCCTTTTGAAACTGGCAGATTCTATAAAAAGATGATGTTTTTATTTTGAGCCAATGAGTTAATTTTGTCGAGTCTTTCTTTAAGTCTTTTTTTGTGTTCTATTTTGTTAAGAAAACTGTACCTAAAAGATTAATACGAACAACATCTCATTTCATCTAACTATCTTTGCACCATAAATATTATTTAATTGGTTTATAAATTAATTGACTATTAAGAGGATTAGAATGATTGCCTTGTATTCCAGTATGATTCCAGCACAATTGTAAAGTTGTAATACTGTATTTTTTTTTGACAGTGCTTTAAATTTAACCATGCATTCAAACTGAGCAACTTTCAATATGGAGCCAACTTTGAAATCGCAAAAAAAATTTTTTCCTTAATGACTGACAGGCAATTTATCCTGCATAATAACAAAAGTGTGGTTAGCTTTCGCATTTTTTTGTGGGCGAAAGGGTAGCCACCTATCAATTACAAATTGCAACCATGGTAGTTGATGACTTTATTAAGGTTTCCGTCCATCCCGAAAACGAAAAGTATTATGCGGACGTGAATTTATGTAGGCTGTAAAATTATAAATTGATTTAAAAATTAGAATTGGGTTGGTTTATAATGTATTTTTATATACTGACGACTGACGTATTACAATTAAGGATAATTTATAACACATTATTATTTCCTTTTAGCTTCTTTAAATATAGGTAATTCCATTTATGGTGATACATACATAGAGTTCCATAATGAGCCAATACTTTTATAACTTTAAGAATTTCTATTCATATATTTATGTTTCGTGGGTAGTTCACATCTACTCTATGAACTGGAAAACAGTTTTCGAATGTTACACGTTAGAGGCGCAGGCGCAGCGATAACGCCCGCTTAGAAAGTAACATTTCTCCATCCATTAAGTTAATGTAAATTTATTCCGTACGACATTATCGTGTCGTAGTTCATATTCAAGGCCGTCGATGTTTTGCTTCGATGACTTCTTGGAACCAATTCTGTTTTTATGTGCGTTTATGTTTTGAATGTTTGATGTAGGGAAAGTCCGGTTCTTTATGCAACTGTTCATTGCAGAAGATTATCCTTTTGTTTTTCTCCATTATGATGGATGTAAGTGATGCGATAATACCAAAGTTTTATGATATTAATGCTACTAATAACCTTCATTATAGCGTAGATCAATATTTGTCGAAACATTATCTGCCTTTTAGGCTACATCGCAGTCAGGTAAAAGAACAACAAAATAGCGGAACTTTAATTGTAAATTATCTGGATCACATACTCAAAGAAGCAGAGGAAGTGAACGATGTAATCCATCACCGACAACAAACAGTTGACGGTGAGTATGTGGCCAACGAGACCCTGAAGACAAAGGCGAAGCCACTAAACTTGCAACAGGGTCATTTGTTAGACAAGGCACTCAATTCATTACGTAGATTTGCTACAAAAAATATCTACGTACGAAGATTTGCAACCGGCACGTTCCACAAATAAATCAGTCATAGTTCCAGTAGGACATAAAGTTTGTTTATCATCAACCAATTGGCATGCAAGTATCCTGAAGTCTGGCGAGTGAACCGTTTAACCATGATTTAAATCAGAATATTGTAAAAATTCACGCGTTTCGTATAACTACTACACTAGAGCAGAGAGTTGAAATCTGTGGACTGACACCTAACATTGAGCTTTTGAACGTGTGCCAACCGCGAGCTAACAACGACAAGGAAAAAATAGCCGTGTCAAACGTTACATAATTAACTGATATTGCAAGAATATGACGTCCATATTTCAATAACAGCTTGCATTAGCGGGCCAATAATGACAAACAAATAACGGAAATTTGACTAAAAACCTTGATCCTTTTGAGAATGCCTCATTACGGCTTATCGGAGTCGATGACCTCGAGTTCACAGGAGTTACGCGAAAGGTATGCCAAGGAGATAACTCTTTGCCTTAATGACATGGGGAATGCATTACGGATGGTCGGATCGGGATTTGAAGAGGCGTCGAAAGCGGATTAACTGATCTCAGAAACAGTTAAGTATCGGACATTAAATCTTATGCTGCTTTGTCTGTTGCTTAAGAAGATTAACAAGGCTTTGTTGAGAATATTGGATAATGCCTAGAGCTTTTACGATCTGAGGAAGAAACTTAGTTCATTAAGGATTCTCTATTAGTGGTCTGATGAAAGCGCGCAGATATTGAGAAAGCTAAATATGATTATCTATCTCTACCCCATTAGTTTGTGAAGATCTATCTATCTAACTATCACCTCAAAACTAAACTGCACGTAATCTCATAAAATTGCGATGATACTGCAGCACAAATAGAAGCTCATGTTAATGACTAGTTAAGTAACCAGTTATGAGCTCTTCACCACTTTCACGGCTGATTTCTAGTGCAACTAGATGTTGATGTTACTTTTAATGAAATGTTGCTCCTGGCAACATTCTCAATTAGCGATGCATAAAGCTTTCCATATATTATGCATGCAATTTATTGACACTGCCTTGATAAATTGGAAAAGTTATCCAGTAGAAAGTAAACATCGAGTTTGTCGTTGTGACCTTCAATTCTCAAAATTAAGTTTCCTTTTGAATCATATGTTCTTGGTATTCATATTCCTCAAAAGGAAGTCAGTGGTTGATGGGTGTGCCAGTGACCTCCTTGCGGAAGACTGATTCCAGTCGCCGAGTGTGACTGGTTGGGTGACTTTTCCGCGCAGACGCATCTCAAGTTGGTCGGCCGCGACATTGACCCGCCATACATACACGATCGGCCAATGCACCGGGTGTCGCAGGCTCTTTGTTTATGTCCTGAGGGCCTGAGAGGCCTACCGTGCGAGTTGCGAGCTCGTACATTGTCCTCCTCAAAGAGGATTATAATAGTCTAGTTAACGCAAATGATATTGAAATTTTTAGGAATTCTTGCGTGGGCATGGATGTTCTTGAAAAAGTGTATTTATAAAGCAGTTCGGCTAGACGACGTTGAAGATTTTAGGTTTTAGGGGCAGTACAATTTTATCTTCTATATTATTATACCTACATATTCCTTAAAGTAGAGGCCATCTAGGATTCCTAGCAAAGATGACAATCGGTGTTGTAACGGAATACAATGTCATTGTTTATAATAGGAATAATTGATTTTTATGCAGTATTCATAAGACCGCTAAGATTTGATTGTAACCGAGTTCAAATAAAATTGTTCGCACGGCTAACGGAGAGAGGTGCTTTCGTAACACGTTAATGACATTCCACTCAGGTTGAGCTCACGGGGTGCGTCAGAGCATTCGTCACAGGCCTGCAAGGCATTACGTAAATACCCTACATTCAGGATGCATTTTACGTAGACAGCAGGCCGAAAACCAATTTCCTGAAATACGGGAATCGTGGTGACGCAAAGTCCGACGCCCGCGCTTTCAGCGGCGCCTGCGCTGGACCCATTTTAGGACATGACTAACGGAAATTCGACTCCTCTCTCCCTGACCCGCTCCCTCCCGTGGGACGCGGCATGCGTTCGTCTCGCTCGCACTTAAAGCTCCAAGAAATCTTTTAATAGTGTCCACGGCCGCGATCTACTTTCAACTTGCGGCGGGAAATGTGCAAGATATTACTATGATTTTTTAAAATTCGCGCGCGTTTTCGTTGCTATAGAAATTTTTTATTTTTATTTAAATTATAATTTGAAATATAATTTAGTTTTTTTTGTATGCAGCCTAAGAAAAAAATTGCTTTAACATGAAAACCTGTTATTGTCAATAGGGTATTTAATTAACATTAATAACAAAAGCAGACTAAATGGATTATGTAGCCCGAGACAAAATTAAATCTACTAATTTGTCTAGCTCGTGATATGTTGTAGGTGGCTGTGCACTAAAAATAGATTCATAATCTGATGAATTTATATTTGCACTGTAATTTATAGCTCAGCTAAAGATCAGATGTAGTACGAGCGCATAGTAAAACTCAATAATAGAGAGGACCTTTGTCAACCGGAATTTTAGATAAAAGTAAAAAAAAAAATGTAAATACACAAACATGAGTCACGATTTCCAGCGAGCGATAAGGTTATACTACCGATATTTATTGCGAACGATGGTCTGCGGGAATTTTAACGAACACTCCAAGTTTTAGTTTACCTACCCCTCGTAGCCAGTCTGTCAACATAGGTGAGTTGAACTGACCTTTTTCTGTTGCTTCTCCCAAGCCGGGTCTAGGAGACCCTCCCGCTCCCATTCCTCCTCTTGTTCCATGTACCCGTCTGGATACCCGTCATAGTTATTCATCACCCCGTTGTCCATCATCATGGTCACCGCACTGACCGTCGATTTCGATGTTCGTTCGAGCCTATGACCGCGAACTCGCGTGTGTTGGTTCGCTCCGCGCACTGCAACAAGCAGCCGGCCGCGCGCCTGCTGCGAGAAGACTGGCGCACGAGCGCTCCCAGCGGTAGCGTGCGGAACTTTTTAGTTGCGTTCCTTTCTACGTGAACAACTGTCAGAAATCCTAAAAGCAGCAAAGCAATTTGTGATTGTGCTCCGTAGATTTAAGTCTCGGTCTTATATTGTGAAGAATGTTGTCTCTCTCGGTGAGCCTATAGAAGTTTAAAAAAGAGTGGTTTTAAAATACCTTTTGTGAACAAACAAAAAAAAAGAAACAATTTAAGTTCAAATTATGTAATGAAAAATCATTTCGGTTTTTTTTACCTATGATTGTATCCTGCAAGCCAATTTTGTATAATTTCAATGATGAGGCTGATAGTTTTCAAAATCTACTGGCAGCCCTGCTTTCTACGTTTTGTGAGCATTGTTTTTGTATCGGTGGCAAAAAAAAACATTTTAAGTATGTAGGTAACTGCCAGTTGCACGTACGTTAATTAAAGTTAATCCTCCATTAAATCTCTTGCTGTCACTTTTTGTCTTGACGTAGTAAAAGCTAGCAAGAGATTAATTGAAGGGTTACCTTTAATGAACATACGTGGAACTGACCGTATGAACCTATATTAATTTTGAAATCTATTTATCATATCTTTGAAATAAGCTCAAGACCTACCTATGTTTTTGTAATTCATTTTTAACAAATTTTATTTGTTTAACGTAAAAAGTTATAAATGAAAACGAAGCATTAAAATTGGACTGTTCCGTTTGAACATTTTTATAAGCAGTATTTCGGGTTTTGGAGTTATACAGGGATAACTTGGTGATGGTTGCAGCAAGCGTTTGTGAAGTTTACAAGGAAGATAATAATTGAATCACTGTTACATCCACGGAACATTATAAGAGGGGTTAGAAATGCAAAGTAGCTCTTTTGCTTCGGAGACGGCTATCGCCACTTGTCTTCCCGCTCACGCTGCTACAATTACTCATGCCCTCTCGCTCGCACCTCGCCGCGCGCCTTATGGTGTTATGCCAATCATTGCATTACCTGTGGCGACACGTTCCACGCCTACTTTGCACTTCTAACCCCTCTTATAATGTTCTGTGGTTACATCGCTAGGTTCTGATCTGATACAGTCATAATAACTGCAAACCTCAGTATTTCATTTTCGTATCGCTTAATTAATAATTATAGCTAGATTTTAAGATTTTTCTGTTTGCAGTTTCCCGCTTTTTCTCTACTAAAATTTTTAATTTATTGGCATGATAAGAAGTTATCCCAAATAGACAAAAGTTCACCCTAAGACCCCGCTGAGTTTGCTATGAAATGGTATTAAAGGTATGTTTTTTGTATTACCTATTTGTATGTGTGTACATATGCTTATGCTTTGCATACCTATATGGTGTGTGAAATATCAAAATGTTTGATATTTATAATATTTATATGATCTATATAAAAAATGGATATACAGAGTCCTTCTTAATATGCTGACACTTTTAAGGGGATAAACAGACCATCAAACTGAAAAACTTTCTCTATGGGACCAACATCGAAATCGCGAAAAAAAAATTAGCTGTCCCATACATTTGGCTCGAGTAGGTGTGCGGTTTTGTATTGAAAGCTGATTTTGACGTTGGTGCCATAGAGAAAGTTGTTTGACAGTTCATGGACAGGGATGGACAGTTTGTCTGTTCATCTCCTTAAAAATTAAATACAGGGTCCTTCTTAATATGCTGACACTTTTTAAGGAGATGATCAGACCGTCAAACTGAACAACTTTCTCTATGGCACCAACATCGAAATCGCGAAGCCCTGGTTATAATGTTTTCAACTTTGCTTCTTTAGAGTGGTTAAGGAATTATTTCCATTCTGAAACCATCAATGTAGGTATGTAACCAAACTTACTAAATGCCTTGCTATAACTGCATTCTTAAGAAAGTTGCTAACACTAACTTATATAGCTACTGCTATTTTACTGTAGTAACTACCTAATGTCTGCGACCATCCTGAAAGGGATTTATTATCTACATTAGATATCTAACTATTTTTATCTAACTAGTTAGTGCATATCCAATTGTCATTGATTAGGTATCTACTAACAAGGTACTACCCGTACAGAAGAATCACTTCGAAAACAGATTTAAAAGAATAGCGTAATAAGGTGCAAAGTTCGCACCCGCCCTATCGTACAATTCGCGAATAACCTATCAACCGATACAAACCGCGCGCGTGCAAACAAAAATGAACCGAGGCATTAGACATGAAAGCTGAAAAGCCTTTACATAGTCTCCCTCTTTCATTAATTCACGTGCTGGCAGCGTAACATCGCTAGGGTTTTCAAGTCTCGCATTGACTACTCACAAGATGGCGGCACATCTAATGAGATTTGACCAAGAAGTTTACACCTTATAACCTAACCTAACCTATTGCCATTCACCCTTAGAGAATCCATTCACCCCTAGGTGGGGCTCGGCCGTCAAGCGTACCTGAGCTGTGGAGTGAGACAGGCCTGGAGTGCGATTTTTGAAACTCATACTTTGAACTCAGCAGTTGAAAATGTCAATATTACTATGGAGATATGCATCTTTCTACTGCTGATTTGACTTTCAAAAATCATACTTCAGGAGTGAGGAAAGATGCATATCTCCATAGTAATTTTGAAATTTTCAACTGCTGAGTTCAACGAATGAGTGGTAATGAGTTTACATCCATGTAACTTACATTCGTAGAGGGGAAAAGGTTTAGGATTATGGTTTAGTAAATCATTGTTAAAATACACAAAAAAATTTATTCACCACATAAAATTTCATTGAATAATAATCTTGATCATGCAAAATAACAGTTCATTATATGTTATTTATTATATTCTTTGAAGATCCCACATATTAACATACTTATAGCAACATTCACGATCACAGGAAGGTTAAAATTTCGGAATAGAAAACTTATATATCTGCAAAGAGCTTGATACTTCATTATATTTGGTGTTACTACAAATTAAACCTAACATACATACATGGATGAGTATTACAATATAAACTGATAGATCTACTACAATATTTATGTTATAATTATAATAAATTCTGTCATATTGAGATCATACACTGAACATACTGGATGTTCCATAAGAACACTTAAAATTCATAATTAAATTTTGTGCTTTTATTATTGTTTCACTGCCATGTTTGATCTTGGAGACTTCACGCAAATTAAAACTATATAAGTAGGAATCACATCCCACATCACAACTGGGTATCATGCGACTAAGATTTCACCGAGGACTATATGCAGTAGCATCCACTTGTGAAGGCATTTCCGCCCGCCAAGCGTGACATTTACGGTAAATCCTTGTTTATGAGGGAAGTCCATGTCCAGCAGTGGACTTCTTGACGTTGATTGTGATGATGATATAAATGCGAACATTAGAGCTAGGAAAATTCAGGTTTTCTTATTATTATAGGTCAGAATTTGTGCAATGTTTTAAATAACAGTTCGTAAAACTCTTCAGTCGGTATTTCTTTTAAGTTAGATACCGGTGTTGACTCGAATAAAGTTTTCTATCATACTAACAACTTTGTTTTTAATTTTGTGTGAGTAAGATAGACAGATATCATAATGATGTTAATCACTGAAATACCAACTTCTAACGTTTAACGCCATACAAAATTTTAGCTTTGAGCAACTCAATAATGATATTTTATACACACCTACAACCATTCACACCAATAGAAGATTCATTTTTGTAAATTTTTCTCAAGTATAAAAACTTTACTGACAATTCAACGGGATTTTTACTTCTCATTCTTTACTCAGAACTTTTAGAAATGTTTTTAAATTTTAGGCTACATATTTATATATTAACACCTATTTGTTAAACAATTCTTTTAGTTATAAGACCCATTTAACAGGATTGAAGAGTACTGCAGTCTTCGGACAAATTATAAAGACACCTCTAATCTGAGAAGTCTTAAACAAATTGGATGATTACATACATTTGAATGGTATGATTAAATGTTTAATTGAAGAAATAATCTGAACAAGTAATATCTTACTTTTTTACACTTTGTGACAAGGCTCATTTGGTTATTTATTTTGAAAACAGAAATAAATGATTTCTCCACCAGTTGGAAAATAATATTATATGCTCTATTAGCAGGTATAAACTAAATTTAATAGTCGATTCAAATGACTGTAAGAAAACAAACAACAGACAAAAAGAATAAGGAATTAGCAAGACGGGCCTATATAATATTACACAGTAAGATAGATATATAAAATTCTATAACATTTGGTTCAGAAGACTCCATCTTAACAATTTACATAAAATACATTACATAGCTTACCTAAGAAGAGATTGAGTTGAAGATGAAACAGATAAGACTAGTCATAATAAACGATTACTTAGATAATGCAGTCTGTCATTAATCTTCATAAGTAAGTTACAAACTTATACTAGTTACCAGACTGCAAGGTTCAACTTTAATTAAATGTTAAAGTTTTGGTGCACAGAGTTCCTTCAAACGATAAACACTTGTCCATATAACAGAAAATAATTTTAAACGAACATTACTCGTGAGAGACATCCGTGTGATAAAATTATAGTAGTAGATAATTCAAAGAAAAATGTTTTTAGTTCAAATAAATTAATTCGAATTAAAAGTATCTATTAATGGATGTTTTTATTAGCCACATAAGGGATGAGATTTCGCTATTACTATAGGTACACACTTTATTATCTACGCTACTAACGGATAGCAGAGTACAAAAATAATAAGGCAAAATTTTATATAATAATGTTTGCATTGCTTTGTTTTGTTAAGTTAAGTCTGATATCAAAATCACTGTAAGAAAAGGACATTAACAATTATAGATACTGTTAAGAAGATTGACTGATATATTATGTATAGACAGAGACATTGTTAGTCTATGAAAATATAAATTATTTTCGGGGACACAAAATAACGGGTTAAAATATATTTGCTCTCACTGATGGATCACAGAAAGGGATAGCGTGATTTGTACCTGATGTTACATAAATATAATTTTCCATAATTTATTCGTCAGAGTACACATACGGTTACTCCAATCTTTTTGGTACCAAAAATAGAGACGATTATGCTGAACACGTTTAGCTAGATGTAAAAAATATAGGTATCAATGAACAACAACAAGGAACTAGGTATTCGAGAAGTGTACAAATGTTTCTCGTACCTCTACTCAAGTACATCTATAACAATAATACTTTTAGAAGGCGTCAACATACCACATTTTAAGAAGGACTCAGCCCCATTCACTCTTCATAATCTATCTAATACACTGATATTCCTCACAGCTCCATGCTTATATACCGTAGTCGAAGCTTTCAAATTCTGAGAACCTAGAGTCTTGTTTCTGAAGTCGCTGCTGACACGCCTCGATGTAACTATCCTGTATCCGGTACATTCCAGAATTCGCCTGATACATTAGCGTTTCAAGAATTCGCTCGTTTTTGATAGCCTTCGACGGGAGAACAACTTTTATCAATTCCTGTGGTGAGATCCTATACAATTTAAGATCTCTGGCTAACCTTTCCATTGTGCATTTAAATTCATTTTTGGCATCAGTCTTATTGACGGTCTTGGCCTTTATTTTGTTTCGAGCCCAGCTGAGCATAGCTTCGAATTTCCTGACTTCTGGCACTTCGAGATTCCGGCACATGATCATCTGCACCATGGACTCCGAGAGGTTGAGGAACTCCGTCGTTTGGAAGAGGGCGTACGCTCGCTGCTCACTGAATGCCAGGATCATGTTTACTAGTTCAGAGGCCGAGGTGTACCGCCAGTAGTAGTTTTCTAATGATATCAGCATCGTGCAAACCTGAAGAGATACAAATTAATTTAGTTTTAAGTTACAAAGTTCTTTATTTGGGTATTTATAATGAGGCGTTTGTGTTTCTGGAAGACAAAACATGCCATACGACATGATGATGATATGGGGTTCATTCTTAGACTTTTACAACTGTCGTGAAGTAAGGAGGGCAAATCACAAACACATCTTATTAATCTTGTCAAATAAACAATGATCAATTCTATGGCCGAGATTCTGAGACGATTTGTAAGTCATAGTTCGGACTCCCGTATGTCAAAATCCATTCATTTTCGCCACGCTTAGCTCGAGCTAAGACCAAAAAAATCGTCTCTGAATCTCGGCCTATGAGTATTGAGTAATAGATGCCAACAAAAGTGTTCCTCGTACGATAGAAATAGGTACTGTTTGTTAAAACTCACAACTTCTATCCTAAGGAATTGCTTGGCGTGATGGAAGCAAGCTTGCAGCAATTCTGGCAGGTCATAATGTTCAGCAGCACATATGAGGCCAGGTATGGATGCACAGGTCAGAGGACAACTGCCGGTGTGCAAGTAGTCGAGGAGGATGCGGAATGTCTCCGGGTCGAACTCTATTATTGAGAACTGAAAAACAACGAATATGGATTTTATTATATCGATCACACAGGGATCTAAACCTGAAATTAAGTTGAACCTATGTACATGTTTATTGGAAAGAAAGGTAAAAGAACTCAAATCAATAATTTTTTAGTTTCTTGTCCATTACTTATTTATTTTTTAAGCCCTGTTCCGTATTTCCATATTCTGTTACATAAGGACAAGCAGATAGATAGGATGAGCTGAAAAGCCGCAACAGATACAGTTTTGTTAACATTCTTGACCTAAATATTCGTCAAGGCGATATTTACAAATATAAAATTTGGCTAAGAAACAAATGTGTGCGAACCCATTACCAAGCCTCTGTGCCCCTAAGAACATGCGTAAGTGTCTCTACTTTATTACCTCAGTCTGTGCAAGTTTGGCACGGTCCACTTTTTGTGCGTCTGCACACACCGACAATCTTGGAACTGCTAATGCTGCGTTTTTGTCCTTATCCTTGTCTTTTCCGTCTTTGTCTGTAAAAATATTAATTTCTTATATTAGCAATCCGCATTTTGGGCGCGTGGTGGACGAATGCCCATACGTCCTCCCCGAGGGTAAATTTGTGCCCTCCAGTAGGACGTATATAGGCTGGTGATGATGATATTACAAAGTGACTTACGGGACGTCTTGAATGAAGCAAAGCATATGCTCACGACTATATTCCCCGAGGGGGTAGTCAGAGATATTCTGAAAACTCAGAACATACACTATTCAATAGTAGCTCCGAAACTCTGTCCAGTGTGACGGGGAGTGAGGCCATTGCCACTTCTAATTGACAGTAATACATGCCTCGAAATTCAAGCATGCTCACGATGTTTTCCTTCACCGTAAAGGCAGTGGTGCTACAAATCGTACATAAATTCCGAAAAACTCCAATGACTCGCACCAATGTGCGAGTCGGCCTGGGGCTAGGCGGGGATCGAACCATCGCCTCCTGCACGACAAGCAAGATTACTCGCCATAAATGCAGGCATAGTCTTCTAACTGGCAGATTGAGAACTGGAGATTCACGTCAATAAGAAACTTACTGGAACAGTCCTGTGAACTGGCCCATTTCTTCTTATCATCGGCATTGAGTTGCGAGTGCTGTTTTCGAATAGAGCGTCCCCATCCGGCCGTGATTGTGCCCAGCCGGGAGAATGCTCGCTTTACCATCGGAGAACTTGGCACACTTTTTGGCCTGGAACAAAGGAAAGGAATACAGAAAAACTGATACTAATTTTGAATAGTTACGTGTATTCTGGGTTAAGTTTAAAAATAATGTTGTTTAAAGTAGTTCGTGGGCGTAGGTATGTTATGTTTATTGTCGAGGCATGCGGTAGCTTAAAAATATCAAAACTCAATAGATTAGAATGTCACATTAACCTACTGTGTATGAGATTTTAATACGTTTAAGTACGTTTCTTTTAATATTTTACAGAAAATGCTCCTTTTTTTCCATGCACAATTAGGTACAATGTATTTAATGTTCGTGGAAAAAAATAAAACTTTACATTATTAATATCAAAATTAACTGTTATCTAAACTTTCATGCATGCATATGCTCACGATTATATTTCCCGAAGGGGTAGTCTGGGATATTCGGAACTTTCAGCGATTTCATTTTATCTTTATGATATGCTTAAGCTAATGATGTGATGCTTACGCTTTTCAGAATAATAATTATTTTGACCAAGGTTTACAGGTAAATGATCCTGAGCACCAAGCGATCGCAGTCCGGATCGATGGGGACTAATTTGCTTCAAGAAAAATACGTTGAAATGATGTCTGAAACCATTTACCTACTCGAAGTACCAATTACCTTGGGGACTCGATGTCAGGCACCTGCAGAAAGTTACTGCTTTTCTGTCGAGCAGGTGTTGGAGATAGAAGTGTAGGTGCAGGCCGTGACAGTAACTCTGCCACTGGAACCTGTGGCGATCCGAACCCCGTTTGGATACCGTATAGCATCTCTTGGAATACCCTGGAAGGATCAGATATTCCTCTTTACTCATGAGATTAATTGTTGGCCAGGTAGATCGAAAAACATCGAAGTTGAGCAGTAAAACAAGTTTTGGTTTCGTAAAATTGATTTCCGTCTGGTCTCACCTGATTGTAAGTGAACATAAGGTGGAAAGTAGAGACGTTATACTATTTGATTGCTTATAGGAAATCTGGCAATCATTGGAATGATTTATTGCATCATTAGTCAGCGATACTCGTTTCTACAATGTCAAGGTCGTAAAGAAACAGTTCAAGGACATTCGTCAGAAAGTTAATCAACTAAAACTCTTATTATAATATTAGCTTACCTGCTTCTAACACCTAATATAGCTCGAACACCAATGAATTTGGTCTTCTGTTTCGACTGCCCCACCAGGAAGACGACGTCAAACAGCTGGGCGTTCTGAGCAATGTTCAACTCGCTGTTCAAGAAGACTCTGGTGAAGTCCTTGGCGAGTTGGTCGTAGTCTTCGAACTGATCTCTAACGGAGTCGAGGAGTGGGGAGGATGGTCGCATGTGACCTATGGGTCGCCATGAACCTGGAAAAATTGTGTGGGTCTGTGGTTAGATATTGAATAACATATCTAGGTAATCAGAAACTTCATGACCAAGCTACGCTCAATGACGTAATAATGAATTTTTCTGATGATGGAAAACTTGTAAGAGCCGTTTTTAAATACATGCAGTATAAAACATATCAAAGGGGTTGACGAGAATAGGTAGATCTCATTCTTAAACAGCGATGTCAACAAACTAGGACAGCACAGAAACAATTCACAGAATATAAGTATTTGTGTCTGAGCTTCGGTATTGGAAACGATTACCGAAGCTAAGCGACGTCAGGTCCGGTCAGTCTTTGGATGGGTGACAGTTTAGTGGTATTTTATCTCGAGCGTTTCCGTGCTTCAGAAGGCACGTTAAGCTCGGAAAGTTCCGACAGATGGCGTTGTAACTATTCGTTATGCTAGGTCAGAGGCCTATTAAGACGGCTTGTAAATTATCTGCCAGCAAGTTGACCACTAGCTTGCCTCCACTAATACGCACTGGGCCTGCGTGGTGCAGTGTGGCCCATTCCCTCTCACTATTATTCGTGAGAGGAGGCCTTTGCCCGGCAGTGGGATTGTATAGGCTATGACAACAACAATTTGATGATAAATAATGTCTCAATAATTTTGAAGGACTTCGGCTTCTACCTATTAGACCAAGCACATACCTCTTCTGTAAGGTTTCGGTATTTGTCCAGTTTCCGCATGGTTCTGTAAGTTGGCGACAATATCTTCAAGCATCTGACTTCTCGTCCGCTCCTGCATTCTCGCAAACTTTGGCGCCGAATACGACGCTCTTTCCCCATTCACTATCTTTGTTAGTAACCATTCTCTGGAAGAAAGATTATTTTACATACTTGTATCATTTTCACCGATCATTCTCTTAGTTTCATAGCACATAATTTGCTGTTTATAAATTCGCATAATTTTCAAAATTTGCAATGTTTTTGAGCAAGCAAAACGACATAGTTAATACCTAGGTATCTCTATCTGGAAATACCTCAATTTGGCAAGTCGCAAAATCAAGTTCAAATCCACAAATTCTGCTAAAGTTTAGTTGCAGCAAACCGCTTAGTTCAAGCTTAATTATTTCAACTAAATTTGGTTTCCAGTAACTTGGTTTAGAAACCAAATTAAGGCGATCCTGTTACACGTTCTGATAATCGCATTGCCTATTGCAATAGTTCAGAGTATCCAATTTAAGTTTGAATAATAAGCAAAGTTACGGGAGTTGCATTGCAAGTTGTTTAGAAATAGTTTGGAAGTTGTTAAGGATACCTGAACATAGGGCCCTTGTCGAAGACGCTCTGCTCCCAGAGGTAAGGCTTGTAGGCACCGACTTCATCTCGAGTCACAACTGATACTTCGTAGCGCGTCGGCCGCCTTTTTATTTTTGCTGATACTCTAACTGTAATTGTAACATGTGTAAACAAGGAGTGTGCGCTGAAATTACGGGTAAAAGAATGGAGGAAGACGATATAATATTGCGTCGACTCCAAGTAATGGAATAAGGGCAGGGAGACGATGATGATGATGACTCTAACTGTAATTGATAATGATTTATAATTTTTAACTCGGAGCTTGTTGCCCCACACGATTAGAAGAAGATAATGATTTACAGGGTTTTCAGTAAAAAATCAGCATTTCTTTATGTCTTCCTATTCTCATCTGTCAATAAGCCTTGCTACAACAACAGCTGCACGCCTTAGTAGGTAGTTGTTGCAATGTTACTCACCGTAGTTTATTGCGATACGTGAACTCACCTAAAATGAACGTGTGTAGAAAGTGGCTCTTTATACAAGCGGGTGAGAAGGCAGTATTGTCAGCTTCTAGAAATACGACGCACACTATATCGTTTCCTATGTGACGTTTTCTTTGTAGTTTCTGTGAATCGTGCCTTTCGTAAGGCAAAAGTGTTGAGACGTGAAACATGATCTCTATGCCTCTCCAATTTGTGTAAACAGAGTAAAGACCGGTTAAGTCGTGTACCGTATCTAAACCACCTTTGTATTTGTCGAAACCTGAAAACATGTATCCAAATTAGTATAGTGCCAAACGTTAGATGCACACGATGTTAGGTAAAAGCTATCGTCATCGTGCACATTTTGTTGTTTTCTGGTAAATGGAAGTAGTGTTTTATTAGGTAGATTGCTAACCTGGTATTATATTAATATTATTTATCAAATATTAATTTGATAAATGAAATTGACTTTATGTTCTATAAATTAACCAACAAAACTATAATCTATCATAATTGACGGTATATTTTCATCAATTTATATTTTCTAAGCTTTAAGGTCATACATATAGGTACGTAAACAACCCATTTTGACCTAATCCACGCCTACAAGAGATTTTTCGATATCGTCCATTAATAATAATAATATAACGGTAAAAGCTTTTATGTTCAGGCAGAAATAACGTACCTGCTTTCTGAACTGATATTTGTATAAGTAAGTATATAAGTATACTATCTTATATTTTATTTCACCCAAAACAAACATTCCTAAAACTGTGTTCATTGTTTTCCAACCAATATCAATATACGACACTAACGTTTTAAGCAAGTTTTAAGTTATATTTTTCACAAATACAATTGATACGATATCCCGGTCGTTTTCCAGTTCCCTATGGATTTCCTGGTTTCTTATTGGTTCTTCGTATGGTTGCTCTATAATTTAAGTAGCTATTTGATTATTATTTTGTCTCTAAACAGGTTATACAACGTGTTAATGAATATGAGCAAAACCTCATACACCCCAACTGATTTATAACAAAATAATTAGATTGAAACAAGAGTTTCATTATTTTGATAGTTAACATTTAAAGTTATTCGCATTTAAGTTTTCAGGCAATAATGATTTGTTTTCATTTCAGCAATGAATGAAAGCGCTAACGTGCTCACGGATACATTTTAAGAATCTTGTTTTGGTAGTAAGTAGGGTGAGAGTGCCCGAGCGGCGGGTTGAGATCGATATCAGTAAATTTTAAATTTTACAAAAAAATTATTGAATCTAGAATTAAACATTTTAACGGGTTCTTACCGCGTTTAAGTATAATTCTAGATTAAATTATAACCGCGTAATCCTCAAAGACTATAAATGATTTAATATTTTGAAAAAAATTACCTACTTTTAAACCATGATAATTCGATTCTGCTCTCGATTCTAAACAAGCTACTTTCTAGTTTTGCGCTAATTCATTAATACGTTGTATACACAACAACAAAAAAATATTTTAGAGAAATAATCTAAACAGATCTATAAGTTCAATGTATCTTGACAATCCTAGGATATAATTATATACCTACCTAATACTTACCCATTATATTTTTAAAAGTGTAGATATACCTAAAATACCTAAGTAGCGAGCGATATCGGCTGCGTAATTTTCCCCGTTATTGAAATCAGTTATAATTATTTACTTTGTTTTTGTATTTGAATTTAAATTTTGGTCGTATGTTAAGAAAATATGTTTAATATCTGTATGATTTTTATTTTTACTACTACCCTTACCTTTTAGTCGAACTTTCTCCCCAAGAACTTGTAAGAACTCATCGAACATCGGAGAGTTCTCATTATTGTCCAAAATTTCCTCCTCCGTGTATTGGTTCTCCTTTACGTATATCACTCCGACTTTTAGTTCTGACTTTATGAACACCTGAAGAAAGATAATAATGTTATTGAACATATCCCTATATATACCTATATATAGGACAGTAAACTAATAGGTTACTTTTTGGGGCGATTTGAATGTTTTCAGATAAAGAGTTGATAACTTTTTTCATTTGCCTCCATCAACCCGTAGTACCTACCTACTGCTATGACACACCACACACAGCGTTTTCATGCTGTCTAAATCTATGGGAACCTTGAAGGTGGTATGGGCCGGTTTACCGCCAGGAAGCAATGTAGCAGCGATCCCTGAACATGCTACAGCGAGGGTCATCTTGCCTTGTCGTCTGATTTCCGCTAGAAGTATTGCCAGTGAGAAGTTTCAACCTATTTTCGATCCAAATGAAGACAGCCCAATTGTCAAAAATACATTGAGCTCTTTAAGCTACGAAAAATATAAAGCGACACAGATCAACCCTGCTGGTTTTAGTAGATTTGTTTTGTTTGAATATTTCTTGGCCACTTCGAGATGTTTTATACAACGTGTTAATTAATACGCGCAAAACCTCATACACCCCAACTGATTTATGACAAAATAATTAGATTGAAACAATAATTTCATTATTTTGATAGTTAAAATTTAAAGTAATTCGCATTTTAAGTTTTGGGGCAAAAATGATTTGTTATCATTTCAGCAATGAATGAAAGCGCTAACGTGCTCATGTATACATTTTAAGAAACTTGTTTTGGTGGTAAGTAGGATGAGAGTGTCCGAGCGGTGGGTTGAGATCGAGTTCAGTAAATTTTATATTTTACAAACATAATATTTATTTTATTGAAAAAAAAATCCTATGTTGAAACCTTGATAATTCGATTCTGCTCTCGATTCCAAACAAACTACTTTCTAGTTTTGCGTTAATTCATTAACACGTTGTATATTATGTTACTCCGGGATATAAACTTTCACTATACGAAGTTTCTTCAAAATCCGTTCAGTAGTTTTTGCGTGATGAGCGTTCAAACAGACAGACAAACAAACAAACAAATTAATAACCTTTCTAACATGTTCAGTTACCGCCCTGGTTGGTTTTTTTCCGAATACATTCAATGTACAGACTTTTTTGCGTTTACGATCTTCTTATATAGGTAGGTATAGACATAATATTCCAAATGAAATAACGGATGTCACGAATATAAACGAGTGATTAAATTTAGTCGTTAGCTTAAAAGATACATTATTCCTGTTCGTATCGTATTGTATCATTATCTTGCTGAACAAAGTCCTTAAATTTTATCAAGATAGGTATAATATACAGTTCTTTACTCAATCTAAGACTGGAAGTAAAGTCGTCAAATACGTAACGTCGCGGCGGGACCTAAGTCTACATGACAAGAAACTTTGTAAGGAAAGTTCATTACTAGGTGTACCTAATGAATCCGAAATAAAACGACAAAATATTATGCCCCGGTTCCATTTAATAACGATCCCTGAATAAAAGTTGGATCTTTTATAATGACAACGATAATAACATTAATAAACATGCAGACTGCCTCGTAATTTATCGGTAAATCACGATAGGAAAGGAACCAATCTATTTCCTTTAGTGATAGGCGATAACGATTATCGATAGCCATTATAACGGTAGTTATTGTCATTTTCAGTATTGCCTGTTATATTACGGACCTACTGAATTAAGCTTTGATTTCTTTTTGTAATTTTATCATGTGCTAAATTTGCTAAATTAAACTAGTTAGCAAGTTTTTATTGTAATTAATAATTTACGTTTATTTGCAGTTTGACTTTACGTGTTGACGCTTTATTAAGAACACTACATTCCATTTTCTCTTGATGTAGCCTATTCTTGAGATAGCTTAAATGGCAATAAGTCACCTGTACTGGTCGAAGAAAGTGTCTAATGAAACACGGCTGCTGGTAGAGCATCTTATCGATATCTTTGAATTGCGAATCATTGCAGCCCTATTTTTGTATCGTCTGAATTTCACTTGTGTACCATCGATCTTGTGGCCCTCTAGGGACGTACCTCATTATCTTTTCCATCTCGTCGCGCACAACGGGGCCCTAACTTCGACGAACATAATAAAACCATGTAATGCCCACTTTGCTGATGAAACAATATAACTAATTAAAAACTCTGGCAACTACCTACTGAAAGGTCGACTACGTTGATTATAATTAGATCGGGATTTAGGGTACTGTTAATTCTTAAAATTAAAACAGAGATTTTACTTTACAAAAGGTGCTTTTTAATTAAGGAGGAAAAAGGAAAGAAATTTGGCACGGATTTTTCGGTTCCTTTTTTGCTAAATTGTGTTGAAATACAACACTATTTAATATCTAAAATATTATAATTAAAATACGAAACGTACGAAACTTGGCTAAACGCCAGATTTATAGTAGAAGTGAGTTTTAAATGTGGTTAGAGAGTTAGGTGGGTACTTAGGTACTCGATAAGGCTCCGGAAAATTAGACTCAAAATAATGATGAAGAGCCTAGACTACTTATATGAGGACCCGCCTCGCCTTAGCATTTCCCCTCTGCCAACGTGCAAGATCAAAAGATCTTACGCATTTACATAAAATTTTATACCTTATCACTAAACGCGACAGCCTATAATTGCGGAACAATAATTTCGAACTTATGACGTTTGGGGTTCACACGACACTGTTTTTCATGATTTTTAACATTCAAAATTAGAATCTAAACTAATGGAATAAAATTCAAAGTTGTGTATCTCGTGCTGCCTCGCCCCCCGCAAAAAGTGGCAGAAAAGTTTGTTAGTAGAATTACACGCGTAACTAGTCCTCATATAAGTAGTCTAAGGTGAAGAGTGATACAAAATCTATTTATCGTAACTAATACGCAGGAAGCTGGGAAAGGTTTACGGTGTAAGGTTTAGGTTGGGCGGTTGGTTTATATCCATGCTAATACGTTATAGTTACGGTCACTTCGCTCCGTCAGCATCTTTTTGGTATTTAAATGCCAATATTTTACTTGACATCATGAAACGGCACTATCCTTTCGAAGCATAGAGTAGAGGCGCTCGAGAAGATATAACACTACGGTCACCAATTTAGAAACGCACAAAGGCCATCGTAAAGGTAAACATATTATTCTCGCAGCTTTATAATCTTTCCACTGCTGGGCAAGAATCTAAAGGTAAAGGTTAAAGAAACAAAATAATCAGTGGGTACTTAATTCAAATCGTCCATAAGTTATTTTTATGATCCTTAACAGCAGTAGAAGGACATTAGGGCTGATGAGAACACGTTTTATTGCTACTACATAATAAAGTAAACATAAAAAGTGTTCCTGGGCACTACACCTACAATTTTTATAGCTCAGCTTTATTGCTTTATTAAGAATAGTACCTACAGTCAATAAATTGTTTATGTTGCAATTTTCGTAGGTAGATATATTTTTGATAACGTTTTAAAGAGAGCTACAGGAGACTGGTTGTGATAATTTAAAACATCGAAGTTCTATTCTTATCCAATTTCAGTTCTAATCACATTGCAATCCAATTACTATTCAACTGTTCTGAATTCCGCATTGCGCTAAACTCTATGTAACTGACAGCCTTTAACGTCTGAGAGATCTGTCAAACGGCTCTAACGGCTGTCATGCGCTGTACCGCGATTAGAGCAATACCAAATGTGTCAAAAGTTATGGTTCGTACGTAGTCCAGTCACGGTTCAATCATCGAATATTTACCGCTGATCGACTTTTCTTTTGAATGTACAATTTCAGATCTCGTTAAAAATGTTGTGATTTGACTTGTGTGGTTATTTTAGTTTGATAATTAGTTAAAAAAAACAACTTTTTAGTTTTAACAGGATACCCATTTGAAAAATTCTTGCAATGCACATTAAGAGAAGTGTATTCCGAATGCGTAAATGCGCGCTGTATACAAAACGAAGTCTGGTGATATTTTCAATACTAACCAATTAAATTCAATGAAATTTTTCAGAAACAATCTAGAAACGAATCTCTATGTTAAAATGTAAAATTTTAGTGCTAGGATTAATTTAAGTTTTGTATGGAAATCTTTGAACGAATTTAACTTTAAAACTATGCCTACATTTTAACTTAAATCTGATTTCATAAAAACAGAGTTTAGTGTTGCGGAACAATAACTTCAAACTAGTCGCGTCCGGGGTTCACACGAGACTATTTTTAACAATCAGTATTAGAATCTAAACTAATGGAATAAAATTAAAATAAAAAATAATATTAAATAATAAATAATTTAGAATTGAATTGAATTGAAAATCCAAAGTTGCGGATTTCATGCTACCTCGTCCCCCGCAAAAGGTGGCAGAAATATTTGATAGTAGAAATTACACGCGTAACTCGTCCATGGTTATATTGTCTAATTTATCACTCATAAAGGGCTCTTTGCCATACGTCGTGCAAATAAACAAAACCTAAACAAATATTACGCTGAATGAAACCAAAGTTGCCACAATTTTAGTTTACTTAAACACTAAAAACAATTTCAACTTCAATCCTCTTCCAAATTAATTTTCAAATGTACGCTCTTTGCTATATTCATGAAATTCAACGTTTCGAATAAAGCCCATTCCACATGTAAAGGACGGACAGGGCGGTGCGGTGGTGGAGCAGAACAAAGTTCCGACTTACGAGAGTACCACGGACGGAGCCTAATGAAAATTGACAGCCCACTGGATCGAACAAACTTGCCACGAACAAAGCTACATTCAAAACTCACTCTTTCCTCATTGTACTTTAGACACAGTTTAATGTAACAGGTAAAATAAATTTTTAAGTCGAAAACAGTACCTAAATACGTTGGGGTAAGTGTACGTTGATGGACGTAGATTATAAACAGCCTATTAGACTAGGGGTTATTGAGCTATCGGGAAACAAAAGGCTCATCATTCTATTGAACCTTTTATGTGAGTTGAGTGAGTTTAATAGTAATATAATAGCATTGATGTATATGAATTGTACAGCAAATTGTTTTGATAGTATTTAGAACTATACTATTACCTATTCTGTGTCGATTCGGTGTTAATGTTAGATATAAATGCACCACGTTTATTAAAACTATGGAAGACCCACTATGGAGATTCTAGTACTGACTTTCTACGAGAGTGACTTGTACCTACCTAGTGCTCACAGATGATGCCCGACTGCGCGACGCAAAGGAAGGGTTATGTGTTTATCAGCCTATGTATGTATGTAAGTTTGTTCCTTTGTGGCACTCGAGAGACCAAACGCCCTTATCGATTTTGATGAATCTTACGTTTCTTGTGAGTGTCACTAAAGACATGACAATATTCAAAATTTAATATGGCGACAACCAGACGCCATATTGTGAAAGAGAAAAAGATGAAAGTTGTCGAACTAAATATTTTTTTATTTTTTTTACATTGCTAAGAGGTTACAAAAAATGGTATATTGAATGGGGTATCATTGAATAGGTATTGGAAAATCATCTTTGGGTTTCTCTTTCCATTTTTTATTTCGAAT
Source organism: Agonopterix alstromeriana (assembly GCA_963924505.1). NCBI lineage: Eukaryota > Metazoa > Arthropoda > Insecta > Lepidoptera > Depressariidae > Agonopterix > Agonopterix alstromeriana. The sequence continues at coordinate 5,322,554 of OZ004677.1, read as the reverse complement.
CTATAACGATTTAAAGTTGAAAAAACTAAAAGTGTAAACTTCAAAGTATATTAAATGAATTTTTGATGCAGTAATAGTCATCGAAACTACACAACCATGCGATATTTAATAGGACTGTTTTCATCATAATCTTGACTAAAGTTATCAGCAGACCGAATGCATAGACTGCTTCATAATAAACTCATAAGTGCATTACATGCACCCCCTTTAAGTTATATTAAGCCAAAGTTTGTTCTCAGACATGTCTCTGCAGTTTAGCATCAACTTGTCATTGGTCCATTACTGTGATTAGTCGCGCTATGAGGAGGCCTCCCCGTCCCCCCACTTTACCTCCCGAACCTCTCAGGGGTCACAGGTAGGCTCATTAATGTTTCACGCCAGTAAGCGGCAGCTTCGTTTATTCGTAATTGGGAACTGAAAAAAACAATCGTCGAGACAGGGAAAGGTTTTTGCTAATTTACACGCGAAGCCTTCGCCTCCAGCAGAATGCTCAATGAGCTCTTTCTTTACCATTGTTTTATTTACAGTGCTTCGAAGCAATCTAGCTTTGCTTTCTCTTTTGAAATCTGCTGCTGCTTTTAGTTTAAAGTGACAGAAGAAAGAAATTCTTTCAAATATGAGGAAGCTCCTCGAAGTTGAGTTGGACTGTTATTATGACCATTTCGCAAAATTTGTGATAATCAAAAGGTACGGTAAAATAAATCTTATAAAACTGTAAAAGAAGTGTGTCTGTATATTGAAGATATCGACCCTTCTGGCAACAAATGTCGTAAAAGCCATTTTGACCAAAATTAGTTTTTAACGCCTTTATAATCAGTTTCGCGAGCGATAAGTCAGTTTTTTTTTATTTGATAGCTTATAATCTGAATTAACATCTGGTATATAATTTGTGTGGAGGAAGTCACGGGTTAACAAAGTCAAAGTCAAAATAATTGATTCAATATAGGAGCTTGAAGCACACTTAATAAATGTCAATTCTTTTTTTTTGAAGCTAGCACCGCGTCGGAACGTGTTGTCGCTGTAGAGAAGATGCGGCCAGAAACTCTACAACATAACGCGACTTAATGACTATTACAATATAAATTCTTAAGCTAAGGTTATGTATAGAGTAATACATAGTCTATTTAATTAAATAAATGATACTATACAGTAAACTATAAGTTAGTGACACTCAGACCCAAGCATAACTCTAGTGTTTTATAATTTTACAAAGTACGGAAACGTGGGAGATGTTCGAAAGCAGTGAAAGCGAGGGCAATACAGACTTTTACATTCTGAAACGCGTCGTGTCAGATATCGTCGAGTTATAGTTGAGCTATAAAACTTTTATTCCCTTTATAGTTTTATAGATTCTGGATTAAGTAGACTGTTCTGTAGTGTCTAGTTCAGTTTAGTCGCGTCTCTGAATACCTAATGTGGACTGACCTGAATGATGTAATATTAACATATAGTTTGAACCTTTTTGGAAGGATAAAAACCCATAAATTCTTGGATCAGTTAGTTAAATATTTTTGTAGATAGTTTAGCAGTTTGATAGTTTTCATAAAGTTAGTATAGATACTTACCTACATCACGACACACCTATTTCGACACATATATAGACATTAATATGTGAATGTACATTGATAATGTACACACGGCGACACATCAAGCTACGCAAAACCAATATAACCTGGCCCTGCGACGTTATACATTACTCTACCTACGCGCGGCCAGCTTATTTTGGTTTTGCGTAGCTTGATGTGTCGCCGTGTGTACATTTGTCTGTGAATACGGTTGGGTAGTGTAACACTTTCTAATCACATCACCCTACCCGGCATCTTGTTCTTGAGCTTTAAATAGGCCACAACACCCATCAAAGTAATGTGATTATCTCTAAGGACGGCGCTACACATGACTGCTAAATTGATGATCGTCTTCTATAACTATGAAAATTTATCGCTGGACCTGACTGGGAAAAGTTTGACAGCTATATAGAATACCTACTGTTATTTTGAAATCCTGACGGGTGGGTTTCTTCTCGGCGTTTGAACGTTGTCATTATCCTCACCAACTATTTTCGCCTTGTTTATAAGAAAAGCTATAATAGTTTTAACGCTGTTATAAGGGTTCAGTGAGCTTTTTGACTGCGTTATATTTATACCTTACCTTCTACCTTACTCTTATAAATTATACCTTCTCTTATAAATTAGGCGAAAATATTAGGTGAGGATAATGACAGCGTTCAAACGCCGAGGAAAAACAAAAGGGTACCCTCGCTCACAAATCTAGTACTAAGAATTAGGTAACCCACAGACTGTTTTTTTTTTCGCTTACGCTAGCAGACTGAATGCGATGTCATAATATCCTAAAAACATTATATGAAATGATATTTTGGAGTCAGGTAAAAAAGTGATTACGTCGATAAGGACAGTAATAAGGTAGCGATCTCCTTTTTTAACCAGAGCGAATTTGCTATGTGCATCTCTTATTGATTGAATAGGATAAAACACGTTCCAACTTCTCCTTCTACGAGGTAACCCTCAGAGGAAGGATCTCCATAGAGTCCGCATAAATTTACGATTGTAGTTAGTCTCTTTTGTCTTATGACGTACCTTTAATAGTAGAAGGAGATGGAACTATAGATATTTGTTTATGCGGCTGTCCACTTTTTTTTGAGCAAGTGTTTGTGAAAAGTGACCGTAAACATAAGGCCATATGTCACTTGGTGCCTTTTTCTATACTACTTGACACCACACACTCAAACCTAAACGTAAAAAAAAGTGGACACTTTACAATTGGTATGGCTCACTCTATATCACTATTAGGTATAATCTCTTTGAGGTAACCATATGTATGTATGGTTGGATCTTCTTTTGTTTCCTCTTCACCGCCTATGGCAGTGCACCGTCACTGACGTTTGACAGCTGCGATTAGCACCTACGGTGCGTTGGATCTCATGAGGTACAGGTTGTCGCGCATTGACATAAGGCGCATTTTAGTTCATTTCTGAAGCGCGAAATTCGAAATTCGAAAAAGAGCTCGAAATCGAGAGAGCGCGGTTTCTGTTACAGTAGTAACTATTGAATAATCAGTGGCGATGGCGAGTGAAACCCAGCACAGACGATGTGCAGTCCACAGCGGATATTCGTAGGGAGATAAATATCAGTTGGTATGTGACGGTAATACAACCTATTATACTTGTCATTGACAGTCTTGTACTTTGTATCTTACCTTATTTTATAGAACACATTTTATAGGATTCATAGTAGGTATTTCCACTTCGTGCTTTACTTATACGTGATTTGATTAAGCTCCAGGCATTCATGAGACGTGTCAGGCAAGAGGTTTATGTGGACCGCAAGTCAAGAGACCGCATGACTTGACTATTAGGCTCACTTCTCACCGAGATAAAGCGGCTGGCAGATTGAACAGTGTATTAGAGGGCTGGCCGTGTTCGACTTTTTCGAGCCGCTTAAGTGATACTATATATTTTTAGCAGTGTTCGTACCTAAGAGACCTATCGACGTCTCAACTGAATCGTAGCGATTTTTACAGACCATTATCGCCGCGATTCGGCTGCGATCTCGGAAATATCGTGGCGTTATCCCGGTGATATCGCGACGATATGCCGTCAGTACACCGTCGCGATATCGCCGCGGTACCACGGTGATATAGTGACGATATCGTTACGGTAACGCCTACGCTCAAAAATCGCTTGTGTTATGTGGCCCTAAAGTTTAAAATGCTGCGCAACTGAAACTGCTGACCGCAACTGAAACCGGCCGCTGTCATTTCGATGTGAATTGAACCTTAAAGGGACTCAAGAACAATATCATGGGCATACCTGATCAAGTTTCAGCAGTTCCTCAGGCGTGTCAGGAAGCTGGCCCAGCATGAGTGGTGGGTTAATGTTGACCTCTTTGCCGAGGGACCTTACGACTTCTTCCCGATTGTAGCGGTCCGCGAACACACATGATGCCGGGATCAGGCCGTGTACCGTGTAGCTTATCGCTCGCACTAGAATTCTGAGAAGAAAAAAAACCAATGTAGAAACAGTGTCTATGAAATAAGAAATAGATTCTATGAACTTCGGGTACATTGAAAATGAATCTGCCAAATGAACGGAATACGATTTTTTCTCCGCGTCACAAAGAAGTACTTAGTTTCTACTTCTGAATCCCATCCCATCAGTGATACACCTACAATATTTTTAAATATAGTTCAAAGTCATATCTCTATGGGTTTTTTATTTTTCGATATCTCATATAGTGTTCGAGATTTTTTTTTCTGACCGTAACTAGACGAAAAATGTACGCATTCTTTTAAAAAAAAATAGATTTTCAGAAAACAATTAGTGTTTTTTAAAAAAAATTTTTGGTCTTTGTGACCTTGTCGAGATGAATATCAATCAACGGTCACCCATCCAAAGACTGACCGGACCGGACATTGCTTAACTTTGGTGACCGATTCCAATATCGAAGCTAAACCGCCTCAAGAAATAAGTATTCCTAAAAGTTTTATTTCGAGTTAAACTCTATAAAATAAAAAATACAAAAATCATAATATCAGGGCGATGATATACTGGAATTACTTCAATTTGGCAAAAATAATGATGTTTCTATGTGTAGTTTTGATGATATGTTTTCTAAATATAATTTTGCAGCAGAAAATAAGATAAAACAGATATTATTAATTATAATTGGATTTAAAGAGAACCAAATATGAGCCTAAACTGGCAGATAGGTACTAAATCCTAAAAAGGTTTACGAATATTGAACTCGAAATGGCAACAAACAAATGAAGGGAAGAGCAACTCGCTGACAGAGGCACTTTACAAAAAATCTAAGCGACGAGGTTATCGGAACTAAGGTGTAAGCAGATTATGTTATGTTGTAAAATTTGGGTAGGTATTTGATCTTATCAAACTGCCAAACATTCTTACAAATGTTTTGTAACGTTATGATGTCACGGCTATAGCTTGTGTATTTATGGAATAATTGTAATTGCTTCGTCTAAAACCAGCAATTAAATCTACGTTTACATACATTGCAATTTAAAGAGATATCGAATTTGCATGTCATCTAACAGCGACTATTTTATTTGTGATGACAGTTTTTAGCCGTGAGTCCCTTTGAAACCAGATGAAAATGTTAACATCGCAGCGTTTTTAATTAAATTCCAGATGTCCCGCCGCGTTTCAGTTTTCCTATGGCGGGAAATAATGAAAACGTCCGTATTCGCGGTGTAAAATCCCCGGAATCTTCCGCCGAACGATTCCCATGTAAAACGGAGACATTTTTTGTGACGTGTCTTGATTTTTATGACGTCATACCGACCCTCAAAATATAGCTTTCTTTTAAATTCAGTCTTAGAATCAACGCAATAAAGTTGACTATTGCACGGAGAGGAGAAAGGGGAGTTAAAATGACAACTCGTGGACGGAAATTCAAATATTGCATTGAAACATTTTCGCTTCGTGATTCAAATTCGGGGGTTCGGCCGTGATATCATTATCTATTCATCGTCTCTAATGCGGAGAAATTGTTAGTCTGTCTGCGATGAGGCTTTATAAGGTACATTAGTATAAAACACGAAGGTAGGTAGCGTATGAACATGCTGTAAATAAAATAAGAGTAATTTTTCATGTTTGAGTTGAGGAATTTATCTTTTTTTTAAACTCTTTATTATTATTTTTTTATTGGGGCTTTTAACCCTGAGGTAATGCCAGCCCCATCGTGCCTTAACCTTGAGACTCTACACAACAATAAAATTAAAATCTAACACTTCCTAACGAATATACAACCAAACACTAGTACTATAAATAAAAAGGTACACCATTTTAGCCTCTCCCGACGTAAGGGCGGATAAAGCTTCATGATTTTATTGCAACATACTGTCTGTGCTGCTACACTAAAGAACTGTTCTATAAACTGCCTGAATATTTCCAACTTGTGTGGAAAATAGTGCTGAAAATGTTTTTGAACATTTCGTACTGATTCCAATATAACCAAGCCTTACATAGTTTCACTTGACTTCATATATTAAAGCAACTAGGATGTATATCTAAGGGGTCGATCGTCGTAATTCCTGAACTTCCTGATATATTGGGCTTTAAGACAAACCGGCGTAGTCAGAATGTCTTAATTATGGGATTTAGGGGTGTTCGAGACATTCATGGAAACTTTCACGAGAGTAGCAATCTTTAAATGATACTAGCTTTTGGCGGCGGGTACGTCTATGTGGAATTTATTATCAAACTGAAAAATGTTTAGTATGGGAGCAAACCGGAAATCGCCAAAAAAAACAGCTCTTCCATACTAAACTGCAATGCCTACTCGACTCAAATGTTGGTTGAAACAGCTGATTTTGTTTTACGACTTCAGGTTTGCTCCCATTGTAATAGTTTTTTAGTTTTATGGGTTAAGTACCTACCTAGTCTTAGCTTAAAATTATCCAAATTATTTAAATTTCACCTCAGTATAATGTTTTTTAGAAACCTTTGCAAATTTTTAATTGTAGTCGATTCGATAGATTTGACGTGAAGATAAAAGCAAGTAAGCAAGTAGAGAGACGACTTTTGCATCCACAGGGTGCAACAAAACACCCTAGTAACACTTAAAGAGGTGGTTTAGACCATTAAACTGAACAACTATGGAGCCAAAATCGAAATCGCGAAAAAAAAATCTGCCTTCCCATACATTTGAGTCGAGTCGGTATCGGTACTGCATTTTCGTATGAAACAGCTGATTTCTTTTCGCGATTTCCAAGTTGGTTCAATAGTGAATTTTTTTTAGTTTGATGGACTGTAGCACTCCGTTAAGTATTTCTAGGGTGTTTTGTTACCCCCTGTATAATAAATTATTATTGAGGATTTGTGAATTTTTATAAAAAAAATTTTGAACCGAGAAATGCTAAAAATTATGTTAACTGTGTTACTTAACCACTAATCTATCTATCTATCAATCACTAATCTCTTTTCCAGTGGGGAAGGCAGAAACCAGAGCGCGCCATCTACTACGATCCTTACATACCTCTTTTGCCTCATTCACATCCACACATGCCCGCCGGTTTCGAGTACTCTGCACCTCCCCTTTTTGTAAGACGCAACCGATTTGATCAGAATACGTCGTTAACCACTACCTTCAGTATAAATTAGGTACATAGTTAATCGGGCCGAACTGGCCGAAACCAGTATTTTAAACCGAAGCGAAAAGAATCAAAACTGCGTTCAGGCACGTGCAAACTAGTCTCAAGCTTGTGACAAAGTTGTAAACACTCGAGTAAACATAGTTGTGAACTCAAGCACCGAGGAGGGGTATTCTTTGACAGCAGTTCACTTCTAATTAGCTGAAGTTAAACGTTTAATTAGAGGAAACTTTGAGACCGAGAGAAACTGCTTATCTTTTTCTCAGCTTTATAATAATAACATAGTAATTCATGTTTTTGTGTTGTTATTTAGCCCAAAAGGAAGGAACAATCGTGTAGTGTGTAGTACCTACACGGTCAGCTGCATTTCTAGGAAGTGCACATTGACATGTAGCAAGCTACAGATGCGACAGTGATATTTGCACTTAGTTCCAACATTTCCGCTGTGGCGCTGTTGTCGTCAAGTTAATTTATATAGAACTTGTATGGTATGTATACAGTTATTCCGGAATGCAAAAATAGGGATATTTGACCAAGGAACAAAGTAATCAACGATATTATTATGTCATACAACGGAGAAGAATTAGGGCTTCTCAAGGATTTTCAACTCAAACGAAAATATCAGATAAACACAAGATATAAGCTTCTGACGCAACAACACGGCATAACACTGCTGCTGCTGTAAGTTCAATATGGCGTCCTATCATCGTCCAATTATGACGTTTCATGAGGGAAAATGTGACTTCGGCGGCAAAATCGCTGTATCGGAACCTCAGAGGAAGGAACTCCATAGAGCCCGCATAAATTTACGATTGTAATTAGTCTCTTTTGTCTTATGACGTACCTTTAATAGTAGAAAGAGATGAAACTATAGATAATTGTTTATGCGGCTGTCCACTTTTTTTTTGAGCAAGTGTGTGTGAAAAGTGACCGTAAACATAAGGCCATATGTCACTTGGTGCCTTTTGTCCATACTACATGACACCACACACTCAAACCTAAACGTCAAAAAAAAAAATGGACACTTTACTATTTGTATGGCTCACTCTAGTAGCTATAATCTCTTTGATCGGAACTAAAGGTGTCATTTGCCTGTGGAAGTAAGCATGCATGAGAATGTTGTGGCTTTTACGTAAGATGATAATAATAAATAAGTATAAACAAATAACGCTCACATTGTAATGATCCCAAACGAAAGCTACTACAAGGCTTTTTAGTATGGAAACCATACAAGAAGTGTTCTAAAATAAAATTGTAACTTTTATAACATAGGAATCACAACCCAAGTTAGCTTTTTGGAAAGAACAATCGTCTATGTTCTCATTCGTCTTAACTACAGCCGGTGGTACAATAGTTAACTGACACTTAAACACCAAGGCACGTAGCAGAATAGCGCTTAATGAATAAATAATTACCAACAAATGTCGAAAGAGCAATTTTATGTAAGTTTTTGGGTTAATTCACCTACAATCACACTCTCGTCCTTCGTCAGTGGGGTGACTATGAAAGTATGATAGGGAAGTGACACGTTTTGGCTACAACGAAAAATAAAACAGAAAGAAGTAAACACATCAATCACAAAAATATAGCGGTCAGCACAAGCGTCGTCAATAACACAGATACTATTTCTTTCAGAACTACGTAACTAGGTATATTAATTTAAAAAAACATGATTAGATTCCCCTTATGATAATATGAGCCAAAATACATTGACTATCATGTTTGTTACTGATTTGTCAGCTACCTAATCTAGACATTTAAATTCGCTTACTTTCCCCAATTCATTTTCTTATAATCAGACCTGCTAGCTCGATGAAAAGATTTGGGTTCAGACAAATTTAGTTCGATTAGCAAGGACTTTGATTCGATTTGCACCTGGATTGAGGTAGGATGGCACGATGAGAAGAAAACTCTTACCCAGACTCAGGCTCAAATGATTATTTATGAATAATTAGTGATAAGAACGCAATTTTTTCGCGTTTATTTTATGTTTTTGGTGTGCAAATAAAGAGTTATTGTATTCTATTACTTAAGACACTCACCAAATCTCTTTTTTTTATTTATTGTAAAATCTAATTATATTATCAGTATAAGATGGACTTATCCTCTTTTAGATTACCTTAATGGTAACCCTATTCGTAACTAGTGAGTGACTCGAAGGCATGGGTAACGAGTAGCAGACACGCTATAGTAATGGGGAACCTTTGCTACCTTATTTATTGATTTCGATGGGTTGCGATACAAGTTAGCGAATCATTATGAAGCTAACTTTATGTACACACGGCAACACATCAAGCTACGCAAAACCAATATAAGCTAGCTGCGCGACTTTATACATTACTCTACCTACGCGTGGCCAGCTTATTTTGGTTTGGCGTAGCTTGGTGCGTCGCCGTGTGTACAAGGTGGAAAAAAACACCAAACAAGGTAGAAAAAATTTATCACAGATTTGAGTCGAGTACCAAGGTGTCAGTTTTGAATGAAACAGCAGATTTTTTTTGTGATTTATAATTTGGCTTCATAGTGAAAGTTGTTCAGTTAGATGGTATAAACCACCCCTTTAAATATTATATGTACAAGGGTGTTTTATTACATCCTGTAGATAAACTAACGATCTCACTTTAGGGGTGGTAAGAAACAGAATTAGAACTAAAAGAGCAGCATGGTTCTAAATTGTTTTTCTCATAATTCGAGTGCCGGAAAACGAGCGCAAATCTCTTACGGGTTGTAGTTTACACAGGGCTAGTACCAACGTAAAACAAAGTACTTTAATCTACATCCACAAAGTAAATACCCAGTAACACAGGCTTGTAAACTGAAGGCAGTATTACCGAATTTAACAGCGGACTTTAAAACGAAGTTTACACCTTACTCGCATTATGCTAATTGAATTCTTACTGTTTACGAGGGTTGAGCCGGTGAGGTCACTGTTAGTGGCTAGTCGTGCCGTATCTTACGAAATGTCCCGATTTTAGTTACTTGGTGAACGAAAAACGAGGCTGTTATGTGGCTGCCTGAGAGCACAACACCTGCCTGAAATCTACATACAGTTAATCCAAGATATTTATGATAACGTCCACACCAGAGTCAAAAGTCCAGCTCCACTAGGAGTCCATCAGGGCTCAACCCTCAGCCCACTACTTTTCAACTTAGTCATGGATCTCATCACGAAGCACATTCAAGCCCCGTTGCCTTGGGACGTCTTGTATGCGATGACATCGTCCTGATCGCCGACTCGGCAGCCAAATTACAGACTACCCTAGCATCATGGGTTACAGCCCTCAAGTCAGCAGGTCTTAATGTCAGCCGATCAAATACTGAGCATGTAGAGTGCCGGCTTAGTGGTGACAGCCACCCAGCCACAATCCATTACCCTGATAGTACGCCTGTGCCGAAAGCAACACGATTCAAATATCTAGGATCGGTAATTGCGGATAATGAAGATGTGGAGCCAGCCGTGGCTCACAGATTACGTGTCGCATGCAGAAGTGGCGTTCACTGTGCGGAGTCTTATGTGACCCTCTTTTGCTTGTCCGAACAAAGGGCAAAGTTTATAAGACCGCGGTGAGACCAGCGATAATGTACGGAGAAGAATGTTGGCCAGTAAAGAAGATACATGTGCAAAAGCTGAGATGGTCAGGAGCAGTGACGAAGAACAAAGTGCGAAATGAACATGTTCGTAGCAGTTTCAAAGTTGCCCCCATACCAGAGAAACTTACCGAAAGCCGCCTCAGGTGGTACGGCCACGTGATACGAAGAGACAAAGAACATGTGTTCAAATAGGCTCTACGTGTGGCTGAACATAAAAGAGGTAGAGGACACCCTTGTGCCACCTGGTGGACCAGCATGACCAAGCTGACACTATCGGATAACCGGCCCGACCCGACAACCCAAGACAGATTGTCCTGGCGGCGCATGATTGGAAGAGCCGACCTTGCATAAGAAAGTTCAAAGAAGAAGAAATGATAAACGAGGCTGTTATGGGGTTACATGGTGAGGTTACTGTAGTACGGCTATTTCATACAAAACTTCAATCCTACTTGACTAAATGTATAGGACAGCAGATTTTTGTTTCGCGATTTCTATGTTGGTCCCATAGAGAAAGTTGGATTCTCTATGGAACTAACAGATATATGTATGGGACAATCAGAGCCAGTCTCATGGTCTGATCATCCCCTTAAAAACCGTCAGCATATGAAGTTGGACCTTGTATAAACACAGGCAAAATTTTTAATCAGTGCGGGTACTTTGACTATGCATTCTACTCGTCAAACTGAACAACTTTCACTAAAAAAGTTGGTACCGCAGTACCTACCTTCCTACCTACTCGACTGAAATTTTTTATGTAATCAAGTGTATTTTTTCTTGATTTCGCGGTTGGTTCCATAGTGAAAATTGTTCAGTTTTATGAGTAGAATTCATGGTCATTAAATTATTCACATTAACATAAAAATTGACTCTGTACATTAATGTCCCGCTTTTGCTTACTTAGCCGACGGGAATGGCTGCAGGCTGTATAAAGTGGTGCAATCTTAATGTAACGTAATGTCCCGATTAAAATTAATCGAATCAACGGGACTGTTATGAGGGATTAGTTGAGAGGTGACTGGTAGACCTTTCCGTATCTCACCAAGCATAAGGCCTTTGATTACTTGGCTAACGGGGTAAACAGTAGTGGCCATTCTTGTATTTTACTAAATGTCCCTCTTTTATTTATTAGGAAATGTTACAGGGTTAGATAGTGAGGTCGCTGTGGCTGTGGCTTTTCTCATAACTTAAGAAATGTCCCGATTTTTACTTAGATTAAGCTGGCGACTGAACCTTATAATAAATCGATTTCGAGTGCTCGTTTGCTTTCAAGCATACTTTCGAGTAGGTTACGAAAGAGTGGGCTCAAGAGCGCACCAGTAGATACTTGAAATTGGTTAGTTAATTTCAGCCTAGATATCTTTTACCTTTATATAACAGGATATGCATGACATAACAAACATGATGGACCATAAAAGCGAACGAAGACATTTTACTCGTACATGTGAAGAATTTCTTTTAAACATTTAAACACTGAAAATAACTTTTCTTAAATCTTTTGTCCCGCATTTTTATGCAATGTCCCGTAAGTCCATTGAATTAAACCGTGGTCATGGCCACCGGCCGGTTAAATATGTCTGCAAACATTTCACACCCTTACTCCATGCCATTCTTAATTAAATTGCACCCTACCGCCCTTTAATAGGGTATCTTATTCCCTGCCCAGGTTTATCTGATCGTGTGTAAATTAACTGGTGCGGGCTCATTTCTATTCTAATTTCCCTTGAACGTAGAGTTGATTAAAGGTCGTTTAAATAAAGTTTTTAATATGTATCGTGATTCAGAAATAACCATCATGCAGGATGTAAACTTAATCAGACTATCAAATTGAACAACTTTCGATGTGGGACCCCAATGGAACAGCAGGTTTTTTTGTTCACATAGTAAAGTTGTTCAGTTGATCGCCTGAAGCATTTAAGTTTAACCATGTATAATTATGTTATGCCTATACTTGCAATAAGTGTTCCGATTTGTATTATTTATTTTGATCTAAGGTTGAGATACCGCCTTCTCTATTTAAAGAATAATCCATCATAGCATATGCTCACGACTATATTCCACGAGGGGGTAGTCAGAGATATTCTGAAACCACAAAACATCCACGTTTCACCAGTAGTACCGAAACTCTGTCCAGTGTGACGGGGGGTGAGCCCGTCGCCACTTATAATGGACAGTGGGTACATACATCCCTCGAAATTGAAGCATGCAGGTTTCCTCACGATGTTTTCCTACACCGAAAAGCCAGTGGTGTTACAAATCGCACATAAATTTCGAAAAACTCATTGGTACGAGTCGGCCTGGACGGGGATCGAACCATCGCTTCCTGCATGGCAGGAAAAGTTACTCGCCACTGGACCTCCACGACTTTTTTAAGCCGCCTTTTCTATTTAAAGAATAATCCAGTTCATAATAATAAGAAATAGGATATCTTCTAGTCCAATAAAATAAATAAAAGTGAGCGCAGCGGAGATTAAGCCTGGATTACTTGGGTATCAAAGTAAAAGATGGAAGAAAAGTTTGTTATCTAACTCTAGATTTTTAATGCGAAATGAGAAAATACGTGCAAAGGAGAACACGTTTGAAGAAACCTAAATAATTGCTCTGATATCAAAGGGTTTTATCGACTTTTCCTTTTTGTATCTATAAGAATATTATTTACTTAATCAATGCCATATTTTTCTCCAGTAAGAAACCACCGTGCCGCCGTGTGGTTCCTCAGAATGGGCCACAATTCTTCCCGTGGGTGTAGTACGAGGCGACTAAGTGATTAAAGGTTTCTTATGCAGTGTTTATGTGGGCGAAAGGCTAGCCACCTCTCACCACTTGAGGCGCAATAGTAGGACGAAATACCTTGAAGGCATCTTTTATTTTTCATTTTTCGACTAGAATAATACAATTTACCGAAACCAAAGTGATACCTCAGTATTCTTGGATAGTTTATCTAGTGAAATCATAAATTGAATACACGATTGGAATTACTTCACCCGTTAGAAAATCGTTGCAAAGATGACGTATTTTCATATTGCTACAACTAATATTCTTTAACAGAAAGTTGTTTGTTGTAGCAATGTTTCTGACCACCCCGAAAGCGGATTACGGTCGTGAGTTTATGTAAGAAACCACGACAAGCGGTTTCTTGTCCCATGATGTCCATAAATGGAACACATGGTTGACGCTGCGCTCGAAAACATAATCTTTATTATCTTGTACACTTTTCTTGCAACAACTATTTTCATAAAGAGCTCTATTGCGCAATCATTCCCAGCCCTAAACACATCCATATTTTTGCAACGCTCTTTGCATAATTCGGTATGTCAAGTTTTTTTTAGAGGGCTGAATCGAAAACGATTTCGAGATAATTGTCTCATTAATAATATTTTCTATGTCAGATTATAAATGCCGAATTATGTAATGCAGTTTGAAAGGTGGACATTTTTTTTTGCGTACTTATGGCCTAAAAGTTATATAGGCTCCTTCTTAATATGCTGACACTTTTTTATGGGAATGATCAGACCGTCAAACTGAACAACTTTCTCTATGGCACCAACAACGAAATCACGAAAAAAAAAATCTGCTATTCCGTACAAAACTGCAAACTTACTCGAGCCAAATGTATGGGACAGCTGAATTTTTTTTCGATGTTGGTCTGTTCCACCACTTTTGGCTAAGTTCTTATTAGCTTATCCGACAGCTCATTTGACATATTCTTCATACAAAATATGACTATGAATTCGGAATTGGTGAAGCAGGCCCTTAGTATCTCATCACCAGATAGGTAATTATACATAATACATAGTTTTTCTCATCAAGCAGAACTATCAAAGAACTTTAATTACCATAGAGCAGTGTAGCGACTAAACAATCTAATTAAGTTGTGTGTAATTTGTTATGTTTGGTGACTGTACATCTGAGACCTGCTAATATAATTAACAATTAAACTTTATTAAATTAAGGCCCTCACACGTAATGGTAAACGCATTAGTGGCATTCAGTTCGCGTCTCATCCCAACCAACTCTGATTATAGAGTTGATGTTGGTAAACCGTTTTATCCCCCTTCTTACATTTTATCTTTCCGTGTTGGCGTGCTTCGGAAGGCACGTTAAGCACTTGGTCTCCCATAGTTCCGTCAGATGGCGTTGTAACTGTTAGTTAAGCCAGGTCAGAGGCCTATTAAGGCAGTTTGAAAATTCTCTGACAGCAAGTTGACCACTAACTTGCCTCCACCAACACGCACTGGGCCCGCGTGATGGAGTATGGCCCACTCCATCTCACCCTTATTTGCGAGAGGAGGTCTTTGCCCTGCAGTGGGATTCGACAGGCTATAGCTTACTTACATTTGATCTTGTTTCAGTGTATACGAGTTCAATACGATAAAAGATGCCCATGGGCATATCGCTAATTGTGTCACAAGTCAACTTCAATAATTCGTTTTTTTAATTAAAAAGATTTAAAAGGTCCGTGACTTTCCGGATAAAAACTAGAAATATATTAGTCTTTGTTATTTTTCACTACAGGCGGTGAAAGTAATGAAAAAATAGTGAAAGCGAAATGCAAGAATTCGTGATCTCATTACCGTGGAACGCGGATAGTAATTATTATAAAACTTCTACTACTAATACTTAAATAATTTTCTTAACTATTATAAAACTGTAAAAAAAGTGTGTCTGTACATTAAAAAAAATATATATATAATAATTTATTTCACTCAAAACTTATTACATTAAAATTTGAGGTCTTCCCTTAGAGCAATAAGAGAATGCTCGTATTGGGAATGCCTCGCTACTTCCTTAATTGTAACTCTTAGATTGAGACATGCCAAAAATGTATAACTAATGTATAAAAATTTAATTAACAAACGATGGAAGACATTTACAAAAAAAACATGACGATATTGTTTTTAGGTGTTGACTCCAAATAGATTTTTTTAGAACTTTTGTCTGTCTGTTTGTCTTTTTGTGTGTTTGTTTGTGCGAGCATCACGCAACAACCGATTTTGATGATATATTTTTTTGTTTGATAGCTCTGACTTAAAAATCTGGTATATAATTGGTGCGGACGAAGTCGCGGGTTAACTCTAGTTATATTTTAAAATCGTAAAACATTTCCTACTTAAATTAAGGCACAGAATATGTAAGAGATCTACCTTACATTGTGACACAATTATGTTTGAATGCCAGTACGCCTCACCTGTCACCCATGAGAAAACGATAGAAATTAAGATACGTGCCTCCATCTTTGTTATTTTACATAGGTATGCCAAAATGAGTGCGTATGAAGTTTTTGTCGTTTTGCCGTGGTTCTTATGATAGCAGTTTAGGTCTTATACCTAACCATAGTCATTTGGGCATTCACCTTTTGCAGCAAAAGTGCTCGCCGCTGATGTTTCAAAGTGAACTGAACCTAAGGGTGTGAGTTGTTTTGACAATCTCAGTTTATATCATAGTGATTTAAATTTTTAAGATTGCAACCAAAAAAGAAAGAGAGGTGGTTTGGTAGCTTGACCAGAGATTCTATCCACCCTGATAGGAAATACGGACGAGAGGTTTTGCAAAAATAATAAAAATTCTGAGTGGTGCTAGTTTCACTGCAATAAGCCTCTTAATATGGGACGCGACTGACTACGGAGAAAGCAGAAGCTATCACCGCTCCATTTTTTCTAACGAGTATTTATGGTTGAGATTACTATACTGAAAAGGGAGCGGGTTTTAAATTTACTGCTCTAGATAGTGCAATTTGTATGGGATATCGTTATAGACAGTTGTAGTTTTTATTTTCTACGATTGGTAAAAAATGCAGACATTTATAAGAACCCGTTTTGTTTTTTTACAGCAGGAGCATCAGGAAATGTGTGTCCTAGTGCTACTACCAGTAGGACTTAGTGGGAGCATGAGATCGGAGCGGTACTATAAAACTTATGTTGATATACTCATTTTCTATTTCGATTACAACCTGACTGATGCAGGATAATATAATTATGCTTAAGTACAGAAGTGTATGCGCTAAATTGGTACTATGCATTCTCTCGTTCATATGCTTCTGAAACCGATATGATCTGAGAAGGGGTCGGATTCTTTGACTATAACTGGTAGGGAGACTATGTGGGCAACTAAGATGTCACGCTGCCATACTACGGCCGTATATCGGTACACCTTGTGGTGGACCTACTCACGCTGCGCTTTTCGGTACGCGGTCACCACTCGAGAACTCTTCGGCTCCATCGGCCATCTGTTCTGCGAGCAATGTGTCCAGCCACTTTAGTTTAGCAATACTTCGGGCTATATCGGCTACCCTGGTTCTCCTGCGGATCTCTTAATTTATTAAAGTATAGAAACATTAACTTGTACTAACCTGAACTGATCTCGAGAATTAAGCGTTTCCTGCTTAATTGACAATATAACCGGGCCAAGGTCCTCGTCGTTCGTAAAGTAGTTCCAATGTTCAGTGCCATAGAAGTACTTTTCGTACGTCTCTTGCTCCACGGACGTGAGTTCGAAGCCGCCAGATCTCTCCCATTGTTCCTCAATAACTGTTTTCTTCTTCGGCGTGCTGCCGCCATTGTCGCTGCTGTCTTCTTCTGCTTCATCTAAGGATCCTGAACGTCTGTGGCGATCTGTTGAGAAAGAGTAAAGGTTAGTACTACCAGGAAAATTATTCCGCTCGTCAATCTTCGTTTGCGTAGAGCAGACTCGAGTCCCCATCAAAACCCGAAGTCATTTAGTAATCAAAGGGTGCAAAGTCGGATAGCAGCAGAAAGATCGCGGCAGCCAATAGCAACAAGGGATTGGAGATGGCACATCCCCATTGGTCTAAATAATTTCGCGCGCTATCAAACTTTGTCAACTGCGAGGGTACATCGGTAAGACTATTATAAACCTGGTACTGCTATCTATTATTCGACTGGCTGCAATGTATTGTGCTGCGTGTAACATGTAATGTAAGACAAAACTCTGATTCCCCAGCTACATCCGAGGTCACGCCAGGAACCAATGAGGGTCGCCATACGTCGTGGAGGACATCATAAGTAAGGCATGTAAAACTTAGTGGGGGACAAGGAGTTTCTGTACTATCTGTAGTACCGTAGGCAGAACCAAAACCACAGGCATAGTAGCATATATTTGTTACTTAGTGCCGCCGAAGCCAATGGACTACGAGATCTTTTTAAAGATATCAGTATTTTGTCTTTCTACAGTCAATTTATTTACGACCGACACGGTGGTATAGTAAAAAAATTGCGTCTAAAGCTAATGTGATTTTATTTTGAATAAACAATTTTGAGTTTGAGTAATGCAGCTTTAATATTACAACGCAGGAAAGATTAATGTCTCAGACGCGTTAGAATTTAAAACAATAACATAAGTAAACAAACATTATGCGATAATCCAGTTGTCATTCTATCAACGTTAAAAGGATTAAGATGAATTCGAGCGAGTTAAGGAGTATCCCCCCTGAAGCTACGTGTGGTATTATACAGAGTGTTTTATTTCTTAGTTCGGCAGTTGCCAGTGATGATATATGGAGCTGAGACGTGGTCGCTCACTCAAGGCCTTATAAAAAGGCTGAAAGTCACCCAAAGGGCAATGGAGAGGGCTATGCTCGGAGTTTCCCTACGAGATCGAATGAGAAATGAAGAGATCCGCAGAAGAACCAGAGTAGCTGACATAGACCAAAGAATTGCTAAACTAAAGTGGCAGTGGGCGGGGCCGACGACCTGGTTAAGGCGGCGGGAATCCTTTGGATGGGGGCAGCGCAGGACCGGTCCTTATGGCGATCCTTAGGGGAGGCCTATGTCCAGAAGTGGACGTCCATCGGCTGAGATGATGATGGGGTATTTCGTGTTTTATCGTAAACAGTTTTTATGGCAGCATGATATAGCGCCATCGCGCCATATTATTATTGTTGGCTGGGCTATTGCAAGCAAGCTTCGTTATGTAACACTGCAACCATTGCTGGTCTATTGTGTTCGCCTCAAGCTTAGCCGTATGTTACACATACATCCCAACTATTTTTTTCCTTTCCCAGGTATGCAGGTTTCCTCACGATGTTTTCCTTCACTGCCGTACTGATAATGATATGATAATGATAAGTACAACCGTACATTAATTCCGTAGAACTTATGGTACAGGTCAGAAATCGAATCACGGCCTCATGATTAAGGTGCTAGCTCTCTTCCGTATGGACTTTCATCGCTCAAACCATCGCGCCATAGTTTTCTTTCTATTTGCGCGCGAACGAAAGAGATAACCCATTAAAGTAATGCAACTGTTTACCCTTACATCATGTACTTATCATCATATAGACTAAATTCCAAACACAACACCCTGTGAACACGTTGTAATATGTTGATAGGTGTCAGCTAGCCATTATCGCAGGCGTTCGTGCAAGTCTACCGTCTGGATAAAGCCAGCGGCTTACCGTGTCTTTTGTGCGGAAATTCATTTGTTTAAGCCTTAATAATTTAATTAAAATATTTATAATTTCTTAAATTTTTGGGAAACAAAAGACGTAGGTAGGTAACCTTTGTTCTGAAGGAAAATGGGCGACTTGGTTGGGATATGAGTTGAAGGTAAGATTATAATTTTAAAATTGGGGGCGTAAAGGATACATAATGGAATGCATTGAGACCATTTTTAGAATTTTTTCCTGTCTATTTTTGTCACACATCAGTTAAAAACAGCTGAACCGATTTGGATGAGGTGTTCACAAAAAAATAGGGATTGTTTGGATTAACATATAGGCTTTATTTCATCGCAATCAGTTCATACAATCAAAAGTTATGAAAATTCAAAGTCAGTGATCTGCGCGTACGGAGTCGCGGGCGCCTAGTATCATATCAAATATAAATAATAAGCATTTTAGGCGCGTTTATTTGATCATACCTTTACCACTCAAAAGTCAGTCTTTGCATAATATATGGGGGGAGTTTTTCATGGCAACTCATACGGGACTTTATTACATCTAATTGTACCTAAAGGGATTGTGACGCAAAAAGGCGGAGAGTAAGCGGCTCCACCTTTTGCATTAATAATGCGCTCGCGTCACAAATAAGAAAACTCGCTCCGTCCAACTTTATTATTTTTTCGTTGAGATGAATTATGAATATTCTATGCTTTGGGATTTCTTCTGGAACCTTGTGTATCTATAGAAGTAGCAGTAATAACAGTAATATTGTTTTTTTTTGGAAATGTCTAATACAGCGTTGCTCAGGGAGCAGTTACTGCTTTTTACTGCGGACTATTGGAGGGACCACGAAGGGTCTACCGAGCCAAATGAATGAACTTAAGCAACCGACCTAGGGGCACCCAGAGGGGTACGGACCTCGGCATAGGACGTTGCTGGGGCTCCGCGGCGGATTGGGTAGCTGGGAGCGGTGAGAAGTAATATTGCATACATACATAAACTCACGACCGTAATGCCTTTTGGGGTGGTCAGAAACATTGCTATAACCATCAAATTCGAAATAAAATAAAAAAATCTGCTGTTTTATACAAAACTGCAGAACCGATTCGACTCGACGCAAATGTGTGGGACGGCAGATGACTCCACTACAGGTTTGACCTATGACGAAAATTTCTTTACTTTTTTCAAAACATGTATTTTTTTCGTATCTAAACACTATAAACCATTATAAACCATTGACACTCATTTAGTCTGTTTCATCTCTTTCGACCTGCCTGTATTTGCCTAATTTGAGGAGGCTAAATAAACGTGGACGTTTTGAGGTTTCAGAATATCTCTGACTCCCCCTCGGGGAATATAGTCGTGCATATGCTATGCTGAATATAACTTGCGCGCATACTGCATACAATAGCATGACTGAGACGGTTCGATGGCTCAGTCGGTAGTGAACCTGACTGCTAAGCCAAGAGTCGCAGGTTCGAATCTCGCAAGGGGCAAATATTTATAGGGTGGTTATGAATGTTTGTACCCAAGTCATGGATGTTTGTATCTATGTGTGTATTGTATATCGTTGTCTTGTTATCAAAATAAAAATTTTGGACCTAATTCTGGTATTTATATTGGGACTGGATAATCTAAATCTCTATCTTAACTGCAGGGTGTCTCAAAAGAAATTTTATATTTAGTGGATCGATTAAAAAAAAAGTAAGCCGTATATAGAAAAATTGTTTATTAATTATTGAAATACACTTTTTGGGGATTTATTTCTTAAAAATGATATCGTCTAAATGTAGACCCTCGCGTTCTCGGCACTCATTTAATCGAACAGTAAAATTACTTATGACGGCTCGGCAGGTGGATTCAGGGATGGCTGCCATTTCGTGACGGATATTTTCTTTCAAATGGGCCAGTGAAGTCGGTTTATCGGGTTTCTGATGTTTGCGTTTTGGATTCGTTGCACTCCAGTAGCGGCAGTTCTGCTTATTTACGTGGCCATTAAGATGAAAATGAGCTTCATCCGAAAACAAAATGTTGGTAAACGTTGAAAATCGCTCAATCACCTGATTGACGAAATGAAGCCTCTGACTGGCATCTTGGGGCTTTAATTCTTGCACCAATTGAATTTTGTAGGGGTGCAGCTTTAGGTCTTTGTGCATGATGCGATGTAATGATGATCTATGCACATTTAAAGCACTTGCGCGCTTCCGAATTGAAAGGTTCGGGTCGTCACGAACAGACTGATTAACATTCTCCACGTTTTCTACCGTTCTTGATGACCTAGGTCGCCCGGATTTTGATTTATCTAGCGTTGTACCGGTCTCTTCAAACTTTTTAACCCAATGTCGAATGAGAGGAATGCTTGGCGCATCATTTAAGTGGCGAAAACCTCGAATACTGCAGAATTTTCTACGCGCTACAGTCGCCGAATCACCGTTTTTGTAAAACTCTCGCACGCACAACGCGCGGTCTGCTCCCGAGAAACGCTCCATAGCGACTGAATTCCCAAGAGCCAGGCTACCGATTGACATAACCCCCGCGCCCCTCGGATACGTTGCGCTCACGCAGTAAGCTAAATAAATATAAAATTTCTTTTGAGACACCCTGTATTATAAAACTGTATCAGAAGTGTGTCTGTACATTGAAGATATCGACAAAAAAAGATGACGATATGATTTTTGGGTGTCCCTGGCTCCAAATCAATCTTTTTATAATTGTTGTCTGTCTGTTTATTTGTGCGAGCATCACGCGAAAACTACTGACTCGATTTAGATGAAACTTTTTGTTTGATAGTTTATGATCTGACTTAAAATCTAGTATATAATTTGTGCGGACAAAGTCGGCGGTTAACTCTAGTTTATTATAATGATGTATTTATTTAGGTATCTACCAAAATTTTTCCATATTCGACTTTTGACTTTTTACTATTGGCTCTGTGCACGACACTAGCGCCTCTAGAGGTGTCGGACCGCCGTGAATTATTTCAAGTAACATGTTAGTTAAAAGTTTGTTATTTTATAATAAAATAATGTAAAAACTTAAGAAATTAGCAACATTATCGATATTAAAAATTTTTAAATACCTATTTGCTAGAATCCACGCTATTTCCGTACAAACTTTTATCCGGGTTTCACACCATTGGAGATAAAATTTCAAAAAATCCTTTTTAGTGAGTACCTAGATGCCAATAGAAACTTCAATACCAAATTTTAAGTTTGTAGTCTTTACAGTTTTGGAGATTTCGTGTTGAGTTAGAGGGTAGATTTGCATAGATTCATGCACATTTTACACAGCTTGACCAACAAAAGTACATATTTCTACCACCCCGGTCGCTGCGATCGATTTGTCAGTTCCCATCACCACTTCGCACATAGCCAATAGAATGTTTGAAGATAAAAACTACTCTAGGGTAGGGAAAAATTGTAATTTACCTATTATTTTATTACCAATTTCCTTTCCTTTCTTTTGGTAAAGAAAATAATAATGTTTTATTATCTCTCTAACAAAGGCTCTCAAACAAAATGAGAGGAAAGTTTTGTCTTCATAAACAAAAGTTATTATATTGAATTTCCGAAATTTATGAGTCGAGACTTAGGTTCTATACTAATAAAATAATATACAGTTTGTACCTATCATTATTAATATAATTCTTATAATGATGTGGCAATCAATCACTATACCGAATTTCACATAAGATGACTTCTGACAGGACTCTTATGTCTAGAAACTAAGTACGAAAATTGCTTGTTTCACGCATCTTCCTATGTCAAACGGATTATAAAGTCAAAGTCATCATAGTGATGCTAACCCGAATAAGCATAACAACACGTGTACATTACTTTAAATAAATAAATAAATATCTTGGACATTTATTTTTATCACAGCAAGCTCATTATAGATCAATCAAGCACAGACTATATTCACCGAGGGGGTCATAGATATTCATAATTTCCACATTTCACTAGCAATGCACCAAACTCTGGACAGTGTGAAAGGTAGTGAGCCCGTCATCTCTTTTAATAACCTATTAATTACATAAACATAGATAAAACAATGTTTATATTTTCATTACTCATATTGACTTGCAAATACAAAATATTTATGTTGTGTGATGTTGTAAAAATAGATACTATTTCTTTATTTTTTTATTTTATAACGGTATAGTATCATGGCAGTAAAAGATTTTGCATGTACAAAGTCAAAGTCAAAGTCAAAATTGTTTATTCAAAATAATATCACATAGATAACTTTTTGACGTCATGTTTTTGAATCTACCACCGCGTCGGAAGGTGTTCCGTTTTAGAGAAGATGCGGCCAGAAACTATTACATTTAAAGCACTGCTACACTACTATTATGGAGTGTCTTTTACAAGTAGGTATAATTAAAGTATGAAAGTATCAGATTTAGTTCGCTAACATCGTTAACTCTGCACGTTATTATTAGAAATTGATATCCATTAATCAGGCTACGGTCAGTATACATTGTTAATGTTAGCCAAGATTAATTTCAATTGAAAACATTACATTTTTAAAACCACGTGTTTTTAATAAAAATAGGTTAAAAAATAACAGATACGTATTTTTCCGATTTTATTTTTGTCCGATATTTCTATTTTAATTTACTTTGGAATTTTCTGAAAAACGTAGGATTTATGGCTAAGATACCTTGGCCGCAATAACATTAAAAATAAAAACTGTCAAATACAATAGAAAAGCCAAGCAGGCAAAGGAATAAAATTACATTCAACCTCTATTATATTTTTCAGTATTTTTCAAATATATCGAGAAATAATGGATAGAAAAATCTGATAATTTTCATCCCTGAGAATCACATAATCTCCAAATGGTTTTCTTGTTTTGGTACCTTTCTTAAAATGAAATTTCAGTTGTGACAGCCCTACCAGAAGAAAAACTAACCTACATTGTGCAATGTTGGAATGCGTGCGTTCAAGGCTAGGTAACAATATTTATGTTGTTTCCCTTCATAGGTGTATGGATGCATTAATATACCGCTTAGTTTACCCTATGTAGAGCAAATTAAACGCTAAAATAGACTTGCGTAGCCCCTTGGAATGACGTAGCTGCTACGGCGTAGCGTTACGTACCATCGATTCAGTATAATGTAATTCTCGTTAAAAAAAATATCAATTTTTTTTTTTTTTATTGCTATAGTAAAGATTGTTTCAGTAGCCTGTACAGTGTCCCACTGCTAGCCAAATATCTCTCCAATCTTCTCTGTTATGTGCAACTAAAGACCAACTCTCCAAGAAGATACAAAGTTTAAAATAACTTTGCTTATAATTTTTCTACTTTAAATAAATCACTACTTTAGATTTTTTAAAGACCAAAAATAAGTCTGTTTCGTTATTTAGTACTTTGCATTCATTATGTAAATTGGTTTTGACCGGTGGTTATGAGTTTTGACTGTAACGTATATACATACAAGATGTAAGAAAACACCCTAGTAATACTTAAGGGGATGCTTCAGATCATCAAACTAAACAACTTTCACTATGGAGCCAACATCGACAAAAATTAAAAAAAAAATCAACTGTCCCAGTCGAGACGGTACCGTACTGCAGTTTTGTATGAAAGAGCGGTTTTTTTTTCGCGATTTCGATTTTGGCAGAGGATAGTGAAAGTTGTTCAGTTTAATGG
Source organism: Agonopterix alstromeriana (assembly GCA_963924505.1). Lineage (NCBI taxonomy): Eukaryota > Metazoa > Arthropoda > Insecta > Lepidoptera > Depressariidae > Agonopterix > Agonopterix alstromeriana. Next base: position 5,297,785 of record OZ004677.1, on the reverse strand, counting down.
TCTAAACCACCCCCTTAAATGTATATTTGTATTTTTGTAACACCTTGTATTTACTTTGTATTCAACCCTTATAAGTAAACATCATATAAATCAAGCTGCTAAATTACCGTGAACAACTATCCTATTCGCAGAAAGCCTTTGCAGTATAAAAGAAACGTAGCCGTTTGCGTGATACAGCATAGTGTATAAATGTAATAAGAACGAATGTTCCCAATATACGTTGCCGACACAAATAAAAATACAAAAGAAAAAAATAGATTTCTCCTTTATTGCATTGGACGTGATTTGTCAAAGTGAAATTCTTATAAAACATCAACTGTCATCATCTCCCTTGCTACATAGAACGTTTGATATAACGATTTTCTTGACATTCTTGAAGAGCTTTCGATAGCGTTTCTAGCGATAGAAATTCTGAAGATATTCAGTTTACTGTTAGTAATTTTTATTAAAAGAACGATATGAAAACACAGCTCTACAAAAAAATTGTTTATTTTTGGTTGCCCTGGATATCATCGCAAATGCCCAGATTACGAATATATTCATGAAAGTTCTCAATGTGCTCGTATTTTCATGATTTTTGCATATCTTATATTTTGAACAATTATCGGTTTGTTAAATAATGTAATGTAAAATGAAAATAAAAAAATTTAAAGAAAAATCTGAGCAAATCTAATAAAATCATTGATAGTTTCATGAATTGTGTGCATAAATGGACCCAAAATCATTTTCATATCTAGGGCAACAAAACCACTGTAGACCAGTGAAATGTGTAAAACATAACACCATCACTATTACATAATACCTTATTCAATTTCGGACAAAGATCAATTAAAAATGTTTTGCAGAAAAACTACAGAAAAGTGAAAATTAAGCTCTGAGCCCCTAAGTTAAATTATAAACAAGTATTAAATACTTAGGAAGTTACCGCTAAAATGATAAAACAGTTTGTAAGTGATTATGCAAATACAAGTATTCTACAGGATATACAAAGCTGACTGCCAACCTCTAGTAATGAAGAAGTATTCTGATCTGTAGCGCAATCAGCGGTATTAATCAAAAACTTCTTTCACTAAAGTAGCATAGAATATGCTCACGAATATTTTCCCCGAGGGAGTAGTCAGAGATATTCTGAATACTTAGAACATCCACTAAAATATCTTATCTATATTTTTCTATCATTAAAATAGTTTCAGATAATTAGATGACACTGAATACAAATGCATTAGAGGTCTACACATATTAGGGCTGGCAGCATCGGGGCAGAGGCGGGTCGTATCGCAGCGGAATATGCGTACTTCGCACTCTAGAGCGGTCCGGGTCGTACCGCATGACGGATTTTTAGTTTGACGTAATACTTTTCAGTAGGTTGTACAAATTTCCAATTGGATATAGGCACTGTTCGTTATAAATCCATGTTTACAGCACACTACGACGGGCCACATTGGGGCGGGGCGGGACGCATCGCATGAACGGAAATCTGCCAGGCAGAAATGCGACCCGCTATGCCAGGGTGTAATATGCGTTAGTTCACAATGTTCTTATACATTGGATAGAAGCGATTCGGGCGGATTTTTGCGATGCGGCCCAACCTGGTGCGCTCCGTCCTAATATGCGGCTATTTTAGAAGAGACGAAATCGAAGTGCAAACAAAAAACTTCCCATGTAAACATAAATAAAAAAAATTAATCTTCAAAGCTATTTCAGGGTTAGCGATGGTAACAAGATTCAGTAAATGAAAAACACATCGATTTGATTTACTACCATTATTTTATTGAAGGATATCCTTCATCATATCGTTACTCAAATTACCTTAGTAACGCTGTAAATAGATACAAATAAGTAAACGAGATTCCCCTTATCCAAGAATTCCACGAAACTATCAATAAAGCTGTCAACTGCCGTGTCCAATATCTATGCATAGTCTGTATACGCTATTCATACCTCTAACATGACCGGGTCACTCGTATACATTCATTTAAACATGGCGTGACTTTTGAATGAACGAATGAAATGAATGGTGACCGATAAGGCCGGATGGCAGGCGCCAATCTTCCAGACAATGACGCAACGGTATAAATTGAAAACGTGTGTTGAATAAGCTTCTTTGCGGTCACCCATTACGATTTTTATAGAAATATTATTGTCAGGTTATGGGCACGGTTTTCTTTTATAGGTAAAAATTTAGTTTTTATTACTTTTTTGGTACCTATTAAAGGTGTTGTGTGGTTCGTTGTAACTTAATGAAAGCATTGCTAAAAGTAAAAAAAGTGTGTGCTTAGGTACTTAAGTACGCATGTAAGAAATTATACTCTTTGGTGTGAAAAAATAAACTAAATTATTAAGGGCCTGTTTCACCACTTTTGGATAAGTCAGATTTCACATATTTCGTATGAAAGATATATCAATTTATCTGTCATATAAGCTAACGAGAACTTATCCAGAAGTGGTAAAAAGGCCCTAAGAAAAACGAAAAACCCGACTGCATAAAAAATATTAACTGAAAAGAGAAAACCAAGATCTTTTAATCATTAATCAGCTATTATAGCACTGTTTGAGCAAATACAATTTGAATGTTATTGGGTAGGTAGGTATTGCAGGCGGGCAGACGGTCACATTCATGGTTTTCTTCACTACCATTATGCCGAACAATGCATATTTGATAGTTATCAGATAAGTGATAACTCCTAGCATATTTCGGACTATGTACTCCCTCGGGCAATATAGTTGGGGAACTTAGTTGAGGATACGTTATAACCTAAAAGTTCTCTTTACAAAATTTACTGATGGATGAGATTTGTTTAGGTAAGTGAAATTTACATTGAAGGTTATTACTATGCATATAGGAAACATGTAAGCTCCATATTCATTATAGACGTTAAGCCACTTTGTGTTAACGAGTAAGCAATATTCGCCCTTAACAACCTATAAACTCTGATGAACGTCGATATTGCCCTATAAAATTGATAACGTCTTCGCTTTAATATTAATAGACCTATCATATTTTAGACAAGTATTCACATTTCAACGATTACGTAAACTTCCATGCATTTGAGTCGAGTAGACATTGCAGTTTTGTATGGAACAACCGATTTCTTTTCCGCGATTTCGATGCTGGCTCCATTGTGACAGTGGTTAAGTTTGGTGGTCTAGTCTACAACCACACGTTTAAATATTACGAGGGTCTTTTGTTCATAGATTTAGTATATACTACGTTAGATCGGAAATGCGAAAGAGAAAGGGCATAGCATTAACCTATGTAAGAGCGAGATAGATAGACGAGACCATTAACGAACGAACGAACACGCTATGAGCCTGTATGGACCTAGCGTCAGTTGTCAACGGAACGAATCCCGCTTTTTTTTCTTCCAAAATGACAGTTTTTTTTGTCTCGTCTTGGATAATTTGTAGCCGATCTAACGCATTATATACTAAATCTATGGTTTTGTTACAACCGGTATATGTAGGTATGTTAGAAGATACTTTCGGGAAATTATTATCAGAATAGAAAGTAAGTATGTAAGCAGTATTTCCACACGGTATGTAAGGCTTAAGCCCGAGGGAGCAAATCAATCAAATTAGGCTTTATATCAGAATCTCAGACGCGTACTTAGAGCCAATATAGTGCCAATAACGTTGCCGAAATGCATATACCTAGAACTATAGCTACATAACATAGTATAGATAGAGATAGAACTATGGATAACATCTTCTATGAAGTAGGAACTTTCGCCCAGGAATTCCTCTTAGTTTAATTCATTCCATTATATGTGATGCCAACCTTAATGCGTATCCATACTTAACAGGGTGCTTCAGAGCATCATACTGAACCATTATGGGACCAATACTGTAATCGCGAAAAAAATCAGCGGTTTCATACATGTGGTTCTAGTCATTGACTTTTTTTATGGAACAAACGATTTTTTTTCCCGATTTGAATATCGGTATTATAGTGAAAGTTGTTCAGTTTGATGGTCTGAAGCACCCTCTTAAGTATGTAATGCATTTAAGTATACCCCCTATACAACGTGTTAATGAATTAACGCAAAACTAGAAAGTAGTTTGTTTAGAATCGAGAGCTGAATCGAATTATCATGGTTTCAACATAGGTATTTTTTTTCAAAATATTAAATAATTTGTTTATAAAATTTAAAATTTACGTAACTCGATCTCAACCCAGAGCAAGAGCACACTCACCCTACTTACTACCAAAGCAAGACTCTTACAATGTATCCATGAGCACGTTAGCGCTTTCATTAATTGCTGAAATGATAACAAATAATTGTTGTCTCAAAACTTAAAATGAGAATAACTTTAAATTTTAAGTATCAAAATAATGAAATTATTGTTTCAATCTAATTATTTTGTTGTAAATCATTTGGGGTGTATGAGGTTTTGCGCTTATTTATTAACACGTTGTATACGAAACATTTATTATTAAACGAATGCTGCAAGTCTGCGCCCGTGGCATGGTGCCTCGATAAACGTTGCCTGCTAACTCGTTCGTTCGCGCGCTAAAAGAAGGGAATTAAACACAAATAAATTATTGTATATATATGTGTATATATATATTAATATGTATTATTTATCCATGTACCTCTAATTATATGTAGTATGTATGTGTATTCTGTTGTATTGTATTCACTTCCCTCACATTATTACTATTATTGTTTTATTGTAACACCGACCCGTTCTTTGTTATATTTCCTCTACCCTAAGGTTGTCTGGAAGAAATCGCTTATTAGCGATAAGACCGCCTTATTTGTACCATAATCAGTTTTGTTCCTATTGTGTATTGTATTTTGCTTTTGGTGTAAATAAAGTATATTTCATTCATTCATTCAAATAAATTATTTTAGTGTATTATAATCTTGTTAATGAGTTATTATCATCAGCATGCAATCATCAACTGCTGATCATGTAAAAGTGTGTCAAAATGCGAGCAAAGTGTGTATTCTTTCTATGGCCTTTTTCATCCGGCCAATACCACAGCTACGTCTAAGATCGGTATAGTTATGGGTCCAGCGCCCGCGGCATGATGGCACAATAAAGCTCTATCACGCCCTAGCTCCCTTTCTTTTAGCGCGCGAACGAACGAGTTAGCAGGCGCGATAAAACATTTATCGAGGCACCATGCCGCGGGCGCTGAAGCGATATTCTAAGGAACTCTAGGAAGAGATAAAGGATTGACTAGTACGGCTAGCATGCCCCTAACAATACAAAGCGATAAAACGAGAAAAAAGTCATTTTCAATATTTTTGGTAAACGTAAAATAAAAAAGATCAAATCTTGATTTCTATCGTTTTCTCAGGGGTAGCATTCGAGGCCTACTGGACGCTTTTGATGTTTTGTTAAACATTTACACTGGTACAAATAAAAACTTACTTTATATTAGGAATAGTTATGATTAGAATAAGCTAAGAATAAGAAGATCATAATTTCTTACTTATAAACTCGTAACTACGCTGGTGGCAACGTCGCGGTTCATAGATAAACTTTAGAAAAAACCAGATGTTCATGATACAGAACAGTTATGCCGACTCTAAACTAGGTTTAAGTTATTCCGCCGGGTTTATTAGTCGACTTTTAGTTATTCTTAGTTTATTCTTGATATAAAATTTGGTACCACGTTTATTTGTACCAGGGTTAGTCTAAAACAAAGAAGAAGCTTTCTTTTGCGCCCTGCAGTGAATTTTTAAAAACATAATGAAAAAGTGTTACCTATTTTACATCGATACGACATTTTACATCTCATTTGGGCCAAATTTATTGATGTTGGTTTTACAAGTCATTCCAGTGCCCGAAGCGATCTGTTTTAAATTTAACAGCGGCTTCAATTTATTACTCTCAAATAATACTTGTAAAACAATCAGAATTGCACAGTTTTATTGGGCGTTACATTTAAATATATGGGTTGTAAAAGAAAATTGTACACTTAAATTATTACATAGATAACACATTGTTAATGTTTGAATTGGAATGGTATTTAAAGGGAAGAGAAGTGAAGGAAGTCCTAGATAGAATAACTAGTATTTAGCCTAAGCTATGTATTAGCACGGCTAGCATGCCGCCCATGACAAAGCGACAAAATAAGAAAAAACGTCATGCTAAAGATGGAGACACATTTTGAATTTATAATTTTCTCAGGGATGGAGGCATGCGAGGCCTAGACGTGAATCAACACACTTTCAATAAAGAGACAGGCCCTATACTCGGACTTTATATTTTCGAAATATCGTGACCGTTTCTGTCCGAATTTAATTGGAATACAGTTGACAATACTTTCACACAATAGGGTATTTGACAGGTTTTTAAAAACTGTTCTACGTTAATCATGATGTCTAAGGACTCTATAGAAAATGTATATTTTACGTTCCATTACATCTAGGTAGTGCAAGGAAAACGAAAACAAAAAGTGTTGTTTAATATCCAGCGAAAACGCTTTTCCTGACAATACAACTATTCGGCCAATCACAGTCATTTACGATCACGTGACTAAAGTATACAAAACATTATTTTATTTTTAGATTTTCTCTTAAAATATCCAGTATTTTTCTTAACTGACTAAATAGTTGGTTTCCAAAATGCATATTCAATACGGATGCCACCAATAGTTCCTATATTTGATATGCTGTCAAATGCCTATTGCGAAAATCGAATTTCGAACGATGATCATTCCACAAGAAAACAAGAACTCGCTCTCGAGCAAACATCCTTTTCCAAAGACGCAATCTTACGTAAAATTTTGTATAACAGAATTTATTTAAAGTGCACTCAAAGCAACTAATGTGTCATATGTTTACTTAAATATCCTCAAAGAGTTCCTTCAACGCAACACAAATATACTTATTTACATAGTAACTAAGCGCTGGTGCCGCTCTCGAATAGCTTTTCCACGTACACTCGGAGTCAAAGTTTCCCCAAGAACATTAGTTATGCAAAGAGGATTATTTAGAGACGAGCGACACAACGTTGTTCACGGGGTTGACTGTACCACACTGTACGTACTTTTCATCTCGAGAAAATGCGATATAAAAGTTTGAAAGACAAACACTTTGGTTATTCAAATATTTATGAGTTTGTATGAGTGATAAAGTTTATTCATCTGAAAGTATGTTTATTTGAATCCAAATAACTTACGCAGTCATTTTGTCACGTAGTAACTTTATGAATTTGTTTTTCTAATGAGAATATACTGGGTCCTTCTTAATTCTTTTAAAAAAAAGCCGTGGTGGTCCAGTAGCGAGTAACCTTGCCTGCCGTGCATGAGGTTATTGCAACGCAGGCCGGGCACAGCTAGTAGAATATAATGAAATAACTGTCCCTAAATGACAACATACGTCGATGTATGGGCGTTCCGCTAAATTGTGATATGCATGATAGCTTTGCTATATGCATTATAATATAGATGAATATGATATAAATACAATAAATAATAAATATCTTGGACATTGTCACACAAATTATCTAGTCACATTTAAAGTACCAGAATCTAGCCTGGACTTGTGTTATGATGACTAGACAACGATATAGAATAAATATATAGATACAAACGTCCATGACTCGGGTACAAATATTCATATTCATTCTACAAATATTTTTCCTTTACGGGATTCGAACCCGCGACCCTCGGCACAGCAGGCAGGTTCACTACAGACTGTGCTATCGGGCCGTCATCCACAATCCTAGTACTTTTGTGTTACAAAATATTCAAAGTAATGTTATGACAACTCGAAGTAATTACAAATAGCGCAGTTAGCGATACAAAAAAACGATCTTTCCACTAAATCCGATCCGATTTTTTTTCGCCATTTTTGCACAATTTGAACAAAAATATCCATCATGATATTCAAGAATTCTCGTTTGTACGAAAAAATGTATCGTTGAAATAATATAGGTAATGTTTTAGTAATATGTTTATGCAAACCATTATTAGCATATTTTTATGACGGCAACCTAACATTCGGTAGTACAAAAATGGCCCGTTTTGAAGGTTGTCTTTTCATTCAAAATTAATATAAGATGACTGTGACTACAATGATAACACAAACACAAATAAATGTAGCTAACCCTATTGTATCTTCATAACGAACCATGAAAATATAATATATCCCCATGATGACTTGCCATCTCTCCGCAATCAATATTACCGGGAAGAAAGTTCTTAATGGTCCTTGAAATGGTTGGAAATGTTGCTGAAGGTTATAATTATTATGATTAATGATTTATGAGAGGGAAGTTACTGAAAAGATTAGGTAAAGATTCCTGAAAGAACCCTTTGCGTAATTCCAACTTTAAGTTGATGGGATACTTTGGAATGCGTGACTGGATCATGAAATCTATAATACAGGAAAAAGAATTATATGATTATTTCCTTTGCAAAATATTATTTTTAACCCCGACGCAAAAAGAGGGTGTTATAAGTTTGATGCCAATGTGTCTGTCTGTGGCATCGTAGTTCTCGAACGGATGGACAGATTTTGATGCGGTTTTTTACATGAAAGCAAGTTTCCTTGTGGTGGTGCTTGGTAAAAATCGATTCAGCAGTTTTCATGTAACATACTACAAAATATCGTAAAGAGAGTTAAGAAGTAACACATACATTTGCTTACATCCCCAAATAGGTGACCGAATTATTTTTTACTTTTTAAATGCAAGTTTTTGGCGTTGGTTTTTTTATTTGTAATTTAATTACTGGACAAAAAGACAAAACTGTATCGTCGTTTCGCAATAAATGTTTATACAACGTGTTAATGAATAAGCGCAAAACCTCATACACCCCAACTGATTTATAACAAAATAATTACATTGAAACAATAATTTCATTATTTTGATACTTAAAATATAAAGTTATTCGCATTTTAAGTTTTGAGGCAAAAATGATTTGTTATCATTTCAGCAATGAATGAAAGAGCTAATGTGCTCGTGGATACATTTTATGAATCTTGTTTTGGTAGTATGTAGGGTGAGAGGGCCCGTGCGGTGGTTTGCGATCGAGTTCAATAAATTTTAAATTCTAAAAACAAAATATTTAATATTTTGAAAAAAATATCCTGTATTGAAACCAGGATAATTCGATTCTGCTCTCGATTCTAAACAAACTACTTTCTAGTTTTGCGTTAATTCATTAACACGTTGTATATAGCGCTAGGTACCTACCTTAAAGATTATACAATGTCTATATTCAAACCTTAAAATTCAATACTTATAAAACTATTATGTGTCCACTGTATTAGAATTAGGTAATGACAAGAAGTTAAAAAAGTCTTCAATAATGGAGATCAGAAAGTTTTGAATTCTTAAGTCTCCATAGTGTACAATATCGAAAAATCTTTTAAAATTATAAAAGTTCCATTTTACGTCGCTCGTTAGAGTCGATTTGGAAAGGTAATATTTCCAAACGATCTCCTTTTGTTGTTACCCGTCTACCGTAAACTTTTATTTTACGATATTTTTTATGTAACTCCTTTTTATAACAATGGCTTAGGACATATTTCACGTCAGGGTGAAGGAAATGTTATCAATTCTTGAACAAAATTAAAAAATATGTTTACAGGGTGTTAAAAAAAATTACACGGTATCATAAAACTTTAATAAGGTTAGCTGAATATAAAGACAGGGTCCCGCAGGACGGTTGTCTATATAGAGGAAAACCCAGAAAATGGAGTAATAACCTAGATGCCTTCATGGACAGCTGGTTCATGTTTGCACATAACCGAGAGGATTGGATGATTCAACGAAAATCTGACTTCATACAAACATAGAGATTAGTTTCTAGATTGTTTCTGAAAAATTTCATTGACTTTAATTAGTTAGTACTGAAAATATCACCAGACTTCGATTGTATGCGGCGCGCATTTACGAATTCGTAATAAACTTATCTTAAGAAGTTCCCTGTATACTGACAATAGACACAAGGTCTGATTGTACAGCGCTGTTTTTCAGGCCACCCTGATTCTGGTAAGATGTTGGGTGAGAGTTTAGTTAGCTGGGAGAGTAAATTCGTCCACGACTGTCCTATATACGTCCGTCCGCTGTAGGGCGTCCGATGTAGTACACAACGCGTACCTTATGCGGATTGGTAGACTTCACATACGTATAGGAATTTCTTCTTCAGCGTATGCAGATTTCCTCACGATGTTTTCATTCACTGTTTGAGAGCAGTCGGTATTACGCATAAAGTTACTATACCTTACAGGAGTAGAGGAACTGACTTTAGTTGTCAAATGAAATCGTTTTTGAGAACTTATCGGCAGGGTAAAAATTCGAGCGCTGTGTATAATTGTGAAACTAACGTGAAATCGTGGATAATTTAATGAAATAGTGTAAGTATATTTCTCAAAATTATCTACGATTTCATTTTAGGTTCATAATTATTCACAGAGCTCGAATTGTTACCCTGCCGATAAGTTCCCAAAAACGGTTCTATTGCCTCGCGTCACGTATCTCTTTACAGTGGTGCCGCTAGGTACATCTCGCTCTCTCAGCTGTCAATCTCTCTATTCCTGGGCTGCAATATCGGTAAATATTCGGTGATTGAACCGTTACTGGACTACATACGAACCATATCTTTTGACACATTTGGTATTGCGCTATTCGCGATACAGCTCATGACAACCGTTAGAGCCGTTTTGACAGATCGCTCAGACGTATATTGAGTTTCGCGCGATTCGGATTTAAGCACAGTTGAATAATAATTGGATTGCAATTAGATTAGATCTGAAATTGGATAAGAATAGAACTTCGATGTTATAAAACATAAAAAATGTATGGACTTGACAAACGTCAAAATGTTTCGATCGCTAATGTCAAATCCATACATTCTATCATTTTCTACTAGCGTCAACGCCAATATAATGTCACTTTGTCTAGGGGGGCAGGTATAGTAACTTTATGTTATTACGTACATACGCTATGAAAACTCATGACACTAAGAAAATAATTTGTACAAGATCCTTAAAAACTGTATTTTAAAGCAAAAACTAAATTTAAAAAAAAAGAAGTTTCGAAGTATTTGTAACTGTTATAGTACCTTAACAAAAGTTTTATCATTCAATGCAAATTGAGTTGGTGTAATCCCTTTTCTCTCTTCAGAGTTAGGGATCCTTTTTGTAAATGCGTCCTTTTAAAGGATTGGCACGGTCAACAACTCAAAAAAGGGCTATGCAAAGATTTCCAGCTTTGTAAAAGTAAGCTGTTTCAAATCAAATCAATAACACCTTATCATCGAGAATAGGCTGTATGCGTAGCGCAACAATGCTATTTTTCAAAATCATGATCGAATATTGCATAAACGTCACGTATGTCACTTTCGAATATAAATAATATTATGTCCTTTTACGTTATATACAGAATGTAATAAAACACCCTAGTAGTTGGCTCTATAGTGAAAGTTGTTCGGTTCGATGGTCTAAACCACCACATGAAATATTACTAGGTTGTTTTTACTTAATTGTACACACAGAGATAATAATACACAAAATTGAGAAAACATGTACAAAGGGCGAGCTTATCACTAAAGAGATCACCCTGTATAATACGATTGGTGGGTGAGTTAATTAGTTCAAAACAAATAAATCACGTTCCAAAATGTTATTTGCATCAATTATTAGTAACCATGTAGTTGATAATAGTTCCGACTTTAGTTGTGCAATGCCGCAAACCGTCAATTTGCCGCTCTGTTACTACAATGACGAATGGCCCCTGTGGGTCCAACTATCTATCATAAATGACAGTATCGATATTTTTGCTAAAATATATTATTTATTGTTCCCGTAATACGTATGCGTAAGGTATGTGTGTGTCGATCGATCACTGATGTTGAAATAATCATAGTTTCTTTTTAATACTAGCGTTTGTACGCGACTTCGTCTACACCGACTCGTGTCATCGTTGCGAAATAAAATATATATCAGTTTTTAAGTCTAAATATTTTAGCCCTTGAACTCCCACTGACACGATATTATTGAACCACCCATTGTTTAACTACTGTTATCTCAAAGCCGGTTTGCGAGCGGTTAAACTTTTATCAATCTCGGTTTAGTATTTTTTGCGTGATGCTCGAACAAATAGACAGACGTGAGTATTTGTTGTGGGTTATGACGTCACTTCTCTTATATATGCCTCTCGCTCTAATCGTAAATTTTAAACACTTATATTTCAGTTATTTTTAAAGATATTCAAAAATTAAAGGTTTTAAAAAAGTTATTAAAAAATGATCAGTATCCCAAAGAGGCGAATATCATTAAAAAAAAAATTTCAAAGACACTGGAAGATTCGTGCCAATTCAGCTGTCAGGTCGAAAGTGTTACGTGTTTTTCTCTATTCCCTAATTTTAGAGAGCTTTTTTTGATTTATTAATAAGATTATTATGGTTTTAATATGAGAGACGTTTTGATACCTCAAATTGATTAACTTTTTGTGCAGTAAATTTTCGTTTATGTACATGAATGAAACGAAACCGAAACGTGCTATTGCGTATTTATTGGTAGTGAAAAATTTTCCATTGGCAACACCTACCACACTACCACCACCACTATCAAACGTCATTTGAATGATGCAAACTATAGACAAACAGCACTTTTTACTGTAAATGTTTACTGTTCAGTTTTTCTGAACTTTTAATACTGCCATCTACTAACTTTTCGACTATTGGACTAAGATTTTGGAGCACTTAATTCTGACATAAACGAACTAAAGCATAACTATGTATGACGCAAGAGAGTCGCGCTGCAAGTCTGACGGAGGGCGAACGCGTGCGTATTGGCCTGTGTGAGGCTTGCTCGTGGCTCCGCCATTTTGTTTAGATCTAATATGAGTTCGTTAAAACAATACTTGAGACTACATAAATCACTTGACACTGGCTACACAAGCAGAGTGCCATTAAATAAAAAATAAAAAAGTATACGCAATTTTTCGAAACGAATTGGAGGAAAATTTAAAACCAAAATCTGTGAATAAAAAAATCACGAAGGTAATGAACAAGTCTTGAAAAGCCTTAAGAGATTTCACGTCCTTATCAAACTCGAATAAAACTTATAAAACCTAGTAAACGTTTCATGACTTTCACGAGACAGGATACTTCATTATTATAGCTTCTGAAAGTGCTAACTTAAAGTAGACGTGGGCAAGTTAGGTCTGTAAAAGTAGCGAATGTCTATACACTCCGATTCTAAGGTAACTTTTAAAATACTGAATAAAACACTAGTAAATATTTCTTGGATTCTTTTAGATTCTTTATACAACGTGTTAATGAATTAATGCAAAACTAGAAAGTAGTTTGTTTAGAAGCGAGAACAGAATCGAATTATCATGTTTTCAACATAGGTCACTTTTGTCAAAATAATAAATAATTTGTTTGTAAAATTTAGAATTTTCTTAACTCGATCTCAACCCACCGCACGGGCACACTCACCCTACTTACTACCAAAACAAGATCCTTAAAATGTATCCACGAGCACGCTAGCGCTTTCGTTCATTGCTGAAATGATAATACAAATTTTTTGCCTGTAAACTTAAAATGCGAATAACTTTAAATTTTAACTACCAAAATAATGAAATTATTGTTTCAATCGAATTATTTTGTTATAAATCAGTTATACATCAGTGAATAAGCGCAAAACCTCATACACCCCGTATGAGGTTTTGCGCTTATTCACTAACACGTTGTATAAGGTCTAACAAAATTAGCTGAAACTATTTTAAGGGGATGATCAGACCATCAAACTGAATAACTTTCTCTACGGGACCAATATCGCCTTCGCGAAAAAAAAATCTGCTGTTCCATACATACCTACTAGACCTAAATGTATGGAACCACAGATTTTTTTCGCGAGTTTGATATTGGTCCCATAGAGAAAGTTGTTCAGTTTGATGGTCTGATCATCCTCTTAAAATAGTTTCACCTAATTTTTTAGACCTTATATACAGGGTCCTTCTTAATATGCTGACACTTTTTGAAGGGAATGATCAGAACATCTAACTGAACAACTTTCTCTATGGGACCAATATCGAAATCGCGGAAAAAAATTATGCTGTCCCTTACAGGCTCGAGGCAGGCTGTGGCTCGAGTAGGTTTGCAGTTTTTTATGGAAGCAGATTTTTTTTCGAGATTTCGATGTTGATGCCATAAAGTTGTTCAGTTTGACGGTCTGATCATCCCCTTAAAAAAGTGTCAGCATATTAATAAACGCGAAAAAAAAATCAGCTGTCCCATACAAATCTGTTGCGCTTCTTGAGGTAGGCTCCATAGTGAAAGTTGTTCAGTTTGATGGTCTGAGTTCACCGTTTCAGTATTTGAAAACTACATAATTATGAAAAATAACAGTAAGTCGTGATGTACGAAGGCGAGCTTAACTCTTAAAGGGTTTTCTTCCAACAAACCGTTGAGTGAGAGGAAAACTAATGTAAATATTTGTTCAAATTTACGACAGTGTGGAAGCATAAACATTCCGTTCAACACGCACACAGGTACATGGTTCACCTACACGTGTCTACAGAGCACACATAATATAAGCTTCTCATTCATAGCGAGCGTTAGAGGACGTACGAACGGATGCGCACATACCCCGGCTACGTGTGTACAGTACGACCAGGAAAATAATTCCGCTCGTCAATCTTCGTTTGCGCAGAGCAGACCCGAGACTCCGTCAAAACCCGAAGTCATTTAGTAATCAAAGGGTACAAAGTCGGATAGCAGCGAAAAGGGCGCGAAAACAATTAGCCAATAGCGCCAAAGGATTCAAGGTGACACATCCTGATTGGTCAATATAATTTCGCGCGCTATTAAAATTTGTAAACTGCGCAGGTACATCGGTAAGACTTATAAACCTGTTACTACTGTACACCTGTTCGTACGTCCTCGAACGCGGCCGAATATATGAAACTTGGTTTCTGTAGCCACATAGTAAATAACAGTAATTATTTAATACTCTCCGCGCTTGTGCTAACCCTCTTTCGTGTTCTCTAGTACAAGAAACGGCTGAATTTGGAATTCTTCGCTTCTGTAGCGATATTTTTGACCTCAAAGTAAAATTTTTAGGTACTTTGATAGTAAAATCGAAAAATTAAATATTTCCTTTGTTCTCATAATATAAACTCGGAAAATGATCATCCGTCGCCATCGGTACTAGAATTATTGTGAGTTAAAGCCCTCTATTGTCGCTCCCATTAATTCGTTGCCCTATAATAGGCTTAGACAATTTCGAACCGTGAAATACCTTCAGACTACTTTGTTTGTTAATATTGAAGCGAATTCTAAAGGAATAAATGGCGATCTCTTTGTTATATACCCAGCTTAATTATGCTAAAGGTAGAAACAAATTAGGTATCTAATTAATTATTCATTGGGGGGTCCATATTCGTAGAGTTAATATGATTCTTATTTAAGTTTTAAGTGTACTTTAACTATATAATATTCACTGTGGATGTTATAGAGAAATTATGATGTTATAATAAATAATTTTGTGGTAGAATCCCTATTTATTATCTCCTTGTTATTCCACCCCGAAATTCAAATTAAAAAGAAAACTTTGCTAAATGAGCTCCAGAGCATCCAAAAAGGGATATGTCTGTATAATTAAGATGTAGTTTTTGTCAAAATCTATTAAGAACCACGCAGAGAAGTACACACGTTTAGAACACCTAGTTACAGAATAAAATAAGTATTAAGTACAGAAGTTTCGCTTCCATACAATGTTGATAAAACACACATACGAAATACTGGATGTAAGTTGAAATACGTTGGGTATTAGTGAAAGTTGTTCAGTTTGATGGTCTGACGCACCCCCTTTAATATGTAACGTATTTGAGGTTACATCTACACTAATATTATAAAGAGGAAAGATTTGTACCTATTTTTGTATGTTTGTATGTTTGTAATGAATAGGCTCAAAAAGTACTGGGCCGATTTAAAAAATTCTTTCACCAATAGAATGCTACATTCTTCCAATTTGACATAGGCTACATTTCATTTTGAAAAAAAAATAGGGATACTTGGTAAAATTTGAACAATGTAACCGAAGGTGTAGAAAAATGAGTCTTAAAATTTATTTGTCTACCCCGTGCGAAGCCGGGACGGGCTGCTAGTAATAAATAATTTTGTGGTAGAATCTCCGTGTTATTCCACCCCGAAATTCAAAATATTTTAAAGAAAACTTTGCTAAATGAGATCCAGAGTATCCAGAAAGGGATATGTTCGTGTCTGTATAATTAAGATGTAGTTTTTGTCAAAATCTATTACGAACCACGCACAGAAGTACACACGTTTAGAACACCTAGTTACAGAATAAAATAAGTATTAAGTACAGAAGTTTCGCTTCCATACAATGTTGATAAAAACACACGTACGAAATACTGGATGTAAGTTGAAATACGTTGGGTATTAGTGAAAGATGTTCAGTTTGATGGTCTGACGCACCCCCTTTAATGTGTAACGTATTTGAGGTTACATCTTTTATAAAGCGAGCCAAGTTGCGATCTTGCCCACATCACAAAAGGTCTGCCGCTTGAAATCTGCAGGAATATGGTGTTTTCTATAATTTATGAGTATTATTACTCAGTATCAAGTTTCTATTTAAGTGCAATCTTCAAATAACCCAAAAGCCGCTTCGACGAGTAAACGATAGAAAATAACAGTAGTACAGAGGTAGATCGCACGCAGTACAAGTCATCGTTTTTCGTCGTACCTCACCTCGCGCTAAAAGTGCCAAAAAAATGTTTTCTGTGAAATTATCGTCTTCACTTTTTGTATGCTCTAAGGGTATAAGTCTTCCCTTTTGATGGAATCGCAATGTATAGGTGCGGTTTTATACTTGCAGTCGAGCCTAGTCAAGTACACTATTTTCTTTCGATGACTATAATTCCACACGGAACGTTGTCCGCATTGTTCCTAAAAGACACCACTTACCATTGTCAGTGTTGTCCCGATCTGGGCCGCTGTCGTGCTCCGACTCTGATTCGTCCCAGATGGTGTCGGTTGTGATCTTCTGGCGCGAGCACTCTATCCAGTAGCCGGGGGTCGGAATCAGACTGTGCGGGTACTCTTCGCAGAATTCATCTGGAAAAGAGAATTGATTTAATAAAACTACCACCTGGATACCAATCACGCTAAATAAATCTCCAACTAAACAGTGATTGGACCGCGTACATAGTAGAGATAAAACTACTACAGTGGGGAACGGTGCTAAGGTGTCTCTTTGGATGGCGATGCTTACACGCTGCCAGTGGTACGCGCCAGCCTTCTTATCACTTGTAACGTCGATTAGCCTAGAAGCTATTTCTTTAAACAGCTTCCGAGTCCCCAGATGCCCATGGTTTACACTTCAAAAGGCGCGAATAATGTAGTTCTGGCCGAGGAACATAATTTTTTGCGCTAGCCATCTAATGGTTATTATTTCAAGACAATACCACTCCAAAAACCGGATACAGCGAGTCCCCAAATAAACAATTCACGTCAAATAAATGAACTAACAGTCAGACCAGACGTTGTTAATATTTCTTCACATATCCTATAGGAATCTGATGCCAGTTACGTCATTACGGAGAAAACCGAGATCTGAGTCTGAATAAAATATTCACATAGGTGCTCTTCCCCGGATAAGTCCGGAAAATATCCGGAAAACGAGAGGAAACACTGTCTGTCGGTGCCACTGAAATATTCTAAGCTGGCCAACCTTATATTGAATAGTTTATGTGCACTGTGCATAATGTTAAAGGTAAAGTTTAGCGTTAGTGTTCAGGTTTTATCGTAAGGTTGTTTAAATAGTGGTATAATCACTGAAACTGAAACGGTGAAGAATAATTTTAAAGTAATTGTTGTTTAGTTAGTGTCTAGGTCGATAACTCTTTGGCTTAATGGTTATTTTGTAAATAATAGTAAATATCGAGACGTGTTGGTTTTACACATTAAACAGATTTAATTAGGTACACAGCGACAAAAAAAAACAAACATTCTGTACACAATGGCGAATATGACGCAAACTTGACTATTATAAAAAAAAAAAAAAATTTTAATTATACATTGACTTTCTCAATTTGATGACACTTTTTAAGGGAATGATCAGACCGTCAAACTGAACAACTTTCTCTATGGGAACAACATTAAAAATCAACTGTCCCATACATTTTAGCTCGTTTAGGATTACAGTTTTGTATGGAACAGTTGATTTTTTTTTCGTTTTGTATGTTGGTGCCATAGAGAAAGTTGTTCAGTTTGACGGTCTGATTATCCCCTTAAAAAATCTATATCATGAAAGACCCTATATTTATAACATTTTTGATAATTATTCACAAACAAACGAAATACATGAAAATCTTTCTTATTCTTAATTTGGAAGATGTAAAACAAAAGCAGGTAATTGAGAAAAGAAATGTTAAAATAAGATTGTTTCTAATCTATATCAATGACATACAGAAATCCACAAAGAATGAAATGATACTATTTGCAGATGACTGCACGGTAATGTATAATAATGAAAATGAAATAAATAGTAGTCTCAAATCAATTATTGAATGGTTACAAGCTAATGCTTTTAATTATTAATTTAAAGAAGACTAGTATAATGAATTTTAGACAAAGAAATAATACTCCTATAGTGACCAAAGTAGTATACAACGGTACTGAAGTAGGAGAAACGGCTACGGCCAAATTTTTGGGTCTTTATATAGACAGTAATATGAGATGGCAATCACATATTGACTTTGTATGTACTAAAATAAGTCAATTTTCTTACGCTTTATACATGCTTAAAAAAGTAGTAAACCAAGAAGCTGTCCTTACAGCATATCATGGGTATGTTGCTTCTAGACTGAGATATGGTATAATTTTCTGGGGGAATGCAACCAATAATTATCGTGTATTCTTGGCGCAAAAAAAATGTATACGTGCAATATGTGGCATAAAAGAAGGGATAGTTGCAGACCTCATTTCCAGAAACATAAAATATTAACATTATGTTCATTGTCCATCTATGAAACAGCCTTGTTCATTAAACGCCACAGCAGTCTGTTTAGTTATGTAACCAGTGCCCGTCGGTCGCTGCGATCAGTTGTGTACCAAAGGAGGCAAGACATCCCTGTACATGCATGGTGCCTTTGCAATGGCCCCGAAAGTATACAATAAATTACCTCTTCAAATAAGGATGTGTGAAGATATAATTACATTTAAGAGGAAACTATTTGACTACCTTACTGATAAGACATTTTACAATATTATTGATTTTTTTAATGATGTTTAATTGATTTACTCATGTGATTTATTATTGTATCGATTGACATTATGCATATAAAAATGAAATTTAACAATGATATAAAGACTATAGTATTGAATTAATTAATGTAATGCATCATGTATATGTACCTACCTATTGTATGCCTTTTGGCGGATCACAGTGAACATTATATAAAACACCATGTCAACCCATTAACCCGTGTATCACAATAAAGAATTTATGATTTATGAAGACTATTGCAAAAAAGGTTTTTAATCTTATTTACAGCACATCAGTAATAGTGGTAACAGTGTTAAGAGGCTATGTGAAAATAATTTGGATTCTTCAAAGCATGATATCTCATGAAGTACTAACAGTAGGAGTATGATTTGCGGATATGTGTAAATTGAACATATAATTGAAGTTTTGATTAGAGCCAAAACAGGATTAAGACACATTTTCTCGATAGAAAAACAAGCCAAAGTAGCCTCTGTCTTTATTGATAAACGCTTGGAAGTGCTAAACGGTGAATATTAGAAACAATAGGCTTGATTAAAAAAAAAAGAGATTGATTTTTTATAAGTTTTGATTAGAGCAGAATTGAACTTACATAATTAGTACAATTACAATTAAATAAAGTTTGTTTTATGCTTGCGTCGTTTCAGGAGCGCGCGCCGCCCTGTCTCTTTCTCTCGCATCAGGCAGTAATATAAGCTATCACACGCCCATTTCGCTTCAATTATTTTTCGACATAGGCCCTTAATGATAATGTAATTTCCAACTTTAGAAAGTTCTAACTATCATAATCGTTTTAAATACTTTAATACAGTTCGTATTACTCATAGTAGTCACATATAGTCAAAACAAACAACTGAAACAGAAATAAATAAGACAAATGCGAAGAAATATGTTCACTCTCATAGTGAATTAATTGACTCGCTTAATACCCTGAAATATTAACTTTGCTTTCTGCAGCTTTTGCTCGGATGAGTCTAATTAATCTCCATTTTGTCTCCAAGGGGAGGAGACTTGTACCATAATTTGAAGATAAATGCTGATGATGATTGTCTTCACGGGCCGGGGTCGATGACCGAGCCAGCTCGGTTCACTGTAAGGTAGAACACCAAACTGTAGCAATATGCTTGGCGTTCATCCTTAGAGTGAGCCGAATTGCACTCTGGACTTCTTTCTTGAATCTTCTTACGTCTTGTCTTGATCGCGTCTGCTTCTTCAGTTAGGCTGTTACTTTCTGCTGCAGGCTGTTACAACTATAAAAATACGTTTCTAGAGACACAGGATACAGTTATAAAAGTACAATTGTACTTTATTTATCTTGTTTTTTTTTAAAGATGTGTACAACGGATAACCTTCCGACGCGCTGGTAGAGTCAAAAATGACGTCAGAAAACTATCCATGTGATTTTATTTGAATGATACATGTTGAGTTTGACAATACCTACTATAATAAATAAGTATTTTTCAACTATCGATCTGGCAAGAGAGGTGCATGAATTTAAATTAGGAAATTATCGTGTATTCCTTGGTCTATGAATTATCATAGACTAAGGAATACACGATAATTTCTTACTATTAAGTAAACTTGTGATTCCCATACGGTATTATTTATCAAAACATAATGAAGTACATAAAGTGAAATATTTTCTGCAGTAATCCAGAACTGACATACTTACTTCCTTTCATTCAAATTCAAAGAACATAAATAATCTAAACTTAACATTAAACATATTATGCATTGTTCAAATGATTTGTAGATATCGCATGTTATAGGTAGGTACTATAAAAGTGTATACAATTATGTAGATTTCATGGCCCTATGTTAAACCGGTTTCCCTCATCAACAAAAAGAGAAACAGACAGACTGACACGTTCAGTATAATGGATTCCTATTACCTAACGTTTGGGGCTCGGCACCCGAAGTGTGGATGAAAAAACAAACTGAATACTCTAATGTTATTTCAACTTTTGAGACAAACACGTGTTTTTCGAATTATTATTTTTGAAGGATGCGAAATAAACTACTTTTATCCGTTTAGTCCATAAAAACGTATCCCCTGTTTCCTCTCTGGATAATTATACAAGGTCCTTCTTAATGTGCTGACACTTTTTAAGGGTATGATCAGACCGCCAAACTGATCAACTTTCTCTATGGGACCAACATTGAAATCGCGATAAAGGCTCGAGTAGGTTTGCTGTTTTGTACGGAGCAGTAGATTTTTTTTCGCGATATCGATGTTGGTCCCATAGAGAATGTTGTTCAGTTTGACGGTCTGATCATCGTCTTTAAAAGTGTCAGAAAATTAAGAAGGACCCAATATAAACAATTTTTTACTATTGTATTTATATATTCACTGCCATAAACTAATTACTACGAAAACTAGTAGGAACCTTCTAAAATGACGAAAATTCCTCGATTTTACTGCCGATGCCTTTTTTAAACAAATTTGATAAATATAAACAAATGAAAGGAAAACATACAGACAGCGTAACTTTTTGCAAAAAAAATTAAAGGATATCGGTTTAGTTTTGGAGGTGGAAACTGGGGAATACGAGATTGTGATTTCGTCCATTTTTATGTAGGTGAAATCAGTCCACGCTGCAGTTGTCACTTTTGCACTGGATCGATTGCTCCGGAACAGCGCGACAAAAAAGATCTGTTAATAACCTATTCTTCAAATTTCTTGCAGCCTGCATGACGGTAGCTCAAATACGAGAAAGTATTTATATATTGTATTTTTTAAATCTTAATTTAAGAGCTATAGGCCTGAGGTCATGTTACTCTGTGCAGGTTTCTCAAGTGTATAGGTTCGCAGACATTTATGAAACTATAGTGACTACACATATTAGAACGAAAATAAATAAAAGACAAATTTATAGTTTTTCTATAAATGGAATAAAGTTCCTTGGCTGTATGCAGCCGAGGTGTTGTCATAGTTTTGAATTTTCAAGCAGCTCTATAAAACTTTTGTCTTGGAATTTGTGAATAGGTTTATATGTTAGGGTGATCTATTTGTAAGAGAATTTTGATTGTTTTTGTTCGGCTTTTGCATTATGCGAGACACAGGCCATGATCGCTATAAATGAAAATGTCCATTGAAAAAAAATGTTTACGGAAGTACAAATACCATCCCTAGATATAAAACTAGTATAGTATAATAGTAAATAATATTAGCATAAGCATAAGCATATGCTCACGACTATAATCCCCGAGGGGGTAGTCAGAGATATTCTGAAACCTCAGAACATCCACGTTTCACCAGTAGTACCGAAACTCTGTCCAGTGTGACGGGGGGTGAGCCCGTCGCCACATAATGGACAGTGGGTACGATACATGCCTCGTAATTGAAACACGCAGGTTTCCTCACGATGTTTTCCTTCACCGAAAAGCCAGTGGTGTTACAAATCGTACATAAATTCCGAAAAACTCATTGGTACGAGTCGGCCTGGACTGGGATCGAACCATCGCCTCCTGCACGGCAGGCAAAGTTACTCGCCACTAGACCACCACGGCTTACGTACGGCTACGTAAATAATATTATAGTAAATAAAACGTATTATAAAACGTCACTATTCAGTCTAACATAAATTCAGACTTACCTACCTAGAGAAATATACCTAATGATCTCCAGAAATCACATTAAAGGTAAGATCTCGACTAGGATCATAAGCAACCGTTCATTTTTCCTACAAATAGCATTAGAAAATTGCTACACACACTTAGAAAAATAAATGGAGTTGTTTGTGAACGTGAAAAGACTCTTCGGTGCGGATTTGCTCTTAGGCTTAGAGGGGAGGTTGTGTTTGATAAGTAAGTATCCATTACAAAATACACCTTGCGGCGCTGAAACAAAGTCGATTTGTGAAGTGAAGCTGATGCCGAAGTAACCAAATCTGTCTAACCGCAGTAACTTGATTTACTTGAACGTGCTACGAGTCAATTACAAACTGAAATTCACGGAGAGTTGTAGTTTAGAATGATTTGTTGGATCGTTTCACCTACGAGCACTAATAAAAACCTTTCACAAATAAATCTGTAATTGTGTTACCGATTGTGTATAATCAGGTATTCTATACAATATCTAGGCAACGTATAGAATACCTGGGGCGTCCAGGTAATGTATGAAATAATATGAATATTATTGTCCAGTACATACTTTACCTAGGTAATGTATACAATCCCCAGGAATTGTATAGAGTACCTGCTGGCCCACCGGCAATATGTAAAGTAAATAGATTTTGGTCTGTGTTTATCAATATTATGTAAGTACCTGTATAGCTACCTATAAAATTATGGACAAGTAAAACACCTTGTTTGCTCGAAATCAACGTTATTAAAATTAACAATTAAGGTACCCATTAAAAATAATCTTTATGAAAAAGGTACCTAGGTTTTAGGTTGGACCCAGTAAATGAACACATTTTACCAGGTATTTTTTGTGATTTATATACTGAGATATACAGGGTGAAATTTATATCATCAGCATCCTTTTAAACTAGGAGTCTACCCATCAAACTGAATAACTTTCACTCTGGGAGCTATTCAGTTATTGCATACATTTGAGTCTAGTAGGCATTGCAGTTTAGTATGGAACGGCAGTTTTTTTTTTCCTCCGATCTGTTTGCCCTATATTGAAAGTTGTTCACTTTGGTAGACTCTTAGTTTAAAAGGATGTAAATTACAAATTATTATTTCACATGTATAAAATCTAATTCGACTTCATATAAAAACCGGTCAAACCAAGAAATTGGCTTGACGATCTGGATGCCCATGAAACAGAATGAAAAATGATGGCACGGGATAGATAAGGCTAGAAAAGCTTGGGGAAGACCTTTGCCCAAAAGTGGGACGAAATAGATTGAAAAAAAAACAATGTTCAAACTTATAATTAAGATGAAATTTTTCAAAATGTGTCGTGTCTTTTATACACGTATTCGTATGAGAACCATCATTTTGTGGTAAATAAGGTTCTTTGTTTCTAAAGAATCTTTTACGATATAAAGCTATCACCGCCAATAAACCTCTTACAGTACCTTTACCGCAATATTCTGAAGCAAAGGATTAAAAATAACCTCCAACACAGAGTTCTAAACTTTCCAACAACAAAATTTAAATCCTCTTCGCAATAGTTTTAATGGGGTCTTTGCGGACTTCTGAGAGGTCTTGAGAAATTGCAAAATTATTTAACAAATTGTATTAAACCATAAGACCTTGTAACGGGTCATTTAATTTGTGCTGAAATGAAATACAACCTTAAGGTCCTTGCTGTAGAGAGAAAATTTAAAACGTTGTGGTTGTTTAAAAAGATCAGGTCGTATTTTGAGGAATTTGTGACGATGTTGTTAGTCTGTAAAACATATTTTTAAAAGACACCTTATGCTTTTTATGTTTTTTCATGCGAAAGACCAGCCACTCTAGTATGATTTCTCTACCCGCGGCCAAAGTGCATTCGCTGCATAGAAAATGACCTCATCGAGAGCGAACATCGCGCTTGCCGCGACAAGTATTATGGAAAAAAGCTAGGTCGCGCATGTAGAGAAATCATACTAGACGGGCTGGAATGAGTGCAAAGGGAGTTCAAGTCAGTTCAAACGTAAAGAGGCCAGGCCAAGTATTGAAACTTGCGTGAAAGCAATGACTACTGAATATGGCTGAAATGAAAGTGTGACAGAAAGATCGTTGTAAAGCATATGAAAGATATGACTTTTATTGCGTTCCAATAGAATCTCAAATTGTAATAGTTGAAGTTTACCAACAGTTTCATAAATAAACTTTCATAGATAAAAATTTACAGGCTCTCTCTGTTAGTTGACTTTATGTGGTGTCCTTTATCTGTTATATGAGCGGTTGCGCCATATAGCATTCTGTGTCTACAGACATAAATTAATCTCAAGCGTTCATGGGCCCTTAAGCTCACGTTTTAGTATGTGTCGAGGCTAGCAGCGATTGGATTTAGTTTATACGACTTATTATTGTCGTGTAACCGTGGTATAAAACAAAAAGCCCCCTTCTAAGTCCACATATTGTGACGAGAAACGACGGAACTCTACCATGCGCATGGCCCGACACGCACTTGGCCGGTTTTTTATCTGACATAACCACTCAGTCCCACCAGATCAAAAGTAAACTAATCCATAGTTTGTAACATTGCGACCATTCTCTTATCTTTCGTACTTTATGTATTACTGTATAAATAACGTTTCAGTCGGGTTATGTTGTAGAGTTTCTGGCCGCATCTTCTCTACAGCGACAACGCGTTCCGACGCGGTGGTAGCTTCAAAAAAGATTTAAGGTTTTATAAGTGCGCTTCAAGCTCAATATTTAATTAATTATTTTGAGTTTGAGTAATTGTTCCTAAATCTACTACTGTAAATTTAACCTTAAATAGGCGGCTACCTCCGTACGTATAAGTCTTTCCAGTGTATTATGATATAAGTGGTCCATTCTGTACAAGTATATCCTGTACGGTGACCCACATACCCACTTCATCGCAAAGTACACAAAGGAATATTAATTTCCGCTTCATCTAAAGGGGTCCCGTTTCAAATCCGGCTCAAAGATGGCGCCTGGTTAGGAATCTGAAGCACTCTTTTATCAACGCCGTGAATATTTTCAACAAATTTTCTTATGTAAATAAACGGATTGTTTTCTAATTTTGTAACTTTTTTAGATATTTGGTAATTGTGACTTCGTTCCGGGTCGTTTCTGGTGCAGAGGCTGGCCATAGCACTCCAACGTTGCAACGCTGCTAGCGTTATGGGCACCTTTGCGCCGGGATCGACAAGGGGCGGGTTATTTGACAGAGCTAGTTCGGGTTTAATTGGGCTGTGTGGTTGGGTTGTAGCATATACTCACGACTATATTCCCCGAGGCGGTAGTCAGATATATTCTGAAACCACAGAACATCCACGTTTCACTAGTACCGAAACTCTGTCCAGTAGTGTGACGGGGAGTGAGCCCGTCGTCACTTGTAATGGACAGTAAGTAATACATGCCTCGAAATTGAAGCATGCAGGCTTCCTCACGATGTTTTTCTTCACCGCAAAGCCAGAGGTGTTACACAAATCGTACATAAACTTCGAAAATTTCTAAAAACTCATTGGTGCGAGTCGGCATGGTTGTGTTCTGGTAAAATAGAGCTTCGAGTAAGGTTACTGTCTTGTATGAATGAGAGGCTTGTTTTTAATATCCTTACTCTACAATAGGATGACACAGGCTGATGTGCTAGTGTGAAATAGTTCACAAATTAAATGGGATTACTAATAAGGACGCAAGATAAAATGGCTTCCAAAAAAATTGTAAAAATTAAAATGAGTTTACGCAGAATCTTTGACTATATTTACCGAGTTACACCTCGGTGGCGCGTTACGTAGAGGTATGGGTACTCAATCATGAGGGTAGGGGTTCGATTCCACACGGACAACATGCCATATATCAATAAGTTATTCTAACTTATGTTCGCAATATCGACTGCACTCAAACGGTAAAGAAACTTATCGTGAGGAAACCTGCATATGCGTAGGTACACTGAAGAAAAAATTCTGACGCGTATGTGAAGTCTACCAATCCGCATTGAGCACGCGTGGTTGAATGGGAAAGTATAATATTATAATTCGTAGGTTTATAGTTTACTCGTAATTTTTCAATAAGGTCTCACCTCTTATAAGTATGGAAGGTTGACTTGAATTAAATGAAAACGACGTGGAAAAAATATAATTCTGCTGTCCCATACATTTTAGTCTACTGGGCACTGCATTTTTTAACTTTTTCTCGATGTTGGCTCCATTGAAATTGTTATTGAAATATATTTATTAAGAACAGAAATAATGCGCATAGTAAATAAAACTTAACCTAAAGAAAAAATAAATTATGTTATTAAATAAAATGAATTGAAATAATTTATTTGTAAGACTTTTGGTTGTACTTAGGATGTCAGTTTTAAGTACTTACGGAGACAAAAAAATCTACCGTGATGGTGTACAAATATTTTGGTAAGAATTCCCAAGATATTACGTTTTAAATTCATTAGCTTTTTTACTGGTACACCCTGTATATCAAAATTAAGGAGGTAGCTTATCAGGTAGACACCCGACACCTTTAATTATATCACTTTTAAAACCACCGCCTTACACTTAAAGGCGTATTTACCTTGGCAAGTGTTAGTAAACGGTGTCGCAGTGAGTAAACAGGCCGCGGCGAGCTGACTCGACTTGTTAGCATTTATTATGCTGACTCTTCCCTGGGGATGTTATCGAGTTGAGTATGCAGGATAACCGAAAAATATGTTGCCATTAGCTGGAACTGAATTCTGTTACAGGTTTCAATTGTATTTTATTTTTATGGCAAACCAGAAAAACTTTTATAAATTTTTTCTCTAGAATCTGTTTTCATCCGTAATAAAAACTGAACATCCGACAAAATACTAACCATAATAGAATTGAAATAAATGATTCAGAAAATAAATAACGTCGTTAAGTACGTTTGTACACGTCTACGCTAATATTTGGATGTGTGTTTTATAGAGTAGTAAATTAAAAACTGTTAAATAAATAATAATAATAGGTAAATAAGTTTTAATAAGTAGTTAAAAAAACAAAAAAAATGAATTTAAAAGAAAATCGTCGCCTAATGGTAGTAAAAATAAATAATTGAAAATTAGATTTTTTTTGCGTAGTCCTCAGAGTGTCTTGGGAATATTTAAAAGGTTCAAATATACTTAGACGTGAAAATATGTAAAAGGTAATTTTAAACTACAAATGTTTAAAATGCTACGTAAAGCTCGTGCTACGAGAGAGCTACGACGACGTAGCACGCTTGTAGCACTTGCTACAAACACTTCTTAAATTGCGCTATGCCAAATATAATAAATTATAACGTTATAAGGATTGAATAGTCAGTCTATTTGAATCATTTTATAGTTCTAGATTCAACATAAACTAGAGGAACTATGACTTTGAAATATTTGGAATAAAATTAGTGTACGAATGGATTTTTATTACTTTTGACTTAGGTTAACAAAAGTACCTACTTATGTACAATCTTTCATCAAGAAAAGCCATTGGGTATAGAAATACACTAATATTTTATAATAATTATCTTAAGGGTATATTCAGATACTGAAACAAAATATATGCGGGTCAGCCGTTCGAATTTCCATGGGGGCCCATAAAAAGGACTCGTTCCTTACGGAATGTTGTTTCGTTTCTTATCTAAATACACTCATAATTATATTCTAGTAATTATAAAAAAATACCTTGAAAAGCCGTGGTGGTCCAGTGGCGAGTAACCTTGCCTGCCGTGCAGGAGGCGATGGTTCGATCCCCGTCCAGGCCGACTCGTATCATTAAGTTTTTCGGAATTTATGTACGATTTGTAATACCACTGGCTTTTCGGTGAAGGAAAACATAAACCTGCATGCTTCAATTTCGAGGCATGTATTGTACCCACTGTCCATTTAAAGTGGCGACGGGCTCACTCCCCGTCACACTGGACAGAGATTCGGTACTACTAGTGAAACGTGGATGTTCTGAGTTTTCAGGATATCTCTGACTACCCCCTCGGGAAATAAAGTCGTGAGCATATGCTTATAAAAGAATGAAAGTCGAGTGAATGCAGTAGAAATGCACTCCTTACGAAGTATGTATGGTATTACTTTGGTTGATCGAATCAAGAACAGTCTGATAAAGGATTGGTGTAAGTTGAAGGATGATATAGTAACAAAGATTGAGAGGGGTATGCTTAGATGGTTCGGTCACGTAGAGAGAACGGATGAAAGAAGACTTATTTTGTTGTTTATCAAGAAAAGTTGAGCGGAAGTGTATGAATGTGAATGAGGCTAAAGAGGTGTGTCAGAGTCGTAGCGTGTGGCGGTCAGTGGTCTCTGCCTACCCCCATGGGACAATGGCGTGAGCTTGTGTATGTATGTATGTATAAAATACGTGTATATAGCGCGGTAGACAAAACATATTACTACCACGTGTTAATGAATTAACGCAAAACTAGAAAGTAGTTTGTTTGGAATCGAGAGCAGAATCGAAATATCATGTTTTCAACATAGGGAATTTTTTTCAAAAATTTAAATAATTTGTTTGTAAAAGTTAAAATTTACTGAACTCGATCTCAACCCTCCACTCGGACACTCTCACCCTACTTACTACCAAAACAAGATTCTTAAAATGTATCCATGAGCACGTTAGCGCTTTCATTCATTGCTGAAATTATATCAAATCATTTTTGCCTCAAACTTTAAAATGCGAAACACTTTAAATTTTAGCTACCAAATTAATGAAATTATTGTTTCAATATAATTATTTTGTTGTAAATCAGTTGGGGTGTATGAGGTTTTGCCCTTATTCATTAACACGTTGTATACCTTTATCTACAATTGTGGCACAATTACTGAAAATTATTTGATAATAATCGAGAACAGATTTACGCAGAATCTATCAGAAATAAGCTTCCTAAAGTAGACTGACAGATGGATTTAACATCCATGAAACTGAAATATGGTTAAAACAAATACAGTCTGCGGTCGCAATGTTGGACTACTGTCAGGTTTCCGACATTTGAGATATCCACAACGATATTTAGATTAAATATAGGGTGTAAACTAAATGCGCTACATACTTTAGGGTGTGCTCCAGACTATCAACCTGAATAACATTCATTATAGGGAGCAACAACAACGAAATCGCAAAAAAAATGCTGCTGCTGGGTCATAGGCGTGCAAAGTTCGAGATTAAGGGCCTATGTCGAAAAATAATTGAAGCGAAATGGGCGTGTGATAGGTTATATTACTGCCTGATGTGAGAGAAAGAGATGGAGCGGCGCGCGCGCCTGAAACGACGCAAGCATAAAACAAACTTTATTTAATTGTAATTGTACTATTTATGTAAGTTCAAGCCTCTTGTTTCTAATATTCACCGTTTAGCACTTCCAAGCGTTTATCGATAAAGACGGAGGCTACTTTGGCTTGTTTTTTTATCGAGAAAATGTGTCTTAATCGTGTTTTGGCTCTAATCAAAACTTCAATTATATGTTCAATTTACACATATCCGCAAATTATACTTCTACTGTTAGTACTTCATGAGATATGATGCTTTGAAGAATCCTATTTTTTTCACATAGCCTCACTTCAGTTTCAAGCAATTTAAAATAAAACAGTCGTTGAAGTCTGCTATTAGCTTCACCATCTGTATAATTCACTCTCGAATAGATCAGTGAGCGTAAGATACTTCATATATTATTATCGTTATTATGACAGGAAAGAATTTTTTGATGACATTTTATGATATTATTTTCGTTTTGTTTGTTTTTTTTTTAATTTTATTTTATTTTGATCTCAAAGACATAAATTATAGCGCCAAAGTATTATTATTATTATGTCTCAATTTTTGTTTGTAAAAATAATTTTCTAATGTTGTTATTTAATGGAATGAATGTTAAAATTGTAACCTAGTAATGATAATGAATTTAATTTGTATTGTATTATATTTAAATGTGAAAAATTATGTTCTGTGTTCCACAGCATGCTGTGCCCACAATGGGTATCATATGCTGATCTGCTATGTATTATAATACCTTTTATATACCATATGATCCGCATGAATAAATGAATTATGAATCATATATTTTATTAACTCCGGTAGCTTTCCTGCGCAATAAATTATGTATTTAAGATTTTAAAGCGAAACTTGAGGAAAACGGTCCGTAATGGCTGGCCATTAACTACATAATTAATCGTAATAGCCCTCTGTTTTAGTTTAAGTATTTTATCAGACATTAGAAAACAGATACTGTTTTGTTTTCATCATCATCAGCCTATAAACATTCCACTGCACAGGCCTACCCTTAAGGAAGGTGTTTGGGAGTTAAGTCAACCACGCATCAGAATTTCTTTTTCAGCATATGCAGGTTTCCACACGAGTTTTTCCTTATGTGGGAATATAAGTTAGAAAAACTCATTGGTACATGGCTTGTCGTCCGTGTGGATTCGAACCCGGGCCTTCATGATTGAGTGTTCATTCCTCTCTGCAACTTGCCACCGACGCTTCGTAACTTTTGAACGAGCGTACGAGTATTTTACATAAGTTTTTGATCCTCTACAGGGTCCAACTTAATATGCTGACAGTTTTTAAGAGGATGATCAGGACATCAAACTGAACAACTTTCTCTATGGGACCAATGTCGAAATCGCGAAAAAAAGGTCTGCTGTCTCATACAATTGGGTGGAGTAAGATTTAAGTTTAGTATGGAACAGCAGTTTTTTGTTCGCGATTTCGACATTGGCCCATAGAGAAAGTAGTTCAGTTTGATAGTCTGATCATGCCCTTAAAAAGTGTTAGCATATTTAGAAGGCTATTATATCCCTGTACAGACCTAATCTATATCGCTATCACCAGGTATGGCTTGTAATACAAGTCCAGACTTCATTCTGGATATTCAAAGGGACTAGATAATCTGTGTGAGAACACATAATATCCAGTCATTTAAGTATAAAGGGGAGGATAAACATTTAATAATGCAATTTAAAAATGGAATTAATATTGTATTAATTAATATTTTATTAAATATTGAATTACCTGAATGCGGTGGAACTCTTGTTTGTTGACCAAACACAACACAGTCGTTTAGTGTGATACTCTGAGTACTTATCGTTATAATTTGTTCAGTGAAGTGAATAGCTATTTGGATGTCCATACAATCACTCTTCATTTATTTTGTGTTTCAGTTATATTGCCTATAATTAGATTTTGGAATGGTTTAATTTTTTTAAGGACGCGGTGTTGGTTTCACGCCTTACAATTAAATAGAGGTCTTGGTCAAATACAGGTTCGGAAAAATAAGAGGTGATAGTTGGTTTGGTCCAATTATCTATTTTGATTTAAATAAAACTATAAATTATCTTCTCAAATATTGGATGTATCTTTACAAAAGGTGATTTTTTATTCGAGATGACGTATGATCATTTATTTCGAATAATTAATAAAATTATGATTTACATTAAATTGTAATAATCAACAGATTTTTTCTGTACTATATTAACTATACTGTGGCGTTAGAATACTGACGTGTCTGCTCTGTGGCGCGCGCATGGGCCGCTCCACCACGCTCGCGCTCGGCGGCGCCTGTTATGAAACCCATTCGAAATTATTATTGAATTATGTATTTTTGTACCTATTTCTATTGATTTGTAATCATTTAAAGGGACTTAATCACCTCCGTAAATAAAGCCCACCTTGAAAGTTACACCCTGTATATAAAGCACCTAAAAAGGCCTCAGACATATTACAAAACATGCGGTACAGTGTTGCTGAGGAGAAATAACACAAAAAACTATACCTATTATGTTAGACACTTTTGTTCTGTTACGAGCAAGGGGTTCCGGGATTGGAGTGAAACGCCAAATCCGAATTTACAGAGTTTATTTGGGCTTCTCTTATTCACGGTCCTCCTCGCAGGGATTTTCCGTACACCACTTTTACACTATTCACCACGTCACCACTACGACGTCATTTGACGATTTTGTGATTATGACGTCACGACACACGACACAACCATGACGTCACGGCACTACACTGTCACTTAATTGTTCACTTTTCACTTCTCACTAATCACTTTTACTTTTCTTCCTTTTGTTTCGCACTTTTCACTGTTAAAATCAATACTGCCCTGCCCTTGCTTATACAACGTGTTAATGAATAAGCGCAAAACCTCATACACCCCAACTGATTTATAACAAAATAATTAGATTGAAACAATAATTTCATTATTTTGATAGTTAAAATTTAAAGTTATTCGCATTTTAAGTTTTGAGGCAAAAATGATGTGTTATCATTTCAGCAATGAATGAAAGCGCTAACGTGCTCATTGATACATTTTTTTTCTAGTAATTGTTTTGGTAGTAAGCAGGATGAGAGTGCCCGAGCACTGGGTTGAGATCGAGTTCAGTAAATTTTAAATTTTTCTAACAAATAGCTTGCGTGCTCATGGATACATCTTAAGAATCTTTTTTTGGTAGTTAGTAGGGTGAGTGTGCCTGTGCGGTGGGTTGGCATCGAGTTCAGAAAATTTTAAATTTTACGAACTAATTATTGAAAAAAATTACCTATGTTGAAACCATGATAATTCGATTCTGCTCTCGATTCTAAACAAACTTATTTCTAGTTTTGCGTTTATTCATTAACACGATGTATACCTACGACGCATGACATTATAAAATATAACTGATACAATATTACAATAACATAAAAACAAAAGGACACGAGTGTTTTCTAAGCTTAATACTTGTACGTGCTTTATCACTCCATCGATGCAAAGGTTTAATTAATATTTCAATGTTTATTCTGGCTTCAAAACGCAAACCTCGCAGGCTAATCTGCGGATTTTAATTCCATATATTGTTTGTTTCAGTCTTTGAATAAACTCGCTTCGGATATGGACTAATAAACGTTAGTTTTGAATACAAATAGTAAAGTTTATTGGATTTTGGTACGGCCTTTGATACGTTTCGTATGTTTGATATTTGATTGGATTTTGCTATGGTTGTTAATTACGTTTTTAGTTTGATAGAATTTTTTTTTACCACTACCGCAACTATTAACAAATTAGATAAAAAACCGGCCAAGTGAATGTCGGTGTCGGGCCACGCGCAGGTTAGGGTTCCGTAGTTGCCCGTCACAATATACGGACTTAGAAGAGGGCTTTTTGTTTTATACTACGGTTTAACGGCTAATAAAGTCAAAGTACATTGTAGAAGTTGGTCGAAAATTACTCCTTAACTTGTAAAGCCTACTTAGCGGAGATAGTTTTCTTTTAACTTCGTTATGTACACTACTGCTGTGAATTTGGCTTTGTGTTTAGCTGGCACGGGGAACGACGACGACGACGACACATTACTCTAACAACAATTTATTCACTTTAAAGCTGAATATTTCGCTTACGGACCCCTAAATCGATAAATGGTTTTGCCACACCCACTATACAATATTTTTAAAAGACCTATCCAACGATACCTCATAGGGGAAGTACTCTAAAAAAATGGCATAACCTCTGGGTTAAAAGCACCTATTAAAAAAAAAAAAATTAAAATATAGAATAAAAAAATAAAAAAAATCATCTTAAATTACTGCTTTCTAGTGGCAAACCTGTCAGAACAAAAAAATATCAGCAGTCCCATACTTTTGAATCAAGTAGGTATTGTAGTTTAGTATGGGACAGCTGATATTTTTGTTCGGACAGGTTTACTCCCATAGTAAAAGATGTTCAGTTTGATTGGATGGGAAAGTATGTGGTTTAAAGGTTAATGATACTTTTCCTTATATTAAATAAAAAGGAATTTTTGCTGTTGTGGTTCAACTTCTTTAGTCTCTAAATAGTATTAAATAAAGTCTCAATCCGCGATTGTCTGTGTCATCATTTCTGTTTCCCCGCTTACTTCTTCTAAACTCCAAAGTCTACGGATTTTAATACAGTTTTCACAGTCATTTAGATAATTTCTCAATGTTTTATTGCGTTGCTTTCACTTTATTTAAAAAGTATTTTGAGTTGATGCGACAGCAATGTAAGTGTAGACAAACATCTTTGATCCAAATTTTTTACATTAGTTTCCTTTTGGACACTCCCAAATCAGAAGTCTAATCAAAGAATAGACGGCGCCCATTTGTGTAAAGTAACGTTACATAATACTTTCTCCACCTTTCTATCACGATATTCTACCTTAATTTATATCCGTCGGCAACAGTGTAAGTGCTGAAACTTAGCTCGTGGTCCAAGAAGGACCAACTTCGCAAATATATTAGGTCTACAGAATAGGCGGGAGCAAACACAATTTGAGGCTGTCGTACCCTACCGTTACAAGCTCAGTCTACACGAGAACTCATCTGAAATTACTCTTATATCCACATCGTAGGTACGAAAGTAGCTTGCTCTGAGCGACTTCGTACGGGATCTATCGTTAATGCATGTTACGTTATTCGATTGGTTAACCGATTTAAGGTTATCAAGGTAAAATGGGAAAAATCGGTCGAGGTTAAGAAAGAACAGTGAAAGGCTGTTTGTTGATCTTAGAATATTGATTTACTTATTTCTCTCTTGTCATGAAGGATAGCACTTAATTTAGTCTGGGTAATGTTTAAAGTGGCGTTGGAGTAGAGAGACGTCTGATCTTCTCGGGCTTTAAATAGGAAATAAGTCGCGCTGACAAAACGATTATTTCAACATCGTAACGTATAATAGGAAAGGAGGTTTCTATACATATACCCTGAATGGATATAGGGGGTAATACCAATGATATTATACTAAAAAGATGTATGTTAACCCTGCGCGTGGCCTGACACGCACTTGACCGCATTTTTTAGTTGTTATGCGCAAAAAGTAAAAATTTGCTTTGTAACGTTGATAACGTAAGCCTGATATACAATATGTGTGACATGAAAAATATTTCAATGAGGGAAGCAAAAAAGAAAATTGCAACCTGGTTATCCACTCTTAGCTATGACGTTACAGAAACAGTTTTAAAAATCTTTGAATGACAACCTCTTTTACTTACACACACATTCACACACATACACATACATATACACACTCACACTATACCGTTTTCTATATAGAGAATCTAAAAAAAAAAAATTAAAAAAAATTAATATGTATATTTTAAGAAAAATTTGTAACCGTAAAAATAAGTTAATTACCAATAATTTGTGTCAACCGAGTTTGTATTTTGTATTCTGTGTACTAGTAATAACTATATTTTGTAAATCTGGGCCGCCACAAATCGGGCCTTTGCTGCCTTGTGCGGGGTCCGCCAGGAAACCTTTAATTTGTAAAATTTTTATGGTAATAAACGAATTTATTATTATTATTATTATTTTATTTTCTTTGATTTTCTCCCTTTTTAGAGGGGTGGTAAGAATTAGATAATAAGATTATTATTATTATGAGAAGTGGTGATTTTTTAAACCACTAATTATTTAACTAACGATATTTAAATACACATTATGCATGTATTTATTCTATCAGCAACATCAAAAGAGTCGAAACCTGATACGAATTTTTGCCTAGCACTATATTATCAAGGCAGGGAAGGACCAGCCTGCCGATAATCTTAAAATAGAGAGATATTTTCTTCGACTACCTACATAAAAACACACAGGGTGACCCATTGACCGTGTCGTCGCCGGACTATGAATAAAACATCTAAACCTTTCGGATACCATTTCATCGAGAGTTCATTAAATATTAGTATCTAATATCAGTTGATATAAAGTTTCGTTTACTATTTACACATCTGACACTCTATCG
This sequence comes from Agonopterix alstromeriana, assembly GCA_963924505.1. Lineage (NCBI taxonomy): Eukaryota > Metazoa > Arthropoda > Insecta > Lepidoptera > Depressariidae > Agonopterix > Agonopterix alstromeriana. The sequence goes on along the minus strand of OZ004677.1, from coordinate 5,261,264 downwards.
AGCTTTGTAAATAATACATTTCTATAAATTGTGTCGGGTGGTTGAATTTTTGAAATGTGACACAGTTTACATACCTGACCACCGAGTTATATGAATAGAGATAGTACGACAAACAAAAGTCGTGCGCTAAGTGCGGCAGCCGGTTCGGGGGAACGGGGGGGGGGGGGGGGGCGTGTACAAGAAGATGACATAGTGAGAGATAATAAGATAGTTAAAACTTTACGCACGAGAAGTATTGGTTGTAAGTGTTTGACTTAAAAATAAATGCTCACAAGAAAAAATCTGTATATGAAACCGATTTTTTTTTCGCGAGTTCGATATGGGACCAGTATCGAAATCGCGAAAAAAAAATCTGTGGGCCCATACATTTAGGTCGAGTAGGTTTGCATGGAACAGCAGATTTTTTTTCTCGAGATAGTTGTTCAGTTTGATGGTATGATCATCCTCTTAAAATAGTTTCACCTAATTTTGTTAGACCTTGTACTGGGTATTACAAAAGTAAAAATAAACATTTAAAACTTTTAAGAGGGTTGTTTAGACCATCAAACTGAACAACTTTCACTCTAGGACCAATATCGAAATCGCGAAAAAAAAATCTGCTGTCCCATACATTTTGCTCGAGTAGATTTGTAGTTTACTATGGAACATAAGACTTTTTTTTCGTGATTTCGATATTGGTCCCATAGTGAAAGTTGTTCAGTTTGATGGTATAAACCACCCCCTTAAATTTTATTTGTATTTTTGTAACACCTTGTATAGGTTGATGATGATAGTCATCTTATTCATATACAACGTGTTAATGAATAAGGGCAAAACCTCATACACCCCAACTGATTTATAACAAAATAATTAGATTGAAACAATAATTTCATTATTTTGATAGTTAAAATTTTAAGTTATTCGCATTTTAAGTTTTGAGGCAAAAATGATTTGTTATCATTTCAGCAATGAATGAAAGCGCTAACGTGTTCATGGATACATTTTAAGAACCTTATTTTGGTAGTAAGTAGGGTAAGAGTGCCCGAGCGGTGGGTTGAGATCAGGTTCAGTAAATAATTGTTTACTATCAAATTATTTAATATTCTGAAAAAAATACCTATGTAGAAAACATGATAATTAGATTCAGCTCTCGATTCTAAACAAACTACTTTCTAGTTTAGCGTTAATTCATTAACAGGTTGTATCATTATTTCCCACTGTGTTTGTGTAAACTACGACACCAAACGGATTGGTAGAATGTGGTTAGGGTGGCAATCAACATCTTGACAACATCAGTATATATTACCCGTCCATAAAATGTGCCGAATCAAGATTAAAACTATCGAAACGGTTCCTCATCCACATAGACAGTCATCATCATGGGCCTTATTTCATCTAAGTACCTAGATGTTTCAAACAGCGTCTGTTTGGATAAGATATCGACGTTATGGCTGTATAAGCCAATTTAGTCTAGGAAAAATAAGGTTTGAGATTGCATTAAAGACACTTTAGTAAATTGTGTTTGAAATAATATTACTGTTAGTTTCTAACACTTTTGTCGAGATTTCGTGGTTATATAGGCTCAGGAGCCTGAGAAATACCTTAAAATCGATATTAAAGTACAAATGGCAAGCTTATTTCTAAAAATATTTTGACCAGCATACCAGCAATAGAGACAGTTAATTATCAAAAGGCAAATTTAATGTGTAAAAACAAACAGTAAATAATTTAGTTTTGAGGTTATAATTTTTGAGGACTTACAAAATATTAAATATCTACCCAAATTAACGATATAAACCGTGGATTATTATTGTTATAAGTAAAACGTATTGAACGAAGCCATCCTGTACAAAATCACCAGTTTTCCATTTTTTGTTCATACCTAAATTTAATGTTTTGTAAATGTCTTAATTATTCAATAATAAAACATAAAAATCGGGGATTATTGAGAATTTATGTTTTTCAGGTATGTATCTACTATATTCCAAATTTTCACCAAAAGTGCAATTAATGCAACCTACTCCATACAAAAATCCGTAGATTTCCCCGACTAATTCGGGAACGACAAGGCCTGCCGCATTTGCGGCACTTGTGCTGTTTGTTGGTTGGTGCATGTTCGTCTCTGTGTCTTTTGGTTCGCTTTACGGCCAGATATTCGAATCAGACTGCATCGTGGACCGTCTGCTAAAATCTTCCCACATTCATCCTTATCACTAACAAGGCATTCCCACTTCGAATGGTCAATTTTAAAGGACACCACTTCTCAGCACAGTCATTAAAAAGTAACATTTCCAAAATTTCGTTTAGCGAAGGCATTATTAATAATTGAAATCGGATTTTAGATTCGCCTACCAAATATAATAATAAATCGTTTTGAATACCGAATCTAGGTTCTCTACGCAATGAGCACCTCTTGATCTGAACATGGATCAGGTATAGTTCGATATTGTTTGTTTGTGTTACCAAACCCTGAATTTCTAGTAACACGAGCGTACAGAGATATCAGTTTGTATTTTAATATCAAAGCAATCAAGCTGTATTCAAACTAACACATCGTATTCCAACAAATTTTCAACGAATGACGTAAGCTATAAACTAAAACTAGGGTAGAATTTCCTGGTAATTATTATCCCTTAAACTCTTTGTTCGGTCCTGTTGAAAGGCCTTCTCACCTCAAAAAGGAAAAGGTTTGTTTGTAAAGGTAACATTTTATACAACCGCACAGGTTACCCCACTTTTAGAGCTTGGGTCTGAGTCTCGATTATTAAAGGGATGTAAGGTGCCGTTTCCTATTTCCAGAATCAATAATTGTTCCACTTTAATATTCTAGTTGTAAGGCCCCCACTTGTATACTATTATTTTTTCTTTTACGAGCTTCACAACTTTTTAGATTTAGAGATATTTTAAAGTCTTTACCGTAACCTCAGAGGAAGGTTCTCCATAGAGTCCGCATAAATTTACGATTGTCTCTTTTGTCTTATGACGTACCTTTAATAGTAGAAGGAGATGGAACTATAGATATTTGTTTATGCGGCTATCCACTTTTTTTTGAACCAGTGTGTGTGAAAAGTGACCGTAAACATAAGGCCATATGTCACTTGGTGCCTTTTGTCCATACTACTTGACACCACACACTCAAACCTAAACGCAAAAAAAAGTGGACACTTTACAATTGGTATGGCTCACTCTATTAGGTATAATCTCTTTGACCGTAACCGTAATTTTCAGGCTTACATTCAGCATGAAGATTTCAGGAATATTTCCTACTTCCTGTTGCTCACGACTCTCTGTGTAGAATTAAAAAGTATCCTATGTGTTAATCCAGAACATAAACAGGGTCCTTCTTTATATGCTGTCAATTTTTTAAGGGGATGACTGGACCATCAAACTGAACAACTTTTTCTATGGGACTATACGCTATGTCCCATACATTTGAGTCGATTAGACACTGCAGTTTAGTATGGAACAGCTGATTTTTTATCGCGATTTCGATGTTGGTCCCATAGAGAAAGTAGTTTAGTTAAATGGTATGATCATCCTCTTAAAAAGTGTCAACATATTAAGAAGGACCTTGTATATTCTATTTGTGAGTAAATTTTCATCCAAATCCGTTCAGCCGTTTATGCGTGATTCAGTGACAAACATCCAACCTTTGAAAATATTATTTCCTATATCGGTATAAAAGCTACCCTTAAATAGCCGAAAGAGATTTTTGACTACCAGGTACTAGGCACCTTTATATGTGATAAAATTGACGCATAAACTCTTTAACATTAATAATGTGTAACCAAAATAACGAGCCCTAAATATTTTATAGGTATAGACCCGTTTACGGTACCCTTCCTGTGGCGTGGAATCAGAAAAGTTTTACCTTTCCGCCGGATTTTGATTCACCCGGCGATTCTCACCCGTATAGGTTTACCTTACCATGTAGGAACAAAAATGTATTTGACTTGTGAAAACATCCCATGTTATGGTACGTGGTTACACTTATAAAAAGAAATAATATGTCCATGAATAAGCAGATAATGTTACTAACGCGCGTAAAGTAAAGACTCGAAAACGTCCTATTTGGGACGTCTTTCAATAGTCCGCGTCAAGTAATATTATGCACGAGTTGGCTGTGGAGCGCCCAAAGGTCCGGTACTTCATACAACGTTTTGGATTTGACATGATGGCGCTCGCACATGCGCACTTGGTGCAAATTGTCCTTGACATATGTGTAGGGTTTACTTACCACGCATCGTATGAACATCATCTTCATTTCGTTACTTTTTATTGTTGGTTCTATTATTAAAAATAGTGTGTGAGCTAAACAATGACTGAAAATGTAAATGTCATTGGTCCATGATCAATAAAAGAATAATACTTATTCTCGTACCTACCTACCCGATCGTATCGGTCTTCCGTTCCATCAGAGAGTGAGGACGAGAGAGTGCATCAGAGTTTAGCATGTACACATGGCGACACATCAAGCTACGCGAAACCAAAATAAGCTGGTCGCGCGTAGGTAGAGGAGGTAGAGTTTTGCGAAGCTTGATGTGTCGCCGTATGTACATTTGTGCACTTTAAAATATCCTGCGTACCTGACTGCTTTTCTGTAAAGATTAGCAGTCGCCGTAGTCGAAATCAACTAGGAATACATCTTCATCAATACCTATTCCATATTACACTAGTAACTAATGAAACCAGAAAATGTTGTGTATCGACTTATAAATGCTGCCAGTATATTTGGGACCATGTCCCGTGGGGACCCGATGGACGACCTTTTCTTATTTAAAGTTTTATTGTACCTGTAGAGTAAAGTAGAGACTCGAGCCGGGTTACAATGGGTATTACAGATAAAACAAACCTTCCTCGTGAATCAAGTCAGTAAGTTAACTTTATTTTGCTATACAGGGTGTAAGGAAAAGTATCATTAACCTTTAAACCACATACTCTACCCATCAAACTGAACAACTTTTACTGTGGGAGCAGCAGTAATAAAAAAATCTATTCCATACTAAACTGCAAACTCGATTCAAATTTATACGTATGGGACAGCTGATATATTTTTTGTTCTGACAGGTTTGCTGGGTAGAGTATGTGGTTTAAAGGTTAATGATACTTTTCCTTACACCGTATATAGGGTACAATATTGACTGATGATTGGTACAGACATTGAGGTTTTCCTAGATTAGCTATTAACAATAGCATGCAAATTTTCATATCGCTATTAGAAATTACATATCTATTAGTGAAATCCGTATCAAAATCTCATATCCTTTAGTAGTTTCGGTGATTCGCCTATACACACAGACAGAACGACAGAAAAATGCGGCGGGGACGTTGATATCTTATAGAGAGTGAAATTGATATCATTAGCATCCTTTTAAACTAAGAGTCTACCCATCAACCTGAACAACTTTTACTATGAGAGCAAACCGATCGAAGCAAAAAAAAAACAGCTGTTGCATATATTTGAGTCGAGTGAGATTTTTTTTGCTCCGATCGGTTTGCTTCCATAGTAAAAGTTATTCGATTTGATGGGTAGAATCTTAGTTTCAAAGGACGGTAATAATATCAATTTCACCCTGTATATTCTCAACCAACGTTTCAATGATGACTGAACTGAAAGAGCTCCTAAGAGCTCTTTTTTCTATTAGTTGACAGTTAAGTACAGTTAAAGTACCAATAACATATTAGTGCCACCCAACAGCATGCATACTTGATTTGTGTGGGTTATTGTGTCAATTCGGACAAATATTGCGAAAAGTCTATATAGTATTTGGTTGGTACAGTCATTGGACTAAAATACATATAAAACTTGAATAACAATCAAAGAAGGCGTATTAATAAATTCCCGCAGAGTTCGAAAAGCTTCCCTATTTTAGCAACCCTACGCTAGAATTGAAAGGGAAATTGAGTTTCCTTGCATTTCATGACACGACGGTTAGTAGACCCGTCTTTGTTGGGACCCTCTTGCGACATCGACAGACGGACGTCTCGACTCGCTAATAAATATCGTTTTATTTACGAATGGAAATGGATTTTGCTTGTCCCGTTTGATAAGGATACGGGAGTTTAAAGGTACGGCAGCGTGGTTGCTGATTTCTGTTAAGATCGGTTAGGTAGGTACGTAGTTTGGTACTGGGAAATGAAAAAGTGTACCTATCTGTTTTCTAGCGTATTTTTATGGTGTTAAATTAGGACAATCGGCGGCGGGTCGCATAGCGCCTATTCCAAAATAAAATACTGAATACGCCACTGAACATCCAGAGCCAATTTTAAGAATTAAGTTTAATAATTATTAATTATTCACTGTAAACGATATTTTAAATAGTTTGTGAATTACTCCGTTAATATATTTCTCAAATATTTAAAAAGCATCAATGGTATTTTCTAACGAATAACTCATTTTTAAATTTCAATGGCTATTTTATTGCTCAAAAGTCATTTACATTGTTGAATCGAATTAATAAAGTAAAAAATTTATTATTATTAAATTTTGTTTTCTATGTAGCGATTTTTTTTAGATTATTTCAGATAGTCTTTTTGTCACTAAATGGTGCCGGTTACAGTTTAAAAGTCCTATACATAATTGCTTCCCACCCCACTTAACAAAACTCCGTAAAATGACTGGGCTACAATGCAAACGTGCGGAACCATGTGGGCTGTAACATACAGTTTCCTTCAAGCTCACTCACATGACTCTGAGTTTCAGATTAGTAAACAAAACGGAGTTTGGATTATTATTACGGGCCTAAAACTGGGATACTCATACCGGTCATATGGCCTATGCGATGGGCATTAGTTGTAACTTGTAACTAATCCTTCGGATACTATCTATTAACTTATATTACTGTCGCAATACATGAATTTCACTATAAAGGTATAATCACAAAAACGCAACGTTGCTGATCTGATTTGCCTACCTATTGTTGAAGTTTCCGATTATATCGTTTACAAAATCGGTAACGTATTATAACTGTACTAAGAAATTGAAAATTTTTGTGTTACGCGTGTAATTTTACTAACAAACTTTTCTGCCTCTTTTTGCGGGGGGCGAGGTAGCGCGAGATCCGCAACTAATTTGATTGTTACCATACCGATTAGATACCGATTGGATCGTGTAGTTACACAATAAGACCCCTGATCCGATTTACATGTTAGTATATATCATGTTTAACAATGTCTTTCATCGGATCACTCACTACCCGGCCGCCTACACAATCCACGTAACCAATATGTAACGCAACTGACGTCAGCATGACAACATGTAACATAATCTGGTTGCGAATGTTGCGATGAACACGGATCCTCCATTTCTCCGTGACAGTTATTGACTCGGCAGCGTCTGACAGTTTAACACAGACCAAAAGCCGTCTAGATATCGGACCAATTACTAATGGAGCGCGCCAACGATAATATACTTTATATTATCGTTGGCGCGCTCCATACGAACGAAGTCTGGTTATATTTGCAATATTAACCAATTAAAGTCAATGAAATTTTTCAGAATTAATCTAGAAACTAATCTCTATGCTGTTATGTTGTCTGATTTTCGTTCAAATTTATAGTTTTAAAGTTACAGTTTCTCAAAGATTTCCATACAAATCTTAAATTTATCATAGCATTGAAACTGAATATTTTAACGAAAATCGGACAACATACGAGCATAGAGATTTGTTTCTAGATTGTTTCTGCAAAATGTCATTGACCTTAATGAGTTAGAATTGAAAATATAACCAGATTTCGTTTGTATGCAGCGCGCATTAGCGCGTTAGGAATAAACTTCTCTTAAGGCATAGGTACAAAACAGCATAATATTGTGTTTCTTTCACGATCGGTTAAAAAGCGACCCGTTTGTTAAAATTCTTATAACGAAGAACTTATAAATAAGGAAAAAACTGGAGTTTGAAAAAAAACTGGAAATTTAATAGCTATTCGCTAGTATGCCATAACACTTATAGGCATTATGGCGATTAGAGGATAATTTCGAGGTAATAGGTCAATTTCGACAGTTTTCATATTTCAACACTGTATTGATTTTAGATATAGTTTCTATTACCCTAGTGATTGCTCCGAAGAAACACCGCGACTAGTTTAGACAACAAAACGAGGTACATTAGAACAATTTTTGCTTGTTTGTAATTCAATATATCCGATTTTGAACGTAAATGCTTGCTTAATTACGTTCTAATTTAATAATTTTGCACGATACTTTGCCTTATTTCGAGAATATCGTATGAAGCAACTGGAATGAGTATTAAACTATTCGAATATAACAGAATGCTTTTATTGGCCTTTTATCTTCTTGGTAAGTCCATGAATTTTTCCCAAGATTAACAATGCTTATTAAAAAATATCTATAACTTAGTGACCCAGTTTCGTATGAGTATAGGGTACGCAAACCATCCTCATAAATCAGTCTATCTATTAGTGAAAACTGTATCAAAATCCCTACAGTAGTTTCTGCGATAAGCCTATCTATATAGGGTCCTTCTTAATATGCTGTCACTTTTTTAAGGGTATGATCATACCATCAAACTGTACAACTTTCTCTATGGGACCAATGTCGAATTCGCGAAAAAAAAACATCTGTTCCATACTAAACTGAAATCTTACTCGACCCAATTATATGGGACAGCAGATTTTTTTTTCGCGATTTCGATATTGGTCCCGGAGAGAAAGTTGTTCAGTTTGATGGTCTGATCATCCTATTAAAAAACTGTCAGCATATTAAGTTGGACCCTGTATACAGACATACAGAACAACAGAAAAATGCAGCGGAGACTTTACTTTAAAGTATGTTTATAATAAACAAATAAACAGCACTGCTATATGAAAGTACGAATTCCTAGCGGAGTAAATAAATTTGATGGAGCAAATGGGAATTTAATGTTGATCAAATTCATTGTATCGTTAAAAAAATCGCCTTTCGTCTTCCCATTGTAGATAAAGTGTCCCACAAAGTTATGCTGACTCTCACTGTGCTCTCAACCATCGAAACTTTGTCTACAATCGCTCGAAACAAGGATAAACAATAAATAGTTAACTTGAATTCGATACAATAACGATAAACTTGTACTATTACCATAGTATAAAGAAGTGGTAATTTAACGAAGTGGTCATTTGTAGAGATGGTCATTTTATCGTTAATTTATTTATAACTAAACTGTTACATATTAATAATCGTCATTTAACTAAGTGGTAATTTGTAGAAGTGGACATTTAAAGAAGTGGTCAAATTCTAATAGTAGTCATAATTATTTGTGGTCCAAAACCGCCGAAAGGGTAAATACGGTTGAGTATATGTTCTTTGGTTGCGGTCCATAATTGTGATCAAAGACTGGACCGCATGGAGGCGTAAATATTGCATAGTTGTATGCTTATATTATTATGAAGGCAATGAATGAAAAGGAACTTAAGGGACCATGGTTCAGACGAATATTTCCTATGAGAAACGCGACTGCCCAGCCCTCCGAAAAGTGAGTGCGTCCGAATTTTCGATTAAAAAGAATTAACTAAAGTTATTTTTATAAATTTTTATGATTCACTAGATAAACTAATGGTGAATATGTGAGTATAAATACCAAAAATCTGAAACTATTTTAAGTTCTTCTACAACGAGAAAAACGTTTAAAAATACATGAAAATATGTCATATTTGTGACGATTTTTTATCGAGTGAAGTAATTTCAGTCATGCATTCAATTTATGATTTAACTAGATAAACTATCCAAAAATATTGAGGTATGACTTTGGTTTCAGTAAATTGTATAAATCTAGTCGAAAAATGAAAAATAAAAGATGACTTCAAGGTATTTCGTCCTACTATTGCGCCTTAAGGACAAAGAACCAAAGATCAATCCAAACTCGTCAATTAATATAGAAATGGAAATAATTCTCAAACGACTGTCAAAAGTTGGAACAAAATCTTCATTTGAATGAAAGTATAATTGAACGTAGGTATGTAATTATTCTGTTCTGAGTTAGAGAACTCTTATACAGTTCGTCTCAAATACGAAGTCTTACGAATCAAACTAGTTTCGTTCTTATGTTGAAGTTGACAAGGTTTCTTTAAGGAGATTTCCAGTGTTGAGTAAAAGGGGAGAAAGTGACTTGCGCGTTTAATCTTGTCAATTATCCAGAAAATTGGAAGAAGGACTTGTTTAAACTCCTCATCAAGCCGTTACAGAGAATTAACGGACATTATTATTTTGTTCTCGAATTTGAATTAAGTCTGGAGTAGGTAGGTAGGTAGGTACCCAGAAATGAATATCCTTAAGTAGAATCTACACGTACAATATTAAGACGTAAGATCTTGTTCTGTTTGTATGTAGGGGGATGTCTCTGGAAGAACCGAATCTAAATTCCTGATTAAGCTAAAACTATAATAGTATTCCTTTTTTTGTGACCATTGGTGTATTTTTGATTTCCTGATCTTTACACTGGTGCGACAGTGTGAAGTTTAGACGAATGTAAATTTTTCTAGTTTTTAGGGTTCCGTAGTCAACAAGGAACCCTTATAGTTTCGCCATGTCCGTCCGTCTGTCCGTCTGTCCGCGCCTTAGCACAGAGACGCTTAGTACTAGAAAGCTGTAATTTGACATAGCTATACATATTTATTACGCCGACGAAGTGGTAAAATAAAATCTTGAAAAATATTTTTTTAGAATACCTCCCCCACACGAAAAGTGGGGATGATTTTTTTTTCTCGTCTATTCCATGGTGTGGGGTATTGTTGAATAGGTATTATAAAAATATTGAGGTTGTGGGAAAATCATTTTTCGATTTAGGGATCCGTTAGCGAAATACTAAGCTTTAAAGTGAACATTTTTGTTAGAGCCAAGTGCCCCCCCCCGAGCCAGCTAAACGGTTGTTTCTGGATACGTGAAAAAAATCACGGCAGTAGTGTAAATAACGAATTTAAAAGGAAAACGATCACCGCTAAGTACGCTTTACAAGTTAACGAATAATAGTCGACCAACTTGTAAAATGTACTTTTTAGACTTTATTTGCCGTTAAACCGTAGTATAAAACAAAAAGCCCCCTTCTAAGTCAGTATATTGTGACGAGCTACTACGGAACCCTACCCTGCGCGTGGCCCTACACGCACTTGGCCGGTTTTTACTGGTAGAACCTATAAAGTAGCCCATAAACGTAATACAAACAATATTTTTACACAAGCAAAAATCAAGCGGAAGTTTGTATCAGATCACAATGCTATACCATTTGCTTTTACCATTGAATGTTTGCACAAACGTAGATATTTCTATAAGATGTGTTATATGAAGAACGTTGTTGCATTTATATTTGTTCCCTAGTTTTACAGGAGTCACAGTGGAATGACTCTGATTCTTCTTTTTTTCTTATTTTTGCTAACACCGTTTACATATTGGGAAACACTTGTTTAAATTTACCCGTGTTGGAGTGAGAATAGAGTCACACTTGCCTTTGTAGAACACCTTTTAAATTAAGTCGGAACATCTCATGTTCATCAAGCCGCAGGCAGTAGTCGATAATACAGTACCTACGACCAGGAAAATAATTTACCTCGTCAATCTTCGTTTGTGCAGTCTCCCGACAAAACCTGAAGTCGTTTAGTAATCAAAGGGTGCAAAGTCGGATAGTAGCGAAAAGGGGGCGAAAACAATTAGCCAATTGTGGCAAGAGAATGAATTATTAAAATTTGTCAGTTGCGCAGGTAGATAGGGGGAACTTATAAAACTTTCAACAAGTAGGTACCACTGGTACCTATTGAAAATGTTTCCAAAATGTATATTTACGTTTCCTACAAATATTATTTTCTACAGTACAGTCAGCTTCCCATAATGAATCAGATTTTACAATATTTCGTTTTCTTTGTATGATAAGAGAAAGAGAGGCCTTTCTCATAGTGTAATAAAATTAATAGTGGTCAAGCTCAGCGGTCGCGACGGGTTCACGTTCGCGCGGTGTGTAGCGGGTGGCGGGGGACGGGCGTACCCTAACTAAACTCGCTGTTAGGGTACGCATGCAGGTAGCGGAGCCAGGATGCGCTCCCCCCGCCCCCGCACACCCCGCACGTTTGGCCTGTCGCGCTTTGCTCAGCAGTGGAGACACTGAACAGGCTACATAAAAAAGGTGCAAACCTGAACAAGCTTGAGGTGGCAGCGGAAAAATGAGGGTTGTGGAAGACTTGCGCCTCGCCACGGCGCAGCCCAGGGACTGCGGTTTGAAGCTTCGCAACTGCTGCATGAAGTCACTGCACTCCATGAGCGCCACGTCCGCAAAGTGAAGGTCGCACAGGATCTGGTTCTTGAAGCGCCGCGCTCGTTTCTGTTCACATTCAATAGTTTGGATTAGGCTTGGTGAAAGGACCCGTGGGCATAGAAAAATAAAACTTAGATTACAAACAAATTGGAAACCCTAAAGCCTCTCAACACATAAGAAACAATCTTAGATCTGTAAAGAAACTGAAACAAACTGGGCCTGAAAAGTTTTCATATTTTACCAATGACATTTTATACACATGGACTCACCACGTCACACAATAACAAAATAAAAAAATGGCACATGTCTCTAATGTCACCTTAGTATGCCTCAGTTATGCTCGGCTGTCATACAGCCGTTGACATTCTAGACCTTTCAAATATCCTCTGTCAAAAAGCAGTAATGTAAAACAATTAAGCACATTATAGCGTTAGTCCATCCAACATAGCTTGGTGATTTTGACACACAAGTGATTTGGTAATGACGTGACTTTGAAACTAAATAAAGAATACAATATTAATTAAAATTCATTATAATTGCATACATACATAATGTTTTGATTCCTCAAATATTTTCAGAAAGTGACATAATTAAAAAAAAACTAGTAATAAGTTAACAACACTCTGCGGGGAATGCCGTGCAAGGTTCAACGTGACTGCATTTTCACTAGGTCTGTGACATAAGTAATAGAATCGTAACTATTATTATATTAGTGACTTAGCAATACTGTTTCCGTAATGCATGTTTTATTTTACTTAATTCTTTGCTACGTGTAAAACTGAGACTGTTTTCCCTTATTCACATGGAACAAACCTATCAAACACGGCTATTAGTCATTACCTATTATTATATTGTACCATACTAGTAATTAGCAGTTATATCTGTGAAAGTGAACGTGTCACATCTCGAAAATGATGTTTCATAATCACAAAGCTATCGTGGACGCACATAGCGCACTGATGCGAAGTCCTTGTTTATAAAATGTCATTGCATTTGACGCATTCTATACGTATAGATAATAGCGTCGTTCGTCGAGTTCTTTTCACTAACATAAATAAAGAAAAATGAATTTTCGTACGGGTTTTAAAACTCATTTTATTTTATCACGATAAATGCTCGCAACGATCCATTCGTTATTAACTTATTGATGCGCGTGGAACAGTTTCTAAAACCATTCCCTAAACTGCCCTAAAGGTATATCAGGATTGGTAAAATCAATGAAGACACCGGTGGAAAATTACCATATTTTTCCAATAAATATTTCTTTGCCAACCGTCTTTTCATAAGGTATATTATACATTTCTGCAGCATTGTAAAAATGTCTAGGTAGTTATTTACAAAATAAATTAAAATTGTGATGACCGTGATTTCATAGGTACTTCAATTTAAATACTTAACTTTGGATTGATTGAACCGATTGCAATCATATAAATCCTTAAAGCTACTCCAAACGAAGTCCTTTGCTTTCGTGAAAACCCCATCCAAATCGGTTCGGTAGTTTATAAGCGCGATGCGTGCACAAACAAACCAAAAATCATAAAACGGCCTCATAATGCATGTTTGTGCATATTTTTTTCAAATATTTTCAATGTACTTGAGATGGTAAAAAGGAAAATGTTTGCTTCAGGAGGTGCACTGAGAAGACTCCGTAATTTTCTGCCGACTTCTACCAAAACTGCGCTTGCCCAAACTCTTTTACTACCCGTCCTTGACTATGCCGATGTTGCCTACCTCGATCTTAATGAGGAGCAACTTTTATTGAAATTGACAAATCTGCAACCACCTTAAGTTGTTTAAAAAATGTAACCTGAATATAGGCACGAACAGAAAGACGTACGATGTCTGAATTCGCTTTAGATGCTCTAGTCCAGGTAAAGAGTAGTCCTCGAGTCGTGAAGTCGGTTTTTTTTTGGTACAAGTGATGAGATTTGAAAGAGTAATTGGTTTACTTTTAGCTGTGATAGTTTTCATAATAAATTTGACGAAATAACAACAATATTTTTCCTCATTATACTCTGCCTGATGTTTGGTTTTTTTAATAACCACTCATGACCATTTTCCCTTCTCGTTTTGTCAAAAGCTTTGCTTTAACTTTAAACGTACTTAAATCTTCTTCTTGGATTTTAAAGTAGTTATTGAATATAGCATTTAAAATTTTATCATTTCAGATATGAGATAAGATGTAACGAAAAAAAACGAGGTAATTTATGTCCACAGTGCTCCGTAAACTCGTACTCCTGAATGTAGTTTTTCTCATCAATCTGGGGGAACGGTAGTACGCCACCATGACGAGCCATTTAAGAGGCTATGTGAAAAAAATAGGATTCTTCAAAGCATCATATCTCATGAAGTACTAACAGTAGGAGTATGATTTGCGGATATGTGTAAATTGAACATATAATAGAAGTTTTGATTAGAGCCAAAACACGATTAAGACACATTTTCTTGATAGAAAAACAAGCCAAAGTAGCCTCCGACTTTATCGATAAACGCTTGGAGGTGCTAAACGGTGAATATTAGAAACAAGAGGCTTGATTTAAAAAAAGAGATCGATTTTTAATAAATTTTGATTAGAGCAGAATTGAACTTACATAAATAGTACAATTACAATTAAATAAAGTTTGTTTTATGCTTGCGTCGTTTCAGGCGCGCGCGCCACCCTGTCTCTTTCTCTCGCATCAGGCAGTAATATAAGCTATCACACGCCCATTTCGCTTCAATTATTTTATTAAGACATAGGCCCTTAATAAACTAAATTTACTTAATTTTATTTGTAAAGGTCCTTCATACTGATGATAGAGAATTAAAACTAGCATACTATTCAAGATTCAAGGGTTCTTATGCAGTGTCTATGTGGGCGAAAGGCTAGCCACCTCTCACCACTTGACACGTCATTACATTGAAACTCAAATTTCTAAATATGAACATTGCTACCTTAGACAATTTAACTATGGACGAGTTACGCGTGTAATTCTACAAACAAACATTTAAACTAATAACAAAACATTTAACAATAATAAACTATAGATTCGAATTTTGATTGTTAAAAACAGTCTCGTGTGTACCCCGAACGGGACCAGTTTTAAGTTATTGTTCCGCAATTATAGGCTATCTCGTTTAGTAATAAGGTATATAATTTTATGCATATGCACATGATCAGTTGATCTTATAACGTGGCAGCGGGGAAATACTACCGTAAGGCTGGTCCCTAGTTATAGTGTCTAAGATTGCTACATTCATAAACAGAAAGTTGGTAATTGTGTCAATATTTTTGACCACCCCAAAAGGGATCACAGTCGTGACTATATGTATGTATTAGGTAGTATAGTATATTAACCCATATGGAACCGATATGGGTTCTACTGAACTAGGAAAAGTATACAAACTTGTACCAAACTTAAACTCTTCGGTGCTCGTAAGCTTCCTCTACGGTCTCTTGGCACGCGAACGAGACGCAATCACAGAATGACGTAGCAACAAGCGATGCCTGCCCCTTATACAGCTTTTATATAACCTTCTACTGAACCCACTTTAACTTTCTAGCTAGTTTATGAAAAATTTTCATACCTACATAAAACTTCCGTTTCAACATTTTAAATATTAATTATTATACTCAATACTCAATATACAACGTGTTAATGAGTAAGCGCAAAACCTCATACACACCAACTGATTTATAACAAAATAATTAGATTGAAACAATAATTTCATTATTTGGACAGTAAAAATTTAAAGTTATTCGCATTTTAAGTTTTGAGGCAAAAATGATTTGTTATCATTTCAGCAATGAATGAAAGCGCCAACGTGCTCATCGATACATTTTTTTTGTAGTAATTGTTTTGGTAGTAAGTAGGGTGAGAGTGCCCGAGCGGTGGGTTGCGATCAGTTCAGTAAATTTTTAATTTTACAAACAAACTATTTAATATTTTGAAAAAAAAAAAATACCTATGTTGAAACCACGATAATCGATTCTGCTCTCGATTCTATACAAATTACTTTCTAGTTTTGCGTTAATTCATTAACACGTTGTATTTGCAGATTTGTCAATTTCATATAAAATTTTGACACAGAATACGCGTAGACGGTATTAGTAAAAGTAATAGATTAGTTATATGGAAAAATAGTTTAGAAATTCTAGGTGCCGAGTCACAAATAACATTTGCAATTTCTAATATAATTACGAAGATGTAAACCTATGTAATTATTCACAGAAAATCGAATTTATAGAATATCTTGGTAATTATATGATAAATTGCTATTGTTATTTGTGACGCGGCATCTAGATTTTCGAAACTATTTTTCCATATTATCTTATCTTATCTTAATCTTAACTAGTATAAAACTGTAACAGAAGCGAGTCTGCACATTGAAGATATTTACATGCAAAAAAAATTACGATATGGTTTTTAGGTATCCCGGACTCCAAATCAACCTTTTTTATAATTTTTTGTCTGTCAGTTTGTTTGTTTGTATGTTTGTAACAGCATCACGCAAAAACTACTGAACCGATTTTGATGAAACTTTTTTTTATAGCTTATGATCTGATTTAAAATTTGGTATAATATGTGTGGACGACGTCCCGGGTAAACTCTAGTATAAAATATTACTTTTATTAATGCCGCCGGCGCCGTCTACGCGTATTATGCGTCAAACTTTTGTATGAAATTGACAACTATAAATATAAATATCTTGGACATTGTCACACAAATTATCTAGTCACATTTAAAGTACCAGAATGTACCTGGACTTGTGTTATGATGACTAGACAACGTTGTAGAATACAAACAAACAAACGTCCATGACTCGAGTACAAATATTCATATTCATCATACAAATATCTGTCCCTTACGGGATTCGAACCCGCGACCCTCGGCGCAGCAGGCAGGTTCACTACAGACTGAACAACAAAACTCAACCCTGAATGCAATTTTTAAATGTTTTGAAACCTTACGATTACACTATGTTACGTCAAGGCTGGTCTCTGAGAGTGAGATCAGATCTTACAGACAACTGTTGTGCGTAGATAGATATTTATTTGTAGTACATAGCGACTTTTGAAATGATTTAGAAATAAATATGCACACAAGAAGAAATTTTGTTATGCACCGATTCAAAACAAAAGAATGAAAAGCATAATATTGGTATAACTACAGGGTGTTAGAGTAAACTGTTGCATTACTTTAAGGGGTGATGCTACTCATGGTACTGAACAACTTTCCCTAAGAAACCTAAAGGAAATTCGACATTTCGTACAAATGTTCGATCAGCTGATTGCATTTAGTATGAAAAGTCTGACATTTTTTTGAGAATTTCCTATATGTTCAGTATCATGGGTAGAATCACCCCTTTAAGTAATGAAACTGTGTAACCTAACACCCTCTATACACAGGGTAGAACATGCAAAATTATGATGCCAGTGCCCGGTCCAGAATTTCTAGTGCGAGTACAGATTTTAATAGAGGAATAATTGGCGAATTCAACTGAGTTTTATTTGCTTTTCTATTTGAAATAGCTGCGCTGTAGCAGAACAAGAGAGGGGTTTTAGAATTTGAGCTAGCATTTAGGACGAGGTACAATGCATTCTTTGTTCAACATTTAGAGGAGTTTGACGGGTTCTATAAAGAATACTTCTATAGCGCATTGCAGTAGCAAGCTATGGACGAAAAGTGTTCGATTATTTTGACTAGGCAAATGGAAATGTGAAAAAAGTGGAGGGAAAACAACATAGGAGAGAAAGAGAAAGTTCAATGTTATTTTGTTAAGTACCTAAGGTTTAAGGTCTAAGGGAGGGTAAGGGGGTAAGGTCTTAAGGGGTAAATTAAATTTTGTCATAAAATACATGTTAATAAAGACTTTAAAATTCAAAAACCTGGCAACTTTTTTGTTAACTAAGTTAGTTCTTATTGTATCGAATCCCGTAGGTACAAACGGAGACACATCAAGCTATACAAAACCGACATAAGCTGGCTGCGCGTCGTTATACGTAACTCAACCGATGTGTCGCCGTGTGTACTGCAGTGCAATTTTGGTCCACCTCAGCGTATACCGAATGACCTCGGGGCTATCTACTATAGTATATATCATAATTATCAATCAGACCAGACTAATCCACAGCTGGACATAGGCCTCTCCTCTCAATATATGACATTAATTCTCGGTCCTGGGCCTGTTTTCTCCAACATGCTCAAAAAGTCTTTGTGCATCTTTGACCACGTTTTATTTTGGTCGAAGGTGTGCATATGTGAATACTACAATGATTATTACATATTCTTTGACTGTGACGTCATATCTAATCAAGCGCCGCGCTTTGTGCCAAGCTCAAAAGTCTTCACAAAAGCAGCCCTGCCTTTTGTAAAGACAAAATGGAACGAATACCTAATCTCCTTTGTTTTCACGTGGACGGAATTTAATGCAGTCTTTTGAAGCCGGTTGCTTGTCTGAAATTTATTTGAATACGCATCGTGGCATACAGACAACACGCATTGTGATTTAGCGTTGTTATGAAGTTAATTTGGGAGTCACGTTGGCGGGTTTGCCCTGAACACTTGTCTTTCGCGTGGTGTTCGCGTTTCAGCCTGCCACGAGGCTCCGCAATCCTTCTCAGTTGTCAGTCACTAACTATATATACAGGGTGTAAAATTAAATGCGTTACATTACATACTTCAGGGGGTGTTTCAGACCGCCGAACTGAACAACTTTTACTAAGGAGCTAACATGGAATTCGTTAAAAATTTTTGATGCTCTTCCATAACATAACATTAATGGCCACCCAAACATATGAAACAGTGTTTCTATGTTGTTCCCATATTGAAATTAGTTCAGTTTAAGGCGTATCCGCCCGGGAACACGACTTTCTATACTAATCGATGTGAACTAGAGCGTACGAGTAGCTCCGTCAGAATTTAGCCGTTTTCTTTAAAAATGAGATGAATTTTTATTAATTTTCAAAAAATAAGAAACCCAAATCATTCTATGTTGTATTGTGAAGTATATTGTAAATTTTCATTTTCTTCCGATCAACAACGTAAGAGTTAAATGGTTACAACTGGAAAAAACTTTAGATTTCGAGAAAAACCATATCACTTCTCATGTCCTGTAGATTTTTCAGTTTTGTTTTTTGCTTAGAAACTGCCCTAGCTAATGTATAAAATGGTTACAAAGATACCATATTTTAAGGTCAAATCAGGCGGTAGAGCCTTAATGGCCTGAAACACCCCTTAAAAAGCTTACACCTCGTATATAAAGATATTAGGTACATAGAAGCACAATATTAAAGAGATTTTTTACTTTATAAGAGCCTAATGAGAGCACATAATATTGGTCCGATCTACAGTGTGATTTCATCTAACTACTACGTAAGCGGATTTCGCATCAAAGGTTCACATCTATTGTTTAGATGAAAATCGTGAATGTTGAGCTCTCGCAATTTTAATGAGATCAAATTAAGATCTCATTGATAAGTCAACTGTAAATTTTTAGACCTTTGCTGATACTAATTTTGTGATATCTGAAGGTTTATAAGGAGAGTGAAAATGTTAATTTCTATTTGCTTTAACCTGTTACTAAAAGCTGCGTAATTTGAATAAGGCTTTCTGTTTTTTTGGCATTAAAGGAATATGAGGTCTAACAAAATTAGCTGAAACTATTTTAAGGTGATGATCAGACCATCAAACTGAACAACTTTTTTTAGGGGACCAATACCTACAATACATTTCAGTCGAGTTATGTTTGCAGTTTTGTATGGGACAGAATTTTTTTTTTCTTGATTTCTATATTGGTCCCATAGTGAAAGATGTTCAGTTTGATGGTCTGATCATCTCCTTAAAATAGTTTCAGCTAATTTTGTTAGACCTTATATAAGGCCTTAATTAGGCCTATGCCCTGCAGTGGGACGTATATCTATAGGCTGATGATGATGATCGGCATTTCGATATGTTTTTAACTAGAATAATTGTCGTTGTATAGAATGCACAGAAATTATTGAACTTAGGGTTGCCAATCATCCCGCGAGAGGCGGGACATCCCGTTTCTAGAGCCTTAGAGGACGCAACCCGCGAAAGATGTGTGTGGGAAGCCAATTGTCCCGTTTTACGGCTTTACTTTCAGGCAGAAGTAGAAGAGAGCACGCGTTTTGTTTTACTCGAGTGCAGAGGCACTACGTGGCTCTACTCGGACTTTGGATTTCTATTACTATTTCAAATTTGAAAGCTAAACCAGCCCTCTAGTATGAGTTCTCTACATAGGTGCAACTCTGCTTTTTCCCATACTACCTACTTGTCGCAGTACAGGCGACTTTCGCTTTCTGAAAAGCAGAGGTCATTTTCTATGCCAGCGAAGGCGCGTCGCGTGCGTGTAAAGAAATCGTACTTGAGGGGCTCATTTCTAATTTTATTTATTTATTTTATTGTATTTCTCGCTTTCCTATACTTTGACAGCTCGGTCCCGCTTCTTTTAGCCACGTCCCGCTTTTAGATTGTAAGGTTGGCAACCCTAATTGTACTTGCTTTGGTAGAATTAAATGGTTTTAAAACCATTCACACGTTTATTGAGTTTTTGGGATAAAACATTGAGGCATTTTTACAAATATTCCAATGGATATAACCTTTAATTTGCGGTTGTTTTGTTTCGGTGCAGCGATTTTGTTAATGTATTTTAATTACATGTTTAATTAACATATTGCGTTATTCAGTTTTCAGAATTACAAGAATGTGATTATTTTAGTACAAATAAATATAACGACTTCATCGCTATGGTTATACAGTCTTCCATCGCTATGGTTATACAGTAATACAGGGTGTAAAATTAAATGCGTTACGTATCGTACAGATTACTTCAGATCTGCTGTTCAATTAGTAATTGCAACTCGACCAAAATGTTTAAAACAACTTTTAAAGTTGTTCACCTTATAAAAGTTGTTCAATTTGATGGTCTGAAGAATCCCATAAAATAAGTAACGATTCGATTTTATTCTGAATTTTAATAAAGTCATTTAGGCATAGCATAGGCTCACGACTATATGCCCCGAGGGAGTATAGTATAGTATTCTGAAACCCCAGAACATCCACGTTTCACTAGTAGTACCGAAACTATCTCCAGTGAGACGGGGAGTGAACCCATCCCCCAACTTGTAAAAAAAATACATGCCTCGAAATTGAAGCATGCATGTTTTCCTGTTGAAGATCTTCTCTACAGCGACAACACGTTCCGACGCGGTAGCTTTAAAAAAGATTTGACGTTTGATAAGTGTGCTGCAAGCTCCTATATTGAATAAATTATATTGACTTTGACTTTGAAGCTATTTATAGATGCACGATAATGTAAAAATGTGTCCCAAATAAGTACTCAATTCAAAATAATTTATTCAAAATCGGAGCTTGAAGCCCACTTATTAAACGTCAAATCTTTTTTGAAGCCATCGCGTCGTACCGACGACGCGACGTACTGATAAAAATAATTTCAGTCGCAGTAGGTATTCACCGGATATTAAACACGATGTTTCGATGTTCAATATTTATTTTGTTCCCTAAAACGTTACCGGCGATATTTATGTCATCCATTAGAGGACAGGCGGCGCCATTTTGGTGTCCTCTTTTAGAGTGGTCTCTCGATTTTTTCACTTATCAACTCTCTTTTGCAAGACCGCACGTGTCCAGTGAAATAAAAAGTATAGAACTAACGGGCTTTAGGATTTAGTGGCATAGTAGATTCTACTGCCAGCCAATACCTCAAAAATTGGCTCACCTACATTTTGACAGGAGATCGATTTTTGTCGTATAGAAACTAAACTTTTTTAAAATGTAATGAAATTCAAATATTTAGTATTAAAAGGTTCATAGGTGACCTTTAGAGCACTTTAGTCGAAAGATGATGTTAATCATTGTATCTAATTCCAGAAGCACAAAACTTTTAAGCAAGATTGAGCATTAAAAAAAAACGGGCGTGGCCCGATTTTTGTGATTATTCAGGGCTGCAATCGCGGTAAATAGTCGGTGATTGAACCGTGATTGGACTACGTACGAATCATGACTTGACACATTTGGTATTGCGCTAATCGCGGTACTGTTCTTGACAGCAGCCGTTAGCGTTAGCGCCGTTTTGACAGATCGCTGAGACGTTTTAGGACGAAAAAGGGCTGTCAGTAATTACATAGAGTTTAGCGCGATGCGGAATTCAGCACAGTTGAATAGTAATTGGATTGTAATGTGATTAGAACTGAAATTGGATAAGAATAGAACTTCGATGGTTTAAGCAATTGGGCTCCGCGGCTATACACAATCAGTCCATCGCCGAATGTTATGGCCAAGCAGAACGAATATATTTTCGCTACTAATAGAATAAATATTCAGTGAGATCACCGATGACACTACTCATGACGGCAGCATTCATGTGTTAAAGCAATGGACAAAATAGCGCAGTAAAAGAATAAAAGTAGGTATTCACAATGGGATATAGGTAATTGTTCTTTACCGGTAACGTGTCTTATAAAGAAATGTCTGAAACTGTATAACTTGAGCAGTTGGAATTCCATTTCGTGTCATCTCGAGCGCAAGGATTCTAGAAAGTAATTGGTTTGACAAATCCACTCATAGAATTTTCGCTTGACTGTTCTTAAAAGAATCACTATAAAGGAGTTTATTTGATTATTATCTATCTGTTTGCATGATCTTTTTACGGAATCGATACTTGAATATTTCAGTATCTATTATATTTGCTAAAGGATCTTTAATATGCTAACGGTTTTTTAGGAGATGATTAGACCATTTAACTGAACAACTTTCTCTATGGGACCAACATCAAAAGTAGACTCGACTCTAAATCGTTTTTTTTTAATGCTGGTCTATAGACCATATAACTAGGGACCAGCCTTGCGTTAGCATTCCCTTCTGCCAAGATACAAGATCAATTGATCATGTGCATTTACATAAAATTGTATACCTCATTACTAAACGAGACAGCCTATAATTGCGGAATATTAACTTCAATCTCGTTTTGGGTTCACATGAGACTATTTTTAATAATCAAAATTAGAATCTAAAGTAATGGAATAAAATCCAAAGTTACGGATTTCATGCTCCCTTACCCCCCGCTAAAATGTGGGAGAATATTTAGTTAGTAGAATTACACGCGTAACTCGTCCATAGTTTTATGGTCTAAGAGTTGGTCCCATAGAGAAAGTGGTTCAATTTGATGGTCTGATCATCCCCTTAAAAACCGTCAGTGAGTTAAGAAGCATCCTGTACATGTTTCACTGCTTTCTCTGATAAGGATGAGAAGGATCTTTAATATGCTAACGGTTTTTTAGGAGATGATTAGACCATCTAACTGAACAACTTTCTCTATGGGACCAACATCAAAAGTAGACTCGACTCTAAATCGTTTTTTTTTTAATGCTGGTCTATAGACCATATAACTAGGGACCAGCCTTGCGTTAGCATTCCCCTCTGCCAAGATACAAGATCAATTGATCATGTGCATTTACATAAAATTGTATACCTCACTACTATCATAGATTGAATTTGTTATTACAACTCTTGACATAATTAATTTAGATTGTAAGACTTTGTGTAAATGCCTGCAAAGGTAGGCTTCAGTGAGACTAATAACTGCAAAACTTCTGCTAAAGCTTGTACCTGAATCCATACACAATAAATTTCATTTCTAAACGAGACAGCCTATAATTGCGGAATATTAACTTCAATCTCGTTTTGGGTTCACATGAGACTATTTTTAATAATCAAAATTAGAATCTAAAGTAATGGAATAAAATCCAAAGTTACGGATTTCATGCTCCCTTGCCCCCCGCCAAAATGTAGGAGAATATTTTTTTAGTAGAATTACACGCGTAACTCGTCCATAGTTTTATGTTCTAAGAGCTGGTCCCATAGATAAAGTGGTCCAATTTGATGGTCTGATCATCCCCTTAAAAATCGTCAGTGAGTTAAGAAGGATCCTGTATATGTTTCACTGCTTTCTCTGATAAGGATGAGAAGGAGAAGCAATATTAGATTGCGGACTATACAATCCTTTTGTTAAAACAATTCAGAAACAAAGTGTAGTGTTTGTTCCGAACAAAAATAGTTACTTCATAAATTTGAAATTCTACAAATGGCTCAAAATGATCTCACTATTACAAAAGGTATGTAAGTTTATCACTCTCTTGAGTATTGTTGTTTTAGGTAATACCGCCTGCTCTCAAACGGAGAACGAAAACATCGTGAGGAAACCTGCACTCGCTGAAGAAGAAATTAAGGGGATATAATTCGGAGCGCGCTCCATACAAACGTACTATGATG
The DNA here is from genome assembly GCA_963924505.1 of Agonopterix alstromeriana. Lineage (NCBI taxonomy): Eukaryota > Metazoa > Arthropoda > Insecta > Lepidoptera > Depressariidae > Agonopterix > Agonopterix alstromeriana. The sequence continues at coordinate 5,236,756 of OZ004677.1, read as the reverse complement.
ATATTTTCAATAATAACCAATGAAAGTCAATTAAATTTTTCTGAAACAATCTTGAAACAAATATCTATGCTTGTATGGAGTCAGATTTTCGTTAAAATATACAGTTTTAATGCTAGGATTAATTTAAGATTTGTATGGAAATCTTTGAGGCACTGTAACTTTAAAACTATACATTTTAACGAAAATCTGACTCTATAGAAGCATAGAAATTTGTATTTAGATTGATTCTGAAAAATTTCACTGAGTTGAATTGGTTAGTATTGAAAATATCACCATAGTACGTTTGTATGGAGCGCGCTCCGAATTATATCCTCTTAATAACGCTTGATGCGTATGTGAAGCTACCAATCCGCATTGACCACGCGTGGCTGAATAACGGATAACGCCAATACACCCTCTTTAATGGTGGGTCTGCATGTGCCCTGCAGTTGGACGAAAAAAGGCTGATGATGATGATGAGTATATCTTAAGGCGCAATAGTAGGACCAAATACCTTGGAGGCATCATTTATTTTTCATTTTTCGACTAGATTTATACAATTTACCGAAACCAAAGTCAAACCTCAGTATCCTTGGATAGTTTGTCTAGTGAAATCATAAATTGAATAAACGATTAGAATTATTTAACTCGATAGAAAATCGTATGACGTATGACGTATTTTCATGTATTTGTAAAACATTTTTCTCGTTTTAGAAGAACTTAAAATAGTTTCCGATTTTTGGTATTTATACTCACATATTCACCATTAGTTTATCTAGTATAATAATTAAAAAAATATATAAAAGTACTTTTGTTAATTCCTTTAAAGAATAAGAACTTAAAGTCTAGTTTATCGAAAAAAGTTATCCTCTAGATTCGATATACCTGCTAAAATGTATCTATTGCTAAAGAAAACCCAACAACATGATTTTGATTCAGGCTGCGGGCGCGTGATCGATTCCCTACTCTGTTATAATAAGTTCGCTACCTATGGCTTCTTTTCTCATTCGTCTATTCAATCATTGGGATCAATCGCTGAGACATAGTGAGATTACGTTTAGTATAGTACATGGCTGTTATCGTTTGATAAATTAGGAAGCTATAATGTTTTAGCAACCCAATCGAGGTCGCTATAAATGTCTTGGACACTGTCACACAATATAAAACTGGTCCTATGGTAAATGTTGTTCAGTTTGAAACTCATACTTTGAACTCAGCAGTTGAAAATGTCAAAATTACTATGGAGATAAGCATCTTTCTACTGCTGATTTGACTATCAAATATCGCACTCTTGAAGTATGATTTTTGAAAGTCAAATCAGCAGTAGAAAGATGCATATCTCCCTAAGAGGAAGGATCTCTCTTTAAGACCTAAGATCCTTCCTCTTAGATATCTCCGTAGTAATTTTGACATTTTCAACTGCTGAGATCTACGTATGAGTTTCAAAAATCGTACTCCTGAAGCTAAAATATCAAAATCCTTTAAGTTTACTCACTGTATAATGTTATTATTCTTTTTAGCGTGTGGGCAGCAAGCCCTGGTGTCAGATTTTTCAAACTGCCTTAAAGGCTTCTGACGTGGTTTTTTTATGTAACGACTACTACCACCAGGGATAGTAGCCGGGACCAACGGCTTATCGTGCCATCGAAGCAAGGAATCATCTTTCTTTTTAGACAATCAAGTGATTCAACCTGCAATGTCCTAACCAACTGGGGAAAAACGCACAAAGTAACATTTCACCCCGTGGTAATCAACTCAACTCAAAATGTTTTAATTCAAAATAATATCACATGGATGGCTTTCTGGCGTAATTTTTGACTCTACCACCGCCTCGGAAGGTGTTCCGTTGCAGAGAAGATGCGACCAGAAACTCTACTACTAATCGAACCTACGACCTCCGTGTCAAGAGCCAAATGCTCTTAACCATCAGACCACGGAGGCAGTTCGATATGAATAAGCTAGCTATCTTCTAGAATAACTCTGACTATCCTTCGGGGAATATAGTTGCTTGTAATCATATTTCATTAACAACAGAGGTAATTTATTATCATACAATAGGTACCTATCAATTAATTCGACTAAAGAAGTGTGACTAAACTAGTGTTAAACAAAAACATTGCAATTTGTTTTGTCAACGCAGAAAATACCCAATTTTCCCCTAATTGGTTTACACAGTAGATAGTGGATTGGGTTGGGACCATCACGGTGGTATCAGTACCACTTTAGAACTACATCGCTATTGATTGTAACCCAATGAGGGCTTTTACCCTATTTGACTTTGTTGGAATTGTATGGAAGAACATGAAAATTTCCTTGTCGAATGTTTTGCACTATTAACTTTTAAAATGTACCGGGGAAACGTTCAGTAACTTTATTTTTTGATGTGATTAACATGTCAAGTGGTGTGTTATCTCATAAAACACTGCACAAAAAATCGTATTCCTTAGTCGCTTCGAAATTTGAGGGAAAACTATTCAAAGCCCGAGAACCACGCATTAAATAAAAAGTCCGGCCGGCTAAGGTTGTGATGAAACCAAACAAATATAAACCCTATTGAACGGCAATTAAGAGCTTATTAAGGGATATGAGGTACATAACAGATTAACTTTTTCGTGATCAGCCTATCAAACTGAACAACTTTTTCTATGGGACCAACATCGAAATCGCGAAATATATACTTTCGTATACTTTTGGATCGAGTAGATGTGCAGTTTTGTATGGATACGGAACAATACTGAAGGAAACCAGCTCTTCAATCGAGTTATCTTAACAATAAATCAATCAAATCATTGATTAACATGAGTTATATTATAAAAACTGGCCAAGTGCGTGTCGGCCCACGCGCAGGGTTCCGTAGTTGCCCGTCACAATATACGGGCTTAGAAGGGGTCTTTTTGTTTTATACTACGGTTTAAGGGCAAATAAGCCGCGGACAGATGGACAGACGGATGGACATGCCGAAACTATAAGGGTTCCTTGTTGACTACGGAACCCTAAAAATGTTAATTAGGAGAAAACGACATGGTCAAGGGCGTCACTGGACCTCATGTAGAGCCAAGTCTTGAGTAGGTAAGTCTTCATCTTGGTCTAAGACACTTTAAGGCTTGGGCGTTTCGTAGAAGTGTGGTACAAAAGCATTGCTTGCTTGTGCCTCAACAATAGGGCATATACAGGGTGTAATTGATATCATTAGCATCCTTTTAAACTAAGAGTCTACCCATCAAACTGAACAACTTTTACTATGGGAGCAAACCGATCGGAGCAAAAAAAATCTGCTGTTGCATACATTTGAGTCGAGTAGGCATTGCAGTTTAGAATAGAACAGCAGATTTTTTTGTTCTGAACAACTTTTACTATGGGAGCAAACAGATCGGAGCAAAAAAAATCTGCTGTTGCGTACGTTTGAGTCGAGTAGGCATTGCAGTTTAGTAGACTCTTAGTTTAAAAGGATGCTTATGATGTCAATTTCATCCTGTAGAGGTTAATGTGATGGGTTAGCACATACCTGGTTGGGCCCGGTGAGGTTCAGCCCACAGGAGTTGCAGCGGAGACATTCCTCGTGGTAGTGATTGTTGTCGTACAACGGCGACGGCTCTGGAACATACAGCACACATTCTATAAACTAATACTTACGATGATATTAACAGCTGATCTGCAACAACAGACGGGTGAACAGTAAAAAGTAAAACGTACATTTGCTTACATCAAAAATAATAGGTGACCGAATTATTTTTCACTTTTTAAATGTTTGTTTTTGGCGTTGGGGGTTTTTTAAATTTGTAATTAAATATTATTTGTTGTTATATTTTAGAGTTTGCTCTATAATTACACCAAGTTTGACGCTTATATGTATGGCTATTTTAACGATAGAACGTGAAGAAAAAAACGTTGATATAAACTAGTTTCTTACATGAGGACGCCCCTAATTTTTTTACTTTTTGACATATTTAATTTTTGTTAACAAATGCGCCATAATAACACATTCAAAAGATTTTGAGATTCAAAAGTTACAGCCGTAGTAACAGGGTCCCGTTTTCACCCTTTGGGTAAGGAACCCTAAAAAGCGATTAGAAGTAATTTAAAACTCTTAGACGCTACGGTAGTTTAAAAAGTGAAAGCTGAAAATTTCCCTGGCGACATGCCAAAGGTCGCAGTGGTTAAGCTGGGAAACTTGCCAAGAACAAGTATAAGGCACCCTTTGCTAGACTTAGTGCATCTGAAATGCTAAGTTCAACATGTACTCTTATCGCTAACACCGCTGAAAAGTGGGAGAGATTTTAGTGTCCCATAGCTGCTTCAATCATTAGAGAAAAAGATCTCGCATTCGTAAAGAATTATAAAACGATATGCCCTCTAGCGCGCTACATACAAACGAAATTGTACAACGGGTTAATAAATAAGCGCAAACCCTCATACACCCCAACCATAATTTCATTATTTTATTTATTAATATTAAATAATAAAAGTTATTCGCATTTTAAATTTTCACTCAAAAATGATTTTTTATTATTTCAGCAATGAATGAAAGCGTGCTCATGGATACATCTTAAGAATCTTGTTTTGGTAGTTAGTAGAGTGAGTGTGCCTGTGCGGTGGGTGAGCATCGATAATTATTGAATATTTTGAAAAAATGTTACCTATATTTGAAACCGTCATAACCAAACTATTTTCAACTTTTGCGTTTATTCATTAACACGTTGTATTTAATTTAAGTCAATTTAATTTTTTGAACACTTTCTGGAAACTAATCTCTGTGCCTGTGGTTTTAAAATTGTCTTTCTTCTTATCGTATGGGCAGCAAGCCCTGGTGTCAGAGTTTTTTCAGACCGCCCTACGGCCTCTGATGTGGTTTTTATGTAACGACTACTACCACCACAGATAGTAGCTGAGACCAACGGCTTAAATTGCCACCCAAAGCATTGAATCATCTTTCTTTTCAGACAATCAGGTGATTCAGCCTGCAATGTCCTAACCAACTGGGGAAAAACGTACAAAGTGATATATCATTAGGTTCCCCCGTGGGAATCGAACCCACGACCTCCGTGTCAAGAGCCCAATGCATTAGACCACGGATGGATTTCTCACTACCTGGTAGAAATTTTCATTAAAATGTATACTCGTAGTTTCAAAGTTACAATGGCTCTTTGGCTCAAAGATTTCTAGACAAATCTTAAATTAATATTAGCATTGAAAATACAGTTTCAATTTCTCAACGGAAATTTTTCAAATCTTAACGGAAAGCTGTCAAACAAGAGGCAAAGATCTAGCCTGGCTTGCACAAACAAGTATTTGGACTTAAACGTATTTAGTGATAGTTCTGTCTTTCACACTGCTCATACAAATATAAATAAATAAATATCTTGGACATTGTCACACAAATTATCTAGTCACATTTAAAGTACCAGAATCTAGCCTGGACTTTTGTTATGATGACTAGACAACGATGTAGAATACAACGTGTTAATGAATTAACGCAAAACTAGAAAGTAGTTTGTTTAGAATCGAGAGCAGAATCGAATTATCATGGTTTCAACATAGGTAATTTTTTTCAAAATATTAAATAATTGGTTTGTAAAATATAAAATTTACTGAACTCGATCTTAACCCACCGCTCGGGCACACTCACCCTACTTACTGCCAAAACAAGATTTTTAAAATGTATCCATGAGCACGTTAGCGCTTTCATTCATTGCCGAAATGATAAAAAAACATTTTTGCCTCAAAACTTAAAACGCGAATAACTTTAAATTTTAACCATAAAAATAACGACATTATTTTTATTTCAATCTAATTAGGTATTTTGTTATAAATCTGTTGGGGTGTATGAGGTTTTGCGCTTATTCATTAACATGTTGTAGATACAAACATCTATGACTCGGGTACACATATTCATATTCATCATACCTAGAACCTACCTACATAGAACCCGCGACCCTCGGCACAGCAGGCAGGTTCACTACAGACTGTGCTATCGGGCCGTCAAAAGAAAATGAAAGTGACAGCATCATATTAAACAAGCCTAAATACTTTTTGGTGCAAGCCAGCCATAGTATCTAGATCGTTTTTGTAAAATTTTAAGTATCGAAATAGGATGTAACTGTGTTTGTATGCTGCAAGGATTCAGTCTTTTCACGTTACCATCTAATCTAATTGGTAACGACAATTCCAGTAGAGTTTTTTTCGTAAGGGCCTTTTTCACCACTTCTGGATAAGTTCTTTTTTTAAATTAATAATTAATGGACTTCTTGCTTGTGCGTTAGCACCGCATTTCCGCAAGTGTCAAGTGGTTTGAGGGAGTATCTATCCAATTTAGAGGATTGTTTTTGAGTTAGAACACAACTGAGAAGGATTGCGGAGCCTCGTGGCAGGCTGAGACGCGAACCGCGCGAACACCACGCGAAAGACAAGTGTTCGGGGCAAACCCTGCAACGTGACTCCTGGATAAGTTCTTGTTAGCTTATACAGGGTGTTACAAAAGTAAAAATAAAAATTTTAAACTTTTTAAGGGATTGTTTAGACCATCAAACTGAACAACTTTCACTATGGGACCAACATCGAAATCGCGAAAAAAAAATCACCTGTCCCATACATTTAGCTCGAGTAGATTTGTAGTTTAGTATGGAACATCAGATTTTTTTTTCGAGATTTCGATGTTGGTCCAATAGTGAAAGTTGTTCAGTTTGATGGTCTAAACCACCCCCTTAAATGTTTATTTTTATTTTTGTAACACCTTGTATGTCAGATAATTTGACATATCTTTTGTACGAAATATGTCAAACGATCTGTCAAATAAGCTAACAACGAATTATCCAGTAGTTGTGAACAGGCCCTAAATGTAACTTTCGATTTGACGTACAATTTCATACAACAACGATACGATTAACTTGCACTCTATTATTGTTTATTGTCATAATATTAAGGTATTTATGTTTTAATTTATAACATAATTCTGGACCAGGGATGAAAGTTATGAAGTTTGTCAGTGTACTTAAAGTCAATATTAGTCCTGAATTTTCATGTTTTTCATTCATTTTGTCGGTTAGCAAAGTTGTTTTGAATGTTTATTTAAGTTTGTGAGAGAAATACTTAGGTATTTCTATTTTACGTTTTTTACCAAAATGACAGCTAAATACTGGCTTTACGGTGAAGGAAAACATCGTGAGGAAACCTGCATGCTTCAATTTCGAGGCATGTATTGTACCCACTGTCCATTATAAGTGGCGACGGGCTCACCCCCCGTCACACTGGACAGAGATTCGGTACTACTGGTGAAACGTGGATGTTCTGAGGTTTTAGAACATCTCTTACTACCCCCTCGGGGAATATAGTCGTGAGCATATACATACATATTCCGTTATAAAATGTTATTTTGGTTAAAACACTCAGGTCACCCAAGCGACAAATGAGTTTAATGTAAAATTCGGAATATCATACATTTGAGTCAAGTTCCTACTCCTAATGCAGCTTAGTATGACAGCAGTTTTTTTTATATTTACTAGATTTTGGCTCCATAGTGAAAGTTATACAGTTATACGGTCTAATCCGTCACCAATTTAAATATCATTAAGGTGTTCTGGTAGACGATAAGGTTTTCATTGTAAAATGGAATCTTGCTATAATTTTGACATTTTCTATGGAACAGCTGATTTCTTTTTCGTAATTTCTATATTGGCTTCATAGTAAAAGTTGTTCAGTTTCATTGCCTGAAGCACCCTTAAATATGTAAAGTATTTAATTTCACAACCTGTATACTAGTAAGTATCATTTCTGTGGCAGAGTAGCAAAACTTCGTAAATTTAATTTTCTAGTGAAGAATTCAAATGAAATATTTTGAGTCTTTACCGTTGTTATACTGCCACGTTTATGTTGGAAATGAATTTGAGTAAAGATTACATCGTAAACGACTGCTTCATTACTTTTCCTAACTTTTTTACGATTATTATCGTTCAAATATTTTCGACGGGAGTATTAAACGTTTTATGTCAAGATAGATCATTGCATGGGAAAATGGTTTGGACCTTCTTATTTTGAAGTCGGTTAAAAATAGCCTTCGTTGTTGTTCAGTTTGATGGTCTAAAGCAACCTCTATGAAATGCTAAGCATTTAAGGGTATATTACTGTTGGCGTGCTCCATACAAACGAAGTCTGGTGATATTTTCAATACTAACCGATTAAACTCAATGAAATTTTGCAGAAACAATCCAGGAACAAATCTTTATGCTTGTATCGTGTCAGATTTTCCTTAAAATTTACAGTTTTAGTGTTACAGTGCCTCAAAGATTTCCATACAAATCTTAAATTAATCCTAGTATTGAAACTGTATATTTTAACGAAAATCGGACACGATACAAGCATAGAGATTTGTTCCTAGATTTTTTATGCAAAATTTCATTGAGTTTAATTGGTTAGTATTTAATATATCACCAGACTTCGTTTGTATGCTGCGCACATTTACGTATTCGGAATAAACTTCTCTTAATTTTACACCCTGTATAAAGCGTTAACGAGGGAAGTATTTTTTTTATCATTTCCATTCGCACAAGATTTAATTTCCTTTAATCATAATAGGTTACTATGTACTATCAACCTTGAATCGTGTTTAAAAAGAAATTCAATTTAACTTTTACCATATTGATTCCAAAGACGATTATTGATTTAGAAAAATCTTCTTCAATAATAATTGTGTGTACAAAATTAAATTTAAGAGAACTTAATTCCGAATGCGTAAATGCGCGCTGCATACAAACTAAGTCTGGTGATATTTTCAATACTAACCAATTAAACTCAATGAAATTTTGCAGAAACATTCTAGGAACAAATTTCTATGCTTGTATCGTGTCCGATTTTCGATAAAATATACAGTTTCAATGCTAGCATTATTTTAAGATTTGTATGGAAATCTTTGAGGCACTGTAACTTTAAAACTGTATATTTTAAGGAAAATCTGACAGGATACAAGCATAGAGATTTGTTTCTAGATTGTTTCTGCAAAATTTCATTGAGCTTAATCGGTTAGTATTGAAAATATCACTAGACTTCGTTTGTATGGAGCGCGCCATCAGTAATATACCCTTAATCAGTTTAACGAGAGATAAACAATGTTACGCGTAGACAAACGAAGTATGGTTACACTTTCAATACTAACCAATGAAAGTCAATGCAATTTTTCCGAAACTATCTAGAAACTAATCTTGCTTGTGTGTTGTCAGATTTTCGTTGAAATGTAAAGTATTAAAGCTACAGTGCCTCAAAGAATTCCATACAAATCTTAAATGAATACTAGCATTGAAACTGTATATTTTAACGAAAATCTGACTACATACAAGCATAGAGATTTATGTCTAGATTGTTTTTGCAAAATTTCATTGACTTTAATTGGTTAGTAATGAAAGTATTTGACTTAAGGCGCAATAGTAGGACCTTGGAGGCATCTTTTATTTGTCATTTTTCGACTCGATTTATACAGTTTACCGAAACCAAAGATATACATCAGTATTCTTGGTTAGTTTATCTAGTGAAATCAAAAATTGAATACGCGATTGGAATTACTTCACTCGATAGAAAATCGTTACAAAGATGACGTATTTTCATGTATTTGGAAATATTTTTGTCGTTTTAGAAGAATATAAAATAGGTCCCGATTTTTGGTATTTATACTCACATTTTCACCATTCGTTTATCTAGTGAAATCATTAAAAATACTTTTGTTAGTTCTTTTTAATCGAAAATACGGCATACGGGAGGGCTGGGCAATCGCGTTTCTCATAGAAAATGTACGTCTGAACCTATAGACCCTTAAGGGCAGATTTTGTTTAATGGGTACAAATTGTTTATTTGTTTTTGTCATAGTGTGTTAGGGCAAAGTATATTTTTTACGGTGTCTCATCGAAGTACTTATGCTAAGATCGAAGCATGCAGTGGTATGAAAAAGCGATAGTTGTTCTATATGTGAATACCGTGGACTCTGTTTTGAAATCACAAACGTGGGGACAGCATCTTCTTCATTTGGTTTCATCTGAGACATTATCTCAAAGGAAATAACTTGGAAATAAAAAGGAAATTATATTGGTTTTCAGTCAGTAAGCCTGATTGCTGAAGGGACGACGGAGTATTATGACTTCTTATTCTTTAATAATAATAAATTGAAGAAGGACTGCAATAGAGACGGTCTGTCATAATTTGCTTTCTCTTTTTACCCAACTGCCCCAGAAGGAGGGTTATGTTTTTCGAGTGTACCTATGTGTGCATGAAAGTCTTTATGTCAATTTCTTTAATACACTCTGCAGCCTAAACGGCTTGAAGGATTTTAACAGACGAGGTGTCATTAGATTCATAAAATCATGAGACTGTTTTAGGCTCAGAGGAAGGATCTCCATAGAGTCCGCATAAATTTACGATTATAGTTAGTCTCTTTTGTCTTATGACGTACCTTTAATAGTAGAAGGAGATGGAACTATAGATACACTTTTTTTGAGCTAGTGTGTGTGAAAAGTGACCGTAAACATAAGGCCATATGTCAATTGGTGCCTTTTGTCCATACTACTTGACACCACACTCTCAAACCTAAACGTCAAAAAATGTGGACACTTTACAATTGGTATGGCTCACTCTATTAGGTATAATCTCTTTGGTTTTAGGCTATATTATTTCAATATAGCGTCTGCGAATCAAAAAAGAGAGAGGGAACAAAATAAAAAAAACACAATATGGGTACCAAATGAAAGCTAGTGAACAGATGACGGCATATGCGATATATAAATATTGTAGTACTTTAATGCTACCATTTTGACACAAGACTAAAAAATATGAGATAAACTAAAATTATTAAGATAAAACAAAAAATCTGACTCCGTAAAAAATATTACTTAACTGAAAAGAGAAAAACAAGCTGTTTAATAATTAATCAGCTATAATAACTTTTTTTGAGCAAATACAATTAGAATGTTATTTAGTAGGTATTGCAGGAGGGACAAACCAATAACCAACAAATAGGTATGATTTGTAATTTATCTTTGTCCCCCTTTTCGATACCTACCTAATAAACATTAAAAGGGTATTTGCTCAAACAAAGTTATTTTAGAGTTTGTTTTTTTCTTTCCGATTTTTTTTTTAAACCGAGATTTTTTGAAAATTTGCCAAGATATTTTAGTCTTCCCATCTGGCATCCTTTTCTATCACTGCTTTTACAAATTTTCGTATAGAAAAATAACATTGGCTTGGACAGTACTTTATTGCATGCAAGCGATAAACAAACAGTTGGTAGTTATAAAAACAATAATGTCAAATTAAGTTTTAGTATATACTCTTCTATCGAGTCGATGGCATGTCATTCTAAATCATTCCAGCCCAGAATTTCGCCACACGGATAACATTTTCGGCAGCGTTCATAAGCTCCGTTCGCCTGTAGGTGTCCGGGCCGGATACGAGATGGGCCATAGTCTGAGGAGTAACACCACATTCACACCTAAAGTCCGTCCCGTCCGTGTAACCCCACTTAAACAGATTGCATGTGATGCCGGCCAACTTGAGTTCGGAGTCTATTCAAGCATCTCCAGATCGGCCTGGTCAGCTCCTATCCTGGGGTTAGGCTTTCCATGAGAGGAACAAACGGGTCAGAAAGTTCGGTACCTTTCCGCCAAAGACCGAGTCTAGCCTGAGAAGCCTCACTTTCAATTGGGTCGACACACTTCAAGAAATTCTTGCGGCTCTTGAGCCTTTGGGGCACTGTGGGGTACTAGTACATCGAGTGCCGTGTGTCGACTTCTAGCTTGGTTCTCTCTATCGAACTTACAACGGTCCTGCGGAAGTCTGGTGGTGTAGTATGTACATTTATGTTTAATAAAGGATAATTTTAAATTTAAAATACTGAGATAGGTATCTGAACGATTTTCTGTCTGACAAGGGTTACGTAATGACCGAAAAATAATATTAAGTAATACAAAACCACACAGAGCTCACGGTTCAAAGCCTCGGGCAAGAATCATACCAGTTATTTACCTTATGAAGTTTACACGGTCAGTTCGGTTACTTACGAGTATATTTATACATCGTTTATGTATCTATCCCTCCCACCACCTTACCTTTGTAACTGGAATATAACACGTAAGGAAACCTTATACATTATTATGAATTATTCTTTCGTCGTTTTTAGGGTTCCGTATCCCAAGGGTTCCAACGGGACCCTGTTCATAGGCCTACGCCTACGCTGTCCGTCTGTCAGTCAGTCCTGGCTCTAAAGGTTGAAATTTTCACAAAATAAGTGTTATTAATTTGGATTTGCTAATCCAAATGAATAATTTAAAAAAAGTAAAAAATTAGGGGGGTTACCATATAAAAAACAAGTTTTTTTCAAGGTTTTTTGTTTTTACTGTATCGTAAAAACGGCAGGACATACCTAGAACCGTCACACTTGGTGTGATTATAGTGCATAATACCCAAAGGTAAAACAACAAACAATGAAAACCGGTCAAGTGTGTGTTGGGCTCGCACTAATAGGTTCCCAAAGAAAACAATTTTTTGGTAATATTTTATGGTGGTACGGAACCCTCCGTGTGCCCACACGGAGGGTTCCGTGGCATAACATCATCATTAAAAGCCCCAATAAAAAAATAAAAAATGCTTATAAATTGCTCTTTCTATTTTCGTATTCTAACTTTGTTATCATCACCATTAAATACGACATTAGATACGACCTGCTAATAATTATTTCGTACCTAGTTTTGACCTAGTTGGTATACGTACATTTTGCAATTTGATATACAAGGTGTTAGGGTAAACATGTGCATTACTTTAAGAGGTGGTTGTACCCATGATACTAAACAACTTTCCCTAAGAAACATTTAAAAAATTAGCAAAAAAAAATTTCGACTTTTCATTTAAACGTAAACGTTCAATCTGATTGCATTTAGTATGGGAAGTCCAGATTTTTTTTGCGTATTTCCTAGGGATTTCTTAGGAATAATTGTTCAATAACCCCTTAAAGTAATGCAACTGTTTACCCTAACAGCCTGTAGAAATATACTTATTTTTTAATTTTTTATGATTATCGTCAGTTATTCTGTTTTTGTTGTTGTTTGATTTTGGCGAGCAAGTAAAGAATATTTAACGTTATGTTATATTATTCATCTAGGCCTGAAATTTGCTACACGACCGATGAAATGTAAATTTCAAAAATAGAGAGATCACATTATTTAATTATAGGCGTAGAATATTTTTTTCTTATATAGTTTTAAATTGTTCTAATGGTTGTAAAAAATTTCTTTTCATTTAAAAACTGGATTGGATTTATGGATGGATGGATTTATACAACTTTTTTTTAGACTCGTAAATGTGTTTTGAGAAATTTATTCGAATTTTCAGTTTCATTCTTGTAAGTTCTTATCATAGGTTTATATTTGAAAATGATGACTTAATTTGTCGTTTCGTATACAAGGTTTAAAACTTATATGTAGTTATAAATAAACATTTAAAACTTTGAAGGTGGTTGTTTACACCATCAAACTGAACAACGGGACCAACATCGAAATCGTGAAAAAAACTCAGCTGTCCCATACATTTAGCTCGAGTAGATTTTTAGTTTATTATGGACAATCAGATTTTTTTCTCGCGATTTCGTTATTGGTCCCATAGTGAAAGTTGTTCAGTTTGATGGTCTAAACCTCCTTCACTCCTTAAATGTTTATTTGTATTTTTGCAACACCTTTTATAGTTAATAATCACTGAATGAACGAATGACTTACCATAGCGCGCCAGATTTGTCATCAGTTTATTTACATTCGTTTTAGAAAGTCAGTTTTTTAAACACAATGTAATTTACACGATTATACATTTGTACCTACTATATTATTTTGGTGTTTTGTTTACTAATACAGGACACTTAACTATTGCTAACAAAAATATTTGTTGGAGTTAGTTTTTATTGTTTTTCTTCTTAATTGTCACTGTCACTCTCTTCTTGTTCACTAAACTACAAAATACCACCAAACCTCAAGACATAACATTAGCAAAATATTCATTCATTAAATGTGACAGGACGTATTTTGTAAATTATTGAAATGCGCTGCCAATCTTCGATGCGATCAACATTCGGTTAAAACATTCGTTGCAACGTCTCCGGCTCACAATTTTAAAATCGCGATTTTAGGCTGTAAATTGAGGTTATTCGTTGTATTAAGGCGCGTCACGTTCGTTCTGGTAAACATGGCAGCGATCGCAACAGATGACGGGCGCGGGCGAGCGGGCCTGCGCCGGGCGTCGCGCTCATCTCATCTCGATACCTGCCCCGTGCGAAAGCTGCTTGCCAAAAGCTGCCGGCTCCGGGCCTACCTCGTCGAACACGGCGCCACTGTCGCACCCTCTCACGGCAAAGCAGAAAATCAAGGGGAGGCTTCTCACTCGAGTCGATAAAACAGACCCTCCATGACACAGCGAGAGGGAGACGACAAAGCTGCGCGTAAATCGATTGGTCGTTGAAAAGGGGCGGGCGGGGGCCAAGCACGTGGCAATGGCTTTTGTCTATGTTATAAGAGTAGTGTCCATAACGATAGGGTTTACATTGTGATGCGTCTCACGTTTTGCGAAAGCACTTGGCGTGCGTTCCGCTGAAAGTTCATCGACGCCCGTAACTTTCAATACCTTGAATATTCCTTGTAAATCATCGAGACGGAGATTGCAGTAATATAATGAAATAAGTTTTTAGTTGGTTTTTACGATATACCTGTTAATTGAGTTCGTTTATTTATTTGAAAAGTTTTGGAGGACTTAATCGAACAATGCACTTATTGGAGGAGTGAGTTGCCTAGAAACGGTATATTATATAAATATTATTATCAAAACTCACCTGTTTGTGTGCTGGAATCAAAGAAGGTGCTGGTGGTTTCAACAGTCATTGTGCCGATGGTGCCGTCCAAGATCTGAGTAGAAGAGTCGCGACGACCACGTGCTCGCATGCATGCGTCATCACTTTGCGAGCTCTGGCGCCTAAAGTTGCGACAACGAATCATTTCTTCAGTGGTTGACTGTCGTCTGAAGCCTCGTGCTATCAATATCTCCTCTGTTGTAGATTGTCGTCGAATCATTGTCCTCTCAGGTGGTCTAGCACAAGGACTGGGATCTCGGCTGGAACAAGAACTCGACTCCGGACTGCGCGTTCTTCCAACTCTGGCACAAGATGCTTGTCTTCTCAATCTACTTCTACGCCTTGCTGCAGAAGGGCTCAATTCGCCACCACCAGCTCGATCCGGACTCAATTGAGAACGATCTCGTCTCGGACGTACTGCTGAATCTGGGCTAAGAGAATCTCTTCTTGCTCGGCCTTCATCATCAGGGCCTAGTGATGGACCCGAATCTCTGCGGCGTGTTCCTGGAGGTCCAGTCGGGTCATCGAATGCAGTAGCTTGACGTTGCAGTCTACCCAATCTTCGCTCTGGACTTGCAGCAGCCCGAGAATCTCTTCTTGTGCGACCACATTGAGTTGTAGAGTCACGACGGCCTCCTAAACTAGGAGGTGTCCGACCTCCAGGTGTGACTTGTGTTGCTTGTGCAGATTGAGAGGCTTGTGTTGCTTGGGTGGCTTGAGTCGCGCTAGAGTGGGGTGGAGTAGGAGATGTTGGTGAAGGTGTCACTGCAGATGTGATTATAGTTGGCATCATCATCGGCTGACATTCACCATCTGATCGACTCGGTTCATGAACCGCAACAATAGTGACTGAGGGGGTCTGTGTGGATGGTCCAGGGTCGGAGGATGCATCTACAAATGATGGTGGAGCAGGGGTTGGTGGGGAAGCCCTTCTTTTTCTGTGTGTCGCCACAATTCGTGGAGGCGCCGCAACCGAGTCACGTCGATTACGATGCCCGTCAACTGAATCTCGCCTTTCTTTGTCGCCTTTGTCTTCGCTGGACCCACGTCTTTTGATGCGTTTTTCCCGTGTTGGAATAATGACTGAGTCTTTGCGATCCCACGAATTGGGAAAGTCTGTGCGGAAATCTTGTGGTGCGGCTTTTGAATCTCGTCGTTTGGAAGTCATGGATTTTATGCCGGAGTCTGCGGAGGAATCGCGTCTTCGTCGGGGTGGTGCCTCGTGGCGAACCCAGGGAAGGGAACGAGCGAGGTCGGCAAGGGTTTCTCGGCGGGACAAAGGAGCGCGCTGGCGTCGGGGCTGGCTGCCGCCTCCGCCCCACTCTCGCAGAATGTCTGTTAGTTGAGCCAGGGAAGAGCGGCGACGGCGTGGTCCACCTGTTTGTGTTAAATATGTAATTTAATGAAAAGGCCCTAACGATTATGCTTGTATTAAAACTTTATGCCTATGCATACAAAACATACATATACTAACTTTTGTTATTTTTGTTCCCATTGGGTTGGTTAAGTTAAACCTGTTCTTTACTGGGAAACTATTCGTTGATACCTACTAATTAAAGTATATTTTTGAACTCACCCCTGGTCTGGTCTGAGACGTCTGGCTCCGGCGGTGAAAGGCAGGACACCTGGGCAGCTGAGTCTCTTCTGCTGCCAAGTCTTTGCCTGAGCGTAGACTCTTCTAGCGTCGACCGA
Organism: Agonopterix alstromeriana; assembly: GCA_963924505.1. Lineage (NCBI taxonomy): Eukaryota > Metazoa > Arthropoda > Insecta > Lepidoptera > Depressariidae > Agonopterix > Agonopterix alstromeriana. Next base: position 5,220,228 of record OZ004677.1, on the reverse strand, counting down.
GTCAGCTCGTCCCAGCCGTTGCCTCCAGCCCAAATCAGTCCCACTTGGTGAGACAATATCGGCAGGTTGCAAACGAAACATATTGCCGTCATTGTCCTGTGGAAATAAAGTTTATTTTAGTAAAAATATAGACAAGTTTTTGAAGGTTTTGTGGATTAAACTCACGCTTTGTTATTGTAAAAATGTGTTTCAGAAAACATGTTGGCGGTTAGCGGTCTGAGCACATATTGCGAATAACCATGAAGCTTCATATCTCGCCCTTGTATTCGCATCACTGGGCTGATAACCGCGATATTAAATAATAACCGCTCCCATACTTGTCAACAATGTGAATTACATTATCTCTAATCAATTGGCACGGAAATATCGCTGCCAGGCGACATAATAATTGAGACATGGAAATTAGAGAAGGATGTTATTATTAGACCGAGAGCATTCTCGTCAATCCCGATGAACATGTTTTTTTTTCAGGACGAGAGCTGACACGGCAGGTCTGTGATTTATTATTAAGTTGGTCGAAGTTATATTCTAGCTTCAACAAACTTAACCCCGTTGTTTTCATGCTGGTACTTAATGACGTAAAATTCCCTCTTTGGGACCCTATTCTGGGTTTTAATTGCATTATAGTATGTGTCTAGCCCACTACACTAGTGTCTCGAATAGAACATGCACCATTTATTTGTTATCTTCAATAATAGGCATTCAATCTTTGCAATTTGGGAGCGGCAGCCTTGTTAAAATATTTTCACAACTAAAACCATCATGTTTAAGCCTCTGGAATACCTAACTTGTACATTATACAATTATAATCTAACCAAGAAACCAACTTCGGAGTGCACAAAGACATTACAAATACTGTGGTACATATCAACAACCCATTTAGGTACTATTAAGGTCACATTTTGTACTGGGCGTATGATTGATATTAAATCCGCCATTCATGTATTGTGTCGCAACATTGTAGATAAACGATATCTACAGGCTGTTCGGATGAACGAATTACATCCTTTATGTTGGTTTGAAGGACGATTTGGTGTTCAAGCTTTGTCTGGTGATGTGGAAACTGTATTCAATGGGAATTATCCTATTCACTAAGGGTGTTTCTATGTGTTATCATTATCATAGGAAAGGGCTTTTTGTAAGTAAGAGAAACGTCTAGAGTTGGCAATTGTAACTATTAAATGTTCAACGGATTGTTTTGGACATGAATAGTGCTCAATTGTATGATATTTACATAAATCGCGAACAGAGGTCGTCTTGCATACATGCATTTGCTCACGTCTATATTCCCCATGAGGGTAGTCAGATATATTCTGAAAACTCTGAACATCCAGTTTCACGTCTTTTCAGAAGACATTTTTTTGTGGGATAATAGATCTAGAACAGATAAACTGATTTCAAATTAGTTTTGTTTTATTTTAAAGCTGGTGTTTTGCGATTCAAGCTGTGGCTAAAATCTTTTCAGCTCGGCAGTTAAAACTGTCGTTAGCAAAGACAAAAATAGAGCTTTACTCTATACTAAGCGGCGTACACGGGAAGAAGCTCAAAATCCCGTCACCTAGACGCTGACTCCTTGCCCGCGAGTAGATGAATTGCCAATATACGCTAAGAAATTTTGATTAGAACCAAACCAACCACCTAAGAGAGGTAGCTTAGGTAACTAAAAAGAGTAGTCGATTCGAAATTGCTGTTGTCGAAACTCGCTCGTTCCGGTGTACGCCACTTAGTATGAAGTATAGTATAGCACTATTAGTATTATACTATTTTTTATAAATATCTTATGCAATATACTCATCTTAAGATAATTATAACTAAGTATTTTCTATTTATTAACTTATGGTTATCCAGCAAATGAATTTGGGATCCAACGCAGCTAGCATGTCGTTTAGATTTAGATACCTAGCCACTTAATAGACTAGCACGGTTATCCATGGAATACAATATTTACCCTAAAATCACTTAAGTGAAAAAAAAATGTAGTTGCAATTGCCAATTTTGTTAACATAATAAAAAAAAGAGTAAAATAGTCTTGCGTGAGTTTTTCAATAATGTAACTTATATAATTAACCTTATTGTATAATGTTCAACTCTACGCTTATTCTATGTGCAATTAGATGAAATTTTCTATAACTAAGCAATTACTTAAGGTGGTTGCAGAGTTGTCAATTTTATACAAAAGTTTGACGCAGAATATGCGTTAGACGATATTGATAAAAGTAATATGTTGAATTTAGAAAAAATAAAATTACGACGATGTAGAGCTTTAAAATATCTTCGTAATTGTATTATAAATGGCAAATGTTATTTGTGACGAGGCATCTAGATTTTATAAACTATTTTTCCTTATACAACGTGTTAATGAATAAGCGCAAAACCTCATGCACCCAAACTGATTTATAACAAAATAATCAGATTGAAACAATAACTTCATTATTTTGATAGTAAAAAGTTAAAGTTATTCGCATTTTAAGTTTTGAGACTAAAATGATTTGTTATCATTTCTGCAATTAATGAAAGCGCTAACGTGTTCATGTATACATTTTAAGAATCTTGTTTTGGTAGTAAGTAGGGTGAGAGTGCCTGAGCGGTGGGTTGAGATCTAGTTCAGTAAATTTTGAATTTTACAAACAATTTATATTATATTTTGAAAAAAAAATTACCTTTGTTGAAACCATGATGATTCGATTCTGCTCTCGATTCTAAACAAACTGCTTTCTAGTTTTGCGTTAATTCATTAACACGTTGTATAAAATACTCTACGCGTATTCTGCGTCAAACTTTTGTATGAAATTGACAACTCTGCAACCACCTACTGTATTATTATCTAACTTGCTTTAATTCTACATTTGTTTATACCTACATTTTATTACGTTCTATGTTTCTACGGTGCTTTTGTTGCTTAAGTTTTGTATTTTGTTAAACTTATTGTGAGTTTGTGATTGTTTGGTGTTTGAAGAGAAAGGCTAGAGAATAACTTGAAGGAAATCAAAGAAGATAATAAAAGAAAGTGTTAAAAGCATGCCAAAACGAATTCAGGTATCATAAAAAGCGTTAAAGCGGATAGATAGTTATTGTTTGCAAATAACAAATAATGAAAACAGATAAAAAGAGTTCTTGCTTTTGCGCCATTTTTTATTATTTAAATTCGCTTAAAAGATGGAACCTTGCATTCTTCATTTTAATCCAGAGGATAGTTCCAGGGTTGTTCCTAATTGCGAGCAAGCATGCATTTTTCAACAGTTCAGTGCTTACATCACCTTTTATCATCAGTCTTGTCATGAGAAAGTGAGGACGCTCCTGCCACTAGTTGGTTTGAGGTTTTGGGCATGCACAAAATGCAAAAAGCTTCATGCTGAGGCTATCTATCCTTCAAAGCTGAGCAAAGAAGCGAGATGGTGACCTGAGAACCATTCGCTCGATCACGTCGGGGTCACCAGTTTGGAGATCTCTCGAGTGCGGAGAGTGGTGGATTGCAGTGGTGGTTAGGGCAGAGAAGTGAAAGCTTTTAGTCTCAGTGTGTACTGATTTATTAGGGCATTTGCGCCTTGTTATATACAAATCGGCGGTTCCCTATTCGTTGGTAAACCGCCGAGTAAATGTACATGTGGGTATCCCCACACCATTTACCGATACATTGTTGTATAATGTATAGTTTAGTCTGTATCTTGGTCGCCTCGGCACATCGTCTTATTAAAAGTGATTCTATCAATGGATTTTGTTCCCAGCTCACCATCTTCGCTTCAACGTTTAGTTTTGGTGGACCTTATAACAGACGAGCCTAAAGGATCACTACCATATGAATAGATAATAATAGTACACTTTAGAAGCGAAACTATGGTTAAACCAACTCGAGATTGGTAGGCGTTTCTTGAAATTTGTATGCGTATTTTGACATTTAACGCGGGAGTTTCGTTTCTATAGTGTACTATTATTATAATAATTCATATTGTAACACTACTCTTGTCTTTTCTAAAAAGGCAGAAAGCAAATGCCAGTGATTCAATAGACTTGTCTGACTATTTAAACTTAAAGTCAGATGCTAAGTGCTCGTCAAATATAGGCCAAGTCAGGAGCGGACCGGGCAATAACAGACAGGGATTTTTCATGAGACATGTCTGGTAGACAATGACCGTAAGGTAGTGCAATTAAGACTTTGTTTTTTCCTAAGTGATAATTTTCCAGGAAGCAAGATAGTTCTTGAAAATTATAAAGCAACTAAACAACTGACACCTTATTTTGTATAATGTTTTCGGTGTGAAAATAAAGTACATGTCTTGCATTATATAAAATGTATTATAAAGTTTAATAAAGTTTATGTCTTGTTATAAAAATAGACAGCCTAGGTAAGCGTTTATAATTTAAGTATAATTTAATTTAATTTATGTTTGCGTATGAATGTAAAAATTACTAAAACATTACATTTAATAATTTTAACGATATAACTATAAATATAACCGGTTTAAATAGCGGTTTAATTCCCGACATAACGGAATAATATGGCATGTCAATATATGATAATGCTATGAAATTCCTCAAAATTGCATTACCTTTGTGGTCACTGTGGATAAAATACCGCGCAGAAGACTTACTAAGGCCACGTTCAGACGACCCGCACCCATCCCGCATGAAAAACACATTGCTCTTGACTTTGAGTCTTATGACTATGACATATTATGGCGGGCGCGGAGCGGGTGGGGGTCGTCTGAACGCGGCCTAACTATAGGTACCGCTACCGGGCTGGACCGCCCCTTTCTCGGCCTGAGTGTGACGAACCCTTAAAGGTAAGGTGGGTACATGCAGCATTCTTGGTAGACACCGGGACCTGTAATGACGCAGACGAGGTGAGGGGGACTGATGCATGTCGGAAGCTTGGTCATGGGGGCAGAACGCTAACTGAGGGTAATTCCACACAATACGAGTATCACATCAAACACTTTGTACATCTGAAACAATAGGTTAGTAGTTATTATTGGAATTTGCATGAAAATGTGGCTGTGTATGGACCTGTAAGAGCTAGGATCTACCTAAATGTTATTTTAAGCGCGCCGCACACGGGCCATCGGCGACAGTCTCTCGCATGACCTGGCCACCTGAAACCAGATGTGGCTGCAGCAGTGACGTGCGACAGCCACCGATGGTCGATGGTTGCGACTTTTTTATCTTGTATGGCAGCCAAATGAAGGGGCGGGTGCTTCGACCAAAGTTGTAGCGTGTTGCCGCTACCGCATTCACGTGTGCGTCGAGTCCATACAAAATTTATGAAAACTAGGCTTTTTGCGTGTGGCCGACGGCCTGTGTGGGACGCGCTTGATTCTAATTATTTTTGTTGAGTAACTTCTTAGTCAAATCTCATAAAATTCGCATACAAATTAAGAATGCTAGACTTAGGGCCTATTTCACCACTTCCGAATAAATTCTTGTTAGCTTATCCTAAAGTGGTGAAATAGGCCCTTACTGTAATTAGGTTAATATCATAATGGTTAACAGGTATACAAATTATTCCTAATCATGGAGAGAGGCAATAGTTTACTTATGCCATCCAATCTTCTTAGTCCAACTAAAGCCAATAAGCTTGCGAGGCATTGACTAAAGCCTATATACCCAGGTATTGTACACCTCGGAACAGTAACTAAAGAGGTACATACTCTTTATTTCGTCACCTATCTTTTAAATAAAACAGATTATTAAAAATTACGAGACTACCGATGATAGCCTGTGGCGTCACTCAGTGGCAGTTTTCCACAATTTTCCTGACACTTTTCCAGCGTTCGTAATAGTACTGCCACTTTTCCATAGGTGGCATTGTTTAAGAATTCCTTGATGGTTCTTGGGTTATATTCTCACAGGAAAAGATGTTCGTGAAAATTGTAGATGGCGCCCTATGTTTGTTCAAAGAAAATGAAGACAATACTATTTCCCGTTTTGGTATGTTTGCGATATTTTTAAATAACGTCATTTGGTTTCAAAAAGTAGGTAGGTATAACACCTTAAATTATAAAACAGTTTATCACTAACAAAAATAAGTTAATAGTTTTTTCAAACAAAATATATTTTATCAAACAACACAATGGCGATGTTGAAAGACCTAAAGAAGCAGTGGTGTGCAGCATGTGGTTCGTTTTTAAAATCATTCTGTCATCAAACACTGACATAAGTGGCTCGAATTTTTATAAAATGATCACGGTCTGAAAAGGTTTCGTGGTCCTGCTTCTGTGATCTTCTTTTTTTCGTCTTGATTTGATATATAGTATAATGTTTTTTTAGTTTAGCGAGATGTTGGTTCATAGAATTTATTTGTTAAAACTTTTTAGGCAAAATGTAATATTGATTGAGATGACAAATTGATTTTTCCTGAGAAAACGGACAGGTGTTAGTGTCCAATGATGTTCCAGGAATACATTACAGAAATGTTTTGTTTTCACTAATGCATTTCGATGGAACCCTTTTTTCGTTATCGTGTCCACTAATTGAAAAACAAAAGGATTTTTGCCCTTAAGCAGAGAAAGATCTTTATTTCCTAAACAATATTGAATTAAGGTGGTTGCAGAGTTGTCAATTTCATACAAAAGTTTGACTAATAATACGCGTAGACGGTATTAACAACAGTAATATTTTATATATGGAAAAATTGTTTAGAAAATCTAGATGCCGCGTATCAAATAACATTTGCAATTTATAATATAATTATGAAGATATAAATATTGAACTTATCCTTAGACAATTTCATAGCTTTATATCTTGATCTAGATTTTCTAAACTATTTTTCCATATATAAAATATTACTATTGTTAATACCATCTACGCGTATTATGCGTAACAATTTTGTATGAAATTTACAATTCTGCAACTACCTTAAGATACCTAGATTTCGAATATTTTACAACATTTATAATTTAACACGCGATTGTCAAAACGATGTGGGGTTTTCAGTAGTAACTATTGGATAATCTGTGGTAGAGTTTCATCCAGAAACAGGCTAAAATAGAACCATTATTACAAGTTGGTAGTTGTAGAAAAGTTTATGGCCATGTATGTATGTATGTAATTTTGATTGATCACCTATTTAATTTTTATTGCGATTCATCGAGTTTATCAATATAAATTTAACTTTTAAATTATTTTGTTCTGCAATCTCTAAGTGCAAAAATGGTGGAGAGAAAATAATTCGAACTGCATGGAGAAAAACTACTTTACTTTATTAAAAAATAAAAATCACCTGCCTAATCTTTCTGGAAACAGAAACGGCAACATCAAATGTCAAATTCTGACATTGTGAATGGATTTTTTTTTCTTAATGGCCAGTTACTTTAATAAGTTAATTTTAAGTTTAGAAAGGAGTTCACAGGATTTCCAGTGCCGTCACTGGACGGACCAAAAAACGACGTTATTTTATTAAAAATATCTTTAATCCTTTCATTTTAAAATCTGTGACATAGAAAATATTATTAAGTATTGAGACAATTATCTCGAATTTCTCGAAATGGTTTTCAATTCAGCCCTCCAAAAAAAAACATGACATACCGAATTGTCATTGCAGGTACCCACTATACAGGGTGTTAGGGTAAACAGTTGCTTTAAGTTGTAAACCTTTGACTATTTATATGTGGACTGGTTACGTGTGTAATTCTACTAACAAACATTTCTGCCACTTTTTGCGGGGGGCGAGGTAACATGAAATCCGCAACTTTGGATTTTATTCCCCATAACTTTAGATTCTAATTTTGAATGTTAAAAATCATGAAAAGTAGTCTCGTGTGAACCCCAAACGTTCTAAGTTCGAAGTTATTATTTCGCAATTATAGGCTGTCTCGTTTAGTGATAAGGTGTAAAATTTAATGTAAATGTACAAGATCAATTGTGCTTATACCGTGGCAGAGTTTGTAAACACATTACTTTAAGGGGTTATGGTAACCATGATACTGAACAAGTGTACCTAAGAAACCTATAGGAAATTAGCAAAACAATGTTTGAACTTTCCCTACTAAAAGCAATCAGCTGATTGAATATTTGTATGAAAAGATGAATTTTTATTTGCCAATTTCTCTTTGTTTCTTTGGGAAAGTTGTTCAGAATCATGAGTATAATCACCCCTGTATAGTCATAACTACTAGTATCTAAAATAACGTACTAAACAGAGTCTATTAAGAGATTTAACTGACATGAAAGAGCTTTATGATTGGATTATCATCACAGAATTCAGATCTTAACTCCATTGAAACTTTTACAATCTGCATTTTCTAATTCAACTTTCAAAAACAAAACTTTAATCAAAATAGGTACTTAAGAATAAATATACAGGGTGTAAGAAAATTATCATTAAAACACATACTCTACCCATCAAACTGAACACTGAAAACTGACAGACCAATTAAAAAAATCAGTTGTCCCAAACGTTTGAATCGAGTAGGTATTGTAGTAGGTATATACTATGCATTGGCTGCAGTAACAAGTACCTGGTTACTGCGCGCTGCTCGGGGACGAGGAATACTAACCTACCGTCAAACAACTCTTTATGCGATTACGGAGGGTAGTGTAAATCTGATTCGTAGTTAGCCTATGATTATAAAGTAACAGGTGATTCGTTGTCTCGATATTTTTTCTAAAGACTTGTTATATAACCTTACTGTTATGTGTTATCTTTGTCATAAAACTGTACCCTAGGCTAAGTTGTTTACATAAATAAATTATTATTATTATTATTGCAGTTTAGTATGGGACGGCAGATATTTGTTTGTTCTGACAGGTTTGCTACCACAGTAAAAGTTGTTCAGTTTGATGGGTAGAGTATGTGGTTTAAAGGTTTATGATACTCTCTACAGTTAGAGGGTGCTTCAGACCATTGTGCTTTTGTATTAAGTTGATGTTCCACTTTTTTTTGTTTATTTTAGATTTTCTTGATTTAAGAATTTTCTTAACTTTAGAAATCTAAAATTTTGTGTATCGTGGTGGCGACGGTTAGATCCCCGTCCAGGCCGACTCGTACAAATGAGTTTTTCGGAATTATTGTACGATTTGTAACACCATTGAAATTTTGTGATGAGGAAAGCGCCACAGAACGGTAAAAGGCCTCTTAAAATAGGTAAAGTCGAAATTCTTTTTAAATTAAATAAGTATGTAACTAGCCTTACCTTAAATCAGCTCTCTAAATAAGACTTCAGTCTGCGGTTCAGTGTCTATTTATAGCCGCAGATACAACCGACGTTGTTTATAAAGTACGTTCAACGTAAAATATGTCCCTTTATAACATTGGTGGATTATTTACTAAGGTCTAATTGAATGGAGCCCTCCGCCGCGAAGGGTACGCAACGAAATTCATTTAAAACTTTACCCGTTTCCCATCAATCAAAAACCAATCTAAATTGGGACATTCCCTTTAGGAGACTGTTAAAAAAATGAACTTAAAAAGATTTATTGGACCTACATTCTTTATTGAACTTTGACTGCGAACTTTGTTTTGTTATTCTATGAATCTTAAGAGGAAAGACGGGTTCAGTTTAGTCCATAAAAACGGTATTCCCTTATTTCCTCCCTGGGTAATGACACTAGAGAAAATATTGTTTTCAACATACAATCTTTGTTACCTACATCTGTAATGTCAAAATTTTTTTTTTCCTTAATTTCATTACGCTAAGCCAGGCCTTGACGAAAAATTCAATTTTACTGCTGTTTTCAGACATCCAGCAAGCAAATTTGACGAATATAAACAGTAAAAGGAAAACATACAGACATAGCCAAAGTCTTTCTCATATCATTCGAGGAGGAAACATGGGAATACGCAATCGTGATTTCGTCCATTTTATTTAGGTAAAATCTGTCCGAGCTGCAGTTATCAATTTTGCACGGGTAGCTTGCCCGACAGCAGTAGATCTATTAAATAACCTATTCTTCTTGCAGACCGTCTTTCCTCTTAAATTTGTCAAATTTATTTCCTACCGCAAATTGGAAGTAAGTTAAATAAGTAGGTCGCGTTGGGAAGGTTCCTTCATAATTAAATACCTACCTAATATTGAGACTTATTTGCTCTTGTGCTGCATTTCGTTTCAAGTCGAGTGTCCTCCATTGAAACATTAAGTTGAAACATAATTACCTAGCCTATGTAACAGAAGAGGAAGTTGGAAACATTTAGTACCTATACTGTAATACCCGTAATAGGGATTTAAAACTAGTGATGTTACTGAATGATTCAGTTAAACTGATTCATTTATACAACGTGTTAATGAATTAACGCAAGACTAGAAAGTAGGTTGTTTAGAATCGAGAGCAGAAACGTATTATCATGGTTTCAACGTAGGTAATTTTTTTTCAAAATATTAAATAATTTGTTTATAAAATTTAAAATTTACTGAACTCGATCTTAACCCACCGCTCGGGCACTCTCACCCTACTTACTACCAAAACAAGATTTATAAAATGTACCCATGAGCACGTTAGTGCTTTCATTCATTGCTTAAATGATAACAAATCACTTTTGCCTCAATACTTAAAATGCGACTAATTGTTTCAATCGAATTATTTTGTTATAAATCAGTTGGGGTGTCTGAGGTTTTGCGCTTATTCATTAACACGTTGTGGGTATAGCGTAAAAATAAATAGGAAAAATGGGTATGAGTAAAGGTATTGTAATTTTTTTTACAGTCGCGGCCACCAATGAAAGTATTGTATAATTATAGTAGGTACTATAATAAACAAACAATATTTGCTTTAAACTTATGGCCTAGCTTGCATCGGAGCTGACGTCTAGACTCTAAATGTTCATGAAAAAGTAACCAAAACCTTTGAGAATCAACCCATTTTCAATCAATCAATCGAAAAAAGCGATTCTCCCATAGAACCTTAGTAGTTATTTGTACCTTAAATAGCACAGCTCCTATGCGGCCTAGCAATGAATGTGATGTTATTAATGTATTTTGAAAAGTACTCTAAACACTTATGTTTTAGTACTGGCCTATCAACAAAAAAAATGTAAATGTTTCTCCATACAACCATATTCATACCCATTTAGTTTGTGTTTGTCGCTTGAGTGATGTTGTAAAATAGGATAGAATACTGTTAAAGCATTATAAATATTGAAACCTGTATCAATAATTTTTTCCTTCTTTGAACTATAATCCCGAAAGAAGGAAGCGGGGATTATTTATCGAGAAAGGGAAAAATGTTTTATTATTGATTTTGCAACATATTATATCAAAAATAGTCTGGGAAAACGAGAAATTTAAATTTAAATAAAATGTTACCCCGAACCTTTTTTCTGCATTGAACAAATTGATAAATATTCAAACCCACATTAATTACCATTCGTGAGTCATAACTGATTCAAATGTTTATTTCTTAACTATTTTAAAACTGTAACAGAAGTGTGTCTTTACATTGAAGATATTTACATGAAAAAGATTACGATATGGCTTTTCAGTATCCCGCACTCCAAATCAACTTTTTTTAGAATTTTTGTCAATCTGTTTGTTTGTAACAGCATCACGCAAAAACTACTAAACCGATTTTGATGAAACTTTTTTTGTTTGATAGCTTATGATCTTAAAATCTGGTATATAATTTGTGCGGACGAAGTCGCGGGTTAACTCTAGTTATTCATAAAATTACTATAAACATAAACACGTCTCTAGTCGACTCTTAAAAAAAGCGTGCGATCGATTTCAACTGTAGCATACCTAGGTATTCGTAGTTTCAAATTCACATCTAAAGTTATTCTTGACTTTCTTAGACCTGACGGAATGCAAAGTAGACTCGTTTTCTCGATGTTTTCAACTTTATCGCTTATTGGATCGCTTTTAAAAACGACTAGACAATTTTCAGGTTCATGATTTTGAGATACTAGGGATCCAAAATTTAAAATGCAGTTAGAGGCTTTCGATCCATATTTTTATATGTTCGATAAGGCGCTTTCTGATCTGCTTCTGTATCAGCAGCACACAAATCAGTGAAATGAAAAGACATAATCTAAGTTTTAAACATTATCTATGTTAGCAGAACGTATTGCCGCAGCACGTATAGTATGATTTCTCTACACGCGCGCGACGCGCCTTCGTTGCATAGAAAATAATCTCACCGTTCCCAGCTACCCAATCCGCCGCGTAGCCCCAGCGACGTCCTATGCCGAGGTCCGTATCCCTCTGGGTGCCCCTAGGTCGGTTGCTTAAGTTCATTCATTTGGCTCGGTAGACCCTTCGTGGTCCCTCCAATAGTCCGCAGTAAAAAGCAGTAACTGCTTCCTAAGCAACGATGTATTAGACATTTCCAAAAAAAAAAATGTATATAACCTGGGCCTATAGAAAAATTATCTTTCGATTAGCGTTAACGACTGTAGAAAACATAAAAATGTTTGGACTAGACGTATGATGACGAAAACAAACGTCAAAATGTTTCGATCGCTAATGTCAAATCCATAAAATCTGTCATTTTCTACTAGCGTCAACGCCAATGGAATGTCATTTTGTCTAGGGGGGCTGTTCCCGCGCTTTTCGGAGAGCGTAAGCCGCACTTGCCGCGACTTGCTAGTTAGCAAGTGCTGTTAAAAAAATGTTCATTGGAGATAGGAGACATCTATAAGGAACAAGCTTGTTTTGTGTCACTGTACTTGAGTAAATAAATAATAAATAAATAAATATCTTGGACATTTTCACACAAATTATCTAGTCACATTTAAAGTACCAGAATCTAGTCTGGACTTGTGTTATGATGACTAGACAACGATATATAATACATATATAGATACAAACATCCATGACTCGGGTACAAATATTCATATTCATCATACAAATATTTGTCCCTTACGGGATTCGAACCCGCGCCCCTCGGCACAGCAGGCAGGTTCTCTACAGACTGTGCTATCGGGCCGTCATACATAACAAATGGTAATAGATTTGTTAATTACACTTATTATTATACTAGCTGTTACCCGCGACTTCGTCTGCGTTGACTTTAAAAAAGTATCATGTGTGTTAATCCAGAACATATTCTATCGATGTGTCAAATTTCATCCAAATGTGTTCAGCCGTTTATGCCTGATTGAGTGACCAACATTTTATGAACTAGTATTTATCAACGTTTTTTCTTTTCACTCTATCGTAACAATGGTCATTCATACAAGCGTCAAACTTGGTGTGATTATACAGCAAACTCTACAAAATAATAAAAACCGGCCAAGTGTGATTCGGTCTCGCGCTCACTAACACAAAAAAATTTTTGTAAGTTAATATTTTGTGTGGTGCAGAACCCTCGGTGCGCGAGTAGCCCGACTCGCAATTTTAAAATGCAAAATGACCTAATTATTGTCTTATGTATCTAAAGTTACCTCTTTAAAAAATGCACCATTCCTTGAATACAAGAATTGAAATGAAATGAACTGCGGCGAGAAATATCGTGACGATGTCGTACTTTTGAAAACGTTATATTGGCATTCTTAAAATTGATCAAAACTAAATATAATTTCAAGTTAAACCCGTGTTTTTATGAATATTTCATCCGAATTGAGTCAATACATTTTTTGTTACAACAGAAGAACTCAAATCATGTCAATAACGATGAAGTGAAGAATTTTCGGTAGTTCAATTTAACTAATTGAACACAGATGCAACCTAACCGACGTTCAGATAAAGCTCAGATTTTAACAACAGCTTCGTACAAAGCGGTCGGGAATCTCTAACAAGCATAATTTCAGGCTTATTGCTGAATATCGGATTGCGAGTAGAATATGATGCAATTTTACCTCCCCCGTTGAACAATAGAGCTTTTGTTAAAAACTTGATGCCTCTTAATAGGATTGCAGAGTTGTAAACTTGTACTATTTAATAATAGCAAATATGCAATTTGAGTGGCATGTTATTTATTAATTATTATACACCGACCACCATTATTTTACCCACTGTCCATTACAAGTGGCGAGGGACTCACTCGCCGTTAAACTGGACAGAGTTTCGGTACTACTAGTGAAACGTCGATGTTTAGAGGTTTCAAAATATCTTTGACTACCCCTTTGAGGAATATAGTTGTGAGCATATGTTTATATTTAAACTTAAAAACCTTCCTTAAGAAACATGGGTCGAAAAATGAGAAATTTTTTTGGACCTCACATACAAAATCAATCGGCACTTTAGTATGGGAAGTCCAAAAATTTTTATCGTTTTTCAATCCATTTTCCTTAAGGAAAGTTGTTAAGTTTCAATGTCTGAATACAAATTTTTAGCAACCATATCAGACCTTCGAACGGCTGTAACTCCTAAACCGACTGAAGTTATGCAGGCAGACCTGGTCCATCCCCATTACAGGAATGCTGTACACCCTGAATACTGAATCAGCCTTGCAACTTATGGCTTCCAAAATTCCTCTTACTCTTATATTATAAAGTATGTAACGCATTTTTAACACTCTACCTATATTTCGAATGAGATTAGAAATGAATAGTTTGGAATAGGTGTAGAGAACATTAGGAGAAATATAATATCTGTAGTAACTTTGTAGAGTAGCTATCAAAGAAAGAGAAATAAAATCTTGTACTGTGGGTTAACGAGCTTTCTTTATTTAAAATAAGAATAACAAGTTATTTTAGAAGAAATTGTTAACTCGAGAGTTATTTATCGATGTTGAAAAAGCAATGTGTAATTATGGTTCCGCATTTTCCCTTGTTCAAAACGGCAAGTCATTATTTCTAAATATTGCGGGTTACGAAAGTGGATGCCAGGATGACGAGAATGTTTTTTATTCTAACTTGATATCCTAGAAATGGTAATATCATAGAATCTTTTGTAGTGTGGCCGAACTATGAAAAATTTTCATCTAAATACAGCAGAAACAGCTACACTATCTATAGCTCGGATCATGACAACCCTATTAACGGAGTACCGATACTATCGATATAATTGCTACTCATTAATTGTAAACTACCAATAGGCCGATTGATAGAAAATCTCTATTTATTATCGATTGTCGCGTATCGATTGGCAACCCTAGTATTTTGAACTAAATATTAAGTTCACAGCAAAAGTTTTGAAAGTAGACATTTCAAGAACCTTATAAAACTATCTAATAATCATTTTGCCAATCGGAATGTAAAAAAAATGTTATGGATTGAACCACCACATTTTTGCATACACTAAAATTCAAATCAGATTTTTTTGTCAAAAGGTTTTTGTACTCGTACTAAAAGCCTTGATATTCTTAGCCCCACTTGCGTCAATCTGGGCTAGCAATAAACTCCAGGTTAAGTTACCCATGATTTTTTGTATAGGAAAACAATTGAGAGAGCTATTTTACCCGGAGTTAATTGCTAACCCGGGTTGACGCAAGTGGGGCTTATTATTATAAAAACTGAACTAGATTTACAATCAACGTTCGAAAAATGGCAGAACCAAAAAAGCTCATAAGAGCTCTTTTTTGTACTAGCTGACAGTAAACATGTCAAATACGACTAAGTTTATGAATCAAATTCAACATATTACTGCTAAAAACACCATGCATACTTAATTTGTGTAGGTTGTTGTGTCAATGCGGACAAAAATTTGCTAAGATTTTATATGAGACTGGAAGTCTAATATAAGTGGTCAATGAATAAAAGATTGTTTTGAAACATTGGATTTCCAGAAGATACAAATATTTTTTTTTACAAATAAAATTATCACATCGGGAGTACTAGAAAATTAATACATTTGGATGGAGGAATTCCCCTGACGAGAATTAGTATTTTGTAAGAGCTATATAGGGTAACAATGTAACCACTTTCATTGCTAATAGTCAAAGACTAACCTGACTGACCATTTTACAGTGTCATTATCTCAGTTTGTTTCTATTAACGGGCTTCAAACGGTCAGCCCCTTGTTAAAACTTCAGTGCTCGATGTAAACTCCCCGTTTCGCATTTCCAGGTAGACCCTTCAATAGTCTCGTCTCCTTTGATATTCTGACCGCATTCGATAGGTAAAGTACTTTTCGCCCGGAACTGGGGAATGTACGTTCAGTGGTTTTGAAATCTCGGAACCGTGATAGAATTTAAATTTTATGTACATTTGAACATTTTATAGCACGAGGGATATTCTGGAAAAGTAGTTTTTGATATTTGTAAAGATGGAATCGTGATTGATGACCTTGCCTCGTGGACTTTTGCATGTCAAGAGAATTCTGAGAGTTTATAGAGCTATCTGGAATCATTAATTTTTATAATGAGCGATTAAGAAGAAAACAATTATCACAAAATGTAAGAGTTTTTATTAAATTATTTCTTTCTAGAGGCGCTCGTTGGCGTATTGGAGCTTCGGTTTTGGAAACGATTACCGAAGTTAAGCAACGTCAGGTTCGGTCAGTCTTAGGATGGGTGACCTTTTAAGTGGTGTTTCATCTCAAGCATTTCCGGGCTTAGGAAGGTACGCTAAGCAGTTGGCCCCGGATAGTTCCGTCAGATGAAGGCGGCGGATCCGCAATCAAAAACTATCTATAGGGTCCTTCTTAACATGCTGACACTTTTTTAAGGGGATGATCAGACCGTCAAACTGAACAACTTTCTCTATGGGACCAACATCGAAAACGCGAAAAAAAATCTGCTGTCCCGTACATTTCTGGCTCGTGTAGGTTTGATTTTTTTTTGGTACAACAGATTTTATTTGCGATAGTTGTATATCAAACTTCAAGTTTTTGGATTGGAGCAATTCCTGATTAATTGAATTACAACGCTTATTGGAAATTGAAACTTGGGTGCCTTACTGTATACATAAATCTAAGTATTTGTTTTGTTTCGATGTTTTACGAATTAATTTAGATTTTAATTTATGTATCAAACTCACCCCGCCATGTTTTAACGACAATGATGCTATGTACATGTGTAATTGGATTACAATCTAGTTCTTACATAATTATTATTGCAATGTAAAAAGTTTCATCTTGACTGTAAACTGGGGATCGTTCCGTACCTTTTGGCGAGTTGAAAAACAACTGTTCGTTCCGTACCTTAGAGTGAAAAACAACCAAACAACCGCACCCGAACGTTCTGAACGCAGCCCTGCGTTCAGAACGTCGGAACGGTTGAGTTGTGACAACCGAGTTGCAAAGGGCGTTTTTTCACCGAGGCTCTGAACGGCGTTAGTGCGAAAACTTGCACCCAGAGTGCACTCTGGGCGTAAGCTCTGAACGCGCCCCTGTACGTGTAACTGTACAATTAAATAAAAAATGCGTGTGTCTGGCAGTGACTTTGACCATAGTGTAAATAAACTAGTGGTTACGCTCGGAGATCTCGACAGGTCAATCGTGCGCGGTGAGCATGTCCCAGTACCGACTTACCTGCGCGCGGTACCGACTTTGCCGGTGCGCGGTGCCCCCGCACACCGCGCGAGCTCAGACCCGCCGCGACCGCTGAGCGCAACCACTATATTATAAATACGCTATGCTTTGACTAAACAGAACAAATAGTCCCTCAAAGAGCTTCTTACAATATTTATTTTAACTTCAACGTAACTACGTAGTCTAAATTTACATACCTATATAATATGCTATTACACTTATACAGCGTAAAAGTGGTTCAGTTTGGTGTGATACTAATGATTTCAATTTCACTCTGTATTTATGTGAATGTTGTAAGACTTAACGGACGGGATAACATCACAGTTAGTTGACATTTCCGGTACAGCATCTTCAAAGTCGCATTATGTTAGTGTTTTTACCCGACAGCCCCAGAAGGAGGGTTATATTTTTCGAGTGTATGTATGCATGTACCTATGTCCATTTCTCTGACATGCTCTACAGCCTAAACGGCTTGATGGATTTTTTTTTAATGATTACAATATGGGTGTCAAATTAAAGTTTTTGAACATACGATTATAAATATATGTTTTTAGTACTTTTATGCTGCCATTTTGACACAAGATTAAATAGTGTGAAATAAACTAAACTATTATGAAAAACAAAAAACACGACTACTACAAAAATTTCACTGAAAAGAGAAAAACAAGCTCTATAATCAACAAAAGGGATTTTTTGTTGTCCACGTTTGTGATACAGTAACATTCAAATTATATTTCCTCAAACTGATCATTGACATGGTTGATTAATGATTATAGACCTTATTTTTCTCTTTTTAGTTAATAATTTTTTAAACATTTGTTTTACTAGATAAACAATATTCTTGTCAACCCTATCCATGCGATGAAATAAGACCTTTGTATTTACGAGTATATACAAAAGTAAAGCCTTATAAATTATTTTCGAATTCAAGAGTTTAAATTAGCATTTAATAAGCATTTATTATGAATTTTTCATGAGCTTTAATGCCTCTACACCTCAAATTCCTTTGTTAAACGTGTACAACAACAATTTGAGTCACATCAAAGCTTTTCCAGTCGACTCATTGATCTTTTGTGATCTATTTATTACGTTATTTTTCTCCTATTTAATCTTTGTTTAATTTCAAGTTTTATCTTTTTATTAATGTTTTTCTAATTAATGTTGTTGTAATCGAATCTTATGGAAATTTATTCCATCTAATGACTGTCTGGTAATTAGAGTAAGGATTAGAAGAAACTTTTCAAGAGACATAATGTAGGTGTTTTTTCCAGATGATTTAAATTTAAATATGCATGCATTTAATATAAGAAAGGTTTTTATATGTCTCTCGGTAAAGCTAATATTATAAAATGCGAATAATGCTTATATTCCACACACCTTCCTAATGGAGTACACACGGTGACACATCAAGCTATACAAAACTAAAAAAGGGGAACAAAGAAGATTTTTGGTTGGTTGTTGTTTTGTCCCCGCCTGCAATACCTACCTAATAACATTCAAATCATATTAGCTCAAATAAAGCTGTTATAGCTGATCAGTGATTATAGAGCTTGTTTTTCTCTTTTCAGATAATAGGTTTTTTATGCAGTCGGGTTTTTTGTTTTTCTTAATAATTTAGTTTATTTCATACTTTTTAGTCTTGTGTCGAAACGGTAACAAAAAAGTACCATTATATATATATATTTTTGGAATCGTCTTTTCATTAGCTTTCATTTGATACCCATATTGTAATTTTTAACAAAAAAAAATTGTTTATTCCCCCTCTCTTTTTTATTTCGCAGACGCCATATTAAAATAATATAGCCTATGTCACTCTCACAATTTTTACGAATCTAATGACACCTCATACGTTAAAATCCATCAAGCCGTTTAGGCTGTAGGCCGTGCCAAAGAAATAGACATACAAACATACATACATACATACATACATACATACGCTCGAAAAAATAACCCTCCTTCTGGCGCAGTCGGGTAAAAATAAGCTGGCCGCGCGTAGGTTCAATAACGTATAACGTCGCACGGCCAGCTGAGGTTGGTTTTGTATAGCTTGATGTGACACCGTGTGTACCTATAACGATATTTTATAACTTTAACAATCAATTTTTTTGTTCATGAAGCTAATGTTTTTCACAAAGCTACACTGCTTTGCTTTCTTTTTATTAGTACTTACCTGTATTAGGGATATTTGTTTATGTGACCTATTATTCTTCTGTCTGGAATATATCATACGGTGCCTGCCCTTGTCTGTCGATCCCGACATCATATGTCGTGCTACCTCGCCCCCCGCAAAAAGTGGCAGAACATTTTGTTAGTAGAGTTACACGCGTAACTTGTCCTCATATAAATAGTCTAAGGTTTAAGTACATTACAGAGTGATCTTAGGCTAAGATGTATAACTAATTACAGGAAAACATAGCATGTAATGTAACTAGGGTTAACTATAAGATACAATATTGAGTGAGTATACAAGATGTTAAAATAATACAAATAAACTTTCAAATAAACATTTAAGCATTCAAGGGGGTGTCTTAGACCACCGAAACCGAACAACTCCCAACATGGGACCAACATCGAAATCGCGAAAAAAAATCGGAAATTCCATACTAAACTAAAAATCTACTCGAGCTAAATGTATGGGATGTTAGTATGTTCTCTCAAGAACCAGCACAGATCTGTTCGCGTGCAAGTTGGTATCCGGGCAGGAAGGGCAGGATATGAGATAAGCTAATGTCTGAGCAACACCACATTCACACCTCAGGTCAGAACAGGTCATATTTACTCCGGCCGACTTTAATTCGGTGTCTATTTCAAGGTTTCCAAATCGGTCTGGGTTTTGACTAATTATTATAAGGACTAGCCTTGCGGTAGCATTTCCCCTCTGCCACGGTATAAGCACAATTGATCTTGTGCATTTACATTCAATTTTACACCTTATCACTAAACGAGACAGCCTATAATTGCGAAATAATAACTGCGAACTTAGAACGTTTGGGGTTCACACGAGACTACTTTTCATGATTTTTAACATTCAAAATTAGAATCTAAGTTATGGGGAATAAAATCCAATGTTGCGGATTTCATTTTACCTCGCCCCCGCAAAAAGTGGCAGAAATGTTTGTTAGTAGAATTACACGCGTAACCAGTCCACATATAAATAGTCAAAGGTCTGGGTATTTCCACACTCAAGCTGATGAATAAAATTGTAAACTTAGCGATGATTCATTATAGCATAAGCATAAGCATATGCTCACGACTATATTCCCCGAGGGGGCAGTCAGATATATTCTGAAATCATAGAACATTCACGTTTCATCAGTAGTACCGAAACTCCCTAAAGTTATAAATGTAAAAAATTGGATGTTTGGATGTTTATCACCCAATCACGCACAAACGGTTGAACCGATTTGGAAGAAGTTTTGCACGCAGATAGAATATGTTCTGTGGTCTCACTAATGTTATAAATGTCAAAGTTTGGATGTTTAGATGTTTGGATGTTGGTCACCCAATCACGGATATAGGCTAGTTGAATATTTGAAAAAATATTGGTTGGTTCAGGATACGTAACGGAATATATTAATACCATTTTAGAATGTATATCTGTTTGTTTGTGCATGCATCACTTAAATACTATTGAACCGATTTGGATGGGGTTTTCATAAAAGCATTGTGCTTAGTTTGGATAAACATTTACTGTGTTACAAATAAAAACCTACTTATTCGATCCTTATATTAGGAATAGTTATGATTAGAATAAGCTAAGAATAAGGAGATAAAATGACAAAGCCACGTGGCAAGCCCAAATGTACCCGAAGACGACCGCCTGTCAAGAAACTTGCCAAGTAACCCCTCTAAAGCATCCTCATTGAGTAGCGAATTTTCCGACGTTTTACCCTAGTATATACATACATAAACTCACGTCTATAATCCCTTCAGGAGTGCGATTTTTGAAACTCATACTTTGAACTCAGCAGTTGAAAATGTCAATATTACTATGGAGATATATGCATCTTTTTACTGCTGATTTGACTTTCGAAAGTCATACTACAGGAGTGCGATTTTCGAAAGTTAAATCAGCAGTAGAAAGATGCATATCTCCATAGGAATTTTGACATTTTCAACTGCTGACTTCAATAAATGAGTTGCAAAAATCGCTCTCCAGATGGTCAAAATTTTTGCTACAACTACCAACAATCTTTTAAGCTTGTAGTTCTAGCGAGGCTGACTTTTAGCTTTCCTTGCTCGTTTTCCCTTTTTACCAGATAACGGTATAATCAGGGTTTAAAAATATTATACTGTGGTATGAACCACTATGGGTTTTAATAAAACTAACGAATGCTATGTTTTGTAAAAGGTTATACTTACATTGTCCTTAAAATATATCACCAAATTCCCATCTACCTTAGAGAGTATTGTCTGAAACAGCATCTGTAACAAGGAAATAATAGGTTTCATTTCAGACATGACATTTATCATTTTCGCCTGCAATCTAAACTAAGTCCTACGCTTTAGTGAAATGAAATGAAAAAAATCCAATGATTTGAAGAAATGATTTCATTTAATGATTGAGTGTTAAATAATTGTAGTAAATGATCTGCATGCCCTCTCGCGAATTATATATTGCATGCTCATGGGCAGATCACACAGCTATATACAAAATACTGTTAACCACCTTAAAAATTATTACCTGTGTTGCAATAAAGTCTTTGAGGTTTGAAGTTTGTGAAAACCCCATTCAAATCTTCAGAAAAACAGACAAACAGACAAAAATTCTAAAAACGGTCTTGATGGATTCCATTATGTATCCTGAACATACGGAATTATTTTTTTACCTGACTGCGCGTGAAGGAGCAATCAACTATAACAGCTTTATTTGAGCTAATATAATTTGAATATTTTTAGGTAGGTATTGCAGGCCCCAACCAACCACAAATCTTCTTTGTCCCCGTTTGCGATGCCTACCTAATAACATTCAAATTATATTAGCTCAAATAAAGCTGTTATAGCTGATTAGTGATTATAGAGCTTGTTTTTCTCTTTTCAGTTATTTGTAAATATCTTCATTGTACTTCATCGCTATGTTTACAGTTTTATTATCGTCATGTTTACACATAGCTCGTTTGATATGTTGAGATGGGTTATGATATATGATACTTTGATACGGATTGTATCGTCGCTTCTTGAGGATTTGTTTCTTTTCTTCTCTCGGGAAATAAATCGGGACACATTTTTCTTGAGAAAAAGGACATTTGGGTCCAAACCACTACAGAATAGAAATGAAGCTTTTTTGGCTTTGGGTAATTGGGCCATTAATTGCAGTAATTGTGGCAAGTTTCAGCTTTCTACGTCTAACGGTATTTATGACAAACCCGTATGGCAAACAGACGGACAGACACCGAGCTAGTATTGCAAATTTTGGTACGGAACACTAAAAAGGGAAGGAAGCAGGCCCGTCACAAATTAGCAAAAAAAATTTGACTTTACATATAAACATTCGATTGCATTTAGCAAGGAAAGGCCAATTTTTTTTTCGAATTTCATATTAATATCTAAGGAGGTAGATATATTCCATTGCTCATTGACAAAATTCACAGAGGCCGCTTTAGATTATTCAAGTAAGGCAAGTTAATTAATGAGTTATTATATTATCAATTTGGGTGTAAACCTGTAAATATAATGTATTTATATTTGTAGTATAAATAAATGAATATTAATGAATATGAATGAATATTGTTTTCTTATGGAAAGTGTTTCAGTACCAACCATGACATGGGTACAATTACCCTTTAAATTAATGCAAGTGTTTACCCAAGTAAGCATAAGCATATGCTCACGACTATATTCCCCGATATTCGTCTCATAGAGAAAGTTGTTCATTTTGATGGTCTGATCATCCCCTTAAAATAGGTGCAGCTAATTTTGTTAGACCTTATATAAATTAACGATATTATACCAAATATTGAATCAAATACTTCGCATACCATACAGAAATTTAATGAATAACTTTCTGCGACATTTAGTGAGATTCCATAAATATATTTCAGGTCTAGACGGTGGTTGACATTCAAATTACCTAGTTAAGTTCGTCGTCTCGACTCTTAAATTGAGTTGAGTGTAATAAACGTAATTTACAAGAATATAGTTAGGTATTACAAGTGCATGCCATATGTACGAACATTTTACGAGTGTAGTCTACAGTTCATATCAGAGTCCAACTTAATATGCTGACACTTTTTGAAGGGGACGGTCAGACCGTCAAACTGAACAACTTTCTCGATGGCAACAACATCAAAATCGCAAAAAACATCTGCTGTCCCATACATTTGGCTCGAGTTGATTTGCACTATTGTATGGGATAGCTAAATTTTTTTTCGCGATTTCGCTGTTGGTGTCGTAGAGAAAGTTGTGTGTTGTTCAGTCTGACGGTCTGATCGTACCCTTAAAAAGTGTCAGCATATTAAGAAGGACCCTATAGAGTTTACAGAATAAAATGCACTAAAATAGAAACAAAGCATTCTTTAGGGCTCCGTAGTCAAACAAGGAACCCTTATACTTTCCTCGTTTCTGTCTGGTATGCCTCGCTCATTATTGCACCATTACATCGAAAAGCATGAAGACAGATAACAGTAACCCAAAAACAAAAATGTGGTAGATTTTGGAGCAAACTTTTACTATGGGAGCAAACATAAAATCGTAAAATACAAAATCTGCCGTTTCGTACTAAACTGCAATGGTACTCGATTCTTTTGTATGAGACCGCAAATTTTGAGTACGACACCCTCTTACCAGGTTTTTATTAAATAAGTACATAAGTAACTACATAATACAGGGTGATTTTCTAAACAAGTTCCAAATTTTAGGGGTGGCTCAAACCATCAAATTGAACAATTTAAAATAAACCGAATAGGCTATATATTTATATTGTTTATTATTTATGTATCGTACCCATTGTCCATTATAAGTGGCGACGGGCTCACCCCACGTCACACTGGACAGAGTTTCGGTACTACTGATGAAACGTGGATGTTCTGAGGTTTCAGAATATCTCTGACTACCCCTTCGGGGAATATAGTCGTGAGCGTATGCTTATGCTTATGCTTTATTCTTTATATATTATTTTATCACAAAGCGCGACATTCATTGTTTTGTCGATTGTGACGTCAACAGTCGGATCAAAACCGAGAGTGAATCGACTAAAGGGGAAACCTCTGAAACTTTTAGCTGCACTTGACGTCCAACAAAATTGTTCCACAGTTTCTAGATTTATATTCAGAGGCTATATATTCAACCCAAGTAAAATCAGACAGTTTGAAAGCACTAAAAGTATATTTGCACGTGACATTAACCGTAAAAACTGTATAGAGAAACCAGTAATTACTTTCAAAACGGATTTCAAGCTGCAAAATTAGCTATTTAATAGTCGTAGCTCATTCCCGTAGCAATACAAGGCTATATTATACAACGTGTTAATGAATTAACGCAAAACTAGAAAGTAGTTTGTTAAGAATCGAGAGCAGAATCGAATTATAATGTTTTCAACATAGGTAATTTTTATCAAAATATTAAATAATTTGTTTGTAAAATTTAAAATTTACTGAACTCGATCTCACCCCACCGCTTGGGCACTCTCACCCGACTTACTACCAAAACAAGATTCTTAAAATGTATCCATGAGCACGTTAGCGGTTTCATTCATTTGCTGAAATGAAAACAAATCATTTTAGCCTCAAAACTTAAAATGCGAATAACTTTAAATGTTAATTATCAAAATAATGAAATTACTGCTTTAATCTAATTATTTTGTTATTAATCAGTTGGGGTGTATGGGGTTTTGCGCATATTCATTAACACGTTGTAAATCTACAGGGTGAAATTGATAGTATGAGCATCATTTTAAACTAAGGGTTTACCCATCAAACTGAACAACTTTTACTATGGGAGCAACATCGTCAGTTGCATACATTTGAGACGAGTTGGCATTGAATTTTAGTATGGAACAGCTGATTTTATTTTGCTCCGATCGGTTTGCTCCTATAGTAAAAGTTGTTCAGTTTGATGGGTAGACTCTTAGCTTAAAAGGATGCTAATGATATCAACTGGTGTAACAAAACACCCTAGTAATACTGAAGGGGTTGCTTCAGCCCATCAAACTGAACAACTTTCACTATGGAGCCAACTTCGAAATCGCAAAATAAACCAGCTGTTCCATTCAAAACTGCAGCACCGACTCGACTAAAAATTGGACAGCTGATTTTTTTACTATACAGGGTCCTTCTTTATATGCTGACACTTTTAAGGGGATGATCGGAGCGTCAAACTGAACAACTCTCTCTCTATGGGACCAACATCGAAATCACGAAAAAAAATATCTCGATGTTACTGAATACTACATTACATATTACATTACTGTATACTACACCTACTGTATACTATATTATAACTAGGGTGTTTTGTTACACTCTGTATATTAAGTTGTAAACAGTCATTGGCCTGCGCGTACAAAGTCGCGTGCGCCGTCCGCCGTTAGTTTTCTAAATATAAACCGTTTTCAAAATTTATATTCAGTGCCCGTCGCCATTTATTGATACACAAAATACACAATATTTTTCTTCATCAAAAGCCTATTGTGCTTCACATCACATAACAAGCGAGCAAGCTCATCTCCAATAAAAATTAAATAAAATTTTCGCTTGTGAGGATAAAGTTGCTTAACTTTCGAAACAAATACCGTAGAAAACTACTGAGGAATAATGAGAAATTATATGTTAGAGGAAATGCAAAAATACATTCTGTAGCAGTCAACATCCCCGCATTATGTTATGTTATAAATAGGACATAACCTCGTTACGACGGAGCACTTTAGCTCAAGTAACTAGTTATGTTTGGAATAGAGAATGTAGAATATCAAATAGTTTTCAGGTTCACTTATTTGCAATTTGAGTGAAGCTGCATTACCTTACAACCATCTTGAGATGTGGTTTGTTAACATAATAGACATTTCATACACACATACATACATAAGCTCACGCCATTGTCCCATGGGGGTAGGCAGAGACCACGGACCGCCAAACGCTACGACTCTGACACACCTCTTTAGCCTCATTCACATTCATACATCTTTTCATGTACTTCCGTCGATTGAGGGTGCTACGCACTTGTCCTTTTCGGAAAAATTCATTGATTTGATCATGGTATGTTTTCCTCGGACATAACATAATAGACATTTCGTGGTGAGGAAATAACTTAGGGGTAGATGCGAGAAGCAAATTGCGCAGATTAACAATAAATTAGTGAATGAATTCGCATCATCATTATATCAGTCGATAGACGTCCACTTCTGGACATAGGCCTCCCCCAAGAATCGCCACAACGACCGGTTGGCCTCATCCAACGAGTTTCCGTTGCATACAGGTCGTCGGTCCGCCTTGTGGTGGACCTACCGACACTGCGCTTTCCAGTACGCGGTCGCCACTCGAGAACTCTTCGGCTCCATCGGCCATCGGTTTTGCGAGCAATGTGTCCCTCCCATTGCCAATTTTGTTTAGCAATTCTTTTTTTTTCTTCGGCTCCTCTGGTACTTCTGCAGAACTCCTAGCATAGCCCTCTCCATTGCCCTTTGGGTGACTTTCAGCCTTTGAGGCCTTTGTATGAGGCCTTGACTGAGCTACGTCATAGTCATAGATCCGTTGGTTCTTCTGCGGAACTCCGACGATATTCGGCCCTCTCCATTGTCCTTTAGTTGACTTTCAGCCTTTTTTATGAGGCCTTGAGTGAGCTATCACGTCTCAGTTCCTTATATCATCAGAGTCATCACTGAATTCTTATAGTTCATTTTAACCACAGCGACACCTTTATTTCTATTTTATTTATAATTAATGGACTTTAGTGTGCGTAAGCACTGCATTTCCGCCAGTGTCAAGTAGTTTGCGGGAGTGTATATCCCAATCTCAGGGATTGTTTTTGATCAAGAACAGGAAGAGATTGTGGATTGTGAAGCCTCGTGGCAGAAAAAAAACGCAACGCGCGAATACCATGCGTGACAAGTGCTCGTGTCAGAACCTACAATGTGACTCGACAGTTTTATTTGAAAAGCAGTCAGCTCCAACGGTTTGATGAGGGTTGACTTCTAAAAATGTAAGTAAACAATGCAAGCACATAAGTTAATTTTAAAGAACCAACTCGAATATTGTAGTAATATTATGGCAATGGCTTTGTATGGAATTTAAGAAAACAGAAAAAAAATGACAACTATTCAAGTTGTTAGTCGAAATCATTTTTGGATGATGCTAAAATAGTTCTGGTAGATGTGACTGAAACCTGTATTCTTAAACTAGAATGATTACAACAATATAAGCCTAAAATTTTATTTTCTCTGTGTGTGAACTCAGATTTAATACTTCCTTTTCTTTTCAATTATAGGAAATTTATCAAAATGAAAGTCCTTTGACGGGCATTTTTATCGTAAATAAAAACGGCCTAATTTTCATAGCTTTATTTTATGCAGGATGCGTAATTCTCACAAGGTTTCAAAGAAAATTGCAAAGTAATTAAATTATGAAGGGAAATACAAAGTCGCGGTATCGATAAATTTATATTGCTGTTTTTTTTGAGGCCACCTTAATGAAAATACCGTAACTTTGTTTTTTTTTAAACTATATCAATAGTTTGTAATTATAATAAAGTCGTGGTGGTATAGTGACGAATAGCCTCGACTTCCGTACAGAAACTGGCTTTTTGGTGAAGGGAAACATCGCGAGAAAACCTACATGCTTCAATTTCGAGGTGTGCATTGTGTCTACTATTAGCACTGTAGCCCCGGGACTTTTTAATTACCAAAAAGATGACCGATTGCCGTTTAAATATTGTTGTAAGGTACGAAATTACTATTATAAAAACCTATAAGTCTTAGACATCACAACCAGCCCAAAGAAAAAAAAAATTGTCTGTTGTTGTTCTTGTTCTTCACCTCAGTTCAACCCATACGTAATACCTAGTAAAACCGTCTAAAGTTGCCATACAAAGCTATAAGACCAGATGAAAAAGTCAATTTTGATTGTCTTATAGCTTTGTATGGCAACTTTAGACAGTCTTACTATTAAGTATAGATATTGAAAAAAACGGTAACCTCAAAATTTAAAAATTTCAGAATTTTTTAAATATTTTTTTCTTCTTACGGCCGGTTTTGATCTGTAAGACTTAGGTTTTATATAGTAATTTCGTACCTTACAACAATATCTAAACGGCAATCGGTAATCTTTTTGTAACTAAAAAGTCCCGGGGCTACAGTACTATATCCATAAAAAGTGACAACGGGCAAATAACCTGTATCACTGGACAGCGTTTGGGCACTAGTAGTAAAATGTGAATGTGTGATTAAAATGTACCTAGTGTTTATATTTAGAACATCTCTGAGTGATCGCTGTCCCCACGGTCGTGATCGCTGTCCCCACGGTCGTGATCGCTGTCGGTGTATTGTACCCACTCTCCATTATAAGTGGCGACGGGATCACCCCCCGTCACACAGTCGACAGAGTTTTGGTAGGTACTACTGGTGAAACGTGGATGTTCTGAGGTTTCAGAATATCTCTGACTACCCCCTCGGGGAATATAGTCGTGAGCTTATGCTTATGAGTGATCTCTTGGGGAATAAAGTCTGTTAATGCTAGTGTTCTCATCGTTTTCCTCTATAATAATAATTATACATTACATTACAGTGTGAGTAGGTAGCGTTGAACTCTTTGCAGCGAACAGTAGTGAATGGTTGTCAGCTAGCGGTTGCGGTCACAACTGTCTACATAGATGACATTTGCTGACACCTGCTGACACCAGCTGACACCTGACAAGACAATTGAACTAGTTTCCAGTTATGTTACTGTGGAGGGAAGGAAAAAAGTATTTTCGGAGAAGACATTGAATAGTCCTTTTGATTTGTCGTTTTGCTCAAAATAATATATTTGAATCGGGTAAGGTGCCGAATAGCCCACTACACCGTAGAATCGGGGACATTTTGAAGCCGGAACAGGCTGCTTCAAATCATCAAACTGAATAACTTTTACGATGGGACCTACTTCGAAAACGCGAAAAAAAAGTTATACATAAATTTTTGTTGAGAAGCTATTGTAATTTTCTATGGAATATTAAAACAACAGTTTTTTTTTCGCTTTTTCTATATTGGCACCGCAGTGAAAGTTGTTGATGGTCTGAACCACCCTATTCCGGCTTCAAAACGACCTCGGTTCCGCGGAGTATTTAAAAACAAGGCCCGCGGGTAAGTCGTCGTAAGTTAAAATTAAAACACGAGTTAAAAACAAACAAAAAAGTTACCCCGGTACCTTTTTCTCCCGTGTAGCATTACTACGTTTTTTCTACATCAGTTTTGTCATAAATATAGTGACATATTCAGGTAAATTTCCCCCCATTTTGTGGCTCTACTGCGTTGCTCTACTAGTGATATAGGAAATATTGTTCTCCAGTGAACTATCGATATTACAGTTTGCATGTATATGATCACGAGTATACTTCCCGGAGGCAGTCAAAGATTATCTGAAAACTCAAAACATCCACGTTTCACTAGTAGTAACATTTTGAAGGTCGTCAGATATACAAGGTGTTACAAAAGTAAAAATAAACATTTGAAACTTTTAAACAATCCGTTTAGACCATCAAACTGATATTAAAGATTCTAATTTATCAAGTCTTTAATAAGTTTAGTTCTGTAAGCCTACTATGAGTTTTCACAGTAGGTACTTTACTACTATAGTTACATCGCCAATTTTGTATGGCAGAAATTAGTTCTCGACGTAATCACTAGGAGCGCTGTACGAAATTCAATACAAAATTGGTGACTTTACTACAGTAGTAAAGTACAGTAAAAACTCATGGCCTACTGATTCGTAAAGAGCATAATTTTTAGAATCTGTAGCGAACATTTATCATCTTATCATTATCATCTATATCATCATCGTATTTATGTCATTGAGTTTGGCTTTCCATCATCGTGGTGAAGAGATTTGCCAATCACCTTGAGATGCTGATTGCATAATAGGTAACGTTTATCGTAGGTATTGATAGTGTATAGGTAGAATCGATATTTTCTATCTTTTGTACCAGATACAGTAGCAAAAATTAAAGTAAATGTTTCTGGAACTCACCCACACGGCCGCGGTCGCAAATGTCAACTCTACCGACACCTACTGGCAGAACAATTGGAACAAGCGCTTTTCAATTTCCTTTAAACTGCGGGGCGAGGGAGATGGTTTTTGTTCCCGTTTTCAGGCGAGATCAATAGGTAAACCTGTTCAAGGTATTATGTTGACCTTTCATCTTATAATGAGAAGTATTGTGGCGTACCTCTTAATCTGTCTTAAGGATCTAACCTCTACCACCTGTAGGGAACGTGGCCTACCGATGTTTTATTCGGCTCCGCTGGAGAGGTTTTAGTGGACTGTAGTTTTTCTGGTGGCAGGAGTGGTTCGATGTAAAGGAAAGTCTTGTTTGCAGCACTGGAGGTTTATTTTAGTGATTTTTACACCAGAGTTAGTTACACGCACAAGCACCGTACTAATATGGAAGATGGAAACGGAAATACAACTTTTTTAATTACTACATTTTATGTTGGTGTTGCCAACACCACCTACATCGATATTTAATTTAAAAAAACGATCAAGCACTCAAAATTCAAAATCTTTGTACACCACTAGTTTTTAATTATCATCATAACTTTAAGGGTGTATTTAGACAATGAATCTAAACAACTTTCCCTGAGGAACACGGATCGAAAAACGAGACCTTTCTTTGGACCACCTTTAAAAAATCGATCCGCTGATCCGCACTTTTGTATGGAACCGCGTGGTACATTGAAGATATTGACAAATTACGGTGAATGGTGTTTAGGTGTCTCTGAATCCAAAATTGACTCCCAAGTTTATCTATTTGTTCGAGCAATACGCAAAAAGTACTGGATCTATTTTGATGAAACTTTTTATGTTTAAGAATATACTTATTCTTGTTATCGTGTGGGCAGCAAGCCCTAGTATCAGAGTTTTTTCAGATACTATACTACCACTACCACCACCAGATACTACCTAATACTACCACCAGAGATCGTAGCCGGGACTAAAGGCTTAGCGTGCCATTCGAAGCACGAAATCATCTGTCTTTTCAGACAATCGGGTGATTCAGCCTGCAATGTCCTAACCAACGTACAAAGTGACATATCACCCGTCCCCCATGGGAATCGAAACAACGACCTCCGTGTCAAGAGCCCAATGCTCTTAAGGGATGGGACGTATACATATAGGCTGTGATGATGATGATGACTATCGTCGGAGACAGAACGTAGTAAATAATACCATAAGTTTTAGATTTTTTTGTACAGAACACAAAAAAGATACAATACGAACATTTTCAATAAGTACCCGTGTCAGTTTCCAACCAATTAACTGTTTATCCAATACATCAGGTAACAGTAACAGATCATTAGTGAGAAAAACATTTTCCTTGTACGAAGGGAGCCGAGACGCCGGGATAAATCAAGACATCACAACTTAAATAGAACATGTTGCTAACTAATAATTGTATTACTAATTGTGTTGACGTCTTACAAAAAAATAGACTCACAATCTTAACTCTTATAAAAATGTAACAGAAGTGTTTCTGTATATTTAAGATATTTACATAAAACACTATACAATAATAAGACCAAAGTCAAAATTTCGAAAAAAATAATCTGCCATCATTATGTCCAGTTTAGATAACTGTAATATAGTATTGCAGTTTTGTATGGAGCAGCAGATTAGCTTAGAATCCCGGAGAAAACAAAATGTTTTTGGTGACTACATTTTGTGTTGGTACGGAACCCTCGGTGCACGAGTAGTCCGACTCTCACTTAGCTGGTTTTTTGAATTACACCGACTTTATAGTTTTCTTTGTAATCCTAGAATTCCATGGAACGGGTGAAATAGAACAGTATACTAGCAACTAATTAGTAATTACAAGAGATGGCTGATGGATACAGCGGCGGAGTGGTAGACGTTCCCTGAAATTGTACTGACGGGTGTAAAAGTGCTTCATTGTGACTCTCCTTTCCGATAAAACATGAAAATCAAAACGGTAAACCATGTCTCAAACATCATAAAACTGTAAATGTGTTCACATTTTACGTGTCGACAAAAATAATAATATGCTTGGAGACTTAGGTACGAGTACAAATAATAATAATAAAACAAATTTTATATTGACACCAATGTTACCAACAGAAGGATGCTACAATTGTACATTGATTTGAGGAAGAAAAAGTTGGATGGAAAATTGAAGGACCTCTGTTCTCCAAGCTTGATTACCTACCTAATAGATTAATACATACTTAAAAGGTTATTGGCATTGGTAGAAAAAAGGCATCGGTTTTGTTTTATAAATAATGTAATATTTTTAGTCAACGATGCTCGATACGTTTTTTTTTATATACTTTTTTTTTTTTTTAAATTGGTCTTTTTGGTGTGAATTACTTATAATTTTCTCTTTTTGGTTTACGTGATGTAATTATTTAGGCGGTGTAAATGTATGTATCTGGTAAATAATTAAATACAAATGAAACAAAAAATATAAAAAAACACTAATTTACTAGAAGGCTGGCTGGCTTTAATACGCATTAAACATTCCTAGCTATGCACTTTTGTTCGCAATTGTATTTACTTACAATGAGATCTTGTTCTCTCTGTAGATGCTACGTCAGTTATACAAGCACGAACAACTATTGTTTTGTAATTACATTCAATTCAATAGGGATTCCAGAATAATAAACAAAGAGTTCTTTATGCAATTTTTCAAGTTATAAACAAGCGTTATTTGTTTATTAAAGTTAAAGTAACAGACAAAAGCTGGGTACTTATTCAAAACCATAACTTTTATGCGCCATTTTTTAGGGTTCCGTAGTAATTGACTCTACCACTGCGTCGGAAAGTGTTCCGTTGTAGAGAAGATGCGGCCAGAAACTCGACAATACATTTTTTAACAAAACAAAGTATACAAAGTACAATCTCACTTATGTTATAAATGACTAAAAATTGCAGCTTTCTTTTTTTCTTCTATTTTTTTAGCGTCACCATCAATCAAACTTGAATATTATAGTTTAGAATAAAGTTACAAACAAAACTTGTAATAACAAGTATATCTCTAAACTCAGTCCGAACGGAGATATAAAGGCTTGAAGAATGAATGTATTTTCAAATTTAAGCTTTTATATCTCCGTTCGGACTGAGTTCAGGGATATACACATGTAATAACAAGTTTTGTTTGTTACTTTATTCTGAACTAAAATATTCAAGTTTGGTTGATGGCCGCGCCAAAAACAACGTCGAAAAATAAGGCGCCAACATTCTGTACAAAATCCGCATTGTAATGAGGCATTTTCCAAGACAAGTAAATCGAAAAGTCATTAGATGGCAATATTAAAAGTTCAGAAAAACCTGTCACATTGACAGTAAAAAGTGCTGTTCGTCTATGGTTTGCATCATTCAAATGACGTTTGATAGTGGTGGAGTTGCCAATGGAAAATTTTTCACTAACAATAAATACGCA
Organism: Agonopterix alstromeriana; assembly: GCA_963924505.1. Taxonomy (NCBI): domain Eukaryota; kingdom Metazoa; phylum Arthropoda; class Insecta; order Lepidoptera; family Depressariidae; genus Agonopterix; species Agonopterix alstromeriana. Next base: position 5,186,374 of record OZ004677.1, on the reverse strand, counting down.
ATAGCACAGAAAATTTTCCGAAAATGGATAATCCTCTGTTTTGTTTGACTGTACACACGGCGACACATCAAGCTATAAAAACCAAATAAGCTGGCCGCGCGGAGGTCCAGTAACGTATAACGTGGTGCGGCCAGCTTATTTTAGTTTTGTATATATTGATGTGTCGCCGTGTGTACGTGTGTTACACATTGTTTGCTTGAGTAAACGCAAAGACAATAATTGAATGTACGTCAGATGCAATATTATAGCAATACTCTCTCTCCTTTGAGATAGTAATCAGCGGTGCAGTAGCGGTAGCTTTCAACGATATTCGTACTTTGATAGTGGTACAAAGGGTCGGTATTTGACTATACTCATTTTAATGGCTTGTTTTGATGATTTTGTATTTGATAAATATTTGCAGATATGTCACTACATATAGGGTCCTTCTTAATATTATGTTGACGGTTTTTTAAGAGGATAATCAGGCCATCAAACTGAACAATTTTCTCTATGAGACCAACATCGAATAAGCGAAAAAAAAACTTTTTTTCATTTAAAAAACAAACCTCAATGTATGGAACAGTTAATTTTTTTGTCACGATTTCGATGTTGTTCTCATATAGAAAGTTGTTCAGTTTGATGGTCTGATCATCCCTTTAAAAAACTCTATACACAACGCGTAACAAAACACCCTAGCTATTGCTAAAAGCTATTTAAAAGGGCGTTTTAGACCATCAAACTGAACAACATTAACTACGGAAATAAGGTAGGAAAAAAAAATCTTTGTCCCATTTTAGTTGAATCGATACTGAAGTTTTGCATGAAAGAGCAGATAATTTTATTTTACTTGATCTTTTGGCTCCATCGACAAATTTTTTCAGTTTGATGGTCTAAACCACCCTTTTAAATATTACCTGGGTGTTTTGTTACGGATGCGTATCTGTAGTATGTAATTACTGTCAGAGAACTTCGTCTTAACTAAACAGTACCTATACTTCGCTAAGTATCGCATGCATAGCATAGCATAGCATATGCTCACGACTATATTCCCCGAGGGGATAGTCAGAGATATTCTGAAACCTCAGAACATCCACGTTTCACTAGTAGTACCGAAACTCTATCCAGTGTGACGGGGGGTGAGCCCGTCGCCACTTGTAATTGACAGTGGGTACAATACATGCCTCGAAATTGAAGCATGCAAGTTTCCTCACGATGTTTTCCTTCACCGAAAAGCCAGTGGTATTACAAATTGTACATAAATTCCAAAAAACTCATTCGTACGAGTCGGCCTGGACGGGAATCGAACCATCGCCTCCTGCACGGCAGGCAAGGTTACTCGCCACTGGACCACCACGGTTTAGTATCGATACTGTTTAATTGGTTTATTGTGGCCTTATAGTGGCAGAGTGCAGTGAATACCGGAGTGCACACAAAGTACTTTGTTCATAAATTCATTTCATAAGTTAGTTGTCCTTGAATTTGTATCTATTAGGTATACCAGCTATAGGTGTAGAATTCTATGCAAGTAAAGGAATATTCGAGCCACATTTGTCGTAGGGGTTGTTCAGACCATCTAACTGGATGACTTTTATTATGGCAGCAAACCTGAAATTGCATAAAATTGCTGTTCATACATTTGAGAACCTAGAGTAGGCATTGCTGATATTTAAGTTTAGATTTCAGGTTTGCTCCGATAGTAAAAGTTGTAAAGTTTGATAGGCTGAATCACCCTCAATAATTTGTCGATCCATTTCAATGTCCCCATGTAGAGTATGAGTTACTACGAGTTATTTCGAGTTCCGGTATTACTAGTGAAACGTGGATGTTCTGAGTTTTCATAATATCTCAGACTCGGGGAATAAAGTTGCAAAGCATATGCATTGCTTTTAAATCTCTATAAATAATTTGCAGTATGTGTAGGGAACGTGGCCTACCGGTGATTTATTCGGCGCTGGAGAGGTTTTAGTGGACTGTAGTTTTTCTGGTGGCAGAAGTGGTTCGATGTAAAGGAAAGTCTTATTTGCAGCACTGGAGGTTTATTTTAGTGATTTTTACACCAGAGTTAGTTACACGCACAAGCACCGTACCAATATGGAAGGCGGAAACGTAATTACAACTTTTTTAATTACTACATTTTATGTTGGTGTTGCCAACAGTATGGTTGAAACTAAGCATCAGCGGGCTTTTGAAAGCTAATCTTTAAGGGTATATTTCCGTTACATACAAACGAAGTCTGGTTATATTTTCAATACTAACCGATTATAGTCAATGAAATTTTGCAGAAACAACAAATATATACGCTTGTATGTTGTCATATTTTAGGTAAAATGTAGTTTTAAAGTTACAGTGCCTCAATTATTTCCATACAAATCTGAAATTAATCTGGCATTCAAACTGTATATTTTAACGAAAATCGGACAACATACAAGTATAGACATTTGTTTCTAGATTGTTTCATAGACTTTAATTGGTTAGTATTGAAAATATAACCAGATTTCGTTTGAATGGAGTGCACCAACGGTAATATACCCTTCAATAAGCTCTCAATTTATTTTTTTAATCCAACGCGCCACGTCATAAAACAGAATGTCTGAATATTTACATTCTTATGTGTCAATAATTAACTTTACATAAACGGAAACCCGAAAAACCAAAAACCAACGAAAAGAGCAAAAACCACAAATAAAATTCCAATAAAAAATCCCCATACCTGGGAAAATGAAAGGAAATGGTAGGTATGTATCTGGGACTGAGCAAAGCTCCACGGGGAGCTAATTCCCTTTGATGTATGGAACACTGATTTGGGCATGAACACAAACATAAAGTTTTATCGACAAGCTTTGCGGTAGGGCTGGGAAATTTACCGTCTATCGATGGTTTTCGAATGCGTATAAATATATACGCTAACAAAGTTGCAACCCTCATTCTAAAGTCCGGCCGCTGAAAGATTGCGTTTGACAGTTACCATAAAATTGTAAAAAACTGAATGAAAATATTGTTTACCTGTGCTCACTCTAGTACACAGGGCACTAGCTGCCCTTTTAAGTTCAAAAAGCTACTAAATAATGATCGGCATTTATAGTTTTCATTCAGTTTTTTACAATTTTATGGTAACTGTCAAACGCATTCTCTGAACGGCCGAACTTTAAAAGAATATAATGGCTATAGAGTCGCGTGGTTAGTGGATTCACGGACGGACGTGCGCGGCTTGGCTAGTCACATGGCCAAATAAATAAATAAATGGCTCCTGTGCCATTTTGAGAACCTTTAAGAGAAGTTTATTCCGAATGCGTAAATGCGCGCTGCATACAAACGAAGTCTGGTGATATTTTCAAAACTAACCGATTAAAGCCAATGACATTTTTCAAAAACAATCTAGAAAATAATCTCAATGTTTGTATGAAGTCAGATTTCTTTAAAAGCTACTAGCTACTAGCTTTCGTTTTAGTGCTAGGATTAATTAAAGATTTGTATAGAAATCTTTGAGGCACTGTAACTTTAAAACTATACATTTTAACGAAAATCTGACTTAATACAATTTGATTTGAGTATTGAAAATATCACCAGACTTCGTTTCTATGGAGCGCGCTCTGAATAATATTCCCTTAAGGTGTTTTTATTCATAAAACAACACTTAAGATTACACTAAACTACTTGAAATCGGCAGAATTGTACTGCTAAACACAGCAACCGGCCATTAAACAAAAATTATAAGGCTATGTTCATAGTATCAATTTTTAGTTTTAGATAGTAATAAATCTTTGACACTCACAAAAGTTTTATTTAACTTAGTGCAAATTATAGTTCCGGATGTTAGTATCAATTGGTTTTATACAGGTGAAATTGATATAATTAGCATTCTGTTTAACTAAGAGTCTACCCATCAGACTGAACAACTTCGACTATGGGAGCAAATGTATCGGAGCAAAAAAATCAGCTGTTCCATACTAAACTGCAATGCCTACTCGACTCAAATATATGCAACAGCTGAATTTTTGTTTGCTCCCTTAGTAAAAGTTGTTCAGTTTGATAGGTAGACTCTTAGTTTAAAGGATGCAAATGATATCAATTTAACCTGTATAACGAATAGAATAAGTATATAAAATATACAGTCATGACTTTGGTACAAATAACATAATTCTTCATTTAAATATGTTTACCCATTTGAACCGGCTGTAGAGCCGTTAAGCAAAGCGAAACCACGACGGTTAAGAATTGTCGATATTAAAGAACTATCGATACATCGATAATCAATATCTAGCCAAACTAGTTTGCGGTAGATAGTCGGTTACCGGTCACCTTCAGTTAGTTTATTAGAAGCCACCACAGTGGAGGTAACAACCAGTGGCTTAGGTCTAGAAATAATTATAGTGGAGTTAGATTAGACAGACTTGTGTGTTCGGTACTTACTCGTATCTTCTCAAAAATTGCCCTCCAGCTACTCTTGATTACACATACACAAACATAAGTAAGATATAGCTTGTAGAATCCCACTGCATGGCAAAGGCCTCCTCTCACGAATAAAGGCGAGAGGGAGTGGGTCATACTCCACAACGCGGGCCCAGGTGTGTTGGTGGAGACAAATTAGTGGTCAACTTGCCGTCAGAGAATTTTCATGGCCGCCTTAACCCTTCGTCTGTGGATGTCACGGATCCGTGACTAAGTCAAATAACAAATCTTTTGTGTCTGGAATCTCCACAGACGAGAGGTTAATAGGCCTCTGACCTGGGTTAACGAATAGTTACCTACCTATCCGAGACTGTTTATCTTGCCTTCCGAAGCACGGAAACCACTGAACGGTCACCCATCCAAAAACTGACCGCACCTGACGTAGCTTAACTTTGGTGAGCGTTTCCAATACCGAAGCTCCACTACGCCAACTACACACATAAACATTAGTAGTTTATGTGGTGTCCGGCTTAGTCACGAACCTAGGTTTACTATCTGTGGGCTTAGTATAGCACCAATAAAGGCAGTTTTCGCGTCGTAAGAAGTGATTAAATCAATATTAAACAGTGAAATAAACGCACCCAACAGCAGCAGTCGTTTCCAGCCTTTGACTATTTATATGTGGACTGGTTACGCGTGTAATTCTACTAACAAACATTTCTGCCACTTTTTGCGGGGGGCGAGGTAACATGAAATTCGCAACTTTGGATTTTATTCCCCATAATTTTAGATTCTAATTTTGAATGTTAAAAATCATGAAAAGTAGTCTCGTGTGAACCCCAAACGTTCTAAGTTCGAAGTTATTATTTCGCAATTATAGGCTGTCTCGTTTAGTGATAAGGTGTAAAATTGAATGTAAATGCACAAGATCAATTGTGCTTATACCGTGGCAGAGGGGAAATGCTACCTACCGCAAGGCCAGTCCTTATAATAATTAGTCAAAGTTTCCAGCCAACATTACTCCGTATTTATAATTCAATTCAATTCAATTACACTTACAATTTATTATATTATTATATTTATTATTACGTAGTCCGCGTGAAATTAGAATTTCGAAAATCCTTTCATAGTACACCCCTACATCCTCCGTAGAATCTACAGGGTGAAATTGATATTATTAGCATCGTTTTAAACTAAGAGTCTACCTATAAAACTGAACAACTTTTACCATGGGAGCAAACCGAACGGAGCAAAAAAATAATATCTGCTGTTGCATACTAAACGGCAATGCCTACTCGACTCAAATGTATGCAACGGCAAAAATTTTTTTCTCCGATCGGTTTGCTCCCATAGAAAAGGTTGTTCAGTTTGATGGTTAGTTTAAAAGGATGCTAATGATATCAATTTCACCCTGTATATTCCATTCATATTTCTATCGTCGGGTCGGTGATTTAGGCTGTGCCTCACGTGTGCCTGTGTGTCACGGAACTATTATATATAAATTTTTTAAACAGGATGTAAGGGACAGCCCTTCGAATACTGAAACCTTAACCTGTAGTTTAACCCAGACCATCAAACTGAACAACTTTCACTACGGAGCCTACGTCAGGAAACGCGAAAAAACGGCAGTTTCAAACAAAACTGATATTTTTTCGCGTTTCCTGAGGTAGGCTCCATAGTTAACGTTTTTCAGTTTGATGGTCCGAGTTTACTGTTTCAGTATCGGAGGGCTGTCGCTTACATGGATACACCCTGTATGTTTAGCATAATCTATAGTAGTTTATACACTGGTTACTAACCCTAAACTGTGGCTACACTGTTTTGTCGAAGTTAAATTTGTGTCTTTAAACGTATATGTCGGTTTAGGGACTAGACTTCGGCAACGTAGTTTCGTTTGATTGTTTAACTTGCCTAAGTTAAATGCTGCGTTGCAAAACAAGCGGTGATGGAACTGGTCCGTGTGTTAGAAACTTCAATACTGAGTCCACCAATAAGTAAAAGGTTTAGCAAGCAATCTCTTAAGTGTTCCGTACCAAAATTGGCAAAATGGAACAGTTTTGGAATCACCTTGCTCGATGTCTGTCTGTAATCATTTTTTATAATCATACATAAAGAATACCTACACAAAACGAGTCTTTTAGGTCAATTAATGCGTAGGGGACTGCTATGAAATGACCATCGATTTTTTTACAATCACTTGACATATTAATTGACCTAAAATATCTTAAAGAGAGTTAAGAAGTGAAACAATACATTTGCTTACATCCCCAAAAAGGTGACCGAATTATTTTTTGCTGTTTAAATGTTTGTGTTTGATGATTGTATTTTAAATTTGTAAATTAACGTTATTTCATAATTTTTAGATTTACATGAAAACTGCTGAATCTATTTTTACCAAATATATAGCTAAGAACCACCGCAATGAAAATCGGTCCATCCGTTTGAGAGCTACGATGCCATAGACAGACAGACACACAGAAATTGGCATCAAACTTATAACACCCCTCTTTTTCGTCGGGGGTTAAAAAATGGCATCAGTATGTATTTCAGAGTTAGCTCTACGAAACCGTTAGTTGCGTTATTTCCAATGTTATAAGAATGAATGAATGAAATATAAGATGTAGTAGGTAGGTCTAGGTACCTAAAGATTATAAACGGTATCCTTTATAAAGGCGATCGGGGATTTGGGACAAAGCAATTAATTAAGAAATTAATCTCAAAGGCCATCTCGGATGAAGACTTTGATTCAATACTGTTAAAGTTTTTTGTTTCAATTGAAATTAAGATTTGGAACATTTTGACTATACATTTTCATTAAAGTTCAATTTGGTTATAGAAAAACACCTACAGCCAATTAAAAATATAATATATTAAAATGAATATTGTTATAATATAACGTGAGTCACGTTGCAGGTTTTGACCCGAGCACTTGTCTCGCGTGGTTTTCAATCGTCGCGTTTTTGCCTGCCACGAGGCTACTTAATCCTCAATCTCTTCTTGTTCTTGACCAAAAACAATCCCTGAGATTGGGAAAATATAACGTTTCTTTTCCATAACGAAGGAAGATGTTGAAAAATTCAACAAGCATTGACAGAGTGTCGGTCGGTAGCTTAATTGATTAGACCAGCTAACTATGGACGAGTTACGTAATTCTACTAACAAACATTTCTGACATTTTTTGCGGGGGATAGATAAGATAGCATGAAATTCGCTGGATTTTATTCCACTAGTTTAGACTCTAATTTTGAATGTTAAAAATCATGAAAAATAGTTTCGCATGAACCCCACACGAGACTAGACCCAAAGACGGTTAATAACAAAATTTCATTACGTACACACGGCGACACATCAAACTACGCAAAACCAATATAAGCTGGCCACGCGACTTTATACATTCCTACCTAATTTGGTTTTCCGTAGCTTGATGTGTCGCCGTGTGTAACTACTCCCAAACTGACATCCAAATCAAAGATCGTAATGAATACGATGGCAATAAATAATAGTTTATAGTCAGTCCTACTAGACCCAATATTATACCTATTTTATACCTAGACTTGTTAACGTTAAATTGTGCGAATAGTTGGGAATGTATTCAGTTATTCGGTGACAGAAGATATCCATCGAGTAGAAACTTGTTGATTCGAAACTTTGACTACAAGTTTCTACATTAGTGGAGATAAAGTTGGGATAACAAATAGGTTTGCCATATGGGTCCCGTCTTAATATAGGCCTTTCTATTTGTTCTCGCGGCAGTTATTCAAGGTTATTAAGGGATAAAGATTTCTTTTGTAGCGCGATAGGCTAGTTGCCTATGACACGTCATTCTATAGTGACATATGCAACTGTCATTTGATTGTATAAATTGGTGATTTTATTCAAATCAATAAATTGTACGAATTGAGCATCGAATGGTGATGCTTCGAACTAATTCTAGTGATTGTAAAAATTGCAGATTTTATACGAATCAATAAATTGTACGAATTTGATAGATAAATAAACTCACCTCATTTTTGTACGAATTGACAATATGTCAAACAAAATTTTGTACAAACTGCTAATAAGTCAGGAATTGTACAAAATGCTAAACAGTACCAATGTTTTTTTGTTTAAAAGAAGTGTGTTGTAGAGTTTCTGGCCGCATCTTCTCTACAACGGAACACCTTCCGAAGCGGTGGTAGATTCAAAAACATGACGTCAGAAAGCTATCTATATGATATTATTTTGAATAAACAATTTGACTTTGACTTCGAATAGCATTGCTTTTAAATCGATGAAGTTACTTACTATACAGGTTTCATTATGTTTCAAAGCAACCTCCCAACTATAACGGAACGTTAAAATATGCATTCAACATATAAAACATTTAACGTAGTCAGACATTACAAAGGGATTTCATGATATAACATAGGTATTACAACTCAAATTTAAATTCCTAATAGAGCAAACTATTAGGTAAATTCATGACTGTACCAATTATTTATTGGTAAGCAGTTTATTATTCCTTATTTTGTATGTTCAATTAAAATCAACATAACATTTCAAAAATATCTTTCGCTGTACTACGTAAGTAATAACACGATAGTGAGCTGTTTATTAGATACATTTGTATTATAGTACATTACGATACGAGTGACCTAAGTTGCCCATTATTGCACGGCGTGAAGTTAGCGCCCGAGCGCAGCGAGGGTGCTAAACGCCGTGCATTAATAGGCAAGTTAGGTCGCGAGTATCGTATACTATTTTATAGCACAAGTGACCTACACCCGCTCCGGACGGATGGCAGGGGGGGGGGGCAGCAGGGGGGTTCGGGGGGGGGGGGCAGCAGGAGGGTTTAGATTACTATTTTAAAAGAAACATTGAAATGATTTTGATTTCGAATTGATTTATTGAAAAAAAAACATTGAAACCAGTCATTGGATCATCAAACATTGAAAACATTGAAACATTGGATCATTCATTGAATCAAACATTGAAAACATTCAAAATTATTTCCTGTGCATTTCCAAGCTTCAAACGACATTTCAAAGGGTTTTGTTTCATTTTTTTTACATATGTGAAGGTAGTCGATTCATTTACGCACCGTGCAGAAATAGACAACTTAGGTCCCGGAAAAGCGTGCGTAAAGTGCGGGTTTAGGTCGAACTGTGCTATAAAATATTGTGCTTGACCTCAAACTCAAAATAATTTATTCAATATAGGACCTTGAAGCTCACTTATTAAAAGTCAAATCTTTTTTGATGCTACCACCGCGTCGGAACGTGTTGTCGCCGTAGAGAAGATGCGGCCAGAAACTCTACAACATAACACGACTTAAAGAATATTACAATAGAAATTCTTAAGCTTTGGTTATGTTTACCTAAGGTACCTATGTAAGGTTACCTAACTTTCATTCAGAAAATTCATTAATCTATCAAATCAGCCCACATACGAATGTAACAGCTACGACAGCAGCAGGTAAAGTACGAGTGAATAGGCTTCTTCTGGGTAAGCTCGCTACATCTTCGACCTTGTCCTGAGGACTGGATTGAGGTCAAGAGCAAACCCATCTGTAATAAAAAATTAAATCAGCCTACATCTTTCCTTCCTATTGAGCATCCCTCACGGTCCTGTGCTAATCTGATCAATTTATGTCTTGCGGAATGCAGAAACGCATCAGCATATGGTCACGACTATATTCCCCGAGGGGGTAGTCACAGATATTCTGAAACCTCAGAACATCCACGTTTCACCAGTAGTACCGAAACTCTGTCCAGCGTGACGGGGGGTGAGCCTGTCGCCACTTGTAATGGACAAGGGGTACAAAACATGCCTCGAATTGAAGAATGCAGGTTTCCTCACGATGTTTTCGTTCATCGAAAAGCCAGTGTTGTTACAAATCGCACATAAATTCCGAAAAACTCGTTGGTACGAGTCGGCCTGGACGGGGATCGAACCATCGCCTCCTGCATGGCAGGCAAGGTTATTCGCCACTGGACTACCACGACTTTTTTCAAAAAAAGAAAAGCATAATCAAAAGAAAAGAAAAGCATAATTTTTTGGCAGAAAAGCATAATCGGCTAAAAGTAGATTTATCTCTCATTAAGTTACAGCAACTGGTTTCAAAAGCACTTACAGAAATAAGAGTTTTTTAGCAAGTAATCAAGAAGTCAGCCATAAAACCTTTACGTGTGAGAGAACTCTGTCGTAAAATCTGACCCTGAGTGAGTGCCGACATTCATTGAGCCTAGTCTACGAGAAGCGTACGAATTACTTAGCTTTACATAATGAACACATTACACTACTTTTTGGGCATTTGTGTCAAAAGTGCGTTATGATGTTAATCCTACTATCTAATCCTACTAGAATATTGTAATAAAACTACCACCACACAACATAATACATTTTTTTTTGTCCTTCACCTTTAAGAACCACTCATACATGGCCGGTTTTTATTATTTACTGTTATACTGTAGAGTTTGCTCTACAATCACACCAAGTTTGACACTTGTATGTATTTCCGTTTTTACGATAGAGCGAGAAGAAAAACGTTGATAAAAACTAGTTTCGATTAGGACCCTCCTTAAATTTAAACTTTTCGTCATTTTTATTATTTGATAACAGATCGGCCGTAATAACGCATATTCTGTGAAAATTTCAACTGTCTACGGACGGACAACGTAGGCTTAATAATAGGGTCCCGTTTTCTCCCTTTGAAAAAATCTACTGCGAAATACAAAACTGAAAACCTACTTTAGCCAATTGTATGGGACAGCTGATTATTTTTTCGCGATTTCGATGTTGGCCCCATAGTGAAAGTTGTTCAGTTTGATGGTCTGATCGTCCCCTTAAAAAAGTGTCAGGATATTAAGTTGGACCCTGTATATTATAAAATAATATTAACATTTTTTTGTAGATTTAAAAACAAATATCTCAGCCAGTGATTTGATAAACTCCCGTTAAATTAGTTCAAAAACTTACGTTATAAAATAATATTTTCTTAAATGGATTAAGAAAAACCGCAAGCATAGAAAAATAACCATCATCTTCACTATTTAATTATGAAAAAACTTAACAAACAAAAAATTTAAGTGCCAACCCTAAATCAACATAAAATAGCCGTAAAAATTTTAAATAATTGTGTTGCCGGAACTTAATAAAGAAGCTCTGTTATGTCAGAGTAAATAATGACTATAATTACCGGGAATGATTCAGGCACTCGATGGAAATGACTCGCATTAATTTGACCGTCTGTACTGTCTAATATAACCTTTTTTACTTTCTACATTTCCTCTGTGTATTTAGTTCGACAATATCAGGATCTATGCAAAAGAAAAAGAGGATAGTATACAGGAAGGGGGAGCTAAAGACCATCAAACTGAACAACTTTCACTGTAAGGGTGCGTCCAAATCTGGCGAATGCGCAGCTCGCGAGACGCGTGCATTTTATGCTCGTGCGTGTCGCTCATGCTGCGCGCGCGCTGTTCGCGCGCACGCTACGCGCCGTGCGCGCGCGGCCAGCGAGCGTCGCAGACTTCTTTAACAACTAAGTCCCACAGTATAAAAACATCAGAACTGTAAGCGCGCTCACCGCTCGCGAGCTGCTCGCGCACCGCACGCATTCACTATACAGGGTGTAAGGAAAAGTATCATTAACCTTTACAGACGCCATATTGAAATAATATAGCCTATGACACTCTCATAATTGTTTATGAATCTAATGACACCTCGTATGTTAAAATCCGTCAAGCCGTTTTGGCTGCAGACCGTATCAAAGAAATGGACATACCCATAATACATGCATGCATACATACATACTTACATACATACACTCGTAAAACATAACAATCATTCTGGAGCAGTCGGGCAAAAAACTTAATTTTATATTGGGGGAGGTAGAAAGAGTAAATACATTTCTACTATAAAAATGTATGGGGTATCAATAGAAAGCTTATGAAAATGCGAGTCTAAAAATATATGTTTCATGTTTTTAATTTAAACTTTGTTAAACTTTTTCAATCCTCTCCTTAAAAACCTCTAATTAAAAAAGCTATGGTTGTTTGTCTGAAAATAATGAACATTTTTAGTTTACATGGCGGGAAAATTATTAGGCTGGCAGTAATATGGATAGTTTTAGATTTCTATAGGTAACCAAACAACTACCACCAGTGTAAAATGATCTTCAGTTACTATGTGACCACATACTAAGTAATAGGTCCAGTTTATATTGGTTGTTATCAACAAACCATGTTAAACATCTGGGGTAGTACAGAACACAGATTGCCCGCGTCCCGACTCTAACTTGGCCGGTTTTTTTCCGCGATTTCAATGTTGGTCCCACCGTGAAAGTTTTTGTTTAATTTGATCATCTCTATAAAATACCGTCAGCATATAAAGCAGAACCCTAAGTTGTTGATGTCAAAAAAAACATCTATAAAATCATTACTTATTTAAGTAAAAACAAAGATTAACATAACGAAGAAGCGACATTTTGTTCATAAATCAAGCCGGGGAGAACAATCATTTTGATATAGTGTACGTAATATCAGCACTCGCTCATCGTGAGCTCAATTTGTAAGCACGCACCTGCGTCTCATCTCAATTGTACGCTAAGCTTGAATATCCACCGAGGTTGATGTGGCTTTAGTCATTTCAAACCTTTGTCGTGTCTGTTACGGGGTATATTTAAGGTATGTTTTAGCTCTTTTTCCCTGGTAAAATGTGATAGATTTATTTTCTAAAAGTGAATCTTGTTACTAGCTCTTTTTTTCCCTTCATAAAAAGTGATAGATTTATTTTCTAAAAGCGAGTCTTGTTACAACTGCATGTGAGACAGCTGGAGCCCGATTGCGCTAAGTTAAAACATCGAAGTTCTATTCTTATCCAATTTCAGATCTAATCACATTGCAATCCAATTACTATTCAACTGTGTTGAATTCCGCATCGCGCTAAACTTTATGTAACTGACAGCAACGTCTAAGCGATCTGTCAAAACGGCTCTAACGGCTGTCAAGAGCAGTACCGCGATTAGCGCAATACCAAATGTTTTAAAAGTTATGGTTCGTACGTAGTCCAATAACGGTTCAATCACCGAATATTTACCGCGATTGTAGCCCTGGTAGTTGTAGCAATGTTTTTGGCCGCCCAAAAGGCAAAAGGGTTGTGACTTTATGTATGTATATACCACTAGTTTTTAATTACTACAAAATTTTAATGATGTATGTTGTTACTAAAAATGAAACTAAACAACTTTCCCTAAGGAATTGTTTGGACCTCCCATCAAAATTGCGGATCTGCCGATTGATGTACTATGGGAGGTCAAACGTATTTTCCATTTTTCTACCCATGTTCCTTAGGGAAAGTTGTTTAATTTCATTATCTCAATAATACCTTAAAACTTTTGTAGTAATTAAAAATTAGCGTTGTATATTTTTATTAATTATGAATACATACATAAACTCACGACCATGATCTCTTTTGGAGTGGAGGGTTGCCAGAAACACTGGTAGAACTATCAAATTATCGTTTTATGTTAGCAGTGCTACTGCTCACTTTTAGCGTGTTGGAGAATGTAATGACATGTCATGTCAAAGGAGCTCTAAGGATAGAAGTGATGATGACTAGTCTTTCGCAAAAATAAGCACAACAAAGAAACTAGTTCGTTTAGTTGCCTCGTATGTCACCCACAAAAACAATGCGTGGTTTATTCGAAATTAGCAACCACACGGCTAAAATAAATTCAGTCCTATAAAATCCAGAAGAACTAATTTGCAAACAGTGGAGACAAGGCCTAAGCTCAAAGTAATTGTTTTTATCACAAAATATATGTCCGGAACGTTGTCCAAAATTTTACACGGGATTAGAGGGAATTTTTTTGTTACCAAACAATTTGTAGAGCATTACTTACCAATATTGAGGTTCTACTGATGATTTATCTGAAACAAAATGAAAGCTTATTAAAAGAGGATAATAATTTTATGAATTACGCCGTTCTGCTAAGAGAAAATACTTTAATCATTGTTTATTTTTGTGGAGTAAAGTTATGGAAATTGTAACTTTATGCCAAGGCGAAACGGAAGATAATGACATTGATTGAAACACCCTCAGGAAGTTAAGTATCAGTTATCGTTCAGCTGCCAGTCTTGTTGTTATTTAATAGACAGTGACCTACATACCTACAATACCTACTAAAATACACCATCCGTCTAAGAAAATAAGGAAAGATGAAACGACAATTTGATTAGATAAATAAAAGAGATTTAAAAAAATACGATTGTTTTCAGAAAACCGCAAAACCAATCAGGACGTTTATTTTTTTTTCGAAAACTCGCACTTTCAGCTCCTTATACGAATTATAAACTCCAGTTATTTTAAATGGATATGAGTAAGGTTGTATGAAGAAAAATTGAAATTTTATTTTGTTGATCGGCCAGTAATAAATCTTACATAGGTTTTAAGAGGACCTTTCAAAATACATTAAAAAACAATACATTCATTGTTGGGCTGCATCGGAGCTGTGCTATTAAGGTACAAATAACTTCTAAAGTTGTATGGGAAAAATCGCTTTTTAGCTATAAGACCGCCTTATTTTGTAGCTTCTATATTTCTTTACGGTATATTTTGCTAAGTAGGTAATATGTTTCGATTTATTGATTGAAAATGAGTTGATTCTTAAAGGCTTTGGTTACTTTTTCATTTACCTTTAGAATCATTTATCGCAGCGCCGATGCGAGCTAGGCCATACGTGTTTATTATAATTTATGTTTTATTTTTTATAATACTATAATTATACAATACTTTGATTGGTGGCCGCGACTGTTAAAAAATGAAAATACCTTAATTTTAATGTGTGGCATTCAAGTATGAGCTCCGTTTATTTGATGAAAAGCCAATTTTGCTGATGATGGACATGCTCTACAAATTTCTTTAGAATCGATAGAGCTTTTTGAGATGCAACGTCGCGTTGTGAACGCGATGCTGATAGCGCTGTGTGGGAAAAGGCTCTTAGAGTAGTTATAAAAAACCGATTGCAAATAAAGTAAGCAACATAAAAAAACATCATTCATGCCGAACAGAGGATACAGAGGAGAGCTAGGAACTCAATCACGAGAAGGTAGTTCGATTCCTGGCCAGAGCCCCTAGACAAAGCACTTTCGATTAGCGTTAACGACTGTAGAAAACATCAAAAATGTATGGACTTGGCGTATGGTGACAAAAGCAAACGTCAAAATGTTTCGATCGCTAATGTCAATTCCATACATTCTGTCATTTTCTACTAGCGTCAAAGCCTATAGAATGTCACCTTTGAGTCGCGCTGCAATTCTGGCGGAGTACGGACGCGCGTGCGTATCGACGCGTTGGGATTGCACGTGGCTCCTCCATTTTGTGAACTCTTTTGTTTTTTATCCTTAAAACAATCACTTGAGATTATAACCTACTTACATTGGCAAAACTGCCACTCTAGACTTAATAAATACTACTGATCATTTTCCTTCATATACTATCTACATAACGAGACATTGGCTGAATTGTGATAACACATCGGATGCCACTAAACAAAAATTGAATTGAATTGAATGTCACTTTGTCTGGGGGCCTGTACCACTAAGTTCTATGGAATTCATGTACGGTTGTATGTACCGTGAAGAATGGCACAATAAAAGAAAGCGTGGCAGAAAATGGTAGCAATGGTGTAATCTTGTAAGATCTTAGATAAAACAGACTTTAGATGTACATAAAGTTATTTAATACAGTTTTTGAGAGTTACGCGGTTATTATTTAATCTAGAATTAAACATTTTAACGGCTTCTTACCGCGTTTAGGTATATTTGAGTTCCCGATATTTCGGCAGTGTTACAACTGCCATGATCACGGGATGTCATCCCGTGTTAACTAAAGTTAACTAAAGTTATTTGCCTTGTCGACTGTTGCTTTTAGTAATCAAAGGATGTACTCCTATTGCAAATAAAGATAGATCGATATTCCCACTGCGAGGAAATCACAAACATACGCAGTGCTTTAGTAACGCCATAGTGTAATAAAAACTACTAGTAATGAAGCTCAGCGGTCGCGACAAGTGAATTTACCGCGATGGCGATGTGCGGAGCTGAGGACAGCGCGTCCCAGTACAGACTTTCCTGCGCGTGGTACCTACTTAGCGAATTCAATGCCGTTTCCCCGTCCCGCGCACACCGCGCGATCATAGACTCACCGCCGCGCACGACTACTGAGCGTCACCACTAGTAATTTTTATTACACTATGGTATCGCGATGTTATTTCTTTTTATGTAAACAGGTTTTTACTGAGTTTTTATACGAGTCATTGAAATGCTAAAAGTGCATCTTGCTAAAATAAGTAGTTTACAACGTTAGATGCTGGTAGTGATAGCAAGTTATTTCTGACCACCCCAACAGAAAATACAGTCGTTGTAATATTTCTCTTGTAATTCAATTCAATCAGTTTATTTCTGAGAACATGTTTTATAATTAATATTTACGTACTTAAGTAATTTTACAACCTGATAGTAAAAAATTCCATAATGGAAATCTTTGAGGCACTGTAACTTTAAAACTATACATTTTAACGAAAATCTGACTTCATACAAACATTGAGATTAGTTTCTAGACTGTTTCTGAAATATTTCATTGACTTTAATTGGTTAGTATTGAAAAAATCACAAGACTTCGTTTGTATGCAGCGCGCATTTACGCATTCGGAATAAACTTCTCTTAATGAGCTCTCATGTGGCTAACATAGCCAATCTTCTAAAGCAGGCTCTACATTCTCGACGAAGGGTCGTGAACGAGACTGTGGATGCCCTTCATTGTTCTCGTGAGCCGTAGTAATTTTCCTTTGGAAGTTCTCCCGAGAATTCTCGCCGAGAAGTTCTCACGGGATCGGGAGTGTAGAACCTGCATTAGAGAAGATCGTCGCCATTCCTCGCACATAGCACAATTAGCCCAGCCATTTTACGGAGTTTTGTTAGGAGGGGTGGGAAGTAATTATGAATGGGACTTTTAAACTTTAATCGTCAACATTTACTAACAAAAAGACTATCTGAAAACATATTCAAAAATTCGCTACGCAACATAGAAATCAAATAGGTATCTCCCAGAAGGCTTTTAACTTAATAATATTAATTTTAGTCAGATTAAACAAAATAAATGACTTTTAAGTAATAAATTGCCATCAAAATTATAAAATGAGATATTCATTAGAAAATACAAATGTATTAGCTTTCTAATTAGACAAAAATATTTACTCCGTGTTTGAACTGTGTATAAAAGTAATATAAAAATGTTGCCGTCAGCTTTTCTAGAACGAGATAAATGCCAAATTTTAAATTTGGGTCTGTGGCTAGTGTGATTTTTTTATATTTTGGTATGTTTCTAGGCTCAAATTGGCGCTTAAATCATTTCTTAATTAGTCCTCTCAAACCGTAAAATGATTGGGCTAAATAATAAATATGTACAGCCTGTACACATTGATTTCGAACATGCTATTTCAGCTTTGTGGCGCTTTGACTCAATTCTACCTAACTAATTAGCATGGCAGCTCGTATGAATGCCCGTCGGCTCTTTATGTTATGGATTCGGATTACCTACGATTGAATCGTTCGGATTCTATGAAAAGAGTGAACGTTGAACGGCCACAATAGTGAAATGATAGTTTTTACGTTTAAGGGTGGACGCAATTATATATCATATTTATTTCCTCTCAATGGATCTCGGACGCGACTCTCATGCGTGTGGATAGACCTTTATTCTCGATATGCGTTCGCTCGAAAACTCGTACATTAAGGTCCACCACGTACATACGGAATTTCGATCCGGAATTCCGAAGTAGGATTTTGATTTTGTATAGGATTTAATACCGAACGGAAATGTGGAGGGGGAAATCCATACGAAATTGTCACATACATACGGAATTACGGTTCGGAATTCCGTATGTATGTGACAAGCCTTAATCGTCGTTATTATTCAAAGAATTTAAAACATACAGTATATCCTGTGTAGTTTATAAATATGAAACAGTGTTGAATTAATATAAATAAATCGTCAATGGAAGATATGGTTTAATAAAACATTCGCGATGCTTTATAATGATAGACACCAATGCTGCAAAGTTCAACTATTTTCTACTGTTTGTTTTTGTAAAGATACAAGGTGTTACAAAAGTAAAAATAAGCATTTAAGACTTTTAAGGGGGTTGGTTAGAATAGACCATCAAACTGAACCACTTTCACTAAGGGACCAACATGGGAATCGCTAAAAAAAAGTTGTCCCATACATTTAGCTCGAGTAGATTTGTAGTTTAGTATGGAACATCGGATATTTTTTTCATGATTTTGATATTGGTCCCATAATGAAAGTTTGATAGTCTAAACCACCCCCTTAAATGTTTATTTGTATTTTTGTAATACCTTGTATAATGCCATTTGTAAAACCACTCTTATCATGACTAACATAATACCTATTGCCATCAATCCTATCCTCCTGTCACTTATTATGATTAAATAGACTATGTATTATTGTATACATAACTTTAGCTTAAGAATTTATATTGTTATAGTTATTAAGTCGTGTTATGTTGTAGAGTTTTTGGCCGCATCTTCTCTACAGCGACAACACGTTCCGACGCGGTGGTAGCTTTAAAAAAGATTTGACGTTTGGTAAGTGTGCTGCAAGCTCCTATATTGAATAAATTATATTGACTTTGACTATGTCTAAGCCTTTGTGATTCCTCGATGAAAGGTGTAATGTTTCATTGATTTTAATGTGAATTTTACAAATATTATAGTTACATATTAAACAGACTAAAACATTATAAAATAAAATGTTATTCATACGTTAAATAGGCTATTGTGGCGATGTTGTATATGCCAGTTGTGTAGAAAATACACAACAATAAAAACACAAAAGATGAATTACCATAATAAACAATGCTTTAGAAAATTGGTTGGGTTCTACGCATAATCGAGTATTTTCTGCCATGTCAGACAGATTGAATTCAAGTTTACTTGTGGATTTTAGTGGTCGGAAAATATACAATAATCCTCTTTTAGAGGGCTGGTACAAAATGCTATGATTTTTCATTAAATTTTACTATCGTATGGTAAACTACCTGTTCTCATTCTGTTTTAGTGTAAAAGTAAAATTACTTAGATTAATGATTCGTTTTCAGTCGGAATGCATTAACGACCCATCATTAAAATCGTAGTATTAGGTAAATGACTGATTGATTTAATAATAAAGAGTTAACAATTATTGTCTATTAGCCTATTAGTAGATCAGCGGATTAACAAACATTCGCTTGGATACGATTTTAGCACAAGTTATCTCGGATTAATATGGTACCAATGCGTTATGGTAATTAAGAAAAACAAAAAACCCGACGGCATGAAATAAATATTAACTTAAAAGAGAAAAACATGGCCTATAAATTATTAATCAGCTATACCAACTTTGTTTGTGCAAATGTAATTTGAATGTTATTAGGTACTCGTAGGTATCGCAAACGGGGTCAAAGAA
This sequence comes from Agonopterix alstromeriana, assembly GCA_963924505.1. Classification (NCBI taxonomy): domain Eukaryota; kingdom Metazoa; phylum Arthropoda; class Insecta; order Lepidoptera; family Depressariidae; genus Agonopterix; species Agonopterix alstromeriana. The sequence continues at coordinate 5,166,496 of OZ004677.1, read as the reverse complement.
AAACTATTATTTGTTGGTTATTGGTTCCCCGCCTGCAAATTTATCAACACCATACCTTATTTAAGCTTTAAATTTAACTTTACCTAGTTTTCAGAAAAATGTCGCAAATGGATACTGAAAGAACAGTTAACTGCGGCTGGCATCCCTCCTTAGGTTGTTGTACAGGACAATTTATATATATTTTTTTTTATTAGCTAATTAACTGTCTTTTATTAGTTGGATCTTCACTGAACGGAATATCTGACCATAAGAAAGACTTCAATTTTACAAAAGAAATTATAAATTCCGCTCAAGTTTTTCTAATAAAACGTTGAAACACGATAAAGTTTGATCAATTTTTCTACTCACTCATTTTTATCGAGTTGCAAATTCCAACAGAAGTTTAACGAGATTTGCTTCATAACTAGAACAGCAATATTGAACCAACAGTCACAGAATATTAGTCTTCCTATAAAACGAATTGCTATAAGTATTTACATTTGAAGCTTGGTGGCGCGTTGCGGAGAGGTATGGACTCTCAATCTTGAGGTCCGGGTTCGAACCCGCACGGACAACATGCCACGTACCAATGAGTTTTTCTAACTTATGTACGTAATACCGACTGCTATCAAACGGTGAAGGAAAGCATCGTAAGGAAACCTGCATATGCTGAAGAAGATATATAGCTAGAGCGTATGTGAAGTTTACCAATCCGCATTGGGCTCGCGTGGTGGACTAAGCCCATTCACCAAAGTCAAAGTCAAAGTCAATATAATTTATTCAATATAGGAGCTTGCAGCACACTTATCAAACGTCAAATCTTTTTTTAAAGCTACCACCGCGTAGGAACGTGTTGTCGCTGTAGAGAAGATGCGGCCAGAAACTCTACAACATCCTCCCTGAGGGTAGGCCTGTGCCCTGCAGTGGGACGTATATAGGCTGATCATGATGACGATGATGACTTACATTTTTGTTATAAATTAAGAACTTACTTTAATTTTTGAATATACTGTCCAAACCTATAGCTAAGGAATGGTAAATTTATTCCTCTGTATATTTTTTGTATAGCTGTTGGAATAAATAAAACAAAATAACTAGGTATTAAATAAAATTGAGTTCTCATAAATGCATTAAAGAAGTTATTAACACTGATGAGAACAATGTTATTTTACTATCATTTAAGAGAAGTTTATTCCGAAAGCACTAAATGCGTACTGCATACAAACAAAGTCTGATAATATTTTCAATACTAACAATCTTCCCAGAGTAAGGTGACGTAACATTTATTACTTGGACATTTCGATCGCATTTGCGACACCTATTGCTCTGTGCCTTCAGAAATCTCCTGCATAACATGGTTCTAAGCATTTGTATGCAGGATAAAATTTATATCATTAGCATCCTTTTAAAGTAAGAGTCTACCCATCGAACTGAACACCTTTTACTATGGGAGCAAACCGATCGGACCAAAAAAAAATCAGCTGTGGCATACATTTCAGTCGAGTAGGCATTGCAGTTTAGTATGGAACTGCTGTTTTTTTTGCTCCGATCGGTTTGCTCCCATAGTAAAAGTTGTTCGGTTTGATGGGTAGACTCTTTAAAAGGATGTTAATAATATCAATTTCACCCTATAGTACTTATTAGGCAAAGCACATATTGTTCCGAGCACTGCACCGCGATAGGCGTTGAAGCCAGTTCACTGTCGCACTGCTCTGTAGGGTGTACATTTTTATGCATTACTTATTAAAAGGGGTAGCATCAAACCATCAAACTGCACAACTTTCACTACTATGGGACCTACGTTGGAATCGGATATAAAAATCAGCTGTTTCATAGATTGGGGTTACAATACAATATTTAGGTATATTATTTCGCGATTTCGACATTGGTCCAAAAGTGAAAGTTATTTAATTTGATGTTCTGAAGTACCCCCTAGATTAAGTAAATTCTTCATTTAAGCTTACACCCTATAAAAAGTCGAACAAAATTAGCTGAAACTATTTTAAGGGGATGATCAGACCATCAAACTGAACAACTTTCTCTATGGGTCCAATATCGAATTCGCGATAAAAAAATCTGCTGTTCCATACAAACCTACTCGACCTAAATGGTATGACACCACAGTTTTTTTTCGTGATTTCGATATTGTCCCATAAAGAAAATTGTTCAGTTTCATGGTCTGATCAACCTCTTAAAATAGTTTCACCTAATTTGGTTAGACCTTATATAATTCATTGGATGGTTAGAATTGATGATGATGGCAACGATTGACACATGAGACACAACAATTGATCCTTGCAGATATCCAGCGTTTACCGCTTCTCCGCACAGTGAACTGCTAAAAAATCCGCTTTGCCGCCTCCGCCCTCCGCGGCGCGAGCTACAATGTGAGAACCGCCTTAAGCCTCAAAACCTTACTAACAACATCTTAACAAAAGCTGCATTATGCACTATTACATTGTGATCTATGTATCGAGTGCTGTATATTCTACTATATTACTCCGAGCCTTAATTGTTAGACCCATGTATCCTACATTACGACTTATATGTTATAATAATAATGTCGTAATTACCTATAGTATAGAGTATATCGAACTAACTGTTGTATTCAATTACATAATACAGTGATCTGTAGACTGTACCTGTAGCTGCCTAGTATAAATAAGTAAGTTATAGCTTGTATTAGGATCCCATTGAAAGTGGTCATAGGTATTTCGTCCAATAATGCACTACAGACGGATAAAAAAAAACCCCATCTGCTTAAAAAGTGAACTTTAAATAAATACTAAAAAAAGTCCAGTAGTCTTTAGTTCTTATTTAACTTTTTACGCAGAGGGGTTTTTTTGATTTTTGAAAATTACTTTTATCTTGGACTTTTTAATTTTTTCACCTTTAAATCATTATAGATCCTAAATGGTTATTCGAAACGAAAAATAGTAATAGAAACCTAAATGTAATTTTCAAATACCTATTGAATGATACCCCACTCAATATAGTTCGTAAACATTATTTTTTTACGTCTGGTTGTCGCCATTTTGAATTTTGATTACTGTCATGTCTTTAGTGACAAATCGATGAATAATCAAAATCGGCACACGCGTTTGGTCTCTAGAGTGCCACAAAGGAACAAACTTAGATGCATATAATATACATAGGCTAATAAACACACTACACTTCCTTTGCGTCGCGCAGTCGGGTAAAAAGTTAAACGGGAAAGTGTTATTTCTGCGTTAAAAATTTATAAAAGGTTTGTGAAGTATAACAGCATCTAATTATTAATGCACAAACTTCACTTCCTTATAAACGTTTTCAGTTAAACGCAAGAAAAGCTTGAATCCTTTGCTTAACTTTATTCGTTCAAACGTCTTAATAATTTTTGTGAAATTTTATTCGCGTTTAAATCGCCTGCGGTGTATACGATTTTAAGAGTTCCCCTGCAAATCATTCCTTAAAGGATTTACGACTTATTCATCGAATCGAAAACCGTTTCCAGAAAAGGCCTGGGGATCATTTTTCAATAATCTCCGGATTGCGTGGATTCAGGTGATGTATCGAGGGTAAAACCGCTGTACTTTAAAGTTTTGTGACGATTTAGTGGTATAGTTTACTAACCTACTTGACACATACATACACTTACGACCGTAATCTCTTTTGGGGTGATCAGAAACATACCTACTTCACAAGTATACAAAATTATGGTTTACATACATGAGCTGTGAGAATTATTGAAAAATTAGTTTATTGTTTTTTAGCACCGTTCTTATAGGATGTGCAATAATTGACACTATAAGCTTTATAACGGGTGTAGAGTCATCAATCAGACGACCCGGTTGGTGTAATGGTTGCCACGCTGGACTGCCAAAACCAGGGTCCTAGGTTCGAATCCCGTTTCGGTCATGAATGTTGATTGGAGGTGGATGTTTGTGCCGTTGTTGTATGGTTTCCATAACATAAAGCCTAAGGCTTACTTGGGATCATTACAATGTATTTGACTGTGAGCGTTATTTATTATTTATTAATTATCAATAAATTAAATTTTTTATGCTATATTTAACGCTGTAAATTAAAATACCATTACGTATTGTAAATCGATGACGGCAATAAAGATGTATCTTTACCCATTGTGGTACTAGAGGCGACAACCAGACTGAATTGTTTGTAACAGTCATATAGGCCAATTGGTATAATATCACTTAGCATGTGCCAGGCGCTCGCTGCACACGCTCCCCGCACTGCTGATCGTGGTGCATAGATTTAGTTGGCATAGTCTGCTCTATACATACCTATAATTAAAATTATTCAATGCCTTTACCTAATAAAATAGTACCACAAGTTAAGAATAGAGGTCGTCGCAATAGGTGTCTCTATGCTATTCGATTGCGGACAATATTTTATGATACACGTAAAACAAAAGAAGATCGCAATTTTGTTTTAAAACTTTTTCATACTTGCAGAGTTTGTGAGTGGCACAACATTATTCTCGCACATTCTTCTTTCGTTTTAGATTTTAAATTGATATTTCTTTTATAATTTTCCTTAATGTAGCCTAGGAATACCTACCACGCCGACAGTTAAGATATTTTTTTTTCTGCATTTTAAAGATGAGTAAAGTTAGAAAATAGTCGATTGATTTATAGACAAATTGAACATTAAATTAGTGATGAGTATAGATCGGTAGCTATTGTGCGATCAATAACATTTTCAGGGTTGGTAATAAGCGAGTTTTTGTGGCCTTGAGTTTTTACAAATTTCACAGTATATTTTACCATCTGTAACTTGAAGACCAGGTTTATCCTTTATTAGAAAATCTTAATATTTGCCAAAACCCATACACCTTTCTTCGTGTTTTTTTGTAGTTAAATGATTGCGTATACAACGTGTTAATGAATAAGCGCAAAACCTCATACACCCCAACTGATTTATGACAAAATAATTAGATTGAAACAATAATTTAATTATTTTGATAATTAAAATTTAAAGTTATTCACATTTTAAGTTTTGAGGCAAAAATGATTTTTATCATTTCAGCAATGAATGAAAGCGCTAACGTGCTCATGTATACATTTTAAGAATCTTGTTTTGGTGGTAAGTAGGGTGAGAGTGCCCAAGCGGTGGGTTGAGATCGAGTTCAGAAAATTTTAAATCTTACAAACAAAATATTTAATATTTTGAAAAAAATTACCTATGTTGAAACCATGATAATTCGATTCTGCTCTCGATTCCAAACAAACTACTTTCTAGTTTTGCGTTAATTCATTAACACGTTGTATAATGCAATAACGATAACGACGATGATACAATGATTGCGTATAAATTTTGCTTTAATTTAATGTTACATACACTGCAATAAATGAGCTCGCCTTGAATCTGAAGTTCAGATCGTGTTTCTAGTAGTAAATTCATTACAAATATTCGTTAAAAAAATTTCGGTTTTGGACATCACCCTATAAATGAAGTTGCAATGTCACAGATGTCAAGTAGCAAATCGATTATAAAATGCAGTTTAGATAAAGAACTAATAAGAGGGCGGTACATTATGCATTGACTAAGTAGATTTATTGACACCCCTAAGGTTTGCTGCGAATTGCACAATAGTTACCGATCACTAGTGATGAGTACAGTGTCATTATTATGACAAAGTTATCGATTTTACCTGAAATTATATCGTATAATTGGATCGTCAGGAAACCTACATGCTTCAATTTCGAGGCATGCATTGTGGCCACTCTCCATTGAAATCGCAATAGGCTCACTACCTGAACCGTAGACAGGGTCTGGACACTGCTAGTGAAATGTGGAGATACTCGATTGTCGTAGGTACAACACTGTCTAACGTACTTGATTTTTATGGTTTCAGTTGAACATAAATATAATTGAAGTTAATTATAAATATTATTTGCGTATTTTGAAATATGTTTTCTTCTGATAATTTTCTATGCATTATATTTTTCCATATAATTATCTTACCCATTTTTTGAATAAAACTCGTATATTTAGAATTGACCTTTGTTTAATTACCTTTACTGTCTTTACACTGTATTTTGATGTCCTGAACATAGTAGCTAAATAATATAACCTAAGCTGATTTCGTACTTTGCTACAGTGTACAAAATTCAAAATTCAAAATTCAAAATTGTTTATTCAAAATAATATCACATAGATAACTTTTTGACGTCATGTTTTTGAATCTACCACCGCGTCGGAAGGTGTTCCGTTGTAGAGAAGATGCGGCCAGAAACTCTACAACACACTTCTTTTAAACAAAACAAAATATACAAAGTACAATTACATAAATTCAATATTAAATTACATAGTGTAACATTGTCAAGACCAGACATTTTGGTCATTCAAATAATCATCGAGTTTATAGTAACCTTTTTTACAGAGGACTTGTTTAACATGGGACTTAAACTTTTTGTCCGTCAAGTTAAGAATATTCTCTGGTATCTTATTATAATAACGTATACAGTGCCCCATGAAAGATGTGTTGACCTTACTAAGTCGAAAATGTGGGAATACTAATTTATTTTTATTTCTTGTATTGTAATTATGAACGTCACTGTTTTTGGGAAAGAGAGACAAATTTTTGCGAACGTATAAAATATTTTCGTAAATATATTGACTGTAGAAAGTTAGAATATTGATCTCTTTGAAAAGATCTCGTAGTGAATCTCGACAACGCAGATTATAAATGGCTCGAATTGCCCGCTTTTGAAGGATAAAGACAGACTCAACATCTGTAGCACGGCCCCACAGCAAAATACCATAAGACATGATACTATGGAAGTAGCTGAAGTACACCAGTCTCGCAGTAGCTATATCGGTAAGCTGTCTAATTTTTCGAACTGCATAGGCTGCCGAGCTCAGCCTACCCGCTAGGGTTTCTATATGTGGACCCCATTGCAGCTTCGAGTCAATCTTTATCCCTAAAAATACAGTATTATTTGTGAACTGTAATATATCATTATCTAAAGTTATTTGATTTTCAGTATTAATAACATTTGGTAGAGTGAATTTAATACATTTAGTTTTCTTTGCATTTAATGCAAGATTATTAACACTGAACCAGTTCAGAACTTGTCGAAGAGTATCATTTACATTGTCATTTATATCATCAACATCTTGTGCCTTTCTACTTGTTTTGAAAATAAGAGAAGTATCATCAGCAAATAACACTATGTTCGACAAGTTCTGTACCATGTAGGGTAAATCGTTTATATAAACCAGAAAGAGAAATGGACCCAATATAGAACCCTGTGGAACGCCCATTTTTACTTGTGAGCCAGAAGAATTTGTTCCATTGATAGACACCCTTTGAATTCTCTTTTCTAAGTAAGATTCTAACATATCCAATGCCCTGCCTTGAATACCGTAGTGGTTTAATTTGATCAACATTGTTTTATGATCAACACAGTCAAATGCTTTGGATAAGTCACAAAAGACTCCGATTGCATTTTGGTGCTCCTCCCAAGCGCTGAAGATATGCTGAACCAGCTTAACTCCGGCGTCTGTTGTTGAGCGACCCTTGGTGAATCCAAACTGTTGCTCATGCAGCAGCCTCTTGAAGTTAAAGTGGGAGAGCATTTGACTGAGTATAATCTTTTCAAAAACTTTGCTGAGAACGGGTAGAACTGACACAGGTCGAAAGTTACTAGGGTCGCTTTTATTGCCCGTTTTGAAAAGTGGTATTACTTTACTATGTTTCATTAAGTCAGGGAAAGTTCCTGAATCAATGCAGCAATTAAACAAAGATGCTAAATAAGGTGCTAACGTTTTAATTACAGAGCTGAAGAATTTGACTGACATACCCCACAAATCTTCAGTATTTTTTTGGTTTAATGCTTTAAAGACCTTGACTATTGTATGAGGGTCAACATGGTCAAAACTGAATGGGGAAGTACACTCGTTTACATTATTTTTTAGCAAAACTTCGGCAAGAGCAGGTGAGGAGTTCAAAGATTCTGTAGTCTTTACAGGGATGTTGGTAAAGAAAGTTTCAAACTCCTCAGCCACTTCCGCCTCTGAGCTAACTATACCGTAATCTGTCTTAATTGAGATGTCTTGTTCTCTCGGTTTTATATTCCCAGTTTCTCGGTTAATCACATTCCAAACAGTCTTAACCTTGTTGTCTGACCTCTTAATTTTATTGCGGATATGTATTGATTTCGCTAAGATGCAAACTTTCCTAAATATTTTTGAATAGGTCTTAACGTAGTCCTTAAATTTTTCACTATGGAGATAGGTCTTTTTATCGTATAATTCAAAAAGAGTGTCCCTACTCTTTCTGATTCCAACCGTAGCCCATTCGCTGAATTTGAATTTCTCGGTTGATGTGGTTTTACGGATTTTGAAAATTTTGTCATACTCTGCACAAAGTACATTGAAAAAATCGTTGTAAAAATTATTAGGGTCACTCTGGTTTAAGGTAAGAAACGGCTTTACGGACTTTCGAACTGACTTACATCGTACTTGTATACTTTGAATCTCACAAACTGCGGCATTTCATACCGCGCGAAAGTGTACTCCGAACTAATGAACATCGTACTTTTATACTGTAGTTCTCACAAAATACGGAATTTCAAACGTCGCGACATTGTACTGTCAAACTAACGAACATCGTAATGGTATACATTAGATCTCACAAATTCCGGAATTTCATACTTCGAAATTCAGTAGCGGAGTCCTAACGTACAACAGGTTCCCATTTTCTTAGTTTTTCGCACACTTATGTATTTACTTGTAATGGATTAACATCGCAGTGCGCTACCATTCAGTCAAATTAACCCCCGACGCAAAAAGAGGGGTGTTATAATTTTGACGCCTATGTCTGTCTGTCTGTCCGTCCGTCCGTCCGCTCATCCGTCTATCTGTCTGTCTGTCTTTACAACGCCATATGGCAGAGCTATTCGAGTCCAACTGCTTAACGTGTCTACTGAACGCTCGAGATGAAATACCACTAAACGATCACCTATCCAAAGACTAACCGGACCTGACGTCGCTTAGTTTCGGTGATTGTTTCTAATACCTCTCACCGATCCCAGTTAACCAATCCGCCGCGTAGCCCCAGCGACGTCCTACGCCGAGGTCCGTACCCCTCTGGGTGCCCCTAGGTCGGTTGCTTAAGTTCATTCATTTGGCTCGGTAGACCCTTCGTGGTCCCTCCAATAGTCCGCAGTAAAAAGCAGTAACTGCTCCCTGAGCAACGCTGGATTACTCATTTCCATAAAAACAAAAACAAATGAAAGTTTCTTATACCAAAGCTCCACTACGCCAACGAGCGCTTCACTTAGGTAATTAAATGTTACAAACTATGAATGTTATATTGATATTGGTATAAGGTGGCAACTGATCATTTTCTTCAAATACTGTTGCGCTCAAGGCTTAGTCAACAATCAGAAGTAGGTAGTAGTATCTAGGACGGTTGCACACCTCGAACTCGAAAGGTAAATCACTGTTCTACGTTGACCACACATTCGGAACCGTGAACTAAGGCTAATAACATCACCATATAAAGGATTAACCGAATTCAAGAAAATATGTTGTTACATTTAACCAATTTTTTATTAAATTTAACCGAATTTTGTAAAATTTAACCGAATTTTAGTGACTAAAGATCTACAGGGTATAAGGGTAAACAGTTGCATTACTTTAAGAAGTGATTAGTACCTATAACTTCGCAAAAATTAAATCGACTTTTCATACAAACGTTCGATCATCCAAAACAACAAGTCCAAAATTATTTTTACTTATTTCTTAGGGAAAGTTGTTCAGTGTCAAGTTAAATTCATGTAATACAAAACCAAAATTTGGTCAAATTTAACAAAAGTTCGGTTAATTTAAACAAAACATTTTTTTATTCGGTTAAAACATCTTATTCAGGCTCCTTTTGACGCTGACTGTATGTAAACACCTAATTATAAAAACAAAACTAATTGAAATAACGAAGGTAACCAAAATACAACAAGTTAGAATGACAATTATTTATATAAACTTAACTTTTGATAACAACGTAGTAAAATGAAACATTTTAAGTTCGTAGTTTTTTACATGTTATTTTTCAGTTTACCATGTTATTCACTAACGATGTTGTTAAGGTTTGTCTTCACCGAAAATTCAACCACAGAGTGCTGGAAAAGAAAAAAAAAATATTTGTGAGCCTTTGAAAATGATTTTCCTTCATTTTCCTGACGATTGTTGAAAAATTATGAGGATGATGATTTTGTTGAAAAAAATCAGTTCGTACTTTATTATCGATGAGAGGCAAGACTTTATAACTTTATTGAAAATTCGTAATGAGAGTTAAAAAGTAAACAAACATTGACATATAATACTATGGACTAGGGTCTAGTACAAAATTCTCGAAAAAGTGTCCGAGACTAAACCACACAAACCTAAGTACGTGCAGTAATATAAACCAACTAAAAACATTGAAAATGCTGAAATTCTTTTCCATCCTACTCCCCCATCCCGCGCGTGCACGTAATCGGCCGATCAAAAGAAGATTGTCGCGTAATTGGTTCTCTTGTCGCGTAATTGGTTCTCTTTTTACGTTTTGGTGCTCTTTTGGTTCGGATACTTTTGAGCGCAGACCCTTCGTCCAGTAGTTGGTAAAGTCAACATAATCAAATCAGTTTTTCTGTTATTATAGACACATGACAAAAATGTTCACTTTAAGCTTAATATTTCGCTAACGGATCCCTAAATCGATTTTTAAAAGACCTATCCAACGATATCCCACACCATGGAATAGACGATTTTTTTAAAGACTTTCTTTTACCACTTTGTCGGCGTGATTAATATGTATATTCAAGTCAAATTAAAGCTTTCTAGTACTAAGCGTCTCTGATCTAAGCCGCGGACAGACGGACATGGCGAAACTATAAGTGTTCCTTGTTGACTACGGAACCCTAAAAAACCGCATAGAAATCGGTCCACCCGTTTGGGAGTAACGAACTTATAACTCCCCTCTTTTTTGCGTCGGAAGTTAAAAAGTCACCAAATTTGACTGACACTCGGATCACGCTCTCGATGGTGAATAATCAAGCTCGTAGCAAGCTTTGTGCTGCTCGACTCAAAGTCGAAATCGTTCGAATATTCATTAGCTTTCCATTGAATAGTTCTCGGTGAAAATGGTCCTTAATGTTTGTACCACCAGTTATTTTATTTTGCAAGTGTTTGCAGAATGGTTAGCCCATCACCAATTACTGGTTTTGCATGCAGCATACTGAGCCAGAGCATTCGGTTTCAACGATAGGTTTAATTAAAAGTAGAATTCGTTTTAAATGTTAGGAAAAACAATGTTTATCGTTAGTTTGAATTAGAAACTATGTTTTCCTTTGTATTTATTATATATCCTTCTTAATATGCTAACACTTTTTAAGGGGATTATCGGACCGTCAAACTGAACAGCTTTCTCTATGGCATCCAAAAACGAAATCGAGAAAAAAAATTCTGCCATTCCATACAAAACTGCAAATCTACTTGAGCCAAATGTATGTGACAGTTGATTTTTTTTCGCGATTTGGATGTTGGTCCCATAGAGAAAGTTGTTCAGTTTGATGGTCTGATCATCCCCTTAAAAAAGTGTTAGCATATTCCAATATTTAATGCTTTTCTTTCATATGTGTTTTTGAAAATGACACTAATATTGTGATTGACCATAGAGGTGCATTTGTAAAGCTAAAGAAACGAAAAGACTAATTTTATTTTAATGTTCCAGTGTTTTTTAATGGGATGATCGCTAGATGGAGCCACGGTCTTCGCATGATCAAAAAGATTAAATTTTTAATGGAATACTTAATAATTTACGATTATTTTAATCGAAAATTTGACATTTTTACATCTGAAGTGGGTGTACTGGCTCGACCTCTTGGCCTTTAAACAAATGCACCAACCACCACTCAACATACCTGATTGAGCTATAAAGTCCCTCATAGATAAGCAACTGGGAACAATGTAGGTTAAATCACTGCATCCTCTTTAATCGTAGCGGTTTCCCGTTCCATCAGCTTCAGGAAGATAAACACGATAGAGTGCATTGTGTTTGGAGCGCACACTTTTGCACTTGATGCATACATACTCATGCACTTAATAGTACTATGCACTTAATTATATCCTACTGGACCGGGCGTTCAGAAGGTTTGAACGCAAAAATGGTCCAAATCTTAGTTTTTAGTGAAGTCGACTATTTTTTAGTCAAAGGAGTCAATTTCTCAAGCTATGGGAAATAGGCCCCCAAAAAATGTTAGCGTATAGTTGGCGTATAGTTATGGAACTCATGTCGATTTGTTTCTCATAATCTCTAGATTATAGTGGTAACATTAGCTATACCTCATCTAAATAGAATGTCGCGTAATCGCAGTTGGCGCACATCTTGTCTTGGTTAAATATGTTGGTTTTTTTATTTTTATATTCGTATCATATACTTCGAACATCTAAGACATTCCTATACACGCATTTTTTCACATGTGCCGTTTTAACAGGAAAAAAGAATCTTAGCAAAAAAGTCAAAACGGTGCATTTTTTTATTGATTTCATAATTCCAGTTGCATTTTACCTAATCTTTCGTCAGATTACTATAATCAATTAAATTATGTTTTTAGAGCGTAATCCTCGTACCATCAACAAACGTTACCGTTTGTGGGCCTGAAAGAAATTGACTCCTTTGCATTGAAATGTCATTACACATCACGCCCCTTACGTTGGCATGAAAATCACTGGACATCAGTTACCTATTTGTTTAGAAAATTTTCGTAGCATGTTTATCTGAAAACGCCCCCCTGTGCACGGGCTCCTATCTGAAACTTCTCAGAAACTTTTTCGGTAATCTCTCGTAACCCCCTCGCCCCTCAGCTATTCAATTTACGCCCTGAATATGACAGCGTCCAAACCTTCTGGGCGCCCGGTCCATACGTACATACGGTTTAGTTTTATAAATGAACGGCGTTTTAATTGTGAAGTTCAATTCAATTCAATTTTTGTTTAGTGGCATCCGATGTGTTATCACAATTCAGCCAATGTCTCGTTATGTAGATAGTATATGAAGGAAAATGATCAGTAGTATTTATTAAGTCTAGAGTGGCAGTTTTGCCAATGTAAGTAGGTTATAATCTCAAGTGATTGTTTTAAGGATAAAACACAAAAGAGTTCACAAAATGGAGGAGCCACGTGCAATCCTAACGCGTCGATACGCACGCGCGTCCGTACTCCGCCAGAATTGCAGCGCGACTCTCTAATTGTGAAGTTGTGACTGACACTGTATCTCTGTCAATGTCAAGTTGATTGTAGTGTCAAATGTCTAGTTGTATCTATCCCAATCTAAAGGATTGTTTTTGGAGCAAAAACACTGCTGAGAAGAGAGGTCGAAGCCTCGTAGCAAGCTCGAACCGAGCGAACAGCATGCGCGTGGCATAACCGCTTGTGGCCAAACTTGTAACGTGACTCCTGCGAGTCCTGCATACCTTTAGCATAGATTACTATACTCCATTTCAAATAGTAACGAAATTTTAAGGCTATTTTGAATTATAGAAACAGACATTTGAAACACTTCCTCTCACTTATTCTTAGAACAGCTTTAGTAACGTCCAAGATATGTCGGATAGTATATCTTTCTGGGAAATAAATTATACTTCCAAATCAGAATTGGTCAGAAAGCTATATAGGAATCGGAATCCTTGTCCTTATTAGAAATGAAGTATACCTAGTTACTTCGTAACAGATACATCACTTCCTCAGAAAACGATAAATTCTTACGCTTTAATTACCTACTGCCAGACGGTACACGCAAAAATGTACCTAGTGCAGTTTGCCACAGCATTGTTGTTACTTCGTACAGGGCGCGACGTATGCGAAGAACTCGTCCGTCTGGCGCGAGTGCCATAAATCAAGCAATCGCATCGCTTATGATGCGCCATGCGCCAAAGTGTAGGTGCTTATCTCTGTACCTATAGGGTCCACCTAAATATACTGACACTTTTTAAGGGGATGATCGGACCGTCAAAATGAACAACTTTCTCTATGGGAATCAGCTGTTCCATACAAAACTGCAAACCTGGCCTACTCGAGCCAAATGTATGGGACAGCTGATTTTTTTTTCGCGATTTCGATGTTGGTCCCATAGAGAAAGTTGTTCAGTTTGACAGTCGAATCATCTCCTTAAAAGTGTCAGCATATTTAGAAGGACCCTGTATACGGCCAGGAGACGGTCTGCCGTTAGTCAAAATAAACTAAAGGCATTTATATTATGTCAAATCAAATAATGATTTCAATTTGTAAACCTTAAAATAAACAAACAAATAAATAAACAATTGAGTTTCATTAGAATCCGTTTACTCTAATTATTTGAAGTATTTAGATTCGAATCGAAGCGGGACGGTACGCTCCCAAAATATTTCAATCCTATAAAACCTTTGCTTTTATAAAAAGCTTGTACAAAAATAGACTCGTATTTTTGGTATATTTCAAATTGTTCGTTGATGTATTTTTAAGTGTTCATCAAAACCATTGCAACAAAAAATCGTTACAAACATTGAACTCTTATACAGAATTAGATACATAATCAGCGGTCAAAAAAGTGCAGATCCAAAAGAGGTACTAAACGAGTAAAAGTAGATACCTGCTTTGCATCAGTACCACGCCAACTCTCTGACTGTAAACCAAAGAGAGTATACCTAATAGAGTGAGCCATGCCAATTGTAAAGTGTCCACTTTTTTTGACGTTTAGGTTTGAGTGTGTGGTGGCAAGTAGTATGGACAAGAGGCACCAAGTGACATATGGCCTTATGTTTACGGTCACTTTTCACACACACTAGCTCAAAATAAAGTGGACAGCCGCATAAACAAATATCTATAGTTCCATCTCCTTCTACTATTAAAGGTACGTCATAAGACAAAAGAGACTAACTACAATCGTAAATTTATGCGGACTCTATGGAGATCCTTCCTCTGAGCTGTAAACCAAGGAATATACTACTCTCTACCGAGAGCTGTAAACATACGAAATACAACGTATGAGTATCACCCTACAGTATTTGTGAGGGTTATAATTTTGACACCACATCGTCGATGTTATAAAGTACTGTCAACATCTGAAGGATGACATCTTGTTCCTTTTTCAAAATACAGTTGTTAAAAATATCGATCTGATTCAGGACGAAGGAGCTTTTACGACTAGACCTAGACTATAAGGTCTAATTTCTATTGAGACTTATTACGTTAGAAATAAATGTATCAAATTGCAGAAGTTTAAAAAGTATAGGTATGTCAATTCGGACAAAAAAAAAAAACTAAGATTTTATATGAAACTAAATTTAACCGGCGACTACTTCCGTACAAATTACATACCAGATTTTAAGTCAGATCATAAGCTATCAAACAAAAAAAAGTTTCATCAAAATCGGTTCAGTAGATTACTTTTGCGTCTACTTAGAAAAATACATTAGTATTTTGTAATGAATAACTCATTTTTTAAATATCAATGGTTATTTTAGTGTTAAAAAGTCATTTGTATTGTTATATCTAATTAAAATTAGTGCATTGGTGTTATGATTAAGGTACAAGCATTCCCGGAAATAAAATTTAGATATGTATGTTAAATAGCAAAAATTGACTGGGCTAGTAGCTGGAAAAATCGGTACCTTCTGTAATAACATTTAAAATTATGTAGGTAAATGATTACTGCAAAAGTACCTTATCCCTAAGCGCCTCATAAGACAGAAAATTAAAAAGAAATTAGTGCGTATGCTCTATTCAATTAACCACAGCCTATTTATTTATTAAAATTTCATCATAATTTTTATAACGCTCTTACCAAAGATTATACCTAACTCTTGTCGCTTACGAGTTTGATAAGGGTCGGACTTGTGGAATACTCTCAGAAAATTACGCTACGTAGGCTTAACAACGATGTTTATGAAATAATAATGTGTCCCACTTGTGGGTAATAATTCATACCCCGAAGTCATTATAACGTACTGAAGTAGGATTAGTCGCTTAAGAGTTGTAAACTTGGCTGAAGATGTAGAGTAAAGGAACGATCTCACTGAGAACATTTGACGCGTGAGAACAAATTCGTAAGAATGTTATAAAACTACAAAATTCTGGGAATAAAATGATCTGGGCTGCAATCGCGGTAAATATTCGGCGATTGAACCGTGACTGGACTACGAATGAACCATAACTTTTGACACATGTGGTATTGCGCTAATCGTG
The DNA here is from genome assembly GCA_963924505.1 of Agonopterix alstromeriana. Classification (NCBI taxonomy): domain Eukaryota; kingdom Metazoa; phylum Arthropoda; class Insecta; order Lepidoptera; family Depressariidae; genus Agonopterix; species Agonopterix alstromeriana. The sequence continues at coordinate 5,150,308 of OZ004677.1, read as the reverse complement.
GTACAGCCGTAAGAGTCGTTTTAACAGATCGCTCAAACGTTGAAGGCTGTCAGTTACATAGAGTTTAGCGCGATGCGGAATTCAGCACAGTTGAATAGTAATTGGATTGCAATGCCTATGGTATACAGGGTGTTACGGTATACAGTTGCATTACTTTAAGGGGGGATTGTACTCATGATACTGACCAACTTTTCCAAAGAAACCTATAGGAAATTTGCAAAAAATGTTTCGAGTTTCCATCCTAAATGCAATCAGCTGATCGAACGTTTGTATGAAAAGCCGAAAATTTGTTTGCGAATTTGCTAATGGTTTCTTGGAGAAAGTTGTACAGTATCATGGGTACAATCACTCCTTAAAGTAATGCAACTGATTACCCTAACACCCTGTATAATTTGTGCGGACAAAGTCGCGGGTAAACTCTATGAAGTATACATTTCTGACGAGCAATCAATTCACAAAACGAAAATTTACCACACTTCGTGCATAATAAACGTAGGTTGAATGGTGAGAATCTGCCTTTGTATGAAGATTACCGAGACAACTAACTTTAATTGTGATATGTGTGGGTTGGTTTGTCACTTGAAGGGACACTATCATACTGTAACGTACTAGTTTTTATTCTGTGCTGTAACTTAGACAATTATGTTTAAATTTAGAATTAGCGTAGGCCCATAATGAACATTGTAAGCCCGACCACCGACGAAGAAAGGCTATGGTACTACGCTGACCAAGAAGCCGCTGACCGAAGGGATTTATATCATAGGCGAATCTCGATTTAGTATTTTTTTTTATCTTTAGAGCAAAATACATTTTTAAGTTTAACTTAAACAGAAAAGAAAATATTGGCATAGCATAGCATAGCATGCATATGCTCACTACTATATTCCCCGAGGGGGTAGTCCGAGATATTATGAAACCTAAGAACATCCACTTTTCACCAGTAGTACCGAAACTCTGTCCAGTGTGACGGGGGGTGAGCCCGTCGCTACTTATAATGGACAGTGGGTACAATACATGCCTCGAAATTGAAGCATGCAGGTTTCCTCACGATGTTTTCCTTCACCGAAAAGCCAGTGGTGTTACAAATCGTACATAAATTCCTAAATACTCATTGGTACTAGTCGGTCTGGACGGGGATTGAACCATCGCCTCCTGCACGGCAGGCAAGGTTACTCGCCACTGAACCACCACGGCTTGTTAAAATGGGCTTTGGAAAATATTGGCATTGATTAAAAACGGTAAATTGATGACAAAATAAAAATTAATGAAGAAGAAAGAAGCTATTCAAGTTAGCCAATAAGGCGTTAGATGAAATATTAAAAGATCAGATGAAATATTAAAGACGGTAGATGGAAATATTAAAAGATCAGAAAAACCTGTTACATTGACAGTTAAAAGTGCTGTTTGTCTATGGTTTGCATCATTCAAATGACGTTTGATAGTGGTGGTGTTGCAAATGGATAATTTTTCACTACCAATAAATACGCAATAGCACCGACAATTTTCGGTTGCTGGACATAAACTAACATTAAATGTACAAAAAGTTAATCAATTTGAACTATCGAAACGTCTCTCATATTATAACCATAATAATCTCATTAATAAATAAAAAAAATGGTCCCTAAAATTAGGGAATGGAGAAAAACACTTAACACTTTCGATCTAACAGCTAAATTGGCACGATTATATCGCCATCTTTCGAATGTCTATGAACTTTTTTTTTAAATGAAAAGGGCTCATTAACATGACGTATTCAATACATAGAAATATTAATTTACTACGTTAATACCACAGAGTACTATATAATACGTAAGAAAACTCGTTGTCGAGCTACTGCAAAAAGGTGTAAGTAATTTTTCGTTGGCAGAATTTTTAATGAATAATATTTTTCCCAAAGGTCACTTCAATTGTCAACAAAATTCCACAAAAGAACCGTTGACAGAAAAAACTCTTGAGCACTAATTAAAAGTCCTCCCTAAAAGCTTTATCTGCGTCCATACAAAGCTGTTTTCCTGATCTTCCCTACCTTTCTAATTAAATTTACTTTTGTGCTTTTGTGAATGGTACAACAACGACACCGTGTGATATCTTTTGACGCGTTTATAATTTACTTTGGGATGATTATATAAATTTTTTATCTTGCTCGTTTTTTTGTGCTGCAACTTTTGGCAGGATTTTAATTCGCTGAATTTCGTCAACTTATGTACGTAAGTAAACTCATGACTTTAATCCCATTTATGGCACGTTGTACGTACGTTCATTAAAGTTAATCCTCCATTAAATCAGATTTAATAGAGGATTAACTTTAATGAACGTACGTGCAACTGACCGTTAGAGTGGTACAATTTACTACGATATTTATAAGCATGCATTTCTAGCAAGACGTGCCTTTAGCATTATGACGGTATCTGTATCTGCAGAAGGTACCAGCATGTAGAAGGAAGCCGTGATGGTATATAATCTAAATATTAGTAGCGAGTAGCCATGACTTCCGTGCAGGAGACGATGGTTCGATCCCCGTCCAGGCCGACTCGAACGAGTTTTTCGGAATACATACATGATTCATTTTGTTAGTAGCATACCGATGTAAACTATGTTAGTAGGTAGGTAGGTTGTAAAAGTAAAGATTTTTAACACCACTGGTTTTTCGGTGTAGGAACACATCGAGAGGAAGCCTGCATGCTTCAATTTCGAGGCATGGTATTGTATCCACTCATCACGGTACGTGTCTCAATCCCCGTCACACTGAACAGAATTTCGGTATTACAAGTGAAACGTGTATGTTCTGAGTTTTCAGAATATCTCTGACTCCCTCGGGGAATATAGTCGTATAGCATATGCATGCATGCAGGTATCAGGATGTACTTTACCTAACTACAATAGAAATCAGTATGTGACTTACAATAATTCAATCTTACTTCGGAAGGCATGTTCGCAATTGGTTTCGAATCTCCCGAATAACGATTCTCACTTGGTGTCCAGACTTTGGAACGATGACAGAACACTACCAATCTTCTATAAATAATATAAAGAGTCACGTTGCAGGGTTTGCCCCGAAAACTTGTCTTTCGCGTGGTGTTCACGCGGTTCGCGTCTCAGCCTGCCACGAGGCTCCGCAATCCTTCCCAGTTGTGTTCTTACTCAAAAACAATCATCGAGATTGGATAAATACTCCCTAAAACCACTTGACACTGGTGGAAATGCGGTGCTAACGCACAAGCAAGAAGTCCCTTAATTATAAATAAAAAAAAAAATGAAAACCAGTGTCACCGCCGCGCTGCATTCCCCATACTTTACACACCTAAACGTTATTTAGGTGGGTACACTTGTTATAACTTTCTCCGCGAATTGAATAAGGCAACAATAACAACAAAAATAATTAAATTTTAACAATAAATGCATCAACTATCGTATTTTCATTTTGATACGGTTGATTTCTGTATAGGACCAGGACAACACAAAAGTAATCCTCCGTCCTTCTTCCACAAAACAAACATCAGAGTTCTAATATTTAATCCTATTACACTTTTCGAATAAGTACAGTATTTCATTTTAAGGGACCTTTTAAAAGAATTTCAATTTTGCCATTGAATTTTGCGGACTTTTTTATGTTGTGAATACAAAGAGTTGGGTTGGCTTCATTAGAGAAATGTCAAGAGTACTCGGTTAGAAAAGGACAAGTCGCAAAATAAGGATGGACGGGCAAAGAGAGGGTGTCGTCACGGAATTTCCGCTAGTATATAACACTGCAGCAAAAACTTATTTCCAAAAACTAAAAGCTTATAAAAAGGTTGGTATGTGTACCTAACTCCAAACAGATTTTAGATTTTTTTGTGTCTGTTTATCTGTCTGTTTGTTTGTTCGAGCATCACGCAAAAACAACTAGACCGATTTTTATGAAACTTCATCAAACCACCCAGGTTAAACAACTGGTATTTTTATTTATAAGCATAAGCATATGCTCATGACCATATTTCCCGAGAAAAAGATCCGAGTCAAAGATATTCTGAATCCACAGAACATCCACGTTTCACTAGTACCGAAACACTGTCCAGTGTGATGGGGAGTGAGCCCGTCGCCACTTGTAATGTAAATTGAAGCATGCAGGTTTCCTCACGATGTTTTCCTTCACCGAACAGCCAGTGGTGTTACAAATCATACATACATTCCGAAAAACTCATTGGTACGAGGCGGCCTGGACGGGGATCGAACCATCGCCTCCGGCAGACAAGGTTACTCGCCACACCACCACGTTTTTTTTAAATATCTTTTATTTATAAATCGAATTGTTTTAATATTCAATATAACAACGATGGGTTTAAATCAACAAAACCCAAAAATGACATGTCCTTTTATTGGCCTTCTGTTACTTATATAATACTGATTAATGTATTGCATTGTGCTGTTGGTCTTTAAAAACAATAAAAAATAAAAAATAATAATGTCTCCCAGTATGACTCAGACCTCACTAACCTTATAATTAGATGCGTTTAACTGAGTCTTGCTTAACAATCAGCTATCGAAGATCTCGAAACAAACAAAGTGAAAACTCATTCCATTCGTAAACAAACAAGTGGCTTTGTTTCAACGATCAATTTTATTAAATGAAGCGTTGGACATTATCAATATTTTGCATTTTGTTTTTGTGTAGATGCTATTTTTATTCTATTTATTTGATATTACTAACATAGTGTAGCAGGATGAGGGTAGTGCAGGACCGGACGTTGTAGCGATACTTGGGGGAGGCATTGACCTGGATATAGATCCAGCAGAGGACGTCCATCGGCTGAGATGATTGATGACTAAAATAGTCGAGCATAACCTCTTTCATGATGTTTGTTATTGTCAAAGATCCGTAAATCGTCATATAAACGTCTCACTGCAGGGCACAGGCCTACCGTCAGGGCGGGTGTGAGATATACGCATCAGGATTTCTTCTCCAGCGTATGCAGGTTTCCTTACGATGTTCTCTTTCAGAGAGTTCCGTTTTAGAGCAGTCGGTACGGTACTAATTATAAGTCAAAAATACATTGGAACATGGCATGTCGTCCGTGCGGATTCGAACCCGAAGCATGGAAAGAGGAATTAGATGGAGAAACAGTTAAACTGTGGAGAAATTTAAATTGAACTAAACGTTAAGTAAAATTAACATTCTAACAATATTCGTAACGTTGGATTATTGTGAAAGAATGTAAAATTTACTTTAACTTAAGCTAACAATGATGTAAATGGTACGACTCTATTTAATCATAACTTGCGGGAAAGCTTTGCAATTTTACAGGTTGTAAACTTAAATGCGTTACATACCTACTTTAGGAGGTGCTTCAGACCATAAATCTGGACAACTTCCACTACGGGACCAAGAAAAAATCGCGAGAACTGTATCATAGAAAACGTCAATGGCGGCTTAACCCAAATGTATGGAACCGTGACAACCGAAGACAACCGTGTTTTTGCGAGCGTTTGGTTTTTTTCTATTTTTGTATAGTGAAAGTTGATCAATTTAATATAGACCAATGATTTTTTACAAAAGATGTTACCTTCATAAAAAATAGCGCGTAAAATTGTGCCGCGCCACAGCCGTCTCTTGAAAGACGTGCCAATTGAGTCGTTTTAGAGTCTTCACTATGCGCGTGCTAGTAATATAATTATTTGCTTCTTTTTTGTATAATATCATTGCCCTCATAATAAATATCATTCAGCCAGATACAAAATTTTCGAATAATTTATGAAATTAATAGAATTGTGAAATTGTTAGCATTTACATTACGTTTAAACTGTAAACTTCTAAGATTCCAAGCCTTCGACTGTTATGCAAAATATGAGCAGCTTTAATATCAGAATACCTAACGGTTTGATAAAATTTCATGTTTACTCGTTTCAACAGAACCGACGCAAATTCTCGAATGAGTATTGAACATTCGTCAAATTCTTCGCTCGTTAGTGAGGTAACTGTACCATCGGTTAGTTATGTACAACTATTATTTTATACTTCACACTGCGAAGTATTCCACACAGAGCACCGTAAGCAACACCGCACCCAAAGTAATACAGACATGATTGTGTACGTGATAAATTCGCGTATTCATGAGAGGAGCCTATGCCCTGCAGTGGGACGCGTATACAACGTGTTAATAAATACGCGCAAAACCTCATACACCCCAACTGATTTATAACGTAATAATTACATTAAAACAAAAATGTCATTATTTTATTTCTGAAAATTGAAAGTTATTCGCATTTTAAATTTTCATGCAAAAATTATTTGTTATTATTTCAGCAGTGAATCAAAGCGCCAGCGTGCTCATGGATACATTTTAAGAATTTTGTTTTGGTAGCAAGTAGGGTGAGTGTGCCTGTGCGGTGGGTTGGCATCGAGTTCAGAAAATTTTAATATATACGAACAAATTAAATAATATTTTGAAAAATTTTACCTATGTTGAAACCTTGATAATTCCATTCTGCTCTCGATTCTAAACAAACTACTTTTGAGTTTTGCGTTATCATTAACACGTTGTATATGCCCATTATTAAATGACACTGTTTCTCAATTCAAAGGCGTGCTGGGAATTGTAGGTGATTTGAGGACACAACGTTTTCAAGTCAGGTCGCCTTTGATCACCTAAAATTTACAGGTATTTGGGGAAACCAAAAACTGAACTGAAGGTGGATTCGACTTTAAACACCTGGGTGATAATTTCTTCAGGTGATCATAGTACACACACTGAAAAAAAAATGCTACGTATACGTAGCCCGTCGCAGCTTACGTACCACGTAGCTTACGTACGTAACAATGAAGCTTCATTATGAAATACGAGACAACTTAAATACTGATTCAACACTCGTAATCAGTATCGCGTCGTAAGCTACGTGGTACGTAAGCTGCGATGGCCTACGTATAAGCTGCGATGGGCTACGTATACGTAGCATTTTTTTCTCAGTGCAGATGAGTCGCCTAAGATCACCCAGGTGATTGAAGTGGAATAATCCCTTAACTTCGGTGCCAGTGTCGATTACCAATAGCAGCTGCAGTCCGTGAGCACTTAAAATAGGATTCAGCTGTCGGGTAAAATAGGTTATATTCTTATTCGTATAATAAATAAGATCGCGGCAAATGACAAAAGTTGTAACAGTTGCACAATAGGTTTACAATAGTTGTAAAAAGTTTATGCAAAGCAATCGAGTAATATTATATTCGCGTGCCTCCGGCAATAACCCTCCTATTCTAAAGGTCCTTATTAATAAACGAAACTCCAACCCTGACCGCTTCGCGTTTGGCTATCAGAGTTGAGTTGAGTTTATTAATACGGTCCTAAATGCTCACGGACTGTTCCTATACGTCTTTGGCTTTTATGCACTGTTATCTGTAAAATATTATTTAAAAGATTTTTTAATTACCCTGTTACTCTATGTAACGTATCTACCGTAGTACCGTGACCTCATTGTATTAAACTGAAATTTTCACAGACAAATATTTCGAATAGAAGAATAATTTGTTATAGAGGTAAATTGTTATTTTAGGGATTCTCTGGGCTTTTAGCATTCAATGAGCTCAAAGCGTGCTTAATAAGCTCAATTAAGTGTCTTCCTGTGTAGTCGGAAAGAAGGTTGATATAATAGAATTGAACTTGTTCTAAAGTTTGTGTTTGTGTGTTGTTTTCAAAGGTGACAGATATTTGCCTGTGCAAGAAATTGAATTAGGATGGATACTTCCGTAGCCACATGGTCGGTCGATCTCAGCTATATTTAACCGACTTGATTAGTAGAGTACAGTACCAAACCAAATATAGGAGATTTTTCCAATAGAAACACATTTTATGCCTATGCTCACGACTATATTCCCCGAGGAGGTAGTCAGAGATATTCTGAAACATCAGAACATCCACGTTTCACCAGTAGTACCGAAACTCTGTCCAGTGTGACGGGGGGTGAGCCCGTCGCCACTTATAATGGACAGTGGGTACAATACATGCCTCGAAATTGAAGCATGCAGGTTTCCTCATGATTTTTTCCTTCACCGAAAAGCCAGTGGTGTTACAAATCGTACATAAATTCCGAAAAACTCATTGGTACGAGTCGGCCTGGACGGGGATCGAACCATCGCTTCCTGCACGGCAGGCAAGGTTACTCGCCACTGGACCACCACGGCTTTTGGAAACACATTTTATGTAAGCTTTAAAAACGTTGGCAACAGTCAGATCTTTAAATATAGCTAAAATAGTAGGTATTGACTTGCGACAAATTGCATTCTTTTTTTCAATTTAAAAAACAATGGCTTTTATTGCGTTTCTATGCTAAAAATATGTCATACTTACTTGAGATTTTGCCACCACCATAATGTGACTGAGTATGAAAATTGTTTACAACATTCCTGCGAATACTAAACGTTAAATATTTCTTAGATAAACGAATCAATCAATGTCAGTTCTTGTCATAATAATGACGAAGAATAAACTTCCTTTCGGACTTCGACGTCTTATTTATTTTCTAAAGTAATATTGATATACACAAACTGACACTATACAGTGTGTTGTGTACACTATTAGTGTATAGTATACACTAATCAAATACTTAATACCGACACGAAACCAACTTGACAGAGTTATTTTGTTCTTGCGTGCCATGGCATACTCTTATAATGACTCTTGAGTGGTCTTTTCTTCACAATGGATAGCCGTGTGTGTGGTTTCAGCTTGGAATGGACCACCCCAATTCTTCCCGTGGGTGTCGTACGAGGAGTCTAAGAAATTAAATGTTTCATATGCAGTGTTTATGTGAGCGAAAGGCTGGCCACCTCTCACCACTTGACACGTCATTCCATCCTGAAGCTTAAGGGAATATAATTCGGAGCGCGCTCCATACAAACGAAGTCTGATGATAATTTCAATACTAACCAATTAAAGTTAATGAAATTTTTCAGGAACAATCTAGAAACTAATCTCTATGTTTGTATGAAGTCCAATTTTCGTTAAAATGTATGGTTTTAAAGTTGCAAAGACTTCCATACAAATCTTAAATTAATCCTGCACTGAAACTGTATATTTTAACGAAAATCGGACTTCACACATACATAGAGACTATTTTCTAGATTGTTTCTAAAAATTTCTTTGACTTTAATTGGTAAGTTTTGAAAATATCTCCAGACTTCGTTTGTATGCAGTGCACATTTACGCATTCGGAATAAACTTCTCTTATATAGCTAAATGTGAGCATTGCTACAACTACATTCCTAAACGGTAAGTTTGTTAGTTGTGGCAAAGTTTCTGACCACCCCGAAAGTGATTACGGTCGTATGTTTATGTATGTATAACTAAGTATGATTCGAAGCCTACATAGAGCAGGATAAGTAGGCCATTACTAGCCGTGTTGCATTACAGCGTTACAATAGCACCTGTCAACACCCTGCTACGGGGGGTGATCGTTCTTGGCATTGTTAATTTGCGAACGAGGATAATGAAATTGAACTGTGTTATTAGGTAAAATGTTTATTGGAATTCTCAACTATGTTTTTGCTCAAGAAACAATTGTTGAGATTGGGAGAGATAGTCCCACAAACTACTTGACACTGGCAGAAATGCAGTAGGAGTACCTACTAACGTAATGCGCATGCGCAACACATAAAAATCAATTTAAATTTATAAATTACCTACTAGAATTAACCCGCGAATTCGTCCGCACAATTTAATGTATCAGATTTTATGTCAGATCATAAGTTATCAAAAAAAAAAGTTTCATCAAAATCGGTTCAGTAGTTTTGCTGCTCGCACAAACAAACACAGAAACAGATAGACAAAAAATTCTAAAAAAAGTTGATTTGGAGTCAGGGACACATAAAAACAATATCGTAATCTTTTTTTTGTATATATATCTTCAACAAACAGTTCTGTTACAGTTTTATATTAGTTAAGAAAATAAATACTGGGATGGAAATTTTTTTGATCTGCCGATTCATTACTAACGGGCTAGATTCTGTATCTGTGTTTGTCCAAGATATTTTAACGATGTCCTTTTAAAAGTATTTTTAGGTATTAGTGGAGTTTTAACTCTAACTTCGTTACCTGACATTCGTATTTGCACGTTTTAGATCTCACAAAAATTCTTCATAAAACCAAAAATGTTTACAACACTAATTCTGAACACATTGTTTCGAACGAGGGTCTTCTAAACAAAACAACTTCACTAAGAGCTAACAAAAAGTTGTTAGAGACTACACAATGCTGGTCCTAAAAGTAGTTGCTTTGATCACGGGTGCGTGGGTAGGCCCCGTAGCGGACGATTCGGGCGTGGCCGGTGTGCGTTGCCACGGCGGGTCACCTTGGTGAAAAACGGTGGAGGAAGAGCAATTACGCTCATAAGAATCACGATTCAGTTCTTCTCTCAATAGGACTATGTCCAGTCATCTTGAACCCAGGTGTTGTTATAAAGGAAAGAACTGAATCGTGATTCTTAAAAGTGCAATTGCTCCACAGTTGCAATAACAAGACTCCACCTTACGCCTTTAGTTGATAGGTTTATGGTTGTCTCATCTCTAAATCAATAATTAATTAAATGTAAAAAAAAATATATCTCATAAGCATTACAACAAGAACATGTATCAGTGAAAAAACTTGTATACGATGACAAAAAGGCCATGGACTTAGCATGAAGGAATGAATGAAATATACTGACACACTGCTGACAGATGACAGCAGACGGTAATGCCGGCTACTGCTGCTATTCTATCCTAGCCATACTTAGAGTTAAATCACTATCTATAGGTATTAAATAACAATAACAAATTATCAAAAAGGAAATTGAGACTTGCCTTATTCCGCCCTTACCCTGCACTCTGACCCTGACGGATTATTACGAAGTTTAGTACATTCCACTAGTTTGATAATTATTGATTAATATTTCATGATATTGTTAAATTGTTATAATAAAGCACGCTGCCAAAGATGGAGTGGAGTTTATTATTTAAGTACTAACTTTTTAATGTACTTCCAATACAGTTATAGATTTTTACTAATTAGTAAAATGATATAGTAGTCATCACCAGAGTTGTACAGCTTGAGATTGTAAGTTGTGGCGCAATTTAAAAAAAAAATCCCTGTTGGTCCTGCTAATGTAACGCACACACGTCCAGGTAGCGTTTGTTTCGACTTGAAGCACCGTGAAATCGCTAGCGACAGGTCACCGCTCACTCATTATTACGGTGGAACGTTAATTTTTTTTCAAAGCTTTTAAAATAAAATTGCAGGCTGATATTGAAAGTTGAGGTGTGAGGGAAACGTTTTTGATGTACGCTATATTTTCATTTAAAATTATTTTCTTTCCGTACTGTATTGTCGTTCCGGCTTAGAAAAGGTTCCTTCCAATTTTTTTTCAGGGGTTGGCGTGTCGCAAGAGGCGACGGAGTTATAAATGTCAATGCCTAAAAATGGCGCCTTTATTTCTTTTCGCCTATTTTTTTAGCGCCGTCATCTATCAAACTTCAATATAAAGTTACAAACAAAACTTTTTATGACAAGTATATCTCTAAACTCAGTCCAAACGGAGATTAAAGGCTTGAAGTGAATGTAAGGAATATATTTTCAACTTCAAGCCTTTATCTCTCCGTTCGGAATGAGTTTAGAGATATACATGTACTAACAAGTATTGTTTGTTGCTTTATTCTGAACTAAAATATTCAAGTTGGTTTGATGGCCGCGCCAAAAAAAGCGGCGAAAAATAAGGTGCCAACCTTCCATACAAAACCCGCATTGTTTTTTCTTGTGTACGAAAATTGTCGTATTGTACAAGACGATTAAGAGAGTATCGTTTCTTATGGAGTGTTACTGTGGACAAAAGGCTAGTCACCTATCACCACTTGACAACATCGTTCCGTCCTGCGAAACCTTCATCTATGTTACATGAGTAAATACCCCACAGAGATAAAACTTCACACAATCACGTAACGATAGATGCACTACTACAAAGGTTTGGCTGTGTGAGTCCATCTACGCCAGGCTAAGTCAGTGGACCTTCTATGAGCGAGCGTATGTGGGGTTAACCACCACTAGTTTTGAATTACTGACATAACTTTAAGGGTTTATTCAGACCATGAAACTAAACTTCTCAAACTTTCCCTAATGAAGATGGATCGATAAAAAGCCGTGGTGGTCCAGTGGCGAGTAACCTTGCCTTCCGTGCAGGAGGCGATGGTTCGATCCCCGTCCAGGCCGACCCGTACCAATGAGTTTTTCGGAATTTATGTACGATTTGTAACACCACTGGGTTTTCGGTGAAGGAAAACATCGTGAGGAAACCTGCATGCACCAATTTCGAGGCATGTATTGTACCCACTGTCCATTATAAGTGACGACGGGCTCACCCCCGTCACACTGGACAGAGTTTCGGTACTACTGGTGAAACGTGGATGTTCTGAGGTTTCAGAATATCTCTAACTACCTCCTCGGGGAATACAGTCGTGAGCATATGATATATTTTCTATGGATACCCTAAAAGTTATGTTAGTAATTAATAACTAGTGGTGTCATGGGCGTAGCGAGGTATGGACAGGGAGGGGCAGCCGCCTCCCCTTAGAAGAGCGGTCGTTCGCTGGTAAACTGTAATACTGACGAGCTTCATAGCTTGCGACGCTAGATTTTCTTTGTCATACACAATCCTGGCTACGCCCTTAAGTGGTGTATTTAATTTACTCATGTGATTATACTAATATGCCTGGCTATATTTTCACACTTGAAAGGATAGTTGACAGTTGTTACAAAGTTTTGGATTATGGTTGTGAATTTATGTACGTGTATCATCATCATGTTCATGATTTCATGTGGTGTTCATCTCTAACTGTTGATTAATCTCATAAAATAAAAAACTGGCCAAGTGTGAGTCGGGATTCGGGCAATTAGCGTTCCGAACCAATGGTTTCTATGCGTCATAGGTGTAACTAGTATAGAATGATACTTACTAAGTATATAGGCTCATAGTAATTGAAGATCAGTTAATTAGTTCCCAACCTGATAATTTTCGCGCCTTCTACACCCTATTTCTAATGTTCATGAATTCTTTCATATTTTACATGGCTCTATTTTGAAATATTTGTGGGGACAGCAGTTTTTCTGAGTTTATTGAAATTCATGTACATCAAAGTTTCAAAAAATAATTAAAAAACATATTGTTTCCATTTGATATATCCCACACGATAAAGTAGAAAAAAAATATCGTTTTATCTGTTTTTGCCCCCCAAAACTGCCCCTCTATATAAACATTAACTTTTTTTTAATTTCATTTATGGACCGTTAATTGCTATAACTGAACCAACTTTCAGCTTCCTGTGTTTTACGGTCTTCGAGGACATAAGGCTCCCTCAAGGATAGCTACAAGGACCGGTCCTGCGCTGTCCCTTTAGATGAGGGTAGCGCTGGACCCTACCACCAGGTCTTCGGTCCACCTTGTGGGAGGCCTACAAACTCTGCGCTTTCCGCTTCTCGTACGCGTATAAAACATGATTTAAATTTTTTTCTAGAATTTTGTATCGTGTTTAAAACAATCGGAAATTCAATTGACAACATTTCATTTTAAGAAAGGTACCAAAATAAGAAAACCATTTGGAAATTATGTGATTCAAAGCTTATATCAAGATTTTTCTATCCATTATTTCTCGAGTTATTTGAAAAATACTGAAAAATATAATAGAGGTTGAATGAGATTTTATTCCTTTGCCTGCTTGGCTTTCCTATTGTATTTGACAGTTTTTACTTTTAATGTTATTGCGGCCAAGGTATCTTAGCCATAAATCTTACGTTTTTCAGAAAATTCAAAAGTAAATTAAAAATAGAAATAACGATCAAAAATAAAAGCGAAAAATACGTATCTCTTATTTTATTTTTAACCTATTTTTATATTTTTTATTTAAAACAGGTGGTTAAAAAAATGTTATGTTGTCAATTTTTAGGCATCATTTATACACAACACGTAAAAAATTTTTTTACATTAACTCATAAGGTAAACAAAGTTTGCAAACTAGTGAACATGATATCCTCTAATATGAACGTATAGTAAACTTTAGTGCATTAACTGCTGATAATCGAGTTAGGTACACCGGGCCGGGCTGACCTTGACCCACTGCTCTTGTAACGGGAATACATGGCGGAAACATCGACCAGCAAAGCTGTTTATAGCGAGATAAGTGATTTTCGGAGACCTAGCCCGTTTACCCGTCTGCCTACATTTACTTTGAAATTTTGCTTCACTTGTTGTTAAAACTGATTGACCGGGTCAGAAATGAGGTCGTTCGCACCAGAACCCAAGTGACGGACGTCGCCACCACCGCTGCCAATCTAAAGTGGGATTGGGCTGGACATGTCTGCCGCATGCCAGATGACCTGTGGGCTAAAACTATTACCAACTGGTCCTGAGTAAACCAAAATCGGCGTCGAGGCAGACCTAGAAGAAGGTAGCGGGATGATATCGATGGCTTCCAGAAGAACTGGCCAAACGAAGCGCAAAACCGGGACGCATGGAGAGAACGGAGGGAGGCCTTTGCCCAACTTTGATCAATAACGGCTAACTATCAAAGCACTTATTTTACAGGAGACAAAAAAAACATTTTGCTCTTTCAAATGTAGATTTATCAAAAACTGTTGTATCAGTATAAATACTAGTGATGCAACGAATACCACTTTTACGAATAAGAATACGAATATTGATTTTACTATTCGGCGAATACGAATACAAATACGAATAGGGAAAAATAATTTAAAATGTTGAAAAGACACGTTAATCATTCGAAATATTATTTAAATAATCAAATTCGACAGCGTGTCGGACAAGCTCTAAAATTCCTAAAGTCCTGACCAATTTTGTTCCATTTTAAAAGACCTGTTAAAAGACACTTTTATGGGTGGTAAAAGAAAACCCTTTTTTGACTCTCGAAACCCTTGAAAAATTTTATTTTTGGAGACACAGTGGATAATTTGAAAGATGACTGTTTCTGGAAAAACATATTCAGCGGCAGCGTAGGAAAATGTATGTCTTTTCTGATAAAAATTAAGTGGGTTTTACGAAAACATTTAATTACGAATGTCTTCCTGATATTCTCCGAATACGAATATTCGGTGATTGGCTGATATTCGGCGAATACGAATATTCGTATTCGTATTCGTATTCGTTGCATCACTAATAAATACATAAAAAAGTACAAGATATATGTTTTTGTCAGGACACGTAAAACTCAACTTTAAATCTAACCACATTTTAAGGTCATTTTCGCCAAAAATGTGAGTTAGCTCGATATATTTATTAACTAAAGCTGCAAGGCTTTAGAATACAGGGTGTAAGGAAAAGTATCATTAACCTTTAAACCACATACTCTACCCATCAAACTGAACAACTTTTACTATGTGAGCAAAACGATCAGAACAGAAAAAAATCTGCTGTCCCGTACTAAACTGCAATACCTACTCGATTCAAACGTATGGGACAGCTGATATTTTTTTTGTTCTTACAAGTTTGCTCCCATAGTAAACGTTTTTCATATTGATGGGTGGGTGGGTGGGAATGATACTTTCCCTTACACCCTGTATTCTAAAGCCTTGCAGCTCTAGTTAATAAATATATCGAGCTAGAACAATAATATATATATATATATATATCGAGCTAACTCACATTTTTGGCGAAACACCACTGTATACTATTTTTCTTCCTGTGGATATCGTAAGTGTAAGGATAGGTTTCTTCTCGTGTGTTTTTCTGAGAGAAAGGCTTATAGCATCTTGGTACGTCATGAAATCTTTGACAAGTGAAAAGTGAACCTTGCTTTGTAGGCTAGTTTTAGATTGCCTGTTTGTAAGAGAAGAACGGCGAAGCGAGACGGTAAGCTAAGAAACCTTTCAAA